>OX402557.1:3750000-5000000 GCA_948098915.1 Lampropteryx suffumata | reverse complement strand
AAGCACAACCAAATATTGCATCATGGGCAATCGGTCACCTTTATTCGATTTATTTATCAATCGTTGAACCATCGATTCTGTAACCCGGTAATTATTACGAGATTTGTTATATCATGCGCCACTCTGTACATAGCTAAAAGGCTGGCAGCTGGCTTACCTAGCGCTAACCCGGTTAACCAGCTCTTTGGCTGCTTATCTGATCTCTCTGACATGTCAGAGTGAAGTGAGAAGTCTGATAAAATTTAGTAAATATTATTTACCTCTAGCGGTATTGATATCGTCAAATAGAATTACGATTACATTAGTATGTAAGTGGTACACTTCAGATAGGAAAACAAATAAAATTACAACATTATAGTGCTTTATTAATCAAAATTGATGCCTTAAACTATATTATCACAATGTGCATGCATGCAAGACATACACAAAAATTATGCAAGAGCACCTACCAACTTATTGTAGGGACTATGTTTGCCAACGGCTTGCAAACTGCATGTGTGATGTGACATGCAGTCCGCCCCTAAAAGCGATTTACATTTGTAACAAAAAGAGAAGGTACTTTTGTAAAAATTTCGACAAAAAAATCACATTAAACAAGAGTCAAATCCCCCTATCAACTGGAAACTTCCAGGAATGTTATCATTGAAACCGTAACATATAAAGAAAGATACAAATGCAAAGTTATGTGCTCTCTTTTTCACCAATATTTTTCAAGGGACTTGACAAGGTCGAGTGGGTCCACATTGGGTCCATGTCGTTCGACTGGTGCACCATCTTTGTTGACAATAAACTTTGTGAAGTTCCATTTGACAAAGTTGCCCAGGGTACCGCCTTGCTTGTGCTGTAAGTAGACAATAAAGGTTATGAATGAAATAAGGTTATTATGAATGATTGAAACAAATTGGGAAAAGTATGAGAACATAATAATCTGTAATAATTAATAGTTTAAAAAAACTAAAAAACACGCTTTATATAGAAAACCAAACTAAAAAATAGAAAATAAATTTTAATAAAAGTAAGTAAGAAAAAAATGTTTTATTTAAAAAAAAAGCGTGGGGTGCTTTTTAAGATATTATCGAAATGATAATCCTTCCACCATGCACCCCACGCTTTTTTTTAAATAAACATTTTTTTCTTACTTACATTTAAGGACATGATAAAAACCCTAATTTAGGATTAGTTTCTTTATTTAAAAAAATTGTAATAGGTTAATAATTAGCTGTAGTATTTTATAAATATTGCAATATGTCCAGAAAATGACCACCACTTATTTCATTATTGAGTAGACGTAGTTGTGTATCCTGGATAAATTCGTCCCTTTGAATGTATATTTGCAATCGTTTTCTAAATTTGTTTGCTGCAGTAGACTTATTAGCGAAGAACAGTGCGTTTTTTTCATGCATTCCAAAAACTTTACTAAATTGTGGATGTTTGTATAAATGACTGTACATAGGCAGAGGAGAAAATCGGAGGAGATATTATATGAATAACGAATATCCACCTCGTTCAGGGTGGATAGAGGGACACGCGTTTCCTTAGGGTGGATAAATGGAATAAGCCTTCTGGTCACCTTCTGGACATTTATCTATAACAAGCGGTTACCCGCGACTTTGTACGCGTTTGATTGCTTTTATAAGTACCTACTGCGGTACCTTACGTAGCGCAGTAGGTAAATGTTTCAGTTAGTTAGTCAATGGTCTCAATTCTGTTGGCACCAACCTAACTAATTTTAGCTAAAATTAATTAGGTTTAGAATCTCAAATGAAACTTTGGTATTCTGCTGTTACCAACTTATGCTAATTTAATTTTATCTAATTTAATTAAGCGCTCTTAATTTAGTTAGACGGTACCAACCGAATAGGTTTTACAGATGCTATGACTACTTATCTAAAATATATTTTAGACAATTCCTAATTTTAGAAATGAACCAACCGAATTGCCAATCGAATTGCCAACCAATAACTTTCCAAAAGTCTCAAATCAGTCTACGTTATGATCCCTGCATTTTCATGATAACGTTAAGCTAAAATGGTTCTGTACATATAATTAAGGATCAGTAGGTAAGGAAAAAGTGGGATGGAAGATAAGTATTTAGAACTTACAAACATTGAACCCGAAATTACCCTTTTTTTAAGGAGTATTTATAAAAAGCCTAACCTCGTTACAATTATTTTGTATTTAAAACATCCAGACGAACTTTTAAGCAGATTGCACTAAGCAATAAAAAGTTTGATACAAACGTTTTCACCCGTTTTTACCCCTTTAGGGTAAATATATAAGTGAGGCAGGGTTTTGAAACGCAAATCGCAAAACCCGCTTTTAGCTTCGACGGTTTTGGGTCAGCGATAATGAATCAGTCAGGTCAGGTCAAGGTTATATGCATAGATTTATTTAATCAAACTGATTGTTTTGAACTTAACTTGATTGAACTGATAGATATGGTTTTGTTGGTTTGTATTTCATAATATTATTGCCTAATATATAACTTCAGCACGCGGCTTCGATCGCGTGCACGCGATTTATGCACTTATATAAAAGTAGCATATGCCTTCTACAGGAATGCGTGAAGATACAATCAATTTCATCTATCCATTTAGAGCCAAAAAGAGACATATGAAAAAAATAGTATAAGCTTATTTTATCCATAATCCATAGGTATTTCACCAATCAGCTTCATAATCCATGAAACTGATAAGAATGTAAGATAAGATACAAAACAATTTTATTTTTCTAATGTTTTACTAATATGTCCTTCAAAACAGAGTGGTAAGTCACAAGCTTGATTGAAACTACTTGTATATTGATTGTTTTACCCTAGTAACTGACCTGGTTGCTTCAAACAGTATTAGTTATGTATAAGGCTGAGTCAAATCAATAAAGTGTGCTACATTCCATTATACATATTTAATGTGTTTAGTGGAGGTGATTTATAGATGAGGTTTTCTATTCATAGAAGTCATAGAATAATATTTAACCGTACTTGCTCAATACTGATATTATAATTCAAAAGTTTCTCTGTAGGTTTGTTTGTTTGTAGCTTGAAAAAGCTACATACAAACAAAGGCTAAACAGCTGAACAATCTTGATGAAGTTTGTTAAGGACTGAATGGAAAAAAGATAGTATCTTGGGGAAGGGCATTGGCTAATTTTATGTAGGTACCAGTAATGGTTTGTCGCGGGAAGTAACTAGTGTTAAATAAATAGGATTTTATACTGTTGTATCCATACTAATATTATAAATGCGCAACTATCTCTGTCTGTTTGTTACGTTTTCACGGCTAAAAAGCTGAACGGGTCTTGATTAAATTTGGTAAGAAGATGTATTACATTCGGGGGAAGAACATAGGCTACTTTTTGTCTCTAAAACAACCTTGAAGGGGGTAAAATATGGGATGAAAGTTTGTTCAGGCGACTCATGTTTTCTTAAGTTCGGGAAAATTAATATTTAGACTTTAGGTAAGAAATAAATAAATATGTGTTTCAACGTTTTTCCAAATCATCCCGAAGGGGGTAAAATAGGGGATTCAACTTATGAGATGTTTCTTAGATGCACAGAATGTATTCCTTACAAAAGTAAAAGTTCTAAGCATAATATATGCGTACCAAACCAAGTCGCGGGTAACAGCTAGTTATTCTATATGTTTCTGTTCTGTTAATAAATACCTATGTTGAATAGTATTGTTATTTTATATAAAATGTTTGTGACTTGATGTTTACCTTAAAAACTAGATAGAGAATAAATAAATAATAAATAATAATAATAATGCACTTATGCACTTTGACTATGTTGTTACTAATGAAAGGCAAAGTCTTTCCCCATCTTCTAGAACATGGTCATGAACCATTATTTGTTGTTCTGTTATACCTGATTATTTTTGTATTGTTGATATATACAATACCCACTATGATTTTATGATTTTATGTTTATTATTATTGTGTATGTATGAATTTATTTATATCAGTATTTTATTTACAGATTATGTAAGTATTTAATTATATTATAAACATCACACTAACATGCCCTTTCTCATTTATTTATTTTTTTATTTATTCAGTTCATCCAAAGGTTGCCTGGCAGAGGTCGATGTTAGCGATAAGTCCGCCCATTGTATTGCCTTTTATTGTAAAATACTTGTTTTTGTAATTTTCCGTGTGTCAATAAAGAGGTATCTATCAAATAGAAATAATAATAACAATATATTTATTTTCTTCTTTCTAATAGCAATATTGCTATAATAATGATAGGTTTTAAAATAGTCACCTGGTTTCCATAGCTTAAGTAGTTAGGGGTTAGATGGTGCTGTATGAATTTGTCCTTGAATATTAAATCCTCAAACACTGAAGTTGCAATGTGTAAAGTTAAGAGATATTGGTATAATATGATATGGTTTTTAAAGAGTTAATATATTAATAACAAGTCACAACTATTACCTTCAAGAACTTCCAGAGGGGACTGGCGCTATCTCCATTGACATCAATTTTTTCAAACAAATCAAACTTCACTTTACGCTCAGAGGCAAAGCAGACTATTTCCTCAGGATTTCCGGGCTCCTGACCAGCAAACTGATTGCAGGGGAAGGCCAAAATGCGTAGCCCTGGAATAATAGTAAGTTCAAGTTAGTTGGTGGCTAACTTTGTCAATGATGACGAAATAATAAGTATGCTGTCTGAATACTTCTGTTATAGTATAAAGCCCTAAATAATATAATATAGTTGTATAATATATGCTTGTAGGCTAGACTGAGACGCAGAACGCTCATGGTTCCATTCCCACCACAGGACAAATGTTTGTATGATTTGCAAGTATTTGTCTCAGTTTGGGTGTTTTTCTCTAATAAGTAATAAGAATGTATTTCCTTGGAAATCCACTCATCAATTCAGGTCAACTTTCAAGACCTAAATTGCATACAAGTCTGGACAAAGGATTGCATAATCAAACTGAAAACATCTAAGTGTAACATTCTTTACTTAGCCAACAAAACCCAAGAGTCTGGTACAATTTGGAAGTATTTTCAAAGGGATTTAGGGATTAATACCTCCTAATTTAAAGTGGGAAGAGCTCATTGCTATCATAGTAAACAGGGCAAATTCATTTCTGTATGTAAATAAGGAGGTCTTTTCAAACCATGACTGAATCTTATTAGATTATTTCAAGACTGTGATAAAGACATCAGCAATGGCAGCTTGTCTAAGATCAGTAAATAAATAAATACTATTCATGTGGTACTAGATAACAGCTTGGGGCTAGATAACATTGTGAAATGTCCGGCATTATTATTATTATGCTGCCTGAAGACTTTCGTAATGGTATAAAGTCCTATTATATCCAGCTGGGATTCAAGTAGGTATGGTACCTATTAACTGCGTAAACCGTTTTTAACTTCGGTAAGATTGTTTGTAAAGTAAGTAAGCCAGAGTAAAATAACTAAATATACATTTTAGCCAAGCCTGCTAAGTGGTTAGTTGGCCTCACCTTTGCTCTCTCCATATTGTTCGAACAATTCGTTGAGTTGCTTGTAGTTATTAGCGGTGAGACCGCACTGCGAAGCGACGTTCACGATGATGCACACATGACCCTTGTAAACATCAAGTTTCACTTCTTCTCCCTTGATGTTTTTAACAGTAAACTCGTGGATAGAGGTAGCGCTCTTGTAATCAGTATTGTTGTCACCCATTTTGCTGTAATCAAGTTTTTTTAAATTTACGTCAATTCGTCGTCAATTTAGTTCTAACTAGTTTGTTTGTTTGTTTTTTAGGGTGACATGACAAGCATTTTTTGTCGAGTGATTTAGTGAATTTAGTGATGGGTCAGTCAGCACCGGCGCGAGATTACGGTGCAGTTGCCGGACTCCCTGTCCGGCAACTTTAGTTCAGTGTAAAACTTAACTATCCATTGCGTAATCTTTTAAAGATAGTAGAATTTAATTAATAATACACTAGATACTTACATTGTACTTAATTGGGCTCGAGTTATACAAATTCCGTTTGTAATAACAGGCGCAACGAGCCTTGATAACACTCGAAAAGTGATTGTCATTTTATTTTTAAATGAGGTATTAGGTATAAAGATATGCGTTCAACAACTATTGCTACCTAAGAATTATTTAACACCGAATCTTAATACTATATAAATAAGAATGGTTATGAAGATGCAAACAAACTATTTCATATTAGTTCATTCTGTTTATAATGACTTGTAGTATTCAAGTAAGTATTACAGGAAAAATGTGCTACTCAGAAATACCTTTATTGTTAATGTATCATCACATCGTCACTACTAATTTAAAAAAGTTGCAAATGAAGAGTAGTTTCTAAACACACTTCTACAGTCGTCAAATATCGCTGTCAGTGTCACGCTCTTACGTCATATTTTATGTATAGTGATGTACTACATTAACTGTTTGTTTTGTACTGTACTAAAAGTACCATTATACATTATTATGGTACGAAGTCTTATCTTATAATTTGACTGGCTTTGAGCTCTGCCAGGACAAACAGGGATTTAATTAATATTGGTGGACAATTCCTACGTACGTACTGTGGGAATTGTCCACCGTCCACATCTACCGCAAAAGATACATAAAGGAACTACTAAGCATAGCTTCTAATATGGAAACCAGACGACTATTTATGTTTGTATTTATATGCACAATTTGTTATAATATGTATTTATTGATTTTAACATATTTCAAGTATTTGCTAATACTTGCATACTTGGAAAGAGCTGCATCATTCTTCGACAAGAGCATAACTCTTAAATACATTAGATAGGTACCTAGGTGCTTAAATCAATATATTAACGCCAAGGGCGTGCGTGAGAGTAAACAATATTACCTACAGTTTTCTTTGCATCCATTTCGTACAAGCATTTGGTTGACCAAACTGATTCAGAGTCACGATATGTTTATTTTTTATGAATTTCATATAATATATGAAATTCATTTATATAGTTTTATAATATAAATTATCATATAGTATTGATAATTAGGGTTTTCATCCGTCCCTTTTTTTTTCACAATCCTACATGTTTTTACCATTAGAAGCTCACCTGGGTGTTAAACGCAAATTTTTCGCGGCTCGCTTTGCTTCACAAATGCTGTCCTGGAGTGGAAGTTTGTATTTGTAACTTGCAGGCTGTCGTCGTACCTAGTGAGTGCTACATGCAAAAACTACAATACAAGTAGCTAGTGGTTTAGCTTAGTTAGCTTAGCGGCCCTTGAGCTAGTAGCGTTTTTCAGTTTTGATTGAGATGATTAATAATCATCTCAATCATATAAATAGTCTTAGGACTATTTATATGATTGACGTGATTATATTTGATATATTATATCAAATATAATCACGTGATGTATGTGATTAATAATAATAATAATAAATCTTTATTTGGAACCACAAACAATATTAATCTAAAACATTAAGAAAAACGGTGATGCCCGTGGTAGTATAAATTATACTGTGTTACGCACATCAACACCCCCCTCCGTGATACACTAGAAATTCCAGAATACAAACAAAAAGTGACATACTCGATATTTAAATGAATAAGAGAAGTTGTAGGGTATGAGTATGAGTATGAGAAATTGTATGGCATATGTGAGTTATTAGGGTAAATGGGATGTGTTAAGAGCTTGATGTCATTAGAAACATTTGTCTACAGGAGAATGTAGGGTGATTCAAAGTGTAGGTGAGTGTCTGTGTGTGTGTGTGTGTGAGTGTGTGTGTGTGTGTGTGTGTGTGTGTGTGTGTGTCTGTATGTGTGTGTGTGTGTGTGAATTATATTACAGTAGTTATATATTTATTATACTATGTATTTAATGAGGTCTTCAGAATCGTCATACGATTTACATAAAAGCCATTTAAGACATTTTACTTTGCAATTATATAGAGAAAGGGGATAAATATTTAGTTCTTTGTTCAGTCTGTTATACAATGTAGAGCTTATAAACTTGTAATGTCGGCTCGCCACTGCTGTACGGCGTTTTTCAATTTGGCAAACTCTGTCAGTTCTTCTCCTAGAGACAACAAGAGATGAGTCATATGCCAGTTCGGAATGTTTACGGAGTGTTGTATTTAAAATAAAAAGTTGACGAACATTGGGAACTTGAGAGAGTGAATATAATTCGTTTGTAGGAAATCTAAATGGTTTATTTTGCATTACTTTTAGCACGGCCCTTTGGGCTCTTTCAATTTTTAGCATATGGGTTTTGGTAGATCCGCCCCAAGCAGTAATGCAGTTGGATAGAATTGATTGACCAAGAGCGTAGTAGACAGATTTTAACGAATTATATTATATTTGATTATATGATTATGTTTGGGATTACAGGACTCTCCTACCTAAAAACCATACCATAGCTTATCTTAAGTACCATAATTTAAATGTTTTAATAATGCCTTTGCCTACCATCATTCTTGAGTTGGCATCTAACAAACATCACTACCACAGCAGCGTACGTACTTTTGTTTTGAGGAGGGAAGGGAAGGAAATAATCACTACGTACCTACCATCATACACAGCGTATCTACGAAAATATACGATTATTTTAACTGAAAATAGCGATACGATATTGAAGTTGAAGAATATAATGGCGTTCGTGATGTCCAACATACGCAGGTGCATTTGCTTCAGAAGCTTCAGCACCCCAAATATCGTGCAAGCCGCTGGCTATCACGCCAATGTAAGTTTTCGTTGCAGTGCCAAGTATTATCGATTTTGCCACCAACGTCGTAATTTCACCGTAGCCTAGAATTTAATTCAGTGTGAACCACCTCTCTTTTCTAAAAATATACAAAATAGAAACACACATGCTCGTGTATCCCCAGGCTTCCTATAAAATCTACTATTTTATGATCTTGTGGAAACAAAATATTTCATTTTTACCAAGTTTATTGATTTTACACTTAGATTAATGTTAGTCCTTACCTAAAGTAGAAAGTTAAGATGCGGAATGGGTTCAGAACTTAATTCTAATACATATTGCAGGTTATTGAGCACTATGAGAATCCTCGCAACGTTGGCTCCCTTGACAAAAAAGACAAAAGCGTTGGTACTGGGTTGGTCGGAGCACCTGCGTGCGGTGACGTCATGAAACTACAAATCAAAGTTGATGAGAATGGAAAGATCATTGATGCTAAGTTCAAGACATTTGGATGCGGGTCAGCTATTGCTTCGAGCTCTCTCGCCACTGAATGGGTGAAGGGCAAGACTGTGGATGAAGCTTTGCAGTTGAAGAACACAGATATTGCTAAGGAGTTGTCTCTGCCTCCTGTCAAGTTACATTGCTCTAGTAAGTACATCTACATAATGAAGTACATTAAGACCTTCTCCATCAGATTATGTATTATGATGAAAAATATAACCTTTCTCTATCAGATCACTCTGTAATCTGCTTTCCCAGGATTCTAGAATCTGGAACATCATTAGACTGTTAACAGTCTGGAAATATTGATTAGCTAGATCTTGGCTTGATCTTGGATAAATGACATAATTGTTTTTATAGTAAACTAGGTGCTGCCCACGGATTTGCATGCATGGTACATAAAAAGTAAGCCGTGTCCTTCTCCATGGTCCCATCTACCTCTATACCAAAATTAATCAAATTCGGTTAAGCGGTTTAGGGTTGACAACATAACAAACAGACAGACAGACAAGTTACCTTACAAGTTACCTTACAAGTTTATAATATCACATTTATAATATTAGTAGGGATTTGAGAACATTGAAGAATTGTACTTAAAATGTTATAATATCATTACTATAAACTATTACTTCCTTCAGTGCTTGCCGAAGATGCCATCAAAGCAGCTCTTTCCGACTACAAGATAAAACAGCAGCCTCCGAAGAAAGAATAAATCTTGGAAGCAAAAGACGTTGGAACAGATCTGTGATTTTGTATAGAATAGGGGTTATCCATAAATGCATACTTTTTAATATCATAGTTATGAACATAAAAAATTATAAAAAATATTTAAAAAATTAAGTAAATATGGATGATCTCAGGTTTGAAATTGGTCATTGTATGACATATTTTTCTTTAAGTAGTAGTAAGGCAGGTCTATCTAGATACGCCATATAAGCATTGTAATGTTATAGGTAGTAACTAAATATTGTCCCTGATTGTTGTTTTTGTTTGAGTTACTAAAACTTTTTTAGTTTGAACCAGTCTAAATTTAAGTACCATTTATAAATGACAGTTTCAAAATAAGTTATAAATGACATTTTGTTCCTATAATGAATTGAAACTAAATTTAAGAAGTGTCATTTATTAATGTTACTCTAATTCAAACTCTGGTGTGAACAAAATAAGATCATTCATATTTTAGTAAGTCCATTGAAACCAATGAATCAAGGCCAATATGTACCTATCAAGCTAACGTCATTTATGGTCTGCCAATCATACCTGCTATATAGTGACTTGTCGTTTTGGTCAGGAATATAGAGATTGTATTATCAAGGTACTTTAGATTCCCTTGAATACTTAGTAGTAGGTATGTATTGTTTTGTTTGTTATTTTAGATTAAATGTAGACAACAAATACCTACCTATTTTATTTTTTAAATATTTGACCTCTATAATATAAGAATAATATACAATAATCTATACCTATAAAAGAGCTTAACCTGACTGACTGACTGTCTGATTCATCATCGCCGAGCTGAAACCGTTTAAGCTAGAAAGCTGAAATTTGAAAGGTAGGTAGGTAAAAGGAAAACCGGGCGGGTAAGGTGGGGTTTTTTGAAATTCCCCTAATCTGGTGAAAACGAATGTATGAAACTTTTTAATGTCTGGTGCGATTTGCTTGAAACTTGATTTGAATAATTATAATGCAAAATAAATGGACACGTGTTTCAAGATTTTTCAAAATAACCCGCATAAAGGAGTAATAGGAGGAGTGAATGTTTGTATGGAAACTTTTAATGGGTGGTCAGGTGATTGGTTTGAAACTTTTTTAATAAAATTTGGATTCAATTCCTTTTAATAAAAATGCGAACCAAGTCGCGTGCAACAGCTAGTATAAAATATATGTGAAACTGTTTAGCTATCTAAAGACCGTTTAAAACGATCTATAGATAGCTAACTGATCCAGATCACTGCCAGAGGGCAGCATTCCCAAGACACTGGCGGCATTGCCACGTTGAGTGGCAATGCTAATACGCTGAGCCAGATAGGAGCCAGCTCTTGGGTCACGCAATGTATTTACCAGACGCCGTGAAATAATTTTGAAAACGCGGAGGGCTCCTGCTCCCCACGGGCCCAGGGTTTCGACTCCAAAGGACTCAAAAATATGTAGGCCTTATCAAGACCGGCATATTTGGGCTTTTTAAGGTCCTCGACGCATTCAGTCGCCGCACCAGCTCTAACGGAACATCCTGACAGATGGGATGCGGCCAGGGTGTCTACGCAAGTAGCATCCCACACCAATGATCTACCCATCTCCCAAGGGATAAGAATCATACCATCATCACGTATCAGACTGTTCGAGAACAGCTGGTACGTTAACGCTGGTAAGTGCCCAACGAATGAAATCGTTAAGACATGCGTGACGGGCAATACTATCTACCGACGGCCGGTCGACAGCTGTATATGAAATTTAATGAGAGATGCCAGAACTAGCCGGTAAAGACGGAATTGTAAGTGAATTACTAGTGCTGTAGACGGAAGACGAGAACGCTGCTGAACACTTGAAATTTTGCGAATACCTAAGCCTCCCAATTTGACAGGCGTGCAGCCTTGCCTTGTCATCCAGATAAATATATTCAAAACAGACAATAAAGTGTCCTTTATTATGTTGTCTAAGGCTTCCACAGTTAACAACATCTTGAAGCGTAAGTAAATTTTGGAACAAACAGACAAAATTTGATAGGTAATTGTAAAACCCATATGACTATTAATTTAGAATAATCTGTTCGACGTTTTGCTAAAATTATGAACTTTCTCATCTATGAAAGTCGGAAAAGACTCTTCAAGAATTGGTGAACTGAGGAAGCGAAGTGAACATTTATCAACAACTGTAGGTAATATCCGTTATTATCCGTGTCCAAAACGTAAAGCTCGCATTTTGAATACTTTAGCTTTAAACCAATCTGTCGAAATTCATCACTGATGAGCTTTATTTGATCTCCAAAAATAGTGTCCATATCTCCACCTACAGTTCCGTCATCCAAGTACCAAACATGGAGCTTAGACTGGAGACGTTGAATAATCGGATGGATGGCAAGGCTGAAAATGGCTGGACCAAGGGGGTCGCTTTGCTGACATCCAACGGCTGACGAAATAACATTGTCCCGATAGATCAATTTAGAAGGTGAACTATAACGCTGCGCTGCCAAAGAAATGGTTAAATTTCAAGTTTTTTTTTAAATTTCTTAAAGCAAGGCAAACCACTATTTATTTAATCCTTTATTGCACAAACAAATATGTATAGATGTACAATAGGTGGGCTTAATGCTGGTAACATTTTCTACCAGCCAACCTGCAAGGTAGAGAGATAAAAAGTAGGCGTGCTAACATAATCTAAAAAAAAGGATATACTTATAACAGTACCTACAGCAACATGTTTAAAACGGAACTATCTACGGAATTAAACACGTTTTAAATGACTTTCCCGCAATTTTGGTCAAAAATGTACGAAGAAAATGTACTGCGGCTTCATAGCCGCCTCGCAAACCAAAGCAAAGCGGCGGTAGGTCTAATACCGCAGTCTAGACTATCAACTGATTTTCCTTATCCGCAGCAGAGTAGGGCGCAGGAGGATGTATGCTTCCTTTCAGTCTCCATAACGAAAGCTAGAGTGGTAAGTTGTGAAATTTACTGCCCAAATGTCCCGAAGAAGCGCACCGGCTCACAAAAAAAAAGTTGTTTCTGGTTGGAAGCTGGACTTGGACGAGTCAACGTCGTCGTGGCCGCGGTTGAGTAAATTGCTGTTGCCGTAGCTGCGATGCGAAGGCGTTCCGCAGGATATTTGAGGTGTTTAGTCAGTAGGAGTCCGATATATCTATTTGTCAATCCGAAGGCAAATGGCATCCATGAAGGATTTTCATTCATTAAAAATAAATGAATCTTGAAATTTGTTAAGTAGCAAACCCGTTAATTTTACATCACACACTTAAATCTTTTTTCTGATTATATACTTGAAAGTAATGTTTGCTGTTGTTTTAGTTAACGGATATTTATCGCGTATTACCTTTAAATTAAATGTTGCAATAACCGTTGGCGAAAACCCGCAATTTCAACATAACCGATACGTTGGAAAAATTAAAACGTAATTATGCGATGAATACAAGTTAACTACTAAAGCAATATTAACTCTGATAGTGAAAACATCAATAATACATTATATCGTTACTTTTTTAGTTTATAACACTATAAATTATACTAGTAATAATAGATATAAGGTAAGTATATACTATACTCACACACGTTGCTGGGCACCGTTTAAGAAATAATTAACTCCGTTAATAAAAAAAGTTAACTTCGTTAAACATTAAAGCGCTACACTTTGGAAGATTTAAAGCATTGATTAGTTCGCTAATCGTTAATTAAAATGCCTTTTTTATATCTTTGCGCTAATCATCTTTATAATTATAATATATATAAATCTTCTGTGCGTGTGTTTGTAATTAAATAAGGTCGTTAATTAAAGAGTTAATGATGAATAACACACAAACATAAACATGATACACTCACGAAGGTTCTGCACTGCCTTTATTACTTACTAAGAAAAACCTGGACTCAATGGAATGATTATAATAAAACTACATGTTATCTTAAATCTAATTTTATTTCCGATGTCAACATAATTCAGTAAAACTTACTAACACAATAGTTGCAAAAGAGCTTTGTAAGATGACATCATTTAATTTCAGTACTACACTTGAATGCCCAACTTCTGCAAAGCAAGAAGAGCGGCGTCTGCTTTCGCTTGCTTCTTGTTCTGACTCGCCACTGCTGGCTGGTATTCGGTACCTCCAACTTTTACCTGAAAAGAAGTACTGAATAGATATATACAGTTGTAAAAGGTAGACTACAGGAGAACGAACTTTCTTAAGACGTTACTATTCAACATGCCGCCTGTGTCTTGGGTACAATGCCCTGTGGCAGTGATCTGGATTAGTTGAGCTATCTATAGATCGTTTTAAACGGTCCTTAGATAGCTCAATAGTTTTACGTTATTTATATTATTTTGACATTTCTGTAATTATTTAAGTAAATAAATGTATATTCTTAAGACGGTGCCCTCATCAGCAAATTAACTTTTGTATGGAAAAAATGAGTCTGTTTTTGTCGCTATTTAGTCGCTCTCTTAGATTTAGATTTATTTATTTTATTTATTTCTCTGCTCTTTTATTTAAGAAATAATAATTATAAAAAGATATATGGTATGTATTGTCAATATTTTGCCTCCTACATAGGATTCAAATTGTTTTAAAATCATTTGTTAGTTTTATAATTGCATTATGATGTCTAAAATATACAATAATCATCATCATCTCTAAAGTTGTCGTCATTTTAACTTGCAGCTTACACTAATAGTGTGAAAGTTAGCTAATTAAAACATAACTCGTTAAACTCTTTCAGAATTCTGTTTTTGCATGATTTCTGATAAAAAAATCTCGATTTGAGCGCCCTGAATAGATGTGTAAAAGTGTGTGTATGTATGTGTGAGTATTTGATTGTGTGTGTGGGGTGTGTGTGTGTGTGTGTGGGTGTGTGTGAGATATGGTATGCATAATATGACACATACAAATATAACAGATACAAACAGAAAGTAGAAGTAGAAGTAATTTTACCTTAAATAAGAAGTTCTTCTTGTGATCAGGACCGCATTCGAAACAAAGGTTGTATTCCGGCGGCCCCACTTTCTGTTTAGAGCAGTATTCACCCAGGAGTGAGACGGGATGCTTTCCAGCAGTACTGGAGACAGCTGAGGGCGCGGGGGCAACAGTACCGCCTCGATGGACTCCGCGACCGCGTATACCTTTACCCTGAAAGAGAGGCATAATAAATAGTGTATACTACGCTCTGTGCCAATGCCTTTTAATTTATTGCATTACTTTTTTCCTGTTAATATTAACTATTTCTAGATAATGTTATTTTTAGTTAGGCTTTTATACGTTTTACTGTAATAATTAAATTTTTCTATTTTTCATTGGTGAATATTGCACATAACACCATCTAGTCCCAAACTTAGCATACCTTGTATTATGGTGACTAGATGACTGAGAGAATATTTATGTTTTGAAATAAATACTTATGATACTTTATAAATTATAACACTCGGACACAACAAAACTTATGTTCATCGCATAAAATGTTTAACCTGGGAAGGAATCAAACCTTCAATGTACAGCGCAGAAACAGAGCAGAGCTACAACCAACCGAGTTGACAGGCTTTTCCTTTATATATTTTATTAGTCTTTGTATATTTATAATACCCAGACACAGAACAAACATAGACTGAAGCGGAGACGCAGAAGGTTGCGGGTTCGATTCCCGCCTCGTGGCAAATGTTAGTATCATCTGTAAGTATTTCTGGTCTGGCTGTTTCTATGTATAACACAATGTTTGTATTTAACAAAAATATATATAAGTAATATATCAGTCAGACCCATAATACAAGCTTAGTGAAACATCTGAACAAATTAAATATATATATATTGCTAGAATATCCATACAACACCATCTAGCCCCAAACTAAGCATAGCTTGCAATATGGTGACATACATACATACATTAAGATACTTGATAACACCCAGACACAAATGTTCATCTTGGGAGGGAATCGGACCCTCAACGTGCAGCGTAGAAGGCAGGGCTTCTACCAACTTAGCTGACAGGATAGGATTTTATCTCGAAAAACAACATTATAGAAAGGAAATAAGAAGTTTGTACGCGAAAGATGTCGCAGGGTGTTGCATTTTCGGTGTCATTTAGTTTGGTGTTATCAATCAAGAGATATGGTAAGGATATCGCAATTGTACCTTATTATTTTATTGAATTCTTGTACTCTGTGTTTTCTTTTATTTTCTGTTTTTTTTTTGGTTTGGTTTGTACTTACCTTCTTACCTCATTGTTCTTATATACTTTCCTAACTGCCTGTTTCTATTGTATTTACAATTTCCGTGTGTGATTGTGTACCAAATAAATAATTGTTCTATTCTATTCTATTCTATAAGATTTTGTATATTTAAACTCTCATAAATGTATTTGAAAGTTGAAGAGATTATTATCTTATCTGTGCCGTGTCAAGGTTCTTTATCAATAAATACTTTTATCGCAATACTTCTATTAATACCTACTACTTGATGTTGAATGAAAGCGATAACATGATCTTTGCATTGTTTTTTTATTGTGAATTGTCACAATAATTCAAAAATAGTAAATTTTAGTAGCTAAATTAAATAAAAACTGACTTGGGGTAACCCTATATGAAGAGTATTTTACCCTTACAAAGGGTAACTTTTAAAAACTTACCCGTTAAAAATATCTATTTCAATGTAAGCACAACTTCTATCTATATTTCTATTTCTACTATATTATATTATAATATCTATCTATATATTAATTGTATTATCTATCTATCTATCTATGGTGATCAGAAATGACCGATAGAAAACTTATATACTTATATATTTATAAATATGTACATACATATGATACTTTATAACACCCAGACTCAAAACTAAAGCCTATGTTCATCACACAAATGTTTATCCTGAGAGGGAGTCGAAACCTCAATCTACAACGCAGAAAGCAGAGTTACTAACAACTGAGCTAACATGCCAGTCACACATACTTATGTTACAACACCTAGACACACACACAAACACCTATGTTCATCACACGAATGAAGGCAGAGCTACCAACTATTTATAAAAGTATAGTGTAAATAGGGTAAAATAGATATCATATTGAATCTTACCCCTTTATTATTGTACCGATGCTGGACTTCTTCTTTAGCCTGTAGGCCCTTGGTGTCGAGTTTGACCTCTAGCAGTAAAGGCTGTAAGGCACCAGTGCCTTCTTTGCCCAGACCTCTGCCGGGGGTCCAACCCATCTTTTGCAGTAGATGCATACCCATTCCGCCAGCTACTGGCGCGGCACGGGTTAATTGGTCCTAGATAACAATTTTTAGTTATAATTTTTATCATAACTTCATAACGTTTTAAACGGTTAGAAAGCTCAACTGTTTCGGATGTATTTTATATAACATATGTAATTGTTATATTTATAAGACTATACTAATGATAACAGTATTAATAAGGCTTAAGATATTTAGAGATCTTTTTTGTAACATACTCAGATATACATATATCATTTTTATTGCATTTGGCGATCGTATTGATATTGTAATCGCCACACCAATTTTATCTAATTTGACCTTTGACCTTATTCAGACAGATATAACAGTTATTAATGACCTACTACACATGGTGATTGATAATTATATCATAGAGTGCAAGTCTGGACCTGTAACGTGCATTCCTGAGTTTTAATTTTATATTTTTTGTATTTTTATATACTTACTAGAAAACAAGTGTCGCTAATACACAAATAAGTCAAATTACCGTAGGTTGAGACCCTAAATCATATCTGAAAGAAAGTTAACACTTGAATCATTCACATTTCACTCATTCTTCACCCCTAACATACTTACCTTTAGTTAACATGGTAAGCACCTATCATCGAAGTACCATCTCGTTACAATTCGGCGTCGCCGTATCACTTAAAAACTGTAACAAATATTCATGAATTCCCCAACGTAAGCCATGCTTTTCTTTGAGATACGACAGGTAACTATCGTTCAAAGAATCACTAGGCTTTGAAATAAAGACTGACTTATTAAATACGTACATAAATATTAATATATTGTCAAAATTAAATTGTTTAGTAAGTTTGTGTTTACATAATTTGTAATTAACGAAAAAAATATTCCACAGGTGTTTATAAGGTCTATATTTAATATTGACAGTCACGGTGGTGTTAATATTATTGGCCTTGAAACTTATTAATGTAAACATCGTTGTTTTTAGCACAGTTCTGGGGCCAAAAAGACTTGAGTTATATTTCATATTGTTTGGTATAATTAGATAGCTTGCTAATAAAAATAATAGAAAAAACATATAAATATATATATATATATAAATAGCAAGAGTTTATGGAGTAAATAATTGAAGCATAAAATAATATTAGTCAGTCAAAATAAATGGGGAAAACTGAATATTTGTATGCAAGACTTGATAATTGGCATGCCATCAGAAATGGCATTGAAATTATCATTTTTGTTTCACCAAATGTAATGTAAAGTGAGAACTACTCGTGAGCGAGTTCTCATCTTACACGAGACGAGAGAATACCGTTTTGTGAGATGGCTACAGCAACATTCGTGGCGCAACAGTTGCTTAAACCATTAACAACTTTACAGAGTTACTAAAGGAGGCAATACGCTATAGAATGAATTGGATATCATAATATGGGCGTCAGCTTTCGATATATCGGGACGATATTGACGTTGAAGTTCAGTAAAATTTACGATAGTTTCGTAGTCAAATTTTTGAGGATTACGACATCAATTGTTTTCTTATAATGGCGCGTCTTGATGACGATTTTGCTAATTTGAATGGATTTTGTTTTAATATATTACCGTGACGCCGAAATCGATCGTCATTTGTCATTTTAAACGTCATCGCGGAATGACCGTCTATAATTTTATTGAATTCTTAGTCGATTCTTCGGTTGTCATTTCATGAAGTAACACAGATCTGCTAATTTAATATTTTTTACTCGTTTTATTGCATGTTTTATTCAGTAATCTTAAATCTTAATAGAACTCTTCTTATAGTAATCTTAGTAGAACTTTAATGAACAAGTTGTGACTGCAGGACGGGTATGGACAATTGAATTATATGTGTATTATGGTGCAATGTGATTTGAACGACGAGGAATCCCAAGAACATTCTAGACGGCCATTCCGCGATGACGTTTAGAATTGACAATTGACCATCGACTAAGACTTAAAATAACAAACAAATTGACTATAAACAAATATAAACACTTGATACTGGCAAAATTGACATTAGTATGTCACATGACATAAATATAATAAGAAGAAGAATTCTTAATCGTACAAATCACAAACACTATAATTGGAACACTTTAAAGAAGTAACAATTTCTTAGAAAAAATTAAGAACCCAATAATTACAAGAACTATGTTACTTAATTAAACAAATTTTCCGTTTTTAAGAGTAGGTTTTGCACGTTTGTGTCCCGATATATCGCTTTGCTGAGATTCCCAGAACTCTTTACTTACATTTTAATTTAATTTGGGCATAAATCTCTCTTGAGAATTAGAAAATATTCAGTAAATAATTGCTAATGAATTTCGTTGTTTTATAGCAAATGTCATTGCAACCATCTCTTAATACAATAGTCGGAACACGTAATACAGGTGTATTATGAGTTCTGACCGTGAGCCCGAAGGATGGTAGCCGCCATGGCGCAGTGGGCGCTGGAAGAAAACATTTGCGACAGCGTTTTAAAGTATTGAACGGAACCGGCTATCCGATTTGTACTATACAACCAACGCAATGAGACAACTTTTTGAAGTAAAATTAAGGCGAATTTACACATAAAGACGGTACCCTCAGCAAATGATCTTTTGTATGGAAAAAAATGACTTTTTTGCCACGCTTTAGTGACGATCTGCTAGATGCTGATCTGTATAATCATTATGAAAAAATATGGCATGGTTTTTCAATATTTATATAAGAAATTCCTCAAACATAGTTGTTAATTCTGTAATTTAATAAAGAATTAATAAAATATTATATAATAATCATCTCCTAAAGTTGATGTTGTTTTAAATTGCAGCTTACACTAATAGGTGGAGAATACAGTAATGAAAACTTACTAAACTAACTCGTTTTTTTTATTTCTTTTACGATTCTTTTCTGATAAAAAATCAAAACACATCAAGGTCATTTGCTCAGGGAGTCACCTAAACTAAATAATAATTATAATAAATCACGCTATTACATATGCCAGTTTCCTCACGATGTTTTCCTTCACAGTTTGAGACTACACGTATAGCGCTTATGCATTTTTCGAACTGAATAACCCATTCGTGCACGACCAGATAAGAACCCACGACCATAGAATCGAAAGGCGGTTCCATTGTCACTAGACAATCTGTGCTCTCATTGTGCGAGCGAGAGAGTAAAACCACCATTTGAGATTCAAGCGAGAATCAAGGATATCTGTATATGTTCTCTGATATATTCAATTTTAAACTCTATTTTCATGTATTACGGTAGATAGTACAATACACGGTAGCCTCGTCCTTAGATTTCGTTCAATACTTCAAACACATAGGTAGTGGCTTGGCCTATAGTTCTTTAATAATCACTATCTTTTGAATCAAAATTCTCAATCATAATCAAAATGAATTAATAATACTATAAGTCGATATGTGCAAGTGGTATTAGTTTAATATAATTTGTAACGTAGCAAATAAGACAGCATAGAAAAAGACCAGCGTTGAGATCATGAAATTGTGATATTAAATGCTTTAATATGTTTATAATACTGAAAATGCCATTCAAATTTAGACTTAGGTGCAAATATAATAAGGTCCTACGTATTTACGAAATTTTAGTTATACCGAGGAAAGTTCAGAATTTAGGACCAAATCTCCTATTTCCAATTGACACTGATATAAATTGATTGTATGAAGAAATCCATAGCGGAAATACGAGTAGCGGAACAGCTGGATGAATTCCGCTGTGAACAAGTTTAGTTTGATTAGCGGAACTGGGCAGAAGTGTAGCTTGCGTTCGGAGCAGATCGACGAAATCGCGTTGGGAAAGAGAATTATAATCAAATCTATGCGTTAGAATAGACAGTTTCGCTAGTGTTCCGCTTCTCATACATACGGGACATGGCGAAATTACTGCGGTCCCGCTATCACGAGCAGTGTCATTTTCATGACTTTCGCCAGGTTTGGATTATATATATCAACGCTGTTTTCGGACAGGATATTGAGTAAATAGATAGCAAGTGACATGGGGGTAAACTTAAGTAGGTTGGACCTACAATTGGGCACCTCCAGCTTTGCGGGGCAGCGGCGCATTATGATTTCGCAGCGGAGGTGTGCTACGGGCGTAATACGTATAAAGTTTGGAAGCTCAACTTTACAGTCTCAAATAGTCATAAGGATACACTAGTCAGCGGCACAAACTCGTCAGTGGGCGCAGCTAAAATGCATGCTATTTCAACTTGCATAGTGCGAGACAAGGATAGACGTGCACGAAGGATAGGGATGAGCAGTATTATTTTTAACAGTGAAGAGGTAGTATGATGATGAGCTCTAATCATATGATCAGATTAGACTATGATTTCTACATAAAACGACCGCGTAAAAATCATGAACAGACTTTCGGCTCAAGGGTTCTCATGAAAAAACTTCTGAATTTATCTATTCGAAATAAAGTTATTTGAGCTCTTGAATAAACAAACTATGCTTATATCGGAATCATTTTGGAGTTTGCGTACTCCGTATGTTATTTTTTACCTCCTAAAGTTGTGTAATAGACTAGTTCACTCTTAAGATAGAAATCAAAAAGTTTAAGGTTTAAGAAAAAGAGAAATTAAATGAGGAAACATATTGTACCGACCCCATTTATCGAGAAGGGGGTAGGGAGACTAATAGACGAAATGGCCGATAGCAAAAATCCTGTGAAAAACCCATACACATTTCGTCGTAAAAATGCTTCGCTTTTGATAAAAGTAGTGCTCTGTCTACATATGGTTAATTTAAAAGACATTAATTAATGGCATCTTATTAATGTTTGATAAACACGGGTTTTACTCACGTATTATTTTGTCGATAAAGGCACCAATATCGATTCATCTATAGAATCATTATCAAGTTGAGTTGGAAAATATTATAGTACAATTCACCGAAAGTTTCGAAATTGAAACTTATTATAAATCACTTGCCATTCAAATTTTTGCTACAATAGCTTGGGTACCTCATATAAAAAGTTTGATAAACCGCCTTAAACAATAATTCGCTTGTGTCTAAAGGTTATTATTACAGAGAATAAAGAAAATCAAAGTGAAGCATTCTAGTAAACAGATTCTGATTCAATTTAGTGTAAGTATCTTGATATTATTCGTATATAAAAAACATACTTTGCAGACATGCTTAACCTTTGATCAATATTAACCCGTTGACTCTTTACTGGTACAATTTACCCGGTAGTGAAAACTTCGTTTACTCGCAACTGGCCCGAAAGTTCTATCGCGGGAATTGTATTTAAAAATCTAAATTTAGGCTCGCAACTCAAGGGGTCTAGGGTGAAGCATTACTTATAAACAACTCTCAACTTGAGCACTTCGCCCTGTCTCTATTTGACACTATCTTACAAAAAGAGATGGCACTAGTTTTGAAAGTGATTAAGGCAGGGCGCAAACGTGGACACTTTTATGTCTTATGCCAGATAGAAGCTACCGATGAATATTTAATTTCTATAGAACCAGTATGAAATCATCCACTCCCTGCGCATACGTAAACATTTTTTGTGTCCAGTTCTCCCACTTAACACTCACTCATTGACGATCGAAAAGTGTTCGGTGTCGGTAACTGGAAACTAAACTGTTGCCTGTGTCGTCAGTTGAAGACACAGGCAACATTAACAAATTTCCTTACAATTGTACTGAGTTTCTTCATCGACGTCCATCGTCAGACTGACGGCAAACAAGCAACGAATTGTACCAGTGGCCAGTAGTAGCAACGGGCGACTGTGTCCGATCACCGCCACAAGACATAGCAACTACGGTTCCCTGTGCGCGTGTGCCGTGTCGGTAAAAAAAAGTGTCTATGTTTGCGCAGCGCCTAAAAGTAGTTGAGAGACGTTTCTAAGTAAGGTGGTTACAGACTGCCCTATTTTTAGTGGCGTTCAGTTTACAGGATGGCAAATTGTAACCTCATTTTAGCTAATCGAGGTATATGAAGTATATCTTTCAGCGTGCTTTTCTTGTGTTTAATTTTGTGCAAAAAAAAAAGTTTATAAAGAAGTGATTATCAAAGAACGAAAACCAGTGGACACAGAACAGCGTGTAGTTTCCAAGGCGAATTGAGCTGTGAACTCTCAGACTGTAGGTCGAGAATACCTTCTTAGCCCACGCTTGGGTACCGCTCGCTAGCTCCCTAGGCGTTAGAATCTGGGCACCCGTCGAGCCGGTGAACTGGCCTAGGTGTCTGTCCTTCGACCAGCCAAACTGAAACAAATACCAATAATCAAACTTATTTTATTTTTGATGCACAACATCTATTCTACCTTTCTGTGAGAGTGATTTCGTGTGTATAAAACAACAAGTGTGTAACAGGAAGCCGGGGAAGCGCGCGTTATTTGATTTGACTAATAAGTGCGCGCGGTGGTAGAGTTGGCTGTCAGATGGTACCAACCTATTTTCCGAGATGTTGGTTACTAGCCAACAGAGTGTTCGTGTGTGTGAGAAGAAAGAGAAAGGGAAATAGAGAAGGAGAACCCATCAGCTGTCCGCTCAACCAAAAGTGTTGTGTCTAAAGTGTGCTGTTATATAAACGAATTCAGGATATAATGTTAATGTTGCTCATCATATTATTATGGACTACTTCAGTTCATAATTAGAGATATTTTTTTGTAAACAAATGTGATGCCAGAGTAAACAAATAGGTTTTGTAAATAGTTTACACCATTAATAGACTAGAATTGTCTCACTTAGATCAGATAAACTATAAAATAATAAATATATTTACTTATACCTATACCGGTCATAAATTCTGTCTCAAACTGAATAAATCATATAAATTGTGTTTATTGTTTTAAAGTTGTATGAAAAGAAAGATAATTAAATGTAGAATACAATTTTATGAATATCATTCAAAATGACCCGGATTTTGAATACAGGCTCTTAGCCGACGCGGCCCGTCGTCGATTGCAGCATGCACCCCATTTATGTCTATTTCTGCCGCTGCTTTGAAGCAGCAGATGCTCTGTGCATCTGGTTGACCAGATGCACAGAGATTCCAAATTTTGATGAAGCTTAGCGCAGACTTTCTCTTCTAAATGCTGCCATATTTTGTAGTCAAAGATAAAGTCGATTTCACGGGTGGTCAGTCAGTTTTGAATGCTTTGTGCCCTATGAGCTGGTGCAGAATCTTGTTGGAAAGTCCAGGGTCTGTTTTTGAAGATTGTTTGGGAAAGATGTTCACTATGTTTGTAAGGACGGTATTTTGGTACACAACAGCACTAGTTTGACTAGTCACACCGTTCTGACAAAAATGCACATCTGTTAGGCATGAGTATGATATTCCCAGACAAACCATGCATGACGAAGGTTAATGCCCTCTCTGGACCCTCGAAAAACAGGCGCTTGCTTCTTCACTGCTTTACACTTTATCATTTTGTTGTAACTTTCTTCGATGTTAAAAATGTTTTCATCCGAAAACAAGATTTGGCTTTATTTTTTCCCGCGTACCGCCATATCAAACCGCGAGATCATTCCAACTTAATTTTTTTAGGCACGCATCCAAAAAAAGTCCGGTCTTAATTTTATTTACAAATTTTGCAAAATTTTGAAAATCTTTGTTGGCGCGTAACCACAGCGGTGCAATGCGATAACCGCGACTCCATCTCGATCTTCCTTTCCTTTAGCGTCTATTCAATTTTGAAAAATGAACATTTTTTTTAGAAAGCTAAAATGTTCTTTTTTCAAAATAAATAAGAGATTTCTGGCCAGTATTCGAAATTTCAAAATAATAGGGTTGTGACAGAACTTATGAACTGACTGACTGATTTAACGAAATAATAATATACCAAACCGCATACCCGCGTTGTGGACCCTAAGACGAAGTTATTTTATCTATGCGCCCTTTAATGACGACCTTTGGAGCGCAGTGGGCCAAGGTCCGGCTGTGATGCAGTAGTAGTTTCTATGTATAATATGTATGTATTTACAAAAAGTAGTACTTATATCAGTCATGTGGTACCCATAACATAAGCTCTGCTTACTTTCAAGGCCAGATGATGCTGTGTGAAATGTCATTATTTATTTATTTATTTATTTTATTATATCTGACATTGCTCACATTTAGCACAGAAATACTATTCCCTACTAAACAGAATGCATGTCCATTGCCCATTGCCGCTTATACATAGATATACAACTACACAGTAATACCTTAGATAGATAGATAGACTAACACTTTATTGTACACAAAAAGAACACAGCAGAAATAATAGATATAAAATTGTACAATGGGAGAAATCGCTTTTAGCCTTATCGCTAAAAGCGATTTCTTCCAAGCAACCTCTGTATGGACAGGATAAACAAAAACAGAACGACGGCGGTGTACAAAAAGTTACTTAATATACTAATACAAAAGATATAAAAATACAAAATATAGTTGTAATGATGCTAATCGATATACACGATAATTATTAACACATACAAACAACTTTCTATAAACAATAATAATAATCATAAGTAGTGATAAATGATATCAACCAGTTAGCAGATTCCATTAATGGACAGATAATGATCATGAACTTTGACATTAAAGATATGGATAGATTTGGATGTACGGATAGATGCAGGTAAGGAGTTCCATAAGCGAACAGCTTGAACAATGAAGGATTCACCATACATAGCTGACCTATGGACTATAAGGAGTAAAGAGCTGAAGAGTGTCAAAAGAGCGCAGAATACGATAGTTTGTCTGATTCAGGAAAACAAAACGTTCCTTTAGATAACAGGGAGAGGAAGACAGAAAAAGGATATTGTATAATGAGCATTCCGGCGAAAACAAATAGGGATCCACTTGAGCTGCGAAATTCGGAAACATGGTCATATTTGCGCAAGCCAAATATGAACTGAATACTAAATTTTGAAAGCGCTCAAGTTTATTAAGTAAAACTTCGGAGAGATTAAGATAGCTGGCGTCCGCGTAATCTAATATCGGATGGAGAAAAGATTGTGCAAGCATAACTTTGGTTGCTGTCGGCAGGAAATTACGGAGCCTGCGTAAAGACGCAGATGATGCAAACATTTTCCTACTGATTTCATTGATCCATGGTTGCCAAGATAGCTTATTGTACATGATAATACCAAGATTTTTCAGTCTGGCTGATCGCTATTCTTGTACCATCAAATATAATAGGTGAGAGAAGAGAGTAATTAATCTTAGCAATTTGCCTCGCACTACCAACTATAATGGCCTTAGTTTTGCTTGGATTAATAATAATAATAATAATACCGGACATTCCACACAGCATCATCTGGCCCTAAAGTAAGCAGAGCTTGTGTTATGGGTACCACATGACTGGTATACTACTTATATACTTTTTTTTCTGTAAATACATACATATTATACATAGAAACACCGTAATCGTAACTCGTATCGTATTAATCGTACTCCAATCACAAACACGGTCTAAATCGGAGTTTAGGAGGTTTATGGCACCGGTTTTTTGGCAGTATATTTGAAAATTATCAGCATACAGGTGGTAGGAAAATGTAAATTTTTTGTTATGGAGTTGTTAAAAATAGTAAAGAGAAGAGGAGAGAGGACGCCGCCCTGAGGGACACCGGCAGTCAGATTGCACCATAAAGAGAATGCGTCTTCAACACGGATACGCTGCCGGCGATCGAATAAGTAGTTACGAAACCAGTCAACTGCCGACGGCGATATGTTAATAGAGCACACCTAAGCACACCTAGAAGAAGGTCAAAAACAACATTACAGAAAGCGCTGCTGAAATCGAGGAATGTTAGTATGGTAACTTTACCACTATCCATACCAAACCGAATGTCATGAGGTAATTTTGATTAATATTGTAGCGGTGCTATGGCCTGGATACATAGATTTTTTTGTTTTCAGGAAAGGAAACTGTGTGCCAGTTCTCTTACGATGTGTTTCTTCACCGTTTGACGTTTGAGCTTTAGCTCTAGATAATGTAAACAAGTATCGTAGCGGCTAAGAAGAATACATAATAAAGTAAGCAATTGGTTTTAGAGTTTGTAAAAAATACTTACGCCTTTTGTGGGGGGGACCTCTTTCTTCTCTTGCTCTTGGCGAATCATTAACAATTTCTGCGACACGATCGATGCTATATCCTAACAAAACAAAAAAAATCTATTGTATAAATATGTATTATGGTGATATACATCTATACTAACATCCATACATTATAATATTGTCTAATTATTTTGAAAAAAGTACTTAGTAATTAATTTACCGATAATAATAATAATAAAGCCAAACATTTCACACAGTCCCAAAGTAAGCAAGCTTGTGTTATGGGTACCATGGGTATCATAGTCACCATAATACAAGCTATGCTGAGATTGGGGCTAGGTGGTGTCGTGTGCATTGTCAACCAATATTAGTTTATTTTATTTATTTATCCCTAAATTAAGCATAGCTATAGGAAACAGATGACTGATAGAAACCTTACTAATATTATAAATGCGAAAGTAACTCTGTCTGTCTCGCTTTTACGCCAAATTTACTGAACCGATTTAAATGAAATTTGGTACGCAGATAGTCTAAAGCCTGAGAAAGGACATAGGCTACTTTTTAATTGGAAAAAAGTGTTGTAAAGGGTTGAAAAGGGGGATGAAAGATTGTATGAAAGTATTGTCATTTTCAGAACTAGAACCATTACATTTTAGGCTGTTGATTCTTACTTATATTATAAATGTGAAAGTAACTCTGTCTGTTTGTCTGCTACGTTTTCACGTCTAAGCCGCTGAACCGATTTTGATGAATTTTGGTATAGATATAGATGGGACCTTGGAAAAGGATATAGGCTACTTTTTATGTAGGTAGCATGTGTGCGAAGCCGCGGGCAGCAGCTAGTACTTATAATATATTTTTAAATACTTATGATCCTTTATAACACCCAGACACACAAACATCTATTATCAGTATCACATAAATGTTTATCCAGGAAGCGAACCGAACCCTCAACCTACAGCGCAGAAGGCAGAGCTACTACCCACTGAGCTATGACGTTTAAAATCACATGATTGTTTTAAAGTTATGGTCAGGAAACACTTTTTGTCCTGTCATTAACTGTTGTAATTCTCTATGTAATTTTGTATTTAGGTATGCTATGCATGTATTGGTTTATTTAGCTTATCTTATAAGTTTGTATTTAATATATTGTAATGTATGTATTGTATTAGTATCAACGTATGTATTTCTTATCCTGTTTTGTATGTACACATTATTTTCATATAAATCACTTATTATTATTATCATCACTCTTTTTTCAGCTACATTCAATTCAATCCATCCCAAGGTTGTCTGGCAGAGATCGCTACATAGCGATAAGACCACCCATTGTACTACTAGCAAAACATTTTTTTTCTACTAGTCCGATGTATTTATGGTGTGCATCTATGAGGCCAGTCAAGGCTTTCCTTGACCTACTTTCATAAGAACTTAACGAGCACAATATTTTACTCATTCATACAAATTTACCCAATTATAGGGAACCATTTAAAAAATGGCAATAAGAACTTACAATTTTGGGTGGTATAACACCGGGCGGGTAGGCTTGCGGTCCTGGGGCAGGCAATGCTGGTAACACTGGCAACGACGGAGTTACAGTAGATAGATCTGAAAGAATGGTTTATATTATAGTTCTTTACATTCAGATATTTTTGATGTATAACATCTTTCTACTCGCCTTCCTGTGGAAGTGATTTCGGACGAAAGTGTGTAACAGGAAGACGGGGAAGCGCGCGCTATTTGATTTGACACATAAGCGCGCGCGATGGTAGACTTGGCCGTCAGATGGTACCAACCCATTTTCAAAGAGGTTGGTACTGTCAACTTATAATGTGTGTGTGTGTGTGTGTATGTGACGAGAAAGATAAAGGAAAATAGAGAAGGAGAACGCATCAACTGTATGCTTAACCTATAAAGTGTGATGTTATATAAATTAATTAAGGATGTAATGTTAATGTTATTACCAAGGTGAGATGTCAAATGTTACACACCATAATGCGACTACTGTAAGGCTCGCTGTCATATTCAATATGACATTAATATTTATTTTAGAAAAAAAAAACACTAAAAAAAATCTAAGCTTAAAGCTAGGTAAGAGAACACAATAGCCTCAATTCTGTTGGCACCAACCTAGCTAATTTTAGCTAAAATTAGGTTTAGAACTGTCAAATTAACCTTTGGTATTCTGCTGCTACCAACTTATCCTAATTTAATGTTATCTAACTTAATTAAGCGTTCCTAATTTAGTTAGATGTTAACAACCGAATAGGATTTACACATGCTATGACAACTAAATATATTTTAGACAATTTCTGATTTTAGAAATGAACCAACCGAATTGCCACCAATGTATGAATATGTGTACATATAATTTTAGGCACAAAGCGCTTCTGCGAGCTGAATTGTACTTTGTTGCCTCGTAGCAAAAGTCGCAATCGATATAAAGATTTTCGTAGAGTCTTCGTTCTGTACTTTTACTAACAATTATTCTGTATTTTATGTACGAAATTAATACCTATAGTTATTACTACTTTCGTATAAAATAAATAATACTGGACATTTTACACAGCATCACCTAGACCCAAAGTCAGCTGAGCTTGTGTTACAAATTTGGAGATTTGGAATATTAGAATCCATGTTTATTGATTACTGAGAGGTAAATGTTATGTTTTGATGTGTTGTCTTCCGGGCAACAAACCAGAGCTCGCGATTATTTAATTTTGAACCTCTGTTAAAATTACTGATTATTTTTATTAAACCATTTCTTAATTTGTTATTAATTATGGTTATAGTTTTGAGTTCATTTTGTTTTTTAATAATTAATGTTTTGGAATCCGATTTCCAGATAGCGCGAAGATTTGACATTTAAACATTTAAGTCTAAATGTTTTTGCTGAAGATAAAATTCATTTGATGTCAAAAGTAGACTGTAAAAATAGCTAAACGAATTTAGAAAACCTTTTTAGTTAAAAGAGAGCTAAACTAAATTTAAAGTGTAAGCGGAAAGCGCGATGATTTGAATTCAGGATGTTTAAAGTTTGGTTTTAAGAGAAAATTTATTTCATGTTAAAAATAGGTTCTAAAAATTGAAAAACTCATTTAGATAACCTTTTTATTTTTAACAAAATTATATTAAGTTTAAAGTGTAGTGTGTGAAAGTATAATGACTACACAACGACGCAGCCATATTGAAATATAAAAAATGGCGAGTCGTTGAGAACTTGGGAAGCCACAATTTTTAAAAAGAGCACTTTTTGGTGAACTCCCATGGTGAAAAGTCCTGTAAGTATTATTGTTATAATTTACCTTAGATTTTAGGTTATTTAAAATAGTGTTAATAATAAATCTCTGAATATATTGGGCGTCTTTATCATTTGCAATGCGTGAGCCTAGTGATGGAAGCAGCGAGGCGACGTCAGTCTCTGACATCACTACTGGTAGGATTCCTGATGCCTCGTTATATACATTAATACTTCTGTCATACTAATAATAACAAAAATGGAAATCAAGAAAAAGTTAAATAGCAATAAACAGAAAATGAAATGAAATTAATATAAATGTCAAATAAATTACAATTTATGGTCAAAGGGATTTAATCATATAAGGAATTGAAAGTAATGCAATAGTATCAATAGAATTATCGGTCATAAACTCATTTATTATTTAATACGATTATCAGCCGACAAATATATAAGTATTCTATCAGTCATCCTGTCACCATAATACAAGCTATGCTTAGTTTAGGGCTAGATGATGGTATGTGCATTGTCCTCTTTTATATATTTATTGATTATCCTCGTTAGCTATAATACGCGCGTTCTAATATAATAGTACTTACGAGACCCGCTGGAGAATCCTTTCATGTATGGAGGGGGTTCAATGACTTGCGCCAGCAGTGGCGGCGGAGGCAGCGGGGGCGCGGGCAACGCTAGCGGCGCAGGCCTACGAACAAAATAGTTAAATAATCATGAGCCTTATTATTGAATGATAGGGTTCATTTTTCTTTGAAATTAATTTAAATTTTCGATAAACTAGGCCAAACTTTAATGAAAGGAATGAATGAATGAAAATTATTTATTGTACACCTTAAAACTAAATAATATAGCAATTTGACAACTAAATATACTTATGAGAAATTATGTACAATAGATGGTCTTATCGCTAAGGAAGCGATTTCTTCCAGACAACCATTGGATGGAGAGGAGCTTAACTTGTTTGGAAGATTGGAAAAATTTGTGTAATGAAATTGTTTTATATCCAGACACTTACACAGACACAGTAATTTTAAAAGTATTATCTATAAGGCATAGGGACAAATGGAAGGAATTTGGGGAGACTTTTGCCTAGCAGTGGGAAAGTATAGGTTAATAAAAAAAAAATTATAAGTAGGTAAATTGTGCTAGAGAATAGTACTCATAAACTTTACTTGGATAGAGCGATCCAAGTAAAGACTCTCCTGCGCAAAGTCAACCATTCAGCCCTCTTAATTGATATCGCTATCCCTAACACACACAAGCTATATAACGTCATATCAGAAGAGCTCTCCGAATACGTTGATTTGAAAAATGATATTACTCGAATGTGGCGTCCGCAAAGGTCTCCGGTTGATGACAGTATTATAGTTCCGATAGTACTGTCATCAACCGACGTTATTCCTAAACAACTCTTGCAGTCTTTAGAGCACTTAAACTTTATGTTTTGTTACAGAAAGCAGCTATTTTAGATATATGTAGAATAGGCAGAAAGTTTTTACAACTGAACTTATTGGTGAAGCTCAGCCCAACAATACTTGGTTTTAGCTTGTGCTCTAGTTAATCCTGGTTTTCATTTATCCAATGTGACTACTCATATATTGAATAAAATTAGGTCAAAATGTGCAGGTTTGTAGAGTTACCTTGGTGGTGGTGAAGCGGCAACAGGGATGTCTTCAGGCTCGTCGGTAGGCGCAGGACTAGCCGGTTCGATCGCATTAGGCGCCGGCACTGGTAGCGGAGCTGGTTTTGAATTCAACTTCGCTACGGTCTGTAAATATAGCGTGTATTATGCTGAGTGATCTTTGAATAAAAATGATTTCAATTTCAAAAACCGCTTACAACCATCTGCTGGAGCATTTTGTACCTAAGCACCTAGCTTAATATCATTCAACAGTAAACTTAAATAATGGCTCGTCGAAATGACAAAGACCAAAGTTGCTAACTGCAATAATTTTATTTTATTTTTACATCTAATCCATGGTAATATTATAAATTTGAACATGTATCTGTCTGTTTGTTACATTTTTTACGGCTATGGATACCTTTTCAATGGTTGGATGGATCTTAATAATATCTGGTACAGAGATAGATTGTATCTTGGGACAGCTAGTTGTTACTAATGAATTTACCAATAACTTATTATTCTGATTACCTTTAATGAGGTCTGTGGTGTACATGTGAGTACTGTATTGTGTTATTTTTGTAAAAAAACTTACCAAGTCTTTCTTGGGTTCAACGGGCACCCATTCGGAAGCCTTGTCTCTGTGCTGGCTGCCCGAAGACACAGGGAACTGCAATCTCAGCTCATCCTTATTGGCTACCAGAGCTGTGCTCTTCACCGGTAACGGAGCTCCACCCTATAAAAGTTAAACGCTGGTTTATGATAGTCACTGGATCCTTCTGGATCCTACATACAAAACACTAATAAAACCACATGCTCAGCTCACGGCTAAAATCCTCGAACTTAGTAGACCTCCTGAGATCTCTAGATATTTAGCTCTTCTGGAAGATGTTTTAAGAGCAGAGGCATGGGCAAAGATTATATTTCACACATGCCCACACTTTGCAGAGTAGTTTGTATTAAGTTTGTGTCAGGTCTCAAGCCCATCATTGCTTAATATCACACATCTTAGATTTTTTTAGTTCCTGGATGACCCGTGTTCCTCACCTATAACCTTATGATCGGAAGGCAAGACCACTATAACACGAATGGAATATTAATTACTGTGAAAAATTTGCAAAATCCGCTTGGGTTAATGTGTTCTAGAGGAGAGACTTCGTAGTCTATAATTTCCTTCGGTTAGATGGAGCTATGTTTTGCGTAATGTAGGTGGCAGAACTTGAATGAGAGCCAAAAATCGTTCTCAGTGGCGCGCCTTAGGAGATACCTACTTCCAGCCGTGAACTGGCAGTAATAAGCTGATGATGCTATAATAATAATAATAATAATAACGTTTATTTCAGGCTACACTAGTTTAGTACATGATGTTAAATACTTACAAACTACGGCCCATATATCAAATATATACCTTAAAGTCTAACATAAATAAGTAATATTATAAACCTAATAACTAGCACGTAGAGTCGGCGACCTGTGACACGCGATACGTGCTGTTATCGGTAGTCGTCCGCGAAAACGCCGGAACAGCACATTCTTCGGCCAGAATTCTGCCTTTGTAAAGGTCGAAAGGTTCTCAGTCGGAACATGCACCACAAAAGATTTAAAATCTTTATGACGCGATTCCAACTGCTCGACCCTCACCGAGGTGTTGGTCTTCATCTTCACATATTCCACGATCTCCTCCATTTCCGTGGTATAGTAAAGCCTCGACACGTAGAGCAACGTCGAAGGCACGGCCGGACGCAACAAGTAGTTAATTCCGGTCGGCGCGACGCCACGCTGGTTACGGCTGCTGGGCTTTTTTCTCCTACGCACTATCTCAGTGAGCCCTTCAGCATCACACGGCTTCTTTACATGAGGAGCCACCGGTTCCTCATGTAACGGGCGCACGGGCGCAGTGGCGCGAACAGTTTCGCAACGCTGCTTCTTTTTCCCCTTTTTAGATGTAGCTGTCGATGCCTGCGGGGGGGGGTGCGCAGCGGGCAGGCAGCTTTCGGCAGCAACGGCGGCGCATGCGCGCGCGGGGGGAGCAGGGGCGCGCGCACGTGTCGGTCCCACGAGCGGAGAGACGGGGAGGGCACGGCGTACTGGCGGTATCGGCGTCAGCCGCGCATGGCGAAGCATCCAATATCGCTGACACGAACGATGCAGCCTACACGTTCAATTGACCTCCTCGACGAATGTCAACTTTAGATATCTCGGGCGACCTCTCCACTGAAGCAGCGCTACGTAATAACGCTACCTCAGACTGCAGCCCGCTGATGGTGTTCTGCGAGACTTCTAATTTTAACAATACATCAGCCAAGCTTGCCTTCACCGAAGTGATGTCTTTCAGCAGCCTGGTCACATCGACGTGCTCGAACGTCACAGGGGGCAGCTTATGCAGCTCCCTCGCGACGAAGTCGGGCACATCGTCAGGATCCGTCTCCTTCAGGATGGTGATAATATCCTGTAGACTCTTCTCTCCTCTTCTCTCTCTTCGTCGTGACGGCATTTTGTCGAGCTTTCCAAGCGTATGGAACAAGAAAGCTTTTCCACTGCTGACATCCTCCTCCGTGAAGTTGGACTTGCAGATTTGGATAATGCTCACCTCATCCATTGTGTCGATGGCGTGTACAACGAACGCCAGTAACTCATTAGCTATGAATGGTTTAGAGCCCATAGCAATAGCGGGCAAAGGCCTTTAGCCACACAAAACACGATTTTTTATAATTCGACACTGAGCAGTGTGACACGTCTGTTACCAAGCATGCATCGCTCACTAATATAATACTTTGACGAGCCTCAGAACTCAGGCCTCAGAAGCCTCTTAGACTAGAGTTCTAAGTCTAGTTACTTAGAACTCTAGTCTAAGAGTATTCTGAGGTGAGGAGGTAGAGATCTAGTCTACCAAGCCTGGGATTACAGTTGTATGCATGTTTGGTCTCAGGATCTTTAAGATTGTTCATATTCAAATCGTTAAGAATATGACTATACTGTCATGCGGAACAACATGGGATATTTTGGGATAAAGCTTTTTCCAGTCAACTTGAATCTTACGCTTCTGCATTTTAATAAGTAATTAAAAAAGAGCAAAGGAATTTAGATTAAAAAGATCTAAATTCTAGGGTCTGCATGAGGTTAAAGGGTCTAGGGTTGTAGGTTTTGTCATAGACTACACAATTCATAAGCTGGCACAGTGTTGTTATCAATCAAAAGCCGCACTCCACAACAGATTTCAGCTATCACCAAAGCAAACTCACTCTTATATTCATGATAATAGGAGCTTTCTCCTTCACGAGGAAAGGATGATGGAACGCCATGGTGTCTTCATTCTCGCTCATATCTTCGTCTTCAGAACACACAGATGATAGTTCGCCTAGGGCCTCCTTCTTAGATAGATGCTTGCAGAAGTCTGTTAGTTCGTCTACCGATTTACCTGGAAAATCAAAGTGTTTTTGACTGGCGAGCAAAGCGAGCGTTTCGACGTTAACTTCACATGAGATAAATACAATAATATTTAATATTAATATAACATTTATTTCAATATAAAATAAAGATTTGTTTAGCTTGTTTGTTAGAAGAGACTATGTAATTACGAATTTATCGTAATTGATTATATATGAAATGCAATATTCCAACGTATGGTCATAACTGGCGAGCGAAGCGAATCCCTTAAAGGTATTTAAAAATAACTAAGACGAATTCTAATACTACGAATGATTTTTTAAACCGTGTTTGTTGTATATGCTTTCAATCAATGAAAGAAGACATCTTAAGGTATCGGTATTGTTACTCAATGGTAGACCAATGTCCATAGAGCTACTGGAACATGACTCTAGTTCTAACCATGATAAGGTAGACCTTTATGATAGCATACTTCTAGACGTTATAGCAACAATGACCGCTGATTCAAAACTAGATTCTAACCATTAGAAGACATTGATGATAACATACCTCCAGACTGTATAGCAGCCATGACCTGGTTCCTGGTGTGAGGAGGCAGAGCCGCAGTACCTCCCGGCACCTCCCCGTTCTTGAGCATGTTAATGGCATTGCGTCTGGCTACTTCTAGAAGACGCTTCTTCTCGCTGTCCGCTAGCTTAACTCCACTTGGCGATCGACTGTTAATTATATTTTATTTTATTATTCCTAATTTTAAAGTCGGGGATAATTTAATGTAATACGCGATAAATACCTAATAATAATCGCAAAACAACTATATTAAATTAGTAAACTCAATTATTAGATACGTGCTTCCGGAAGGGCAATACGTGCCATTTATAAAATGAAACCACGAGAATCTTTGAGAGAAATATTCAAAGAAATTAATATTCTCACAATAGCTTCACAATATATATATATGAAAATTTGTTATATACACATAAAAATAGAGATGGGATTTAGCAAAATAGTGACCTTCATAAAATGAACACTAGGAATAAACATAAATTATACATCCCTAGGTTTCGACTAGAAAAAGTTAATAAGTCATTTATGGGGAACACGGTGCGCTTCTATAATAAGCTTCCTGAAAATGCTACTAAACTACCTATTAAGAAATTTAAAGCATACATTAAAGGTAGTCTTTTGAAGAAAGCTTATTATAATATAGATGACTATATTATTGATAAGAATGCATGGCCTCATGTCGCTCTGCCGTCAGACAGTTAACCGACACACTTGAAATGTATAAACTCTCTTGTATTAGTATTTCGTAGTTAAGGTAGTTATAAGATGGATCATATAAAAAAGCGCTTGGACCAAGACGAGTTTCTTGCCAATTCTTCTCGAGCTTGGGTTAGGATGAATTGGCACCTAAATTCACCTAGTATGTAAGACGTTTCAAAGTGATCCTTGTGATTGTATTGAATAAATCATCTTTTGACTTTGACTTGACTTGGCCGCGTTCAAACTTTGACACTCCCTATGTACCTTAAGGGTGCAGATTTATGGGGTAAAAATAGAGATGGTTGTAGAGATGGTTTTCTGCAAAATAGTTACAGTTAATCTTCATGGAATCAAAGAAGAAAGCGTATTAAAATATAAATGACTAGCTGTACGCGCGCAGTTTCGCCCGCGTTGAAGATTTTCCCGAGATAAAAAATAGCCTATGTCACCCGGGGAATGTGTATCTTTCCAACGGTAAAATAATTTTTCAAATCGGTCCAGTAGTTTTTAAGTTTATTTCTTACATAAAAAAAAAAACATAAGTATAGTTGTTGATAAGCATGCATCAACATGCATGGCCTCATATTGCTCTGCTCTCAGATAGTTTTGATAGATAACTGATAGATTTGCAATGAATAACCTAACAATGAATATTAGTTGTTCATAGTTAAGCTAGTTATAAGAAGTATCATACAAAAACGCGACCAGGACGAGTTTCTTGTCAATTCTTCCCTTGAAAAAGACTAAAGACCAAAGACTTGTGTTAGGAGGAATTGGTACATAAATTAACCTAGTATGTAAGACATTTCAAAGTAATCCTTCTGATTGTGAAAAATTTAGATTTTGTCTTTTGTTATTGCAGGCTAACTACATACTTGCCTTTCATTTTGTCAATTTGTTAAGTTTACAGTCCGGAAGGACTAGGTTAGTTTATGTGAGTATCTCCTCAATCCTATAATCACATAATTAGTTAGCGTGGCGTTAAAGTATGGTTCGTCCTTATCATTTTAATGTCCATGAATGGATATGGCAACCGATTCAAACAACACATGTGGTGACTACAGGATAGTGTCTATCCCTCATTCCTATAAATATACTAGCTGTGCCCCGAGGTGTTACCCGCGGTAACAACGACAAAAAACAAAAAAAAAACGATATTTTCCCGCAGTAAAACGTAGCTTATGTGTTAATCCAGGGTGTCAGCTAACTCCATACCAAATTTTAATAAAATTGCTCCAGCCGGTTAGACGTGAAGAAGTAACAAACATACACACTCACACACTCACAAACTTTCGAATATTAGTGTGATAATTAGGTAAAATCAGGGGTGTAGTATCAAAACGAGTTACGTCCACAATTTTCTGAAATCGACTTTTTAATAGCAACACTTTCGTTTCGAGACTACCTTTTACCCAAAAACAAAATTTGGCTAAGTCCCGAGTTATTTTGATTTAAAAAATGGGGTTAGTATCAAACTCGGTTACGTCCACAAAATTTTAGTATCATAACGAGCTACGTCCGCACCAGCCAATAGGAGCGCTCCATTCGAAGTAAAACAGTAATGGCTGCCCATACAATTTGTTTGTTAATTACTCGTCTGTTTATAGCTATTTAAATAAGAATTTCTGCGTTTTCATGTACTAGCTATCGTTTTTTAACAAGATGGATAGTTTTCCTTTGCCTGTTAACAAAAGCCAGGCACGAAAACGGACTGCACTGCTAGAAAATTGGAAGGCAAACAAGGCGAATAAAATGAGGTAAGTTTGCATTTTGCCAGGGCCGTAACCGCAGGGGCGGATCGAACTTAATCACGGAACCAAGAGCAAGTTACCTACAGTTAGGTCTGTACGTGGTATAACTAAAATTACCTAATAATGAAGCTAAATGGGAATAATTATTATAATAATATTACTAAATTCACTAAATCATTTTGTTTGTATAGGTGTACCTACTCATTGAATTTTTTGTTTTAGGTATTCTGCAAAGTCTTTGCCCAGAATACCCCGTTGTGAACATAAAAGCCAAATATTTCAATGCAATAAAGTTACGGGCGCTATATTACGAAAATTTCATGCAGCTTTTTTAAGCATCCTGTAAAGTCAGGATGCAATTATATTAAAATGCTGTCAAGCTGTACCCATTAGCAGAAAAAGGCTAAGAACTTTACCGGAGAACCAAAACGACACCGAAGAATTGGAATGTGAACCCAGAGAAGAACCACCGCTTTTGATTGTTTAGGTTTATTTTTATAAATTTGCAAAGTAAAAATAAAATAATGATGTAAGTAAGTACAAAAAATATTTATTTTTAATCTTTTGAGTAATTGCCTAGCAATAGGTTCCAACAATAAACGTTTTTCAGGTTTTTTTTTTAATTTAATAACTTTCAGCCCTAGTTACCTACCTCTAAATCCAGCGCTGAGTTTAGGTTGGGATCAAACTTGGTTAAGTCCCGGGAAGTTGGGATCAAACATGTTTTTATCCACAGCTTGGGATCAAAGCTGGTTAAGTCCAATAGTTTTATACAATTTATCGTATTTTTTTGTTTTACGGGAATGTTGAATGTAATATCATTAGAAAGAGTGTCTTTTTCCCGTAGTTCTAGAATACTTGCTTTTTAGTTAGGATATTGTTAATAAAAATTCAAAGATTTTTTTACTTCCTGTAAAATTAGTTTCAATGGACATACCCAGTTTTGATTCTACACCCCTGAAATTTTTTGTCTTTGTCATTATAATGTCAATTAATAAAGATGGCAATAGATATAAACACCTCGTATTGAGTTGTTTATATTGACCTCTGTGGCGCAGTGGGCTTAGGTCCGGGTGAGACGCAAAAGGTTGCGGGTTCGATTCCCGCCGCGGGACAAATGTTTGTATGATCTGCAAGTATTTGTCTCAGGTCTGGGTGTTTCTATGTATAATATGTATGTATTTACAAAAAAAAAAGCATATTAGTTATTATTAGGATATACTAAGAGGAAGAAGTGTGCTTCTTTCTCTTAGTATATCCATACATTGTACTATTAAGTATTCTCTCATGTCGTCAAATAGAAAACATCTTACAAAAAAACATTAACATGTTCTGTGACAAAAATTATCACAGAATTTATTTATTATGGTTGATTGCGGTGCTCCGTCTTAATATTTATTTGGTCTGAGGTTTCTATTCATATGACTGCATGTATGCCAATCAACCATCCGTAATACCAATTCATCAATAGTAACTGAAAGCGATTAGTATCATAGTTTTGATAGTATCAGAATTCCATAATCGCCCCGCTGACTAATTTAGGGTCTATCTAAAGCATGCGCTACACGGTTTGAAACCGCAGTTTTTACCAAGGTGACATTGATAGAAAGTTTTCTGTCTACACGGTTTTAAACAAACCCCAAACTGTAGTGCGTTTAAAACGCTCGCGCTAAATTGACGTGTGCAGAATGATTGTAATGCACTATAACAATTTACAAAGAGACCATGGCTCATTATTTATCAAAATTTCTAAAGGTTTGTATTGCACTTTTGTGTGCATTTGAAGAAAAAAAAAACTTTTTTTTGAGTCTTTGTACTATTTAGACATTAAGTCCAAGAGACAGGGTAGGTCTCTAAATAACTCGAATTCAGTGATAACCTCACATTCTTTCTCCATAATACCGTGCATGCGCGCAATAAGTCCGCGCTCGATGCGTGCAGCGGCGCGACTGTGGTACGCGTGGTTTTAAACAAGCGGCTAGACGGTTTGAAACAAGTTTTAAACTACCGCTTCTGCCAGTGGTTTGCTAGGCAAGCCTTTCTACCAAGGGCGTTTAAAGGTCATGCGAAATTTGGTTTGCAACTACTATCTACACGGTCTGAAACATACGTTTTTAACGAGGTCACCTTGGTAGAAACTGTGGTCTCAAACCGTGTAGCGCATGCTTTATAATAACACACTAGCTATTGAGTTAAATAAATAATCCCGCACATTTCACACAGCATCATCTGGCCCCAAAGTAAGCATAGCTTGTGTTATGGGTACTATGGTAAACATGAGTGCTAAGGATTTCTTAACTAACCTTAATCTCCTACCACCTCGGTACCTAGGCGGTGAGTGGTGCCTATGTGGATGTATACGTGTCCTAGATCTTGATCTCCGGCGTGACCTCGACGATGACCTGTGCCGTGACCTTGACCCTGAGCTATGCTGATGTCTTCGAGATGCAGAACGCGATCTTGATCGACGGGATTTACTGCTGGATCTAAAATGTTTTAGAAAGTAAGATGTGTTACAGGTTTTATTGTTTTATCTGTGACACAGATATTTTATAACGTTAGGTTATATTTTGAATTCAGGGGACTTTTAAATTATTTATACACAGGGCTAAAAGGTTACTAAGCAGCCATTTAGGTACACTGGTTTTAAATACAGCTATCCAGTCCTAGGCATGGTTTGTTGGTGTAATTGTGGCTTTAAGTAATTCATAATATTTAGTAAGAACTAGGATATTACCTTTTAGGTGTTCTCTCTCTTTCCTTCCTTGAAGATTTGTGGGAACTCTCTTTTTTACTACTCTTCTTGACAGACTTATCTTCTACAGTACTGAAAAAGCAAATATTCTTTAGGGTGCCAACAGTTTTTGTTTCAACATGTTAATGTTTATTCTTCCATAAGTAGCCTACATTTATGATATAAAAACCACTTATATTTCTTCTTCATCTTCATATTTATCAAATTATAAGATTTTTAGAATGTGTTTAAATAAATAAATAAATATTGGTGGACAATTCACACAACATCATTTAGGCCCAAACTATAGTTTATGATGACCAGATAACTGAACTGAAGTCTTTAGACTATGAGCTGGTTTGTTGTTGGCAGACTGGTTTGTAGGATCTTTGCTTCAGCAAGAATTTATCCTTTTATTTGCTTAACATGTTCCATCCAGTTCCGTGATATGTCTTCGCAACCTCTTTGGATAGGTTATAGTAGACAGCTTTGCAGCTGGTTGGTTTGGGTTCGCAACCTCTTTGGATAGGTTATAGTAGACAGCTGTGCAGCTTTGGTTAGGTTTGGGTGTGCATTAATGCATTCCCTGTATTTGGTGGAGTATTGCTTTATTTTGTCGGTGACAGTGGTGACTTGTAGTTCATTATGTAGCTCAGTAGTCTTATGGAACCATGGAGCATTGGAGGTTTTTTAAGATGCCATTTTGTGCATATTAGTTACATATTTTAAAATACATAATAATGATACTTGATTACACCCAGACACAGAAAAAACGATAATTCCTTAACAATAGCGCAGATGGCTATCTTGACTATTTTATTATACTTACACTTTGGTATCTTCAGCAGCTTTTTTTAAAATACCTCCCGGGTCAGCTGACTTTGGGAATTGCGAGTTTACAACCACCTCTTTCACAGATTCATTAGATGAGTCTGTGTACTCTCCTTCTTCGTACTTCTCTGCTTTCCTTCTTGCTTGTTCCTCTGCTTGCTTCACTGTCTCTTCAAAGACTGCGCTGAACTTTAAATTCTTAATTAAAATTTTTCCTTTATTCTTTTCACTATCAGTATCAGCTTTTTTACAATCTAGTTTCAACCTCAAATCACTTGTGTCAAGGATATTCGGTGATTCAGGCATGGGGATAAGGCTTGCGTCGATGTTAGGCGGACTGCCGTCTTCAACTTTGATAGAAACTTGGCGTTGCACGTCTTGAGGTTTAGTTTTAACCCTTTCCTGTATAACTTTAACAGCCTCGTCTTTCTCGATCTTTATTTCAGGCTTACAATTTACAAGCAATGAAGGATCTTTTTTGATCTTTGGGGATTTTAGGCGAATGTTAGTTGGGGAATAGGACGGAGAATGACTTTCTCTTGAACGCTTTTTGGATTTACTCTTTTTTCTCTTTTTACGCTTGTGGGAGTAATCAGAACCATCAGAGTCATTACTGCTACTGCTTCGGCTACGTTTCTTTTTATCTTTTTTGTGTTTCTTTTTACCTTTCTTAGACCTTTTTGCTGTTATTTCTTCAATCTTAGGCGGAGCCGCATTGAATACGCCAAAAAGCTCGGAAAGGATTTCGTTTGAGGATTTCACAGGCTCATTTTTCTTACGCTCAGGGGAAGATTTTTCCTTTTTAATAAGTAATTCAATTTTATCCATTAAACTCGTCATTTTAACGCATAATTCTCACAACAACTCACAAATAATATAATTTAATATGCAATAAACACAAGTAAGCGACAACCTAATTTTTCGCCATGTTTTGTTTGTTTGATTTGATTAATTTTATTCATGGCCGACAATCATTAAACTTTCAATCCTGGCCGATTTATAGTCTATACTATAGAGAGAGAGACCACTAAGATAGTTAACAGTCTCTCCCCCTTCTTTCATACTTCTTTCCTGTTCGATCCGGCCGGTCATGTTTTTTTCCTATTTTGCTATCGACATCAAATCAATCCAAACAAACCAACCAAACTAACAGGCAACAGCTGTTGGAGTTTCTAAGTTGAATGACGTTGATTTATTAATTCTGTAAGTAATTTATATTTATCCTCTCAATTCCTGAACTTGTAATTTAATCTCGCAGTAAAGTACAAGTGCTGTGTTGTGAGCTGTGCTAGTAAACGAAAGGACGTCAGTTTTTTATGCTTCCGAAAAGAGAGATTGGACTCTTGGATTGGACTTCGATTGAAATATAAGACTTCGAGACCTGAAGTTTTCAAGATCTGCGCAAGCAGTATGTGTGTCGAAAGCATTTTTAGAAGAGATTTCTCGCTTCAATTCGAGAGCACATGCCTATCCAACGTAATTTACTGCTACCGAAATGTCTGAGACCCTGGGCTCGTTGGTAACAGGAGCCCATCGCGTTTTCAAAATTATTTCAAGACCGCCTCCGTGAAATAATCAAAGGTTCTGTCTGGACCAGTTTAATACTGTTTGACTTGTATTTTGTATTAATGTTTATTATTCTGTATATTTCTGTAAATAAATGTCTAATTGTATAATCAATGTGTTTATTATGATTATCAGGGTCTTTCCTTTGCTTTGTAGATCGATAAAATATTTTAAAATAGTAAGCAATTGTATCCAAGCCGGCAGTAAAAATATACTCGGTAGAATGAATACCCCGCTGATGCTAAAAGGTTTATTCAAAATAAAAAAGTTATCTGTCATATGGGATAAGAGTGAACGAGTATTAAACAGGATTTCGTCTATGGGAGTGCCCCGTCTGATGCGTTAGCATAGCATCCTTTATTTTGTGATTTTATTGCAGGGCAGGGATGCAGATAAATAATACTTGTGCAGGGCTGCCAGATGTAAAAAAGACGCGATCAAACGATCATACAACCAGGTCTAAAATGTTATCTATCGTACGTATTTATTTATTTTAGTATTGATGATATATAAATAGGGATAGTAGATTAGTAAAAATTCTGAAATTATATATAAATGGGTATGTACCCATTTATATTTTAATGTTTATATTTAAATTCTATATATATATATATATATATATACCACATTTCACTTTCGTATTCATATTTCATAACCACGTTTAGAATAGAATAGAATAGAATAATAGTTTATTTGACACACAACACGAAAAAGGTTACAAACATAGAGAAACAAATAGGAGAATGATTAGAGTAGGTAGGCCAAATTACACACTATAAAAGAGTACATTTTCGCTTGTGGTGCCAAACAGGTCCAGTCTCAGCTTTAATGCCACTCCTATTGGAGACAGCGCTGGTTTTCAGACTGGGCCTTTCAGGGTGACATCACGGGCGGGACATTTATACATAAATAAACAAAAAAAAAAAAAATACTATATATTGTTTCATATTTTTAGAAAATATTTGCGGTTAAAAGTCATAATTTTTATAATTTCTTCTTTTGGTGCATACTAGATTCTTCTTTTTAATTAAGTGTTTGACTTAGCTGTCAGTATTTCATTTACATTAGATAAACCTTTTTTATCTACATTCACTTCTATAAATTATATGCAAACGGCGTTCAGCGTAATGTTAGTAAAATATATTTGGAATACTGCACCAATCATCATCAATCGCTTGCATTTCAAAAATACCTTGGGCCTTTACAATCTCAATGTGACGGAGCAAACATACATATAATAATGAGATGCTATAAACAATTAATTTTATTTGGTCATATGTTTTTTGTACGGGAACAGTATTGCTATCGTACATTCGTAAAAACGACAAATAATCGTAAGCAAACATCTCTTACATCTGGCATCACTGATTGATTGATACAGATTAGATTGAAGTTTGATGATGGTTTCTTGATTTATGACGCTGACAGTTTAATTATGTTATAATCATGTCAAACTTGTCAAAGTATTTTTTTAAGGCCTTGGCCGACATAAAATAAAAAACGGGTATGCTAAGATATAGCCTACCATATATTTTGGGCACGGCTAGGCGCGGCGCCGGCAGATGCGTACCTATACCTATTGCAGCCATCTTGTTGACGGCTATGTTGATTAGTTGTTCTTGTTAGACTATGTCCATCATAGTTTAACAATAACAAGAAAGGCCTTTGTTTCAGGCACAAACTCCTTAGATTTACTCCAGGTTAAGGTGTACTCCGTCACCAGAGTTGTCCAGGTTCACTTACCATACACATACGAAAGTGGCAAGTAGGTACATGACTAAGTTGTCTTTTGTTTTTGTATGCTATGTAGGTAGGTATCGAGTAAATATTTTAAAGATCATTGTAGCCGTGGTATCTACATAGAAAGTAGCATATGTTCTTTCGTCCCCAAACAAGATACTATCTGCTTACCAAATGTCATCAAGAACCGTTCAGTCGTTTCTATATGTGACCGTGAAATGGTCACATATAGACTGACAGACAGACTTTTATATGTACCTATAGGTATATTGTTATGGACAGTAGATAGGGACATAAACTCTATTCTTGAATTCAACGTTTCGCAAGATATACCTACAATTACAAATAGTTTTAGAGTTGCCAAATCTTTCTTAAGTGCGATTTAATTTGTGAGTTAACTACTTACTAACGAGATTGACTTCAATCACAATTATAATACAAATTTTGTTCATGTGTGTGGGGAGTTCTCGCACATTATCGCGCTGAAAGTTTGGCCTTGGAAAATATTTGAGCAAGGGATGAGCCAGCCCTCTTCTTGTCTCTGTGTGGCAGAAAGTGGTGATATTTCGTTACAAATAATTTTGTACTGCACCGCATGTTACCATAGTCTCTACGCAAAGCGGCGGAAAAATTTAATCACTCTTATGGATTTCCTATTTGAACCGCTTAGTGTTTTCAGCTATTTCCGCAGCTGCTCCAGCCCTAGAAATTGTTACACTGAGATGAGCCAACGCATCAACACATGTGGCATTCCACACGAGAGCATGTCGCCTTTCCCAGAAGATCAAAGTCATGCTATCGGGCCTCTTATAATCATCGCGTGCCAAATCTACAGTCTCATGCACATTAGGCACGTGAGTTTTTTGGCAAAAGAGACCGTGGTGCCGTATTTGACGACGCCACTGCCACAAGAACTGCGATTGGGGTCACTAACAGGGGCTCCTAGTCTAAGCCCTAACGCTACTCGAAATGTTCTGTCGTCAAGCAGTGTTCCTCTAAAATTTAATGGAAGGGCACTGAGCCACTGTCCGGATTTTGATTGTAAGATGGCTGGAAGGCGGGATCGGTTGTTATGGTAAAATAAAATACTTCAACTTGTTTGTTAATTTTATTGTATCCTCAGTACCTTTGCAAGGTAGTTAGTGATAAACGTAAGTAAGTATAACGGTACAGAACAGACACTAGTTCACTCCTTGTAGGTAACTTTTTTACTAGGTATTTTACTCCATTCCACTTGAAGTTCTTGCGGACGGATGTGTCCATTTTATATTATAGGAATGTGTTTGGAAAAAAGTCCTTACGATTTAGGAAGTTGAAGAAATTTTAAACTACTTGGTAAGATACCATCTTTATGAAAGCTTTAGCATGATTATGATGGCTATTTTCAAATTATTCAGGCAGTGTTTTCTTTATTATGATCCCAAAAAGTATTATTTAGATTTGTTTGTCGTTACTTCCTGATTAGTTTGAAAATAATGGTATATGAAAATGTTTTCACATTAAGTACTTTAAAGGTAATACGTTATCTTTCATTTTCTAATCACGGACAAAAATAAATTAAACAGCACAATAATTTAATAATAAAGCTGTACATTATTATAATGCAATTCATGTAATTCATACAATGATAATAATTTGGCGTTTCAAATGAATGTCATGGAAGCATTTTATTGAGCAAAATTTTGTGTAGGTAAGTAGGTACTTACCAAAATTAAATTATTCCAATTATAGTGTCTTAAACAAATAATTGTCACAAGCATAATTATAAAAAGGTTAAAGAGGCTTGCTGAAATTAGAACCTAATATTAACGTAATTACAACTTAAAATCAAAAATCTTTTGTTTCAAAATATAGTAACACTTTGTCTCAGGTGTCATTCGAATTTGAAACAAAGATGCTATAGGTTTATTTTAAAATCACATATTACCTAATGTGCCGTAAAAACTGTCATCATCTTTATTTATTAACGTATAAAGTAGACATTAAGGTGTGCATTAACACCACATTAGTTAATCAGGTGATTATAAAATAGACGAGTAAAGTATATCACACTTCATTAATTAATTAATAATACAGTTAATACATAATTAATACAATTAATAAGAGTCAATAAAACGTACAATACACTATTTCTAGGAATGAAATAAGTATAAAATAAGCAAAGCATGTTCCGTTAAGTATAAAATAAGTTGCAATAGCTATCAAGTACACTCCCCTATTAAAATACCTACCTATCTACGATTTCGTATCAAATTCATTATCATTCTTATTTCTCAACCATCTATCTTGATATAAAACTGGGCTCTAGATTAATCTATTAACAAAAAGTACTTCACCGAAAACTAAGCACAGATCTACAAACCTATCTATAACATTTTATGGTCTTTTGTAAAAACGACAAAGAGTTTTTATATGCAACTCTATGATTAGTTTTCAGTAAGTTTGCATGAATTATAAATTTACAACTATATAAGCAATTAAGAGAACATCAACTAAAAAGGTTTCTGAGAACATTTCCTTGCTCGTAGCTTTGAAATCAAAATAGGTAAAGTATCTATACATACTTGTTTTTATTCGAAAAATAAATAATTTTGTCCATAGTGCATGAATAAATTCGATGTGCAATGCGGTGAAGAATAGCTCAGTGTAGGTATGAAGTATTATGTCGGAAACCTTGCTTTCTCATACATAAGGTACACTTTGATTATAAGGTAAGCGTAGGTATACGCTAATCTCATAGTAATGTTTGTTTCCAAGCGAGCAAACACGAATCGTTCGCCTAAATGACTCGCCCTATAGAAGAACCCTATCGGATTTACAGTTTCAATTGTTTAGAAGGCGAGCGCTCTCGGTCGTCATCGATTGAACTCGACAGGGTTCCATGAATCGCTAGAATCGTTGAGATCAGTAACTAGGCATATGCCTGCAACGGCCACCGCTCTCGTATCTGACGCGAAGCAGTGATTCAGCTAAACAAGTAACAATATCAAAATTGAGAAATTCAACAAGAAAGCCCCTTCGCTGTAGACTCGAAATAGACTCTAAAGAGATTTAAAAACGCTAACGGCAGAAATATATAGCGGTGGCTTTCACTGCTCAGAACGAGAGCGCTAGCCGCTCTTATTAAAGCTACTACTAGAGTTCTATAAGCGATCAATGACCGCAAGCTAATTTCAAAAGTTTTAAAAAAATAAAATCTTCCACACTCCGCGCCTAAAGCTTGCAAATTCTCAGCCTATCTTCATTCAAGGCTTAACCAATGGTATTTTTTTTATCTTTTTCATAATTTTCTATTATTTAAGTAGTAGATAAGTAATAGTCGTCACATACTTTATAATTATTCCCGGCGTTTCGGTTGTGTTGCAACAACCGTTCTCGCGGACTACGCGTAATAGGCTAAGTAGGTAATACGCGATACTAAAACAATAATAACCCAACATGTCTTGTAAATCAGGTCGTAATTTCTTCCAAGGAGTCGTTTGTGATCAGAATTATTATTTTAATACATAATTAATAGTAGTCACGTAAAATTATTCCCGGCGTTTCGGCTGTGTTGCAACAACCGTTCTCGCGGACTACGCGTAATAGGCTGACTAGGTTACACATATCAGTTTATGTACTACTAAAACAATAATTGATCAACATTTTATAAACTAGCTCTTAATTTCATGTCTTCAATACCGAAAATGAATGCTTCGAGCGCGGAGTATAACAAGTAAGAATTAGCGGGGGCGCAATACAGCGCGGACCGTTCGGAACTTCCTCTCGAAGCCAAGTTTGCAGTAGAGCGAGCGAGAAGCATCATTCTCCGGGCGAATAACAACAAACGGCTTATAGCCCCTCGCTGCCACTTCCTTGGTCAAACGACGTGCAAGATAAATCCCGTAACCTTTCCTGCGAAACTCTGGCCGTGTTTGCATAGAGAACATGGCACCGTAGTAAGACTGGACCATCCAGGCGGCGAGCTGGTTTTCAACGAAGATGCCGTATGCGGGCAACTCTGCTACCAGTTTCTCGAATACCTCGCGGCATTCGATATCGCTCGCCGGGTATAGGTCGTGTACGGCCTTCATGTGCTCGGGCCGCAGACGAACTAACTCCACGTCCGATGGCAGTCTGGAAAGATAAATAGATAATAGAATAAATGGGTGAGTGAAAAAGCAGCATAAAATCTATCTGGCTATATAAGGCACCACTACAGTGCTAGATATTCTGCCTCCAAACAGTAGAGAGCATTACTGTGTTTAGGTTCGAACTGGAAGGGCACTGGAGAGAAAATAATAATGTCTAAGGGGCGGCAACGCGCGTCAACTCGGGTATTGCAAGCGTTCATAGGTTATAGAAATTTATTTACCATCAAGTACTTGACTACTACTTGATGCCGTCTCACATGCTTGTGATTTCAGGTTCAGATTCGTCCTAACTAAAGGCCAAGAAGATACACACTAAAATGATCTTCGTGATCCTCCAACTTTGTTGGGTATTAATAGAAAAATTCATCTAATTCGAAAAGTTCTACGCCGTAGAGTTCCCGTAGCATAGAGTCTACGGCGTAGACACGAGTATGGAATCATTTAAAAACACTAATATTTTAAATTAGAATGTGTCTCTGACTGTCTGTTTCTTTGTCACTTTGTTCTGGACAACAATTTATACTTTGTGAGAATAAACCAAATCGACATTTCGGTATACTTTATACCATACTTTAATTTTTCTATACCGAAATGTCGATTTGATCTATTCTCACAAAGTTGAATTGAAGTTTGATTTAATTGAAAGAAATTAATTTTCTCAGAAGTATTGTTTGTTTACATTTTGATAAACACGGGTTTTACTCTCGTATTATTTTGTCATTAGAGGCATCGACGCTGTTTAGATTCATCATGGTTCGCACACGCGAGCGGCAACGAACGGATCAAACTCACCCTGATGAAGATTCTCTAGATGAAACAGTGAACGAAACAGTGTCTGTGCCTCCATCGACAAAACTTACGTGTTTATCAAAATGTATTGTTTGTTTCTTCTCACCCATCAGTATCCGCGTCAGTTGGCGGGTTCTCGCACGCGTAGACATCGCCAGTGATCTTGTCGTGCGCCTCATACCGCCTCTCGAACCGATTGACGATCGCCTCGTGTGTAAAGTTCAGGTACAATGGTTGCGTCAGGTCGAGGAGTACGTCCTCTGACGTCAGCAGGTCTACCAGATCCGCGCGCTCCGATGGACAGAACACCGTCACGCTCTCATAGATTTGACTGTTTGGCTGTAACGAGGTTATTTTGATGATATACGAGTATTTGGCTTTAGGCAAGTGGTTTTCGGAAAAGGTAGCTGAAAGTTTGAGGCGGTTCAGCAAGGTCGAAACTAGCTCTATTTTATAATCCTATTGATTTAATAATCAGATTATGTTTTATTATTTCCGATCATTTTTGGATTTGTATGAAAAGCGTCTGTCAAATAATGAGTAAAATAATGGTCCTGATTCCGTTATTTAGTTGAACTAACTAAAATTTTGTAATCTTAATCTTATTTTGCTTGCATCAAAGTCTGAATTGGAGTAACAACAGTAACATAAATTATAATTCTTAAATTCATGTGATTGACGTGTTATAGGCATATAAATTGGTGATGAATAAAACCGTGGAAAAGCCTAGAAAAATCAATTAAATAACGGGACAAATGACTATTTCAACTTATTTTAAAAGTAATTTATAAATGTTACTCTGATTTAGACTTTGGTGTAAGCAAAGTAAGATCGTACGTATTTTACGAAACATTAGCAATTCCGGCAAGTGTAAACACCTATCATCACAGAAATAATGTGAAACAAAATAATATAATTGCGTTTTTTTCCGACTACCACTTGTCTAACGTATATTGAGAAAACTAATGTTTCTGAACGTTCAAAGCACATTTCATCGTTCACTCTCGCTAGTCGAGAGTAGACCCGAGACAACCGGCCTGATGACAATGACTTTATACTGAAGCACACACTACAAGACCTTACACCATAAACATCTACTTATGCCACAACTTCAAAGCATTTCTCAAAAACGAACCTCAAAAAATCTTACCAGCGGAGTTGTCGAATTCTGTTGGTCCGTTTGTTGTTGAAAGTTAGAAAGGAAAATTAATATAATTTGGAATCTACCTTGGCAATGATGTTGTGAATACACACGACTTGCTAGCATATTTATTTAGAATATTCCGAGTGCTAAACTAATGCTGGATTCCTTTAATACTTAACAAATATCCATTAGTAGAAACCATCGCTAAATTTTAGCACGAGAATAAGTGTATAATGAGTAATACATCCGATAAACACGGGTTTTTCTCACGTATTGTGAGTCGTGTACTTTGTCGATGGAGCCACCGACACTGTTTCGTTTCATCTAGAGATCCGCACGAGTTCACGGTTTGCGCTAGTACGAACCAGCTCACCATTGCGAACCGTGAACTCGAGCGGCATCGAGCGGACCGCGGTTCAAACTCTCTGATGAAGATTCTCTAGATGAATCGAAACAGTGTTGGTGTCTCCATCAACAAAGTAATACGTGGGTAAAACCCATGTTTATCAAAATGTATTATACAACTCACGAAAGTTTAGAAAGTATAATGTGTTTTTTTTTATCGATTGCCATTCATTTAAATGACAAGGATAAACCAAGGATTAACGCCACGCTATTTAGGTATGTAGACCAGGGTAGACCAGGCATTTAAAAACAATAAAAAGTGAAAAAAAAATAGTAGGATGAAACCCATTGGAAAAGGAGGAGAATATTATAAAAATGGAAGGAAAAATAAATTACGGGCGATCTGAGGTCGGGAAGGGTTGAGGGATGAGGTTTTAAGGGTAAAAACGGTTTTTCTCGATTTCCGGCAAAACTACAAGTCCTATGGAAAAAAGTCAAATGGCAAAGGTAATAAAAAGATCTACAACTTTTGTATTTTGTAACGAAATTTTCGTGGAAAAAAAAAATATTTTTGTAAAAGGTACAAATAAAAAACCAAAAACTTGGTTTTTTGAATTTTTCACATAAATTTTGAGGTTATGTGAAAAAAGTGTACTATAATTTTTTTTGGTTTCAAAAATGATCGACCCCGGTCTAATGTGGTAATAGGCGAGTTGGTAATATTTTGATAGAAAAACCACAGAACCACTAACGGATGACTTAATTTCATAGGAATCGTGCATTAGTTTAACATAGTCGACGTTTGAAAAGGTATAGTTCGTGCCAGGAATTACAAATACCTAGGTGTTATTAAGCACAGTGAATGTATGGTGTAGCCACAAAAGCTTTAACAAATCTAAGCAATATATCACGTAGATTCAAGATTTCTAATAATCTTTTCAAGTGGATACCTACCAATAAAGACAAAGGATTTGGTTGATCTGTAATCACGCATTAGCAAATGTGTTGTTTGAATCTGTTGCAAAATATATGTAAAATTGTTGTTTTTGTATTTTTCTGTGTGGTATGCAATAAAGACTTATCTATCTATCTATATCTATTTATTGACAATAAGTGATTATAGAATAAAGGGAAGACTTTCAAAATACGTCAGCCTGTGGGATACGTCACCCGCATTGCGAACCATGAACGCGAGCGGCAACGTCGGACCGCGGATCACTACCCTGGTGAAGATACTCCAGATGAATCGAAACAGGACGTCTATTCTGCGTCTATTAGTCTAGTCTATTAGCTAAAGTTTAGCACGAATATTGACCCGATATACATCGTATATCGTTTTCAAGAGTATGCCCCCAGTGACTCTATCGATATAATAATATATGGATAAAAATCATGTTTGTCATATTTATCCTTATTTATAATAAAAGTTATCGGTCACCAAAAGAAGGGCAAAGGCGAAAACTTTGGAATTGGTCGAAACTCGCCAAAAGATTTCAACTGTTTGAAAGTAACTAACCTATCGTGACAGTTTTGCAAAATAGCAAAGAAATTTTGGAAGTAGGTCCATTAGTTGTGTTGTATTAATGCAATGTGTACGTCATAACCACCGAACACCAAATATATTTTAGATCTATCTAATAAACACATGTTGGTAATTTATTGACATTAAGTATAGATAATTGATTCAGGCGTAACTTTGCGGAAATCCATTACAAAACATTAAATAGATGGACAAATATTTAGTACTATTCCGCCAATCTATTCTCAAAAACCATTAAAAGAAATTCGACACGTGTTTCGCCTCTCCACGAGGCATCCTCAGGAACACTCACTCCGCACCCCGACGAAAAAACACTCTGCTCTGCAGACTTGTTGCTTCGACCAACGTCAGGCTGATACTTCACAGTCTTTTGGAGGTAACTCTTTAGGAATAGATTGGCGGAAAAGTACTAAATATTTAATGTTATTGACATTAAAATGACAAGTCTAGTTCATACTTTAACGCAACGCTAGCTAATTACGTGATTTTAAGATAGAGGTCTTACATTACGTGATGTCTACTAGCGGACTTGAAGTAGACATCTCCAAGTAAATAGATGAATAGTTGCAGAGATAAAAAACTTGTTTGAAGTATCCAATATCAAACCCTTCTACAAAATTCTTATACAAAATCTTGAAAAAAATATAGTACCTTAAACCCTACTATAGAACCTTAAAACCAGTTAGGTAGGTAGATAGGTATGTAGGGCATCCGTTTTGAAGTCTAGGAACTACGAAACATGCAATGCTTTGTGTGGCAAATAGCTTGAGTGTGCACACTGGACTTTTTCAAAGCACGCGTCAGACATCGTTTCTGAAAGCTTTTATAGCCTTTTCTCTACTTTGCAACTAACATGTATCTAGACGAGGAATAAATTGTTTTATTCTAGAGATTCTACCTACAGTAGCATCGTTGACAACCTTTAATAAAACGATACTATTAACGAACCGTGTTACACGTTACCAACTATCGGTTATTTCCCTAATAGTCTGGAACTAAAAATGCATTTCCTTAAGACGCCGAAAGGCCGTCACTACAGTTATTTTTTTATCTATAATCTGGTATTCTTACGCGGGGAATTGATATAGTTTAAACCTGTGATTACTTGTCAATATCACTACACGACAATATAAAGCTACTAGCTGTACCCGGCATGCGTTGCAATGCCACAAATTTTCTCACCGTTTAAACCTTCCCTGGACTACGACAAACAATAATTTCAACATTCTCGAGTTTTAGCGAGACTAACGAACAGCAATTGATTTTTATTATATAGATTTTCGGCTATGACCAAAAGTAGCAAAGGTATATAAATAAATAAATAATGAACATTTCACGCCGGTTCATATAAACCCTAAAGTAAGCAGAGATTGTGTTATGGGAACCACATGACTTACTACTTATAATACGTATTTGTGTTAAATTCATACATATTATACTTAGAAAAAAAAACATGTGTGTAATTCACACGTGGTAGAAGTGAAACCTTCAAAAAACAAACGTATAATACGTATACGTACACGTATACAAAACACCACGGTTGTTGTGATGCATTTTCTCAAGCTTTATACTACGCATGCGCGCACAAACGTAATAATAAACACGTATAATGCTTCCTATCTCATTTTCTCCCACGTTAATTATTATGAAATTATGTGTCTGTCTCTTGTTACTGTCGCTTTTTCGTTTCATCGACTTTAAAATCACAACTATGTCAAAGAAGTTTTCACTTCAAAACACCCAAACACGAAACAAATACTTGCAGATCAAAAAAACATTTCTCCCGGAATCGAACCCGTATAGAGATATATGACGGTATACCGCATCAACATATCTCGCGATATGCAACCAATATAAGATAACAAGTTGCTCCAGACTGAACCATACTAGTTGCCAAGCAATTAACGCTTATATAATTGACCGTGTAAGCATGCCTTTTACGTAACCATAACTTCTCCTTGAAATGTACGTTCCTAATATAATAATAATAATAATAATACCGGACATTCCACACAGCATCATCTGGCCCCAAAGTAAGCAGAGCTTGTGTTATGGGTACCACATGACTGATATACTACTTATATACTTTATTACGTTATTTTTGTTGTAAATACATATATATTATACATAGAAACACCCAGACCCGAGACAAATACTTGCAGATCATACAAACATTTGTCCCGCGGCGGGAATCGAACCCTATAATATAATACCTGACTACTAAGATTCGAAATATGACCCAGATAAAGTTTGGTCTAGACAGATCTAAACTCGTAATGTGAACGGAATTAAGAATCCATACCAGTTGCCAAACAATTATCGCATGTAAAATTTACCGTGTAAGCATGCCTTTTATGTAACTATAACTTCTCCTTTAAATGAAGGTACCTAATATAATACCTAACTACTAAGATTAAAATATGACCCAGATAAAGTTTGGTCTAGACAGATACAAACTAGTAATGTGAACGAAACGAAGAAATATTCTCCTAGTTATGAGACCTTTAGAATGATAGTTATTTATCTATCAAACATGCTATGGACGCGAAATCAAGAATTTTACAAGCCACTGATCAGACACATTATGTGACAAACTCGTATTATAATTGTATTTGATTTTTGCGATGAGCAAAGAAAATTGTAGACGACTCATTCTACGAATACGTATGTATTTCCTCCTGCATCTTTTAACCACATAATTAGCTACTGTGGCTCTAATCTTTTTAATTTGTCCTTGTCTTTATAATTTTAAAGAGTAGAGATGGCAACGTATTTGAAGAATTCATTAACTAGTGTGTGTTTATAAGATTGACTCAGTTTTGCCAGTGTCAAGTGATTGTTTTATTATATAGTCACAAAGTTGCAATCGATCGTCATTTGTCTATTATAAACGTCATCGCGGAATGACAGGTCTACAATTTTCTTGGACTCCTCGTCGTACAAATCACAAAACAACATAATCATTACATAGTAAAAAACAAAGTCGCCTCCCGCTGTCTGTCTATCCCGATGTATGCTTAAATCTTTAAAACTATGCAACGGATTTTGATGCGGTTTTGTAATAGATAGAGTAATTCAAGAGGAAGGTTTATAAGTATAAAACATGCATAATATAGTAGAGAAACACTGATAATTTTAGAGGTTTCTAATGTGGTGTCGTAAATAAACAAATTTTTTTGCGCTTACATTGCAAACACTGGCTGAACCCTACGAAATAGATCAAAATAATGTACTACAGTATTGTACACCTTAAAAAGGTCTACACAAAAGTCTGCAAATGTATATGTCTATCTCTTATATATAAATACATTTTATGGTATATTTAATATCAGCATTGCACCCGTACGAAGCCGGGGCTGGTCGCTAGTACACTTATAATTAAATCAACACTTGTGCAAGAAGTCGCAATTTATTAATTAAACTTCTACTAAAATTACCCAATAAACGTGAAATAGCATTTGTAAACGAATTCCTTTATAAGAGCTGTGTCACTTCATAAAATGTCAAACGAAGAAGCAATGGGTCTATCTTATTACGCTTTAGCCATTGAGTTGTTTAAATCTAATGCCATCTTTATCCATTGTCATTAGAATAACAAGGATAGAACAAACTTAAACACCATGCTATCTAAATATGTGATTATTTCTTGATGGTATTTTTCTATCAAACATGTTATAGATGCGTAAACAAACGTAACAAAGCATTGATCAGAAACATTACGTGATAAACTCGAGTTGAATGAATATCTAATGTTTATGTGAGTTTTAGAATACAGGTTATTTTACTATAGATAATCACACAGAAATAAAACACATGTGCTTTGAGATGTTCTTCTTTTTCAATTTTAAAACAATTATATATGGTCAAACCTCAGACCAATTGAATATACGTCTCACTACGCCTGTTTGCGTATGTATTTTTCTGTGACTCATTTAAATAAACAAGCATGGCTAGTCAGCGGCAACTTCCTAGGTAACCCAGTCAGCCTGCGACAATACTTCGAACACGTCGAGCATAAATTAAAAGGTAATACTCGTAAACTACTAAAACAATACGAATTCTGATCGTAAAGGTTTAAAAAAATACACCCAAAATTAATTTAGTTAACTAATTACAGTAGTGCACGATATAATTATTGGTTTGTTTATGAATTAACCACCACAATATCTTACTAATTCATACAAATTTACCCAATTATAGGAAAACATTTTAAAATGGCAACCCTTCGACATGCACACATACATAAAATAGTAGCTTCACTTTGTTTGATAGCGGCGCGGCGTCTTTATATTTATTTGGTCTGAGAACTGTAATTCAAGCCTTTAATGGACTTAACAAAATAAACCTTCGGTCTAGACAAGGTCCACTTTCTGTTAGCGTTCACGCCTGAGTAAAGATTAAATTGTATATAAATGAGAGCAGCAGTCACGCCACTTATCATGAGCTTATGCTATATCCATACAATTTGATATTTTCGCAGGCGGTAACGCCAATAGGCCCAAAATGATATTGAAGTAGTATCTTTGTGCTATACTATGATGAAGAATAGGGTTTCTGTGATACGGTAGGAATAGACCAGACAGAAGCAATACAGAAGTGGGCCTGTGCTAAGTATTATAGATTGCATTGCATGTGCCTCTGACTACCATAAACTGTCTCCAAAGATTTGAGTATATATTTAAGTTGTCGGAATTACAGTACAGCCTTTTTGATTTGTTTATAATTTATCGTAAGCCTATTATTATAAGTAAACTTACCGTACTAGTACATCCGGGGAAATGCAGACAAATCGGCTCCTCCGGCCAATTCTTCGCTACATAAAAATGGAAGTCCCACACCTTGTTGTTGAGATATGTTTGAATCGTCTGATGAAACTGTAGACAGAAGAAAATTAGGTTAAGCTAAGTCAAGCTACGCACAAGCTCAACATCTATACGTAGTATACAACAGACATCATTAATCTCAACAGTGCGTATACTAAGTATAGACGTAGTATACGCACTAGCGAAAAAATCCACATAGTTTGAAATCGTGCTATGCTTTAGGTGATGCAACGCGGTGTTAATACACCTAGTCCAATCAGTCCAATTGTTGTCTGATAACATAATATAGAATCATTGTACAGAATAATAGTGGTGCGGTTTTTTTTCGCGCGAATTAATTAGATCTGCTTGCCTTGCTAGTAGATCGTAGATAGATAGATAAATAGATAGAAAATACTTTATAGCACACTATATATACATTGGACAAGTAGAAAAAAAATATAATGATTTGCTAGTCGGTAGTACAATGGACGGTCTTATCGCTATGTAGCGATCTCTGCCAGACAACGATGCCAGACATCGTAGACCCTTTTCGGTGGTAAAAAGTAGTCTATTCGCTGTTTTATTGATTTATGTATTTATTTGTGTATTTATTCATTGATTTTTTTTTAAAATATCAGTACGGTTAAACACTAGTTACACTAATTAATTAATTTGGCTTTCCAAATATCTAAACTGAGTTTCATTCAAATCCGTCGTCGTTGAGTCGTGATTGAGCTAAAATAAACATAAACATACAGACATCCACACAAACTAAGGCATTCGAGTTTATTATAAGTAAGATGAAATTCGTTTGATAAAGGAAACGAAATTCCTTTGATATATAGGTTGATGTCAATCATGTCGACTTATTACGTCATCGATGTTGATGTCGATGATCTAAATATTAAGGTTCACTTCAGACAATAAGTGATTGGCCGTTGGTCGTAGACCCTCTACGACGGACTGTCTACGGTTATGGCAGCTATAATGTAGGTCAAAGCGTAGACACTAACATTCTAGCATCTATCTCGTAATAACATGTTATCTAAGATAATGCTTTGTTTAATTCATGCCTTGATGAGGATTTTTATTAATATCTATGAGCTTTCGGGTATATTGATAATAGTACATGTTATAAAAACAAAATACGCCTGCGACTAAACTGCACGCAGCAACTAAAAATTTTTCATACGATACGAAAAGCAGATTTTCATACGATTTCCACCATTGGACGAAGTAATTCATGAGGAAGGTTTAGGTGTTAAATTACCCTGCGAAGCCAGGGCAAGTTGCTAGTAATAATATAAATATAATAAGTATTTATTTAAAAATATAGAAGTATTTTATCAGTCATCTGGTCATCATAATACAACCTATTTTTACTTTGAGGTAAGATGGTGTTGTGTGCATTGTCCGTACATTTGTTATTTCTGTATGGATGTAGATTTTCCACTGGTGGGACATGAGGACCATTCCCATTCATCTCGCCATATTTTCCTGGGTCTGCCGCGTCGTCTTCAACTATCGGGCGTTGGGTAATTATTATTCATAATTACCCAACGATCTGGACGCATTCGAGTCACATGACCTGCCCAGTCTCATTTCAAACGTGCAGTCCTCATTAATATTATAATAAATAATACCGGACATATCACACAGCATGATCTGGCCCCAAAGTAAGCAGAGCTTGTGTTATGGGTACCATATGACTAATATACTACTTATATACTTTTTTTTTAAAATACATACCTACATATTATACATAGAAACACCCATGCCCGAGACAAATACTTGCAGATTATATAAACATCTGTCTCACAGCGGGAACCGAAACCGCAACCGAAACCTCAGCCGGGATTTGGCCCACTGTGTCACAGATCTATAACTTTAATATATATTTTTTTTTTTTGGTAACCTTCTACGACTCAGGAGAATCATATTCAGTAATTTTATTTTCTAGCTTCTGCCCGCGGCTTCGCACGCTGTTTATTTATTTAATTTTTAATTTATTTATTTCAAACATTTACATCTATCATTACAGGTTAGACCTAATACAATAGAGTAGTCACACACAATAATAATAATAATAATAATACCGGACATTTCACACAGCATCATCTGGCCCCAAAGTAGGCAGAGCTTGTGTTATGGGTACCACATGACTGATATACTACTTATATACTTTTTTTTTGTAAATACATACATATTATACATAGAATTAATACATGTCATACCTAGGGCAAAATATAAAATAAAAATTCAATCACACAAAAATAACAAATACATAATAATAAGAATATACAATCACACAATAACTAAATAATTAAATTCAAATCTTCATAACGTCAAAATTATAATCATAAATAATTAAAATAAAAAATAAAATAATAATATGTTCCTGGGTTCTGTTGATCCGATCGCTACCAAACGTCACAGGATTACCTATTAATTTTTCCTAAAAATTTCATCGAAATCGGTCCAGCCGTTTCGGAGGTTATAGGGAACATAGATACATACACACATCGCCTTTTATATATATATATATATATATATATATATATATATATATATATATAAAGGTTGCAAGTTATGCTATAATATCATCTTTGACATCACGGTCATACAGTAAACATTGTGCAAGTGTAGCTCCTCATATTTTATTCGTACAATACCTATAAATTCGAGTTAATTTCACTGGTTCTTACATTTTCATCACCGATGATAGTTCGGAAATAAAGGGATATAAAGAGTTTCTAGAAATAAGTGCAGATTAGTGAATAAAAACAGAATTATTATCAATCGTAACTTCTCAAATTAACAAGTGCGGGTATCGCGTTTTTGTTGTGAGCGTGCTTAGCGAAAGGAATTTCGAGCCTTAAGTGCACCACGCAAGGCTTACTACCGCCTGCGCATCGAGTGGAGTTCCATTACCGGTTAACTTGACGTCGCCGCACATAGATCACCGATACAGACTGGACGAAAAGCGTAGCAGTGTTACGACTGCCTCAGAGAGGATCTTGTGAGTTTCATAGATAAAAAAAAAGTTTTTTTTTTTTTTTTTGTCTTTTAATTTTCTACTGACTATGAAGTGTGCTGGTTGTCTTAAGGCTACCAAGGAGGTAAACGCTCTCCAATGTTCTGGTTCTTGTAAAAAAAGTTTCTGCTCAATATGCATAAACATAAACATATTGACGATTTCTGCTGAACGAAAATCGACCTGGAGGTGTCCTGAGTGTTCAGCATCTCAGAAAAAAGGAGATAATTCTCTCACTCCTGTGAGATCAGGCTCTGAAACCCAGAATGTGACTATGCGTAAAAAGTCTGAAACGGTCTCGGAACAAACAGGACTTGAACTCTACGATTTAACATTGGAGTTACGTCAACTCACTAAGCAGTTTGCTTCACTGAGCACTAAGCTAGAAGAAGTCACAGAATCACTCACTCATTGTCACGGACGCATGGATGACCTTGTGGGAACACTGAGAGCAACTGATGCACGTCTAAAGCGCCTGGAGCAGAAAGACCAAGAAGTTGTTATTCTTAAGGAAACCATATCTGGGCTCCAAAATGAACTGAATCAGCAGGCTCAGATCATGCTGAAAAATGAAATTGAGATAGCCGGCATCCCGGAGATTGCAAGCGAGAATTTACAGCACACGGTTATCATTGCAGCCAAAAAGCTAGGTGTGGACCTGGGAGACGGAGATTTGGACTTTGTTTCACGTGTCGGCATCCGTCCCTCGCAACCTAACTCTGCCACTCTGCCTTTTAAAATGCCGCGGCCTGTTGTCGTGCGTCTACTGCGCCGCTCTAAGCGAGAACAGATCCTGAGAGCTTCCAAGTCACGCATTAACATCCTAAGCACTGATTTGGAATTGGCTGGATCACCCACTAAAATCTTCTTCAATGAGCGGCTTACAAAGCAAAACCGGCTTTTGTTTCGTGAAGCAAGAACTCGTGCGAAGAATCAAGGCTTTCAGTTTTGCTGGTGCAGTCAGGGTTCAATCTACGTCAGGCAGAGGGAAGGCAGGCCGTCACAGGCCATACGATCGTCCGGTGACCTTGATCTTGTATTGCCTATTGGTGCGGGGTCGGTGGCTTCCACCGCTGTTAAAGAGTAGCTGGTTTTTGTACTCGCTCTATTGTTCTCTAATTAGTTTGTATATTTTTTCATTGACAATTCTTAGTATGGTAGTATATTGTTGTAAAATTTTATGCATAACTCCCACATATATATTTATACACATAGAGTTTATTATCTATTTTATAATTAATACAAATAGTATATTTTATATATATTATTATATCCACTATTACTTCATCTCAAGTCGAAATATTATCATAAGTGTATCTCAGTATCGATCAGTAAATTCTGAAACCGTGGCTCACCTAATACCAAAATTAAATGTCGTAAGTATGAAAGTTAGCTTAAAACATAACATACGCCTCCGTGAACGGTTAGCTTTGGTTAGGATAATAGTTATTAAAAATGTTGTTTCCCAATGACATCAGTAATGACCTAGAGTCTTTAAAAATTCATTGTCAAACGTTGAGTGAGATCGAGATGTGTAGAACATTCTTAACACCAGAACATAATTTTAGGATCCTTGCCCTTAACATTAGAAGCATATCCAAAAACTTTAATACCTTCCTTGTATCTTTTGCACGTCTTAATCTACCGATTGACGTAATTATTCTATCAGAATGTTGGTTACACAGTGGTTCCACCATTCCGTCCATCTCAGGCTATAGTCATTACCATTCAACTCAACATAAAAACCAAAACAGCGGTGTTGTGGTCTTTGTAAGGAATATATGGAGCGCTTTGGTGTCCGAACCAAGCATAGCTGATGTTGATTGCCTATTTGTGCACATCCCTGGCATGATCTCTGTCCTTGCGATCTATCGTTCGCCGTCAGTTAGAAGTACTGATGTATTTTTGTCATCATTGGAATCTTTTTATTGGTACAATTTTGTCGAGCATTGACATGAACGAGAGCGACCTCGCGAAGACCGTCAGACTTGGGCATTCTTCAGCCAATTCTTTCTTTCTACACCCCACCGATACTTCGGAGGTGAAGAAACTAATTGAAGGTTTAAATAACGCCAAGTCTCCAGGTGCTGACGGTTTAGGTAACTGTCTGTTAAAACACATTAAGGACGCCATTGCTGAGCCATTGGCATTCATATTTAATCTGAGTTTGGCTAGTGGATGCTTCCCTCATCAATGGAAAATTGCCTCAGTTTGTCCAGTTCATAAGGGTGGTCCTAAGGACTCTATAGACAACTATAGGCCAATCTCTCTTCTTGGAGCTTTCTCTAAGTTATTAGAAAAGACGGTCAATCAGCGTCTTACTGTGTTTCTCGAGTCCTACAATCTCATCTCAAATAGACAGTACGGGTTTCGGAAGGGTAGGTGCACGGAAGATGCAGTGTCTCTGTTAACAACGGCAGTATCAGCTCGTTTAGATGTGGGTCATTTTTCCTTGGGCGTTTTCTTGGATTTGGCAAAAGCCTTTGACACTGTCTCCGTTTCCATACTGTTGAAAAAGCTAGACAGTCTAGGTATTAGAGGTATTGCCTTAGCCTGGTTTGAAAGTTATCTAACGGAACGGAGACAGTGTGTAAAGATTGCCGATACCATCAGTGAGCCTAAAACAATCCATTACGGGGTACCACAAGGGAGTATTCTAGGCCCTACTCTCTTCAATATGTACTTAAACGACATTCATGAGCTCCCAATTGCTAATGCCGAAATCGTTTGTTACGCAGATGACACTGCAGTAGTCTTTCATGAATCTTCTTGGCAAAAAGTTTCATATGCGGCAGAAGTAGGTATGGCGAAAATTAATAAATGGCTTCAACAAAACCTTCTCACTCTAAATACAAAAAAGACAGTTTATGTATGTTTTCATAAGACATCAGCTTCTGCACCTCCAATGACAACAGAAATTAAAATTCACGGTGTAACCTGCTCCGGTCTCACTTCATACTGTGGCTGTAGCACTCTGCCTAGAACCAAAGTTGTGAAATACTTGGGAGTACTAATTGACGAAAATCTAACGTTCAAGCCTCATTTGGAAGCTCTTGCGTCAAGGGTACGAAAAATTACTCATATTATGCGAAATCTGAGAGATGTTGCATGTGGGCAATTAATTAAATCTATATATTTTGCCCTGTGCCAATCACTTCTACTTTACTGTGTCACTTGCTGGGGTAGTGCCGCTAAAACGCATTTGCTTCAATTAGAAAGAGCTCAACGTGCCGTTTTGAAAGTGATGTACAAAAAGCCATACAGATACCCCACAATCGAATTATATAAGGACAGTAACGTTCTAAATGTACGACAGCTTTTTATCTCCAAAATCTCAATTTCTGTCCACAAATCCTTACTGACATCTGCAGATTACGAAGCACTAATTAAAAAAAGAAACTATAAAATAACTACTCCTCTCTGCAAAACTTCCTTTGCACAGCATTTTGGCCAATATATACGAGCGCATGTGTATAACATTGTTTTAAAACATTGCGACATAAAAAATAAACGTGTCTATGATTGCAAACGTGTAATAAATAAGTGGTTATCATCTCTTTCTTATGATACTACTGAAGATATGTTAAAAACAATAATTTGAGCCAATTATAATACCTATACCCTACCAACAAACATGTACCCTTATGTGTTTCCTACACTATTATTTATTATATCTATGAAATCTTAGAAATGATTGTATATATTAATTTTATTATTAAATATATATTATATTTATGCAATTTTGTTTATACATCATCACATTTTTAATATTTAATTTATGTAACAATGTTTTTACTTTCTTATATTCTTTTTGGCGCACCTTTCCTAAAATAAAATATAGCTTTGTATAACATATGTATGTACATCGCATGACCGTGATCTCTATATTGATATAGTTTAACCTGCTGCTTACAGGTCTTCACGATACAGGCTTGCCTAGTGTGAAGACCGCTGGATAGTTTATAAGCATCTACCTTAGCATTAAGCAAATATTATTTATCGTCAAAGCTAAACCTGTAAATTTTAAATTTGTTATTATGCTATTAATAAATATTTTTTCATTTTTTCATTTTCAATATTCGATAGGGATTACAGTTGATTGGATCGGATTAGTTAGGATCGATATACTTAATAATGTAGGTATATCAATCCTAAACGCGAGTTCCTAGTACATGGATGGATAGGTATTCCAATACCTATTGACCATTGACTGATAGAATTAAAGGGACCGGTTGGACTAAATCTGAATATTCGGGACATTTTGTTACATCCTTATTAATATTATAAAAGCGAAAGCTTGTATGTATGGATATTTGGATGTTTGTTACTCTTTCACGCAAAAACTACTGAGTGGATTTTAAAGAAACTACAATAAAATAGCTTATACATCAGAATAACACAGGCTATAATTTATAAAGATATTGTGTGAATTGTACAAAATATAATGATAAGTGTCAAGTAAGTAGGAAAACAATCTGCCATCTGCGAGCTATTCTGGCGTGCGCTGCAAAAACCATTGGAATTACCCCCCATAATTATGTACACAAATAGAAGACGGCCCCCAGTTCCTGGCAGTTCCGCTATTCCTGACATAGGTGGCGGCCACGGTAACGGCGAAACAGGGGGTGCGAAGAATCTCCAGCAGAGGTCCAGCTATGAAAGGGTCCCAACGACCCCTGGCCCTGGCAACTTATAACGCACGCACACTGAGGACCGACGAGAAGTTGAGCTGGAAGAAGTAGTAAATAAGTTGCACTGGGATATTATAGGGTTATCAGAAGTCCGAAGAGAGGGAGTGGACACGATAATCCTAAATTCCGGCAACTTATTCTACTACCGGGAGGGCGATCAACTATGGGTGTTGGGTGCACGGTGTTGGGTTTCTCGTCCACAAATCCCTCGTTAACAACATTGTAAATATCGAAAGCGTGTCGAGCAGGGTGGTATACCTTATACTCAGAATAACCAAACGGTATTCGCTTAAGGTCATACAGGTGTACGCACCTCACTCGAAACGTCCAGACGATGAAGTGGAGGCTATGTATGATGACATTTCAAATGCCATGCAAGCCTCGAAAACACACTTTACGGTGGTGATGGGGGACTTCAACGCGCGGCTAGGTATGAGGAACGGTGATGAACTGAGAGTGGGGCAATTTGGATTTGGACAGCGGAACCAACGGGGTCAGCGATTGGCCGACTTCATGGAAAAAGAGGGACTCTTTATGATGAACTCCTTTTTCGAGAAGCGGTCGTCCAGGAAATGGACATAGCTTCACCCCGGTGGACACAAACGCGAGATAGATTTCATCATGACAACAAAAAAGCAAATATTTAATGATGTCTCAGTGATCAACAGGGTCAAAACCGGCAGTGATCACCGAATGGTTAGAGGCTCATTAAATCTTAACGTAAAGCTAGAAAGGTCCCGTCTGATGAAATCTACTCTTCGCCCAAGTCCTGCCCAAATCCAAAACTCCGAGAGCTTTCAGTTGGAACTTCAAGATCGCTTCCAATGCCTCGCCGAATGCGGATCCGTGGACGAAATAAAAGACGGTCTGGTGGAAATTGTCCATGCCGTTGGGTCAAAGTTCTGTAAGATCCAGCGCAAAGGTAGAACCCAAACACTCTCTGAGCAAACTCTAAAACTCATGGCAGAACGTAGCGAAATGAAAATGCAGTCTTTAGTGGACATGTCGAAATACAGTACGCGCAATAAACAGATCTCAAAGTCTATGCGACGCGATTTGCGTCTCTATAATACTTCTAATATAATGAACGCAATAGACTCCAAACCAAGGCTCCAAAGTGTCTGCGAGATATCTGTCTATTGGGCAAAGCCTGTTGACGAAGCTGAAGACCGACAGTGGCAGGGTGGTTTCTTCAAAGCCAGAGGTTTTACGAGAGCTCGAGAAGTTCTATGGACAACGGTACACTTCATCGCAAAGCCCTGCTACAAGCACGACTAGCGATGCAAGAGCCCGCCTAACCCGACACTAAACTGAAGACATTCCGGACGTCAGCCTATACGAGATCCGAACGGCTCTCAAGCAGCTTAAGAACAACAAGGCACCGGGGATAGACGGAATAACGACAGAGCTTCTGAGAGCGGGTGGAACACCGGTACTTAAGGTCCTCCAGAAACTGTTCAACTCCATCATCATCGAGGGAACTACGCCAGAGGCGTGGAAAAGGAGCGTGGTGGTAATGTTCTTCAAGAAAGGGGATAACACCCTCTTAAAGAATTACAGGCCCATCTCGCTGTTGAGCCATGTCTATAAGCTGTTTTCGAGAGTAGTAACTAATCGTCTCGCTCGTAGGTTTGACGACTTCCAGCCTCCCGAAAAAGCCGGGTTCCGAAAAGGCTTTAACACCATAGACCACATCCATACGCTCCGGCATACAAAAGACCAAAGAGTGTAACCAGCCACTTTGTTTAGCGTTTGTGGACTATGAGAAAGCTTTCTATTCTGTCGAAACCTGGGCAGTGTTGCGGTCACTCCAGCGGTGCCAAATCGAATCGATAAAAGTTCTCGAATGGCGACCAAGGACAGGAAAACGAAGCGTAGGATGACCCCCCATCCGATGGACTGACGTCATTGTAAAGATCGCAGGAAGTCGGTGGATGGAGAGGGCTGAAAATCGTTCTTCCTGGAAATCAATTGGGGAGGCCTATGTCCAGCAGTGGACTTCCTAAAGGCTGATATGATGAATGAGACGCACCTCCTCCACCTAATTTTTTAGGGTTCCGTAGCCAAATGGCAAAAAACGGAACCCTTATGGATTCGTCATGTCTGTCTGTCTGTCTGTCTGTCTGTCTGTCCGTATGTCACAGCCACTTTTTTCCGAAACTATAAGAACTATTCTGTTGAAACTTGGTAAGTAGATGTATTATGTGAACCGCATTAAGATTTTCACACAAAAATAGAAAAAAAACAACAAATTTTGGGGGTTCCCCAAACTTAGAACTGAAACTCAATTTTTTTTTAAATTAAAAACCCATACGTGTGGGGTATTTATGGATAGGTCTTTAAAAATAATATTGAGGTTTCTAATATATTTTTTTTCTAAACTGAATAGTTTGCGCGAGAGACACTTCCAAAGTGGAAAAATGTGCCCCCCCCCCCTGTAACTTCTAAAATAAGAGAATGATAAAACAAAAAAATATATGATGTACATTACCATGCAAACCTCCACCAAAAATTGGTTTGAAAGAGATCTAGTAAGTAGTTTTTTTAATACGTCATAAATGGTAAACCGCAATTTATCTTTCATTGAATCAACTCAAATATAAAAATAAAAAAAAACATTTAATTTCACAAACATAAACCTTATGCATAAACCGTGAACCATTATTTTCTTATAATAAATCTGTAATAGGTGCCTAAGTAAATAATAATTAAAATTAGCGCGGGGCGTGGCTTGATCGGTATCGCCCAGATGTACAAACAAAACTTTCATGGAGTTCATGAACAAAAATGTTTTTTGCAACAACAATATGCCAACATTACTTTAAAAGACAATTGTATACTGTCATTCATGCAGAACGCTGGATACAGGACGTTATTACCACCTTGTCCAACTACGCGAGGAGGCACACAAATTGATAATATTTTTGGAAATATTTCTTGTCAAACTGGAATATATATTAGCTTGTTTAGCTATCACAAGCTTATATGAGCTCGCATATAGTTAGATCTAAATCCTATTATTTAGGTACCTAATTATAATGTTTACTTATCAATAACTTAATTTTAAAAAATCACTACTATTACTATTAAACTATATATACTATTAAAACATCGATCAAAGTTACAACGAACTACAAGAACTTTTATATTATGTTACTTGCTGCTACGGAACCCTTCATGGGCGAGTCCGACTCGCACTTGGCCGCTTTTTTTAAGTTCTACGACATGCCGGTTTCCTCACTATATTTTCCTTTACTGTTTGAGAGTATATGTCTTTCTTGTAAATGTTCTTACGAATAGGTACAAGAAAATGATTGTGTAAAAAACAATGAGTAAGAAATACGTAAGTATAAAGATATAATCAGAGGGCCAACTCTTGAAATCGATAAACGTTATATAGGGACAATAATCGTAGAAAACCCTACTTTTAGGTACATCGTTTCGATATTTTTTGAGAGATGGAAAGACCGACATTGACAGTCAATATCGTTATACTTCACAACAGACGATTTCATAGTTTGAATTTGCTAACGAAACAACAGTCAATTTGACTGAATTCGACGTACATTTCAACGGATTTATCGTTGCGATATATTGGAAATCGGCTTGCAGAGTAGACGCCCCATGTCTGGTCTAAAGAGGGAACAAGGAAACATAATTACAACGACACTACTTAGCGTGGGATAAATTCGTGATGAACTTGATAGAACTTTGGTGGCAACTGTATTAATTATTCAGCTTCAGTAGAAACAATAACTACCAATAACAGAAGACAATCAAAGTGATTATGAAGCCAAAATGAGTCCAATTGTTATATTTGTCAAGAACTATTATTGCGTGCGTAAGTAGAGGCCATTGTTCATAATAATTACTAATGCTTGGAAATTAAGTGTTCCTATGGGATTTATGGAATAAACTACACTTAAATTATAAATTATTTTGTATTGTAATTATTTGATTTTGTAGTACTATACTAATTAATACACATATTTTCTGTTTTTGATGATTCTGTTTTCTGTTTAAAAGTTTCGTAGATCTACTGATTTCAAATTAGTTATGTTTATCTATCACTCAATATACCTCAAACAGATGAATGGATTATTTATTCAAAACTAGCTTCGTCAGCGGCTTTGCATGCGCGGTACCTACATAAAAAGGCATTACCTGAATGACCGAGCTTTGCTCGGCATAAAACACGAATAAAACAAAGTTTTCCAAAAATTTAACCTAGGTAGATCGATTTTATCGTCCCCGAAATAGACGTGTGCGTCGCGTTAAAAAATGTCAGCGGACGGTGCGCTGCACATTTTGGTATATTTTGGCACATTTTGCTGCAAATATTCTTTACATAGATTCGTTTAAACAAAGAAACAAGGATAATATCAATATTTTATTCTAGTACAACTAATATTTCAATTAAAAAAGAGATATGTATGTTTTATAATTGTTGTGAATAAATGTCATTTAATTTACTCTATTGGGCTCAAGCGAGATCTTCACGCTGAAATTAAGCTACTAAAACATTGCCATTGCCATCTCAAGGTACTGTACGACTCTGAGTGGGTGCTGTGGGTGCGGAATTGACTGCGAACTTCCACACACCACGGGCCACAGGCGTGACAACGGATTGCAAGGCCTTCCCAAGAACCTTGGACTTAGTAGAGGCCGTCAGTCCACCCCGAGTTGAACTAGATGCCACACCACAAAAATCCTGGAAGCCAAAGAGAAGGCCTGCAATGACACGCCCGCAGAAGAAGGACAATCAGCCAATCAGCCCTACCTTTTCGGGGATTCAGGACTCGGAATCAAAATCGACAGATCGTTAAGAATGGGACTACCGGCAAACTGCGCGTGACACCAAGCGCGCGCTGCCCAAGTCTAGCTCCGACCTGGCCTCTCCTCGCATCTCCCACTTAGAACCAAACTGACTGACCAAAACTACCCATTCGGTCCCGACTCACATATGCATTCCCCTGCACGCCTGTGGCCCGTGGTGTGTGGAAGTTCGGAGTCAATTCCGCACCCACAGCACCCACTCAGAGTCGTACAGTACCTTGAGATGGCAATGTCGACCACATCCGCGGTATAGAGCATGTTGGCGAGAATACCGGGTAGGCTAAACACGTTAGTGTAAATGTCAAGAGAATTTGATATACTTAAGTACCCGAGAGAAACCAGAAAAGGCATGACCACATCCAATTGATTGACGATACGTCGTGAAAAGATGTGGAATTGCTATTCTATTAGAACAGTTAGCAAAATATATTTCTACAAGTTTCTGCCCTTGGTTTACTATGGTGTGCTTGCCTCAAGCACACCTAGTGAGAAGGGTTTTTTAGTAGCTTCATTTCAGCGTGAAGATCTCGCTTGAGCCCAATAGAGTAAATAAAATGACATTTATTCACAACAATTATAAAACTTACAAATCTCTTTTTTAATTGAAATATTAGTTGTACTAGAATAAAATATTGATATTATCCTTGTTTCTTTGTTTAAACGAATCTATGTAAAGAATATTTGCAGCAAAATGTGCCAAAATATACCAAAATGTGCAGCGCACCGTCCGCTGACATTTTTTAACGCGACGCACACGTCTATTTCGGGGACGATAAAATCGATCTACCTAGGTTAAATTTTTGGAAAACTTTGTTTTATTCGTGTTTTATGCCGAGCAAAGCTCGGTCATTCAGGTAATGCCTTTTTATGTAGGTACCGCGCATGCAAAGCCGCTGACGAAGCTAGTTTTGAATAAATAATCCATTCATCTGTTTGAGGTATATTGAGTGATAGATAAACATAACTAATTTGAAATCAGTAGATCTACGAAACTTTTAAACAGAAAACAGAATCATCAAAAACAGAAAATATGTGCGACTTTCAGCGACCAGCCGATGTGCGCTGCAGATCATGCAGAGCACCACTCTGCGGATGTGCACAGAAGCCGGTGGTTACGTCCGAAACGATGTGATAATCGTGGACGTGCAGATGAAGAGCGTATGAATTCATGGTGATGTTGGCGCGTTGAATGTTAAACACCACCGACAACTTTCACCACGTCCACCTGAACGTCTTAGCCCATCAGCACGCACACGCACGCCCCTAGACCATCCAGGACCATGGCGAACAAACCGAGGGAACTCCTGGGCGCTCCTTATTGCCTAATTGCAAGTCGGCAGCGTACATATGCAGAACGCAACAAGACCCACTGACCCAGGTAAAGCTGCCCCTGCGAGTTGAAGTCAGGCTATAGAGAAATATGTCAAGGTCCTTACCTAAACCCAAGATTTAAACCGGTTGAGATAACCAGAGTGTTAGACACGTTTTCGATTTAGGCGCGAGTCACAGACTGGCATTCGCAAGCTTACCGCGCATGCTTTTTTACGGCGTGTCACAGTTTTATACTGTGACTGTAATAATCACACGCCGCACACAAATGGCGGCGGCAGCGGCGCGCTGGAAACACTTGGCGGCGTACGCCCGGCGCGGCGCACACGTCTACCCTACCCCGAAACCTCCTGCATACTAAATTTCATGAAAATCGTTTGAGCCGTTCCCGAGATTCAGATTAAATATATGTAAACATACATATATACAAGAATTGCTCGTCTAAAGGAATTAGATATGCTATTTCAGTTCACAGACTACAACTATATCAAGCTTCGTTTAATTCCGTTCAGCCGTTACGACAAACATATATAAACATTCAAACGTGGAAATTAAAAATTTACAATATTAGTAAGTTTAACCTTATGGGCTGAATGCATAAGGTTCAAGTTTGAGCTTACCTTTAGAGATTCAGGCATATACTGCACTAATATATCGGCCACCGCTGGAAGCTCGTCCTCTGTTACCAATCGAAAGTTTTTTCCCTCTGGCACGATTTCCATTTCTGAAACAAATTAGTAACAATTCTCATAACATTTCTTGTTTATCTTCTAGTAAGGTTTAAAATAAATAATTGTATTGGTACCCTTACTTCGGAACCTGTTGGTACTCTCGGAAAGATAGTATAATTTAATTCGGAAAGCGACGTCAAATCTGACTCTCCTCTCGAAATATGCCTATTGGCATATTACCTATTGGCTTGTTCGTAAGGAACAAAAGGTTCTTTATTGGACAACAAAAGACAGAACGGACATAGTCATATCAAAGCGAGAGACTAATGCCCAGCTACTGAAACGCTACATAAGCATTTGAGACAAACGCGTTTTGAGACTTCGTTAGCGCCGATGCACACAGTTCCGTATTCACAGGATTAGTTTTAACGAATTCGTCGCTACTGGACGTAATGTTCACAACTCATTTACAGGACCGGTTTAGACGCATCCGTCGTTACTGGACGTAATGTTCACAACTGATTTACAGAACCGGTTTTAACGCATCCGTCGCTATTGGACGTAATGTTCCCAACTCATTTACAGGACCGGTTCTAACGGATCCTTCGCTATTGGACGTAATGTTCACAACTCATTTATAGATCCGGTTTTAACGGATCCGTCGCTATTGGACGTAAGTTCACAACTCATTTACAGCACCGGTTTTAATACATCCGTCGCTACTGGACGTGAAGTTTACAGCTCATTTACAGGACCGGTTTAAACGGGTCCCTCGCTACTGGAAGTAATAAATAAATAAATATTGGTGGACCTTTCACATAATACTATCTAGCTCTAAACTAAACAAAGCTTGCACGATGGGAACCAAATGATAGATAGAATACTTTTATATTTTTAAATACATACGAATACTTATGATACTTTATAACACCCGGACACAGAACAAACATCGTTCCTCACACAAATGTTTGTCCTGGGAGGGAATTGAACACCCCATAAACAATCTATAACCGACAGAGAGGACAGATCTACAAACTGATCTAAGAGGCCAGTCATATACGTGTTTATTGGATGCAGAATACTGTCGTATGTGTTAACTCGATCAAACATCTACATGCGCCATCACCGAATAAAAACGTACCTAGGCTGTGTGAACTAGTGTTTACGCTTCAAAATTGTATGAGAGAAATCAAAAACGATATCTTCTTCAACTCGAAATCAAATCAAATCAAAATGTATTTATTTGGGAGCATAAACAAAAATATACAAAAACATGGAAAGAACGATAACATTACGCAGAATTTAAATTAACTGTGTCGCGAATGTTAACGCCCACCTCCGAAGATAATAAAACAGAACCCAAATTAAATACTAGCATAATAGAGGGGGATTGTAGACCCCTTCACAAAAAATATTAAATCTGAAGTAGCAAGTGTGTAGTGTGTAAAGTGTGTGTTTGTTTCGTGTATGAGTATGTGTGTATGTGTGTGTGTGTGTGTGTATGTGTGTGTGTGTGTATGTGTGTGTGTGTGTATGTGTGTGTGTGTGTGTGTGTGTGTGTGTGTTAGTGTGTGTGTGTGTGTGTGATAGACTTAGATATCGTTTCAATTTAAATTGGAGTTTCTTAAATGGGCGAACATTAAACAATTTAATTTGTAGGTAACAGTACTTTAGCGACTCAGCAGAGTTTCCAGTAATTTCAATTAAAACAACTCCACAACCTTGTTGTATAATCTACTTCAGGTAGTCACTTAACTAATTGGAATCTATTTCAAGTTGTAACGTCTTCAATTATTATCTGTAAAAGCCTGTAGCTCGCTAGGCGTAGTTGTTGAAATGATTTGCCGGCGACTGAGGTGGTCGGAATGGAGCCGTGTCTGTCGAGAGCCTGGCACGAACATGCAACTTTATTTCCCTGACATTTCATTCAACGTGAGCATTTGAAGTAAATTATACTAATACCTTGATCTAGGTCAGTAAGAGCTATAAAGTTTATTCAAAACAGCTGCTCGCGGCATGTTACGTAGAAAGTAAAGGTTACGGATTTTCAACTGTCAATAGTATACAAATCGGTACAGGCTTTATTGATGGTGGTCCATTGGTGAAAACCGTATGAAAATCTGTTCTGTAGTTTTTGACGTGGCGGGGGAACTTTGTTTTGTAGAAGTAGAATAGAATAGAATAGAATAGAAAATATTTATTAAACGTCACATATCAAATACAGTGCAAATGTAATATAAACTAGTCTATGTACAGTGACGAAAAAAAGGCTACCACTCAGCATATGATACAGAACTGTGAAGGCTGCTGTATCGCTGGTTTTCAGTGAGTGTAAGTACTTAGTACTCAGTACTTACACTCACTCACATACATGTATACAATGAATTCGTATTTGTATTTGTATGTTCTTCACACAAATTAACTTAACACAGAACAGAACAACCAAAAAGGCAGAGTTACTACCAACTGAGCTACGAGGTCAGTCTTGAAAGACTAGCCTCGTAGCTCAGTTGGTAGTACAAATATAAATTCAAAGGTGCGAATAAAAAATTAAATTCAGTGCGAACCGTGAACTCGAGCGGCAACGAGCGGACCGCGGATGAGACTCACCCTGATGAAGATTCTCTAGATGCATCGAAACAGTGTCGGTGCCTCCATCGACAAAATAATAAGTGAGTAAAGCCCGTGTTTATCAAAATGTAAATACTTTTACATTTCACGGCTTAACGGGTGATCAGATCTTAATGCAATTTGGTAAGGAGATATATTGTAGTATAGAGAAAAACAGAGGCTACTTTTTATGTAGTTACCACGCGAGCGTGGCCGGGGGAAGCAGCTAGTAATTATAATTAACGAGTTCAATCTGCACAGTGCACAGTGCGCATGCCTATCGCTAACGAAATGCAAACAAATGCACAGTAGGTACTCGTACTTTATGACATCTGCTTGCACATTCCCTTTCATACCTTGCATATTATATTTTCAACCTTGTTTTTGTATAAACGTAGTAGGTAACTTCATTTTATTTTTAAACTTAATTAGCTGGTGTATATAAGTGTGTAAGTATATAACAAGAGCTAGCTTCCATCTGGAACAGTGCATTACATTGCCATTCGACGTGGCAATGCCGACAGTGTCATGGGAACGCTGCTCTCTGACAATGATCGTTTTAAACTTAGATATTTTGATAAATCACGTATTATTTAGTCGATGAATGCACCGACACTGTTTCGATTCATGTAGAGAATCTTCCTCAGGGTGAGTTTGATCCGCGGTCCGCTTGTTGCCACTTGAGTTCACGGTTCGCACTGAATTGATTGGAAATTGGATTCGAGAAAGGTTTAGATTTACAATTAGATATTTTTTTAAACTCACGGACGAAGTCGCAAATTGGACATGTAGAATTATATAAGAATTTAGTATGAAGTTTTTATACATTTGTTCAAGGTTTACAAATTAGGTAAACTCGTAAGTAAAGCCATACTAGCTATAATTTTTAAAAACTTCTCAGGTATCCCCCAACAAGAGGCTTAGCAATTTGAGGAGACACTTGACTCGAATATGTTGAAAGCTTTAACGGTGATTATTTATTTACTAAAATCTACAGAATATTATACAAGAATATAAAGTCAAAGTCAAAGTCAAAAGATGATTTATTCAATACAATCACAAGGATCACTTTGAAACGTCTTACATATTAGGTGAATTTAGGTATAAAATAAAATACATGTTAAACAGTTGAGCTATCTAAGGATCGTTTAAAATGATCTATACAGCGCAGAAGGTCGTGCTACTACCAACTTAGTAGTTTAAAACTGGATCTCGCTTTCGCCATATTTGAAAAATGTATTGCATAAAAGCTCTTTCAAATCGAAATAGGGCACGTTCAAACCGATTGCAATATCGATGGTCGGAATTAAAGTACATACTCGTATTGACTGAGATGCGCAAATAGCTAGTGAGAGCTCGTAGCGTTCAAATAACGCTGATCTATGCAATATTGCGTTGCGGGTAGCTTCATTCAAAACGATTGAATAATATTTGCCTGGTCTTTTCTCGGTGTCAATACAATATGAAAAAAGAATACCGCAATCAATTCACATCCATATATATCCATAGTATTTAGATACTATGGATATATATGGATAATATTATACTGGGTTATTTTCTATGTATATGTATAACATACTAGCTGACCCGTGCCCACTTCGTTAGGCGGATACATAACAAAAAATATTGAAGTCCTAATATCGCTATTAAAAAAAGATAGCTAAGTATTCGAATTATTGTAATAATTATAGAGATTAACAAAGTTACGGATAAATATTAATAGATGGCGCTGGCGGCCAACCGCGGCTTCGAGTGCCCCGTTCCCGTTCTCGTGGTTTTTCCGGGATAAAAAACCGCCTATTTCCTAATCCAAGGTACTAACTATATTCGTTTTAATTTTCATTCAAATCAGTCCAGCGGTTCTCGTGTTATAAGTGGTGTAACTAACATGTCTTTTTTTATATATATTGATATTTTTTTACAAAAAATATGAAGAAAATTGATTAAGGCGTGACTTTGCGGAAATCCATTACAAATCTATTATATATATATTTGTCCATCTGTTTAAACAGATAGACAAATATTTAGTGGCGCAATGGGCTAAGGTCCGACTGAGACGCAGAAGGTTGCGGGTTCGATTCCCGCCGCGGGACAAATGTTTGTATGATCTGCAAGTATTTGTCTCGGGTCTGGGTATTTCCTATGTATAATATGTATGTATTTAAAAAAAAAAACAAGTATATAAGTAGTATATATCAATCATTTGGTACCCATAACACAAGCTCTGCTTACTTTGGGGCCAGATGATGTTGTGTGAAATGTCCGGGATTATTTATTATATATTTATTTATTTTATTTTATTTTGTACTATTCTATCAATCTATTCCTCAAAAATAATCCATCCTGCGGATGCCTCGTGGAGAGGCGAAACACTTATCGAATTTCTTAAAAAAAAAAAAAATTAATAGTAATATTTGTCTCTCTGTTTAATGTTTTTAAAATAATTAGTAGTATATGTCCAGCTGAATTAACAATAAATAATTGATAATTCAGAAGTCTGTGTCCAGTGTATTCGTTACATTTTCATGGTTAAACTCCATATTAAGTAACTCGCGACAATTAGCAAGACATTAATTGCAAGATCACTGCTGTCAAATAAACTTTTATCTCTCTCTGATAATTATCTTTGCATATTTACTTCTGTGGATGAGCGACAAGCGAGTAATAGACAGCGCCAAGCCTCCGCGATAAGAGTTTTTTAACAACTTACGTAAGACTGATTTAACAGATATTGTTGTCGCTACTACAATTTTTATGTAATAATCCTTAACTGTATCTTGGGAAAGAACATTGGCTACTTTTATATAGGTACGACGCGTTTAAAGCCGCAGCCGCAGGCAGTAACTAGTAATTAAGTATCAAAAAGGTTTAGTGAATAAAGTATAGAATAAATATAAAGAGCCATTAGTTTTATGACACACTAGCTGTTGTTCGCGACTTTGTCCGCATTTTTTTAAAGTAATTGTAGCCAAATTTTATTGATAAGTTTCAAACCAATCACACCCACCACCTATAAAAAGTCTTCATACAAACATTCACACCCCATTTTACTTCTTTAAACACGTGTCCATTTATTTTGCATTTTAAGTATCCAAACCAAGTTTTTAAGAAATCACACCACCCGTTAAAAAGTTCCCATACAAACTTTGACACCTCATTTTTTCGCTTTGTTAGGGTTATTTTGAAAAATCCTTAAACACGTGTCCATTTATTTTGCATTTTATTTATTCATATTAAGTTTCAAGCAAATCGCACCACGCGTTAAAAAGTTTCATACATTCGTTTTCACCCCTTTTCACCCTCTTAGCGGTTGAATTTCAAAAAATCCCGCCTTAGTTTGGTTTTGGTGTAAAAGGAAGCTACCTTCCAAATTTCAGCTTTCTAGCTTCAGCGGTTCCTGCTCGGCGATATCAGTCAGTCAGTCTGTCAGTCAGTCAGGTTAAGCTCTTTTATAGGTATAGATTAACATTTAAACCCAGCTTTTACACCTCATTTATAATACCGTTTTGCAAGGCTCCTCGCAATTACTCTAAGTAATTTAAAGCATTAAGGCAACTCCTTGATCAAATGTTTATGAAGCGTACTCAAGGCGTTCGAATCGCGCCATATAATAAAACTATAAAACCAACAATTTATTTAGAAACAATTTAAAACGAGGAAATAGATTCAAAACGAGTAAAGTTTTGAAAATACATACCATATAATAACTTCTTTAAATAACTAAATATAACTTTATTATAACTTCTATTCAATTAGCGATCAGATTGATAAATAAATAGCTGTAAAAAATTACACATTTTTTTTTTTATATTAATAATTACTGAGATGTAGTCAGGCAAGAGAGAGAGAGAGAGGAGATATCACATAACAAATGGTTTCATTCAGTTTTCAAAAGTAATTCTAAATTTCTGAATTGAAATAATACGTTACAAAATTGAATCCATACTAAATTTAAATTCAAAAATGACTCTACTTGGTAAGGTGATTTTGTGGACGGATATAGGCTACTTTGATGTAAGTAACACACGTGGAAAGCCGGGGGCAACAGCTAGTAATATGCGTTGTAAATTCATGCGCATTTCTTTAGAGCTATAATCGTTTATAGTTAAAACTATAATTTTTTATTTTATTTTTGCATCTGAATTAAAATTGTTTCGTAGTTAAAAAGTTCGCGTATGTATCGCGTATTACCTTTTAATTTAGTATCAACTTTTTGGTTATGTTGCAATAACTGTGGTAAATAAGCATCAATTCTTAATATTTATCGACTGTCCTGTGAGCTCAGTTGGTAGTAGCACTGCCTTCTGCGCTGTAGGTTAAGGGTTCGATTCCCTCCCAGAACAAACATTTGTGTTATGTGTATAAAGTATCATAAGTATGTTTAAAAATATATAAGTATTCTATCAGTCATCTGGTCACTGGTAATACAAGCTGTGCTTAGTTTGAGGCTAGACGGTGTTGTGTGCTTTGTCCACGAATATTTATTATAATAAATCACAATATAAGAATATTGTTATTTAAGCAGGAACGAGTATACTAAGTTTTTCTATTCCTTCGAACTAAACATACAATAACTATTTATTTTCTAAAATGGGTTACAATATCGTTGGATTGTTCGCGTTAAACAAAGAGCTCGACTGCCTCCCTTATCCTAGCCCCTTTCAATTTCATATCACCCCTGCATTTAACAGGAAGGGTTGCAGAGGTTCAAGGGCGCGAATGACGTCATTACGACATCGTTATCCGCATGCAATCCTTCCACACGTTTAAGTTAATTGCAAAACTAGTCTGATTAAAAACAGATAAGCATTACATTTAATTGATACAATAAAGTCACAGCACAAGTAAATTATTATTCACATTAATAATAATTAGATCTGAATTTAAAAAACAATTCGACTACCCTACAACTTCGCTTAATAGAGTAGTATATTAGAACGAGTGTGTCAATATATTCCTATCTTTTGAAATTTTGTTTTTGCAAGCAAAAACCTTCCTACTTATCTAGTTAAGCTATAGTTTTTAAGTTCGCCACTAGCTTAACAAAATACTTAGTTACATTAGTTATGTACCAGTTAATTAACTAATTTAATTCTCATTATAAGGGAACTGCATGTAATTTTTGTTCTTATGAGAATAACGTCTTTAAACCGAATTTAATATTCAAATATATTTTTTCATAGTATTACTAACTGTTGCTCGCCTCTTCAAACATGGGGTACCTACATCATCCTTACTTCCATACTAATATTATAAATGCGAAAGTTTGTATGTATGTTTGTTACTCTTTCACGCAAAAACTACTGAATGGATTTTAATGAAACTTTACAATAATATAGCTTATACATCAGAATAACACATAAGCTATAATTTATAAAGATATTGTGTAAATTGACAAATTTTGATGAATTTTGGTATAAAGATAGATAGGATATTAGAGAAGAAAATAAGCTATTCGAAGTACTCCTGCGCAGACGAAGTCGCGGGCAACAGCTAGTAAGTAACATATAGGATACAAGACACAAGAAACAATAAATCTCCGTACCTAATTTCAAATTAATGAGCTGCCGTGAATATGTAACAAACAGACGTACACGCTTTCGAATTGATAATTAGTACAAGCTTCTGCTACTCTTGCTTTCAAAATACAATCTATATTAGTCACTATCACACATATCGACGTGCCGTGGTATTCAGCACCATATACACACACAAAATCACACACACACACACACACGCACACACACACACATACACACATATACACATGAACGCTCATACTGTAGTTTAACTTTTCCGCTTTTATTTAAACCAATTTTTCCTTAAATTCACAAGTTTGCACCACACATACATTTTAATCGTCGAATGGCCCCCACGATACAGGCATAGCATAGTGTGAGGATCATCGGTACCTATTTTAACTAAAATGCAAAATATACCTGTGATTCAACTAAATATTAAGGTATGTTTTATAGTTAATAAGTTTCTCGTGTTTGATTAATAAACATTTTTTTTCTCTTTTCTCTGCGCATGCGTCGTGGTACCTATATAAAAAGTAGCCTATGTCCTTTCTCAAAGTAGGTACAATCTATTTAAAATTTCATCAAGATCCGTTCAGCTGTTTAGATATGAATAGGTAACAAGCAAAGAGATATACATACAGACAGTTTTGAAGCTATAAATAGTACTAGCTGATCTGCTCACACGTGGTACCTACAATAACAGAAGCCTAGTCCACAAGATAAATTTCATCAAAATCCGTTCAGCCGTTTAACCGTGAAGGTAACAAAAAAAACCGGGTTTTCGAACTATTAGTATTAAGAATAATTATGACCTTGGGTCAAACAAAAGCAGCTAGGGCGAGTGAATACAAAGGGGCATCGATCACAATGTTAACATTATTATAGGGGTGGCTTACTGCTTAATGCTGCAGTAGGGTGGAACTCGAGCCTGGTCAGAATCAGCTGCCGGCAAGACAATCCTTATGGGTTCTATAGAACGATTTTGTAGGCCGTGACAAGTCTTTTAAACGTTTTGTTAAATTCGTCGTAAAATATACATAAAAGATCGATGAAAAAAAAAATTTCCATCTTTTTTACGTTTACAAAGTCAAAAAGTGAAAGTTAAAAGATACTTTATTCAATACTATCACAAGGATCACTTTGAAACGTCTTACATACTAGGTGAATTTAGGGGCCCATTCCTCCTAACCCAAGCTCGTGAAGAACCGGCAAGAAACTCGTCCTGGTCCTAGCGCTTTTTTGCATGATACATCTTACAACTTAACTACGAAAAAAGAATACAAGAGAGTTTATACATTTCAAATGTGTCGGTTAACTGTCTGAGGGCAGAGCGACATGAAAAAAGAAAAGACAGTATAGATTCAAGTAGGTACGTATACAGAAGGAAGAAAGTAGATGAGTCAGAACGGGAGCAAGAGAACTCAAACTCAAAATCAAACTCACTCTTGAAGATTCTCTAGATGGATCTAAACAGTGTCGGCCTTAATCGACTAAATAATACATGAGAAAACCAGTGTTTCTCAAAGTGTGAGTGTATAAATGAAGGGTCAACAATTTGCAACACGTCTATTTATGAGGGTGCAGAAACTTCGAGTCCCATGGTATCATTCCCGAACCCGAAACAATTACAGAACATGCAAGCAATGTAAAATTAATGTAAACTATCTTTCAGATTTTTATTTTATTTTATAAAACTAGCTTCTATCCGCTGCTTTGTCTGCGTGGTATGTTAATTAAAAGTAGTCTGCTAACATATTTCCGGTGGAAATCTATACCACGTTTTATCTAATTCGTTATTGGGGAAATATTTTAAACGCTCCGACGTTTAACGAACTTCTACACTCATACGTTTATAATATTAGTAGGAAGAATAGAAAACTTTCTTGCACTCTACTGAACATTCAGGTCAAAAAAAATAGGGTACGAAAACTGAACAGCCAATCACATTAACTGGATAAAATTATAAACATGCAAAGAATAATTCATTTACTAGCTCACTAGCGTCGGTGAGAAACTTGGTTTATTTTTTACTGTAAAATCAACCCCTCAAGTCGTGATAAAATTGCGCGAAGCTGACGTCATACAATAAACAGTACCTTTTGTTTTTTATACTCTTTTCGATCAAAGAATCAATTTAAAAATGTAGCGGCTAGCACAAAGCCGCATAGGACTAGAAATGCTAAGTCGCAAAAAGCTAAGCGGAGGATTTACAAACCGACAGCCGCTCATTAATGTTCAGTACCTGGTGACCGAGCTGTGTTCGGTGTAAAACACGGATTAAACGACGTTTTCTAAAAATGAAACCTAGCTAGATCGATTTATCGCCCCCAAAACCTCCTGCATACTAAATTTAATGAAAATCGTTGGAGCCGTTTTCGAGATTCCGATTATATATATATATACATAATGTTTATACAAGAATTGCTCTTTTAAAGGTATTAGATGAATATAGCGAATACAAAAATGTATAAAGAAGGCCAGTGAGACATTTCAATCGGGTGGTGATGATGGAAGTTCTAGTAGCCAGTCCCGAGTTGTTGCGTGTGAACAGTCGCTAGCCACCCGCCGACCTTGAGTCTGGAGCACTGCAGTGTTCCACGTCATCGATCGATGTATTCTATCTGAATCTTTCGCTTATCCCGTTGGTGTTTAACCTTGGATTGAGAGTGATTCATACCAAAATTATCAACGTACAGCCTAAATTGAGACCCTGAAAGGAGGACCTCTATATGACGTTTTGCTGACGTGCTCAGAATAAAAATAAATAATTGAACCGATTTTTCGTTTGACATTTTATAAATAGTTATGAATAGATCTTAGTATTCCACTAATAAATTCTAAGAAATACAATTAAATTATAAGTGTATTATGTTTTTTTGTGATTTCTACGACGGGGAAACCAAGAAAATTTTAAACATTCCGCGATTACGTTTAAAATTCAGAAATGACTTGACATTGGCAAAAGATGATTGATTACGACTTGACATTGGCAAAATTTTCACCAGGACAGATGCCATTAATATAAGAAAAATAATAATTGAATATAGTAATGTTGGATTGCAGTTAAATATGATCAATTTCAAGCGCATAAAACTAACAGTAAATAATAAGGTGACGCGAACTAAGTCACGGGGATATTAACTAGGTAGGGTACAATGTTATATGGGTAGCTTCGCGTGTGAACAGTTGGTTGCTACCCGCCCTTGAGTGCTGCAGTGCCTCACACAACACGACACCGATCGACGTATTTTTTTATCTCCCAAATAAACTGAAACCACTTTGACTAAAAATTAACAACTCCAGCTAGCGGTCAAGTATTCACTATTTGGATGGTTCGCTGGTGTAGGACAATTTTGAATCGTCATGCGATTCTCTTCTAGGACAAACATTTGAGTGATGAATATAGGTGTTTGTTCAGTGTCTGGTCACCATATTACAAGCTATGCTTAATTTGGGGCAAGGTGTTGTGTGCATTGTTCACCATACGTACCATCACCTGTATATTATCATCATTCTTACAACATCAATAATAACATCACCAGCATGTATACTAAAAATACTGCTAGGCAATAGGCCTAGCAGTCTAGCAATAACTCGAAAGTCTAGCAATAACTCGAAAATAGCTAGACCGATTTCGTTTTTTCTTCTTTTTATTCACCTTAACTCTGGTGTGGTTTACATTCAAATTAATTTTAAGTGGTACAAAGTTCACCGGGTCATTTGGTATTTAATATTTAGTCCTAGTTTGCACGGCGGCGTTGAATTACTTGACGCATCTATTTTTGTTCGTCTTCTTATTCATGAGACTGCTCAATTCTATCCAAGATAGATAAAACCTAGTATAAAGTTTTAGAGACGGTCCCGATAGATTGTCGATTACTATACGAGCAACCTTGATCTATTTTACGAATCCTAAAGAACCTTACAGAGAGCCAAAGATAAATTGGATTCCTTTAGAGCGGTGGAGATAAATTTTGGGAGCTAATTTCTTGTTTCAAAAGAGGATTGGATTGGTCTATCTTCAGACTTATTTACGACTAACGATCTGCTCCGGTTTCGCACGGGTGCAATTTAGAGCTGTAATTTTAGGTAACTAAGCATTACCTACTAAATGTAACTAAATTTATAGACTAAGTGTAGCGCTGTTCGCTCCCACTGCGGCATTTTTCTTGCTTTAAAAGTTGGATAAATCATACAGTGGATATTGCGTAAGTATATTATATTGTTATTTATTTATTTTTGTATATGTAGTTTGGCATAAAAACCATTTCGTTTATGTATATAATTATTTATTTATTTATTATTGCGTTTTGTAAGGTTGAGTGACTGGATCAAAAGTTTCGGCAGAATAACAGCGCTGACCTGTTATCTGACAGGAAAGAATAACGCTGAGTCGAGATCTTTTTGCTGCTGTAGCCCACAGCACGTAGCACATAGCACCGTTAGGTACGCGTAGTTACGTACGCAGAATAATTGTAAGCTTTTTAAATGTATTTTCTGCTTTTACTTTTCAATGTGTTACTTCCTTTTGTACCTAATATTGTTTAGTCTTCTTTTTTATTATTGATGTGTGCTTATTCAGTAAATGTCTATGTCTATGTCTATGTTTTTAAACATTTTTATACCTGTCGTAACTTCAAAACAAAAGGTCTAATTCGAATAATTATAAGATGAATTTACATGTATATAATCAACCTTGTTTATGATTATTTAGTTGGGTAAGGATTAATATCATGATACGAATGTAACATCTTTCGATTTATCCGTATTTTGATTGACTAATTTGAACAAACAGCGGTTATTGTGACTTAACTATAATAGTTAGACATAATAGCCTCGCGGACTTTTTTGTGGGTAATGATAAGTACTATTAACATGTAGTACATTATTTTATTTATCATCAATATTTTTCGCAGCACACGCCAAATAATGACTTATAGGCAACTTTTTGATACCTTGGGTTACGTTATTGCAATTTTCGTAGGAATCTCTATTTTTTAAACTAAATTACAGTCCATGTTATTCACTGATAATGTAGCTTTCTATAGGTGAAATAATTTTTGAAAACGGTCGTTTTTCAGTTTATCTATTACAAACAAAGAAACAAAATATCTAATATTTTCTCATTATAATATTACTTTAGACAGAGTCAACAAAGATCTATGTTTTGTAGTTGTTAAATAGAATGTAGGTAGATGCTTAGTTATTTCAAAAACTGGTTGTTCTTTCTGCGGAAAAGGTTTTAGTAAAATCGCTTACAATGTTATCATAACCCGCACAAAAGTCTGGTAAGGTTAATCCTAGAAAATTAGTAAAAACATATCCTTGTAGTAACTTGGAAAAAAATAAAAGTCTATACCTTCATATCAGATGGCCACTACTAGAACACCAGTGATCTCTAAAGTAATCGACCGAGCGAGTGTCTCCGTTTTAGCTTAGGCAAAAATGCTTTCATATGTCTGTCCGAACGGCGTCCGGCCGGCGTCTGTCCGGATGTTCTCCTAGAGGAGAACATCCGGACAGACGCCGGCCGGGACGCACATCCTCAGGGCGCATTTCTCAACCGATTCTCGTGAAATTTTGTGAGCAAGTTCTATAACTATACAGATTTTTTGTCGATTCAGTTTTTGGAAATTTTTTAAAATGGAGATATGGGTTGGAAACGTAAAAAAAAGTTATATTTCAGTCATTTCAAAAATTGTTCGCGAGGTCTACAGCTCACAGAGCCACTAGTAATTAAATGTCTTTTCAGTGCCCCATTACCACGCCACGCATAAAATAAGCAATGCGAGAAGGGCGAATAAGTTAAGTGCCATAAACATTATAATTATAAGAGCACCTTGTGTACACGTGTTTATGAAATTAATATCTGAAATGATTAATCTAGATTGCTACCAATAAAGAAAATTGCCACGCGGGTGTAATAATTCTAAGATATTATTATTCTAATTCTTATTATTATTATTATAATTATTATTATTATTCTAAGATATTAACGACGCCATTTCTATTTTTAACAGACTCCTTACTATTTAAATAATTGTGCGAAGAACAGGACATGACAGTATCAGTGAATAATTACATGGAAGTTATTTTCGTGTGATCCATATCTTTAATTTTGGAGTGGTGTCAAATTCCAGAAGACAGTTGGTTGACGGATCTTGGCATGGAGATATTTATTCGTACTAGTGGTCGCCCACTGGTCGAAATTCGACAATAATTAATTAATAATTAATGTATTGTTTATGCGTAAGTTAAAAAAATATTAGCATTCTGTACTCCTTCTCTATAAGCCACTAGTTGCTGCCCGCGGCTTCGCACGCGTGGTACCTACATAAAAAGTAGCCTATGTCCTTCTCCAAGGTCCCATCTATCTCTATACCTAAATTCATCCAATTTGGCTCAGCGGTTTAGGCGTGAAAACGTGACAGACAGACAGACAGACAGAGTTACTTTCGCATTTATAATATTAGTAGGGATAAGTGTGCAAAATTACATACTCCTCCGTCCGCGCAATTTTCGTAAAAAGGGGTTATTTTTATTTATTTCATGATAAGATGACAGCATCATCTGGCCCCAAAGTAAGCTGATGTATTATGGGTACCATGACTGATTACTACTTATATACTTTTTTTTGAAAATCATCATTGGCCTTTGTTCATCTGTTGAAGATGATTTAGGTGGCGTCAGTAAAGTTAGAGAGCAGTTAATTGTGAGTAATTGAAAATTTTCGTTAATGGATCCACACCAGCAATCTGAGGTTGGTGAAGTTTTCTCTTTACTGACGTCACTCTGAAGGGGTACAAAGTTTTTGCTTTACGTATTAATATAAAGATATGCTTTTGAGCTGTATAGGTAAATTATGGAAAATATAAATAAATTTGCCAAGCGCATGTGAGCATGGTCAGTGAAGACTTCCGAAGTGGTCAGGCCTCTAGTATTTTTTAACCTTACCGACTAAACTAATTCAACACCAATAGCACAGCAAAAAGTGAGTCTTTTTGTTCAAAGCTTTATCAAACGAATATCTATATCAATAAACTGTTTATGGAACCTCGCAGTATCCTTGAAAGAACTATCCAACGGTATACCACACGATGGGGTAGTATCGTATTAAAAAAAACAACCCATCTTTAAATTTAATTAATCCGTAAAAACCAATTTTTATGTTTTTATTTTATAACTTTGTAGAAGTCACTAATACGTATTACCGTGCATAATTTCATCACGATAAAACTAATAAACTGCGAGCAAGACTTCGGAAACCTAAAATGAGACGGTTTTGTGCAGGGGTGCTGAGATGGGATCAAGGTATGGTTAGTACAAGACCGACTAATGTTCATTCTATATTATATTCTCACTTCGGTCTCTCCTGTTCGTGTGTATTTAAGTATCTAGATTATTTTTCGAACGATTTGAAATCGCACTATTTTGTAACACATTAAAATTTGAAATACGTTTAAACTTCATACCTAATTCCATGTCTTTTCAACCCAGTTTCGCTTTAGTGCCTAAATACGTCTGATTTTACATAACAATGTTACAGAACAATACGATTTGGATTCGTGCGAGTTAAATCCCTAGTGCATGGTAAAAATACAAAGCCCAGCGGGTTGGTGTCGCCGGCAATATTTTATAGAAATTTATTTATTTAAATAATGCCAAATAATTACACCACCTTGCCGGCCTATACCGAGCTGTGTCGGTGAGTCGGCGGGTTTGGTGTGAGCCTCCATTATATTTAAGGCAGCACACTGAGCAAATGACCTTGACGTGTTTTGATTTGACGGCGCTCAAATACAGAATTCTTATAATGAATTTAAAAATAGTTGAACATGTAATGTTTTCTTAGTTTATTACCTACATGTTAGTGTAAGTTGCGAGTAAAACTTTAACTTCAGAAGATGATAATTATTAAATATTTTTGTAATTGTTTCACAATTAAATGACAGAATTATCAATATCATTAAAAACAATAAAATACGAAAAAAGGACCAAAAAAGGCCACTAAATAACTGCAAACCGGTTATTTTTCCTACAAAAAAGGCCTACTGAAGGTCTCAGGTCCTCCTGAGACCTCAATCAGTTTCAAACTTCACGTTTGCCGATATACGCCAACCGTAATGTACCACTCCATCAAGTGACGTGTTTTTATTATTGCATTATTTCTAATAAAGAACAGATAGCCACTAAATAGCGACAACATGTTACATTATAAATAAAATAAAAACCGACTCGAAAAATAATCTCTGTTATTATAATATTTATAATAAACAACCTATTCATTCGGCGAGGAGTTGGGTATCCTGCAGATTCCAGGTGATACTGCAGCACCAGATCAAGGATAGCCAGCTTTTACTCATTGAAGTAACAGGATACGAAATTTTGAATTGACCAGATCAAATTTGCTCACATCTCTTCATCAACGAAAAAAGAGGTGATGATCTTCAAATGGCTGAACAGATTTACTTAAATCATAGGTAAGAACAATATCGAAAAAGTCATCTTTCAAACAAAAAAATAAAAAAATCGGTTCACTCGTTTCGGAGCTACAGACAGACAGACAGATACACACGTAAACTTATAAGTTAACATCCCTCAGTTTTCTTCCGTAGTAAATAAATAAAACACGTATTTCCTAAACTAATGATAATTTGCTAAGGGCACCGTCTTAAACGTCACGCTTCCTGAAATACGGCGACCGTATTGTAGCACTCGACAAAATGACGTGTTTTTACTTTTACAGGAAAAGCTGCGTGTCACATCTTCGTGTCGTGTTCGGGAATTGTGCTTCCGTGGTTTAGTTCGGATCGAAACGATAAGGAAATTCTGTAGGTTATAATTACGACCCTGCTCGACCCTAATAGACTGTTTACCTTTAATATATAAATGCAAATAAACAAAATTAATCTTTCATGTTTCATCCTTTCAACACACTGGTTCTAAATAACGATAAGAAGAATAAATAAATTGAAGAGTCTTTTTGTAATGTCAAAATAAATAGTAGATTGTTGCACCGAGCGCAAAGTGAGTTATTAATGCACGAGTGTTATGTTGGTGCCCGAGCGCAAGCGAGGGCACTGAATTAACACAAGTGCATTAATTACTCGCTTTAGCGAGGTGCGTAATTTACTTTTCTTTCAACTACCAATCTACACCTACTGTGATAGATAAAATATGCCTACTCAAACTAAAAATATAAAGAATCAAAGTTTTACAATGGTACAAAATGCGCGCCATTTGTTTTTATTTCACCAAGTAGGTTTTATTCAGCCGATTTTTATTATCAGCTAGTATCTTTTTGATCTAATGCAAACTTTTTATATTAATCTTAATGGGAGATATTAAACCTCTGTGGTAAATTTATACTTATCTAAATAAAAAGTAAGAAACAGTGCAATAATGTAAAACAGTGCAATAATGAGATTTCATACAACATTACTGCACTGTTTTAGTTCTAAGCAAAAAAGACGTCCTTTGTGATCGGTTTTGTGGTGATTAATGATAACATTTATTTGAAAGAAAAGCTTATTACTAAATGTATGTATTATACGACATTTTTTTTTAATAAAAAAGTATGTATAGCTAATATATTTTTTTTCGTTTGAGTCGATTTTAGCAGTACTTTTACTGGCAGGTAGTTAGTGTTATAAGCAGCAACTCACGCAACTCAATAATTAGGGTTCCACGCAATAAAAAAAAAAATAATACCCATGAAATTGAGAACATAATCTTTTTAAATAGGGAATAATAAATATATATATCCAATATAATGAAACGCGGACGAAGTTAATGTTAATTTCTATTTGATTCAGATTTTTATAAACTTGTCCTGGGACATAGTAAGCAGATATTAACATCAGCTTCAATTATAAATAAGAACTATTTAATTACGACTTCTTTACAAAGTCAAAACAATGTTATTTAATACAGTTCAGGGACCACTTTGTATCGTCTTACATGCTAGGTTAATGTAGGTTTTATTTAATTCTAATTCTACCACTTCTTGTCACTGTATAACATACTAATATGTATCCCAATAACAATGCTTACTACGGCTATTGGAAGACATGACCTACAATTTTTGACACCCTATTATCCCTACTAATATTATAAATGCGAAAGTAACTCTGTCTGTATGTTACGTTTTCACGCCTAAACCACAAAACCGATTTTGATGAATTTTGGTATAGAGATAGATGGGACCTTGGAGAAAGACATGGGCTACTTTTTCATGTAGGTACGTATCCTAGTACCCTATATCGTTTATCATAGTGACGGCTACCTAGATTTAGGAAACCGGCTATTAATGGTTAGTTTAGTTCTTGTGTTACTAGTTATTTCTAACCAGTGTGGTGAAAGGATTAAAGTGCGCCTCAGAGGTTCCTTTCGTGCACTTGGCTTATATCTTCGAACTTTATAGGTTTTACGATATGTAGGTTTCCTCGAGAACTAGGAGAACATACAGGAGAGCACTGGTTCATACATTTTTTGATTGGAAAAATCCATTAGTGCACGAACCCACGATCTTAGGATCGGAAGACCACGTCCTCTGGACCATTGACCAGACTTGTGCTCACAGTGTTGGTTAGATTATTTTTTTAAGCAATATTTACTTTAGCAAGGATTAATCAGGAGCTTAAATTCCTCCCTATCGCGAGGTTTGGTTTGGCGGTATATCTATTGAAACAATTGACTACATCTACAATTTGAAATAGAAAACTAATGCCGGGCATTTCACACAGCATCATCTGGCCCCAAAGTAAGCAGAGTATGTATTACGGGTACCCGCATGACTGATATAATACAAATAGTTTTTTTTCTATTGTAAATACATATTATACATATAAACACCTAGACCCGTGACAAATACTTGCAAATCATAAAAACATTTGTCCCGCAGCAGGAATCGAACCCGCAACCTACTTTGGCGTGAGATGATGCTTTGTGAAATACCAAACGTTATTTATTTATTATTACTGGTGGTCGTCCACTGGTCGAACTTCGATCATAATTAATTAATAATAATTTATTTTTTATGGATAATTTAAAAAAAATATTAGCATTCTGCACTTCTTATCTATATAAACTATAAGTGTGCGAAATTTCATACTCCTCCGTGCGCGCAATTTTCGTAAAAAGGGGTACAAAGTTTTTGCTTCACGTATTAATATGTCAAACGTTATTTATTTATTATTATTATTTTTCCATAAATGGTATAGTGTTGTCTTTACTTTATAATAGCCAAGTATTGCGGACCGAGCTAAAAATACCCGGGTAAGAGTAACTTGTACACTTGACACAATTCCCTCTTGGCGTTTAAGGAAATTTCAATTTAGCCCCTATTTATTCTGATGCTGGATGTTCATTTAGCTACGGGTAATTTGCTTCGTCAGTACTTTTTATAAGATTAATGTTACCAGACGTTGGTTTTCTAACATAATAATATACCATATATACAATAGATTTCAATTTATTGTAAAACTTTATATTAAATTTATTTAGTGAAACTTTTATGGCGCTTTGAAATTGGAAACCTAAATGCACATTGTAATACAATTCAAAATGATCTTCGTGATTAATAATTATAAAGAGAAAAGATTAAATTTGTTGTTTGTTTGTATAAACTCAAAACTACTTAAACGATTTTTAAAATTATTAAACGACTTAAAAAAATTAGGTTCGCAGTATTTTTTTTTATGTTTTGTACTTTATATCTCCATCATTTATGAACCAATTTAAAAAAATATATTTTCATGTAAAAGGATATACTTTCCAATTGGTCCCATAGAAATTTCATCAAAATCTGTAAAGTAGTTTGGTTTTTAAATCAAAATATGTAGCTGAAAAAATATGTCATCCAAGTAAATGAAATTTTGATATTTGGCTTTCGTGTGACGTCTACGAATATCGAAAAATGATAAAATTGTTAAAAGCGTAAACAAAATTTTTTAACAGACTTCAAAAAAAGGAGGTTCTCAATTCGTTTGTATTTTCATGGGCTCAAATTTTACTAAATGAAGTCGGTTTTCATTTTAGTTTTTAAAATGTAAGTATTTTACTTACAGAAAGCTACATTATCAGCTAGTAACATGGGCTGTATTTAATTTTCAAAAGACAAAGATCCCTAGGAAACATGCAATAATGTAACCCGAGCATTTCAGCATCGGTGCTCGGTCGCTAATTATTAAACAAAATTGGATTTTAATATAAAGACAATGCATTCTGCGGCATTTTATCCTCAATACACTTCAGTATCCCGGTTCCTCATCCCCATAACACGTTGGTTAAGTTGACATAATCAAACACTGGAGCCTTGCCAAAATAAATACATTGTTCGTAAAATCCCCATCTTCCCAGCAGCAGCATTACCCAGGAATTACTAATGCTGTAATAATATACAAACATCCGTAAGTAGCATCCTGTTAATTTTTATACGAGAATATTAAAAAGAAGATTCGATTTAGCCATAACCTTAAAGCTTTAAGCAATTAACATTAATAATAATAATAATAATAATAATGCCAGACATTTTACCCCAAAGTAAGCAGAGCTTGTGTTACAGGAACTACATGACTGATATACTAATTACATACTACCTCTGTGGCGCAGTGGGCTTAGGTCCGGCTGAGACGCAAAAGGTTGCGGGTTCGATTCCCGCCGCGGGACAAATGTTTGTATGATCTGCAAGTATTTGTCTCGGGTCTGGGTGTTTCTATGTATAATATGTATGTATTTACAAAAAAGTATATAAGTAGTAGGTATATCAGTCATGTGGTACCCATAACACAAGCTCTGCTTACTTTGGGGCCAGATGATGTTGTGTGAAATTTCCGGTATTATTATACTTTTTTTGTATAAACATACATACCTATTATACATAGAAACACCTAGACCCGAGATAAATACTTGCGAATTATACAAACATTTGTCCCGCGGCGGGAATCGAACCCCCACCCTTCTGTGTTTCAGCTACAGAGGTCACACAAATTCAAATATCAATTTTATCAATACAATTCAAAAGATCACTTTGAGTTTTCTTACAGTCTAGTTAAACTTAGGTGCCAATTCATCTTATCCCTAGAAAGAATAAAATTGATAAGAAACGCTTCTTGTTCCTAATGCTACATTTCCATGCTATCCAAGCGTCGGCAAACGTCCACAAGCACAAAGGTGTAAAGAGGGCGTTTGGCTTGACTGGCGTGAGCTTGTAGACGCTTGCCTCCGATCCGGTCTAGTGTCGGTTTTTTGTGACACAGACCAAAGGGCACTTGCGGCAAGCGCTTGCGACGCATTCACTTCACACGTTCGTTGGTGCGAGTTTAGTTTAATTACGTTTTAAAAACTAAAAAGAAAACCGACTTCGTTTAATGAAATTTGAGCCTATTATACATTTTTAGTGAATAGTAGATGTATTTTGTATAAATATCTAATATGGGTAGGCCAAATAAACGCACCGCTCCAATGAGACAGCGAGGTATCAAAGGACACGAAAACATCATCGATGTATACAATTTTTAGGTTTTCGACGATTTTTCAGCTCGACCGACTTTGATAAAATTTTAATGGGACCACCTGTGAAGTATACCCTTTCAAACAAAAAAAGCATTTTCTAAATCGGTTCAGGCGTTTTCGAGTAATTAGTTAAAATACATAAAAAAATGATTCCGACGAATTGAGAACCTCCTCCTTTTTGATGAAGTCGGCTAAAAATAGATAAAATATAGAAAAAATAGATACCTAAATAAGTAAAGGATAAAAAAAAGTTAATTAAACCAAACGCAATAGCCAATACAAGTTCGGTGTCCGTCATGCTTGGGTGTACGTAGCACACTGACGCATACACAAGCATGTAAACGACATCCAAATGCAAAGCGAGATTTAATTTTGTGGACACTTGCGGCTTGTGGACGTTGGTCGAGGCTTGGCAAGCATGGAAATGTAGCATAACGCTTTTTTAAATAATCCTTCTTAGGTATCTACCAAAAATGAAACCATTGAACTTATACAAGGTTCCTTATATGTATAGACATTGCAAATCTGTCATTTAGATGTCAGAGGGTAGACCAATAATGAGCATTCCTATCAACAATATAGTCATTAATAATATAATGCGCTTTGTTTATAAGAATACACTTTTGTTACGAAACGGTAAATAATTTCAACAGACTTCGAAACGAAACCCTGAAAATAAAATATCGAAGCATCTTTAGGAAATGTCTTTGTCAGATAAGTGCTCTCCACCAGATCAATATCTGAAAGCCAGGCGCAGAAGAAATAGTAGGTACCTGTACCTATACCTATAGAATGTTTCACTTTAACAAAACGACAGACAATGGCCTCAATTCTGTTGGCACCAACCTAACAAATTTTAGCTAAAATTAGGTTTAGACTGTCAAATGAAACTTTGGTATTCTGCTGTTACCAACTTATCCTAATTTCATTTTATCTAATTTAATTAGGCGTTCCTTATTTAGTTAGATGGTACCAACCGAATAGGTTTTACAAATGCTATGACTAACTAAAATATTTTTTAGACAATCCTAATTTTAGAAATGAACCAACCGAATTGCCACCAAAAGTGTAAAGTAAGTAAAGTAAATACCTATAAAGAATGATTTAAACAAGATCTGGATCTGTGATTCGATTTGGTCCTCGTACAACCAATACGGATCCGACTCAGTTCAGGCTTGACTCGGACTCGGCTCGGACTTGGTTCTAACTAGGCTCGGTCTAGGATCGAACTCGGCACGGACTCGGCTCGGTCTCGGATCGAACTCAGCACGGACTCGGCTCGTACTCGGCTCGGACTCGGCTCAGATTCGTCTCAGTCTGAGGAGAATTTTGACAAACGGAAACGTATGTTTACGCTTACTTACGTCTCTGAATCGTATTTTTGTTAAAGTTTTTAGAAGTTGTAGTGCCCAGTAGTGATGGCAATGAGTATAAATAATATATGAAAAAATCTAAAATTTAAAGTACCTCTAATTCACATCTACTTGTCTGCCTATTGTGCCCTTACACATGCACAAGGGATGACCTAATGGACGCCACGGACGATGGAGTGAGGGTGGCAGTATTTTATTCAAAGCTAATTTAGTTGTATCATTGACACGTAAGAAGAAGAAATGTAGATAATTAGTAGTTTTTTAAAGAAACGATTAAAGATGGGTAACCGCTAGCACCTTCGTCTTCATACACGATAACCTGTCGATCGTAAGCCGTTAAACCATGAAGAAGCCTACAGTGTAGTTAGTAAACCTCATCTTAGACACGAGCTATAGTTTTATACCGCAATATTGAACCTAAAGCTGGCATGATAAAGGCCATTTTACGCCGCAAGCCACTTTAAAGTGCCACGTCTGTTAATAGCCCAGTTTTTGCCGGGTAGATTTGTAAAGTTACCCTCTCAAGGACAAGCCTCGGTCGGTCTGTTATCTAGATCGAGAATCTAGCACTAATTTTGGCACTGAGAACGGAATTCATGATTTTATTTATTTAAAAAACGAAATATGTGATATAAAAAGTCTTCGAACTTGAACTACATTATGATCAAATTCAATTCAATTCAAGTGCCTCCTAAAATAAAACACTCTAATATTATACTTGATTTAAAGATCATACAAATGTTTATAAAAGAAAGTCTGTAAATATCCTTAATAATCCTTATACCCGTACCTAAGTAGACAAGTAATTATTTATCATGAATATAATTTTAAATCGACGTAAAGAATTTAAGATACTTTTTAAATAAATGTATAGAACGTCCATTGTCTTTGGTTTAATTTCAACTTTTTCAGTCTGCGGAAACCATTAATTGCCAAAAACATCAGGAGAAAGCACAATACTGGTAAATAAAAATAGGAAAAGAAGAAAACATAAAGAGGATTCCACACGGAACGAGTAACTCGGATCAGTAGATATCTTCGGCTCGTGACGTCACATCAGCTGTCTCGAGTGACACTGACCTTGCTGAGATCAGCAGTGTAGTGCTTCAAGCATAAGCCGGGATTTAGTATCACGGTATCGACTGGTTCAATTACTAGAGAATACCAAGTTTTGCTGGTCAATCACGCTATACAGTTAACTGTCTTAAAAGATTTTGACCCGCAGACGATGTTCGTGATATAGAACCCTGTTGTCGTTTGAACATAGCATTGTAATGAAGTATGTTCAAGACTTTATTATCAGCGTTATCGACCAGATTTTAGTGAACACGAGGCTGATTGCTTTCCATCATGCGACGTATTCACCTACTTTACACACTTAAGAAACAAAAAGCCCGCCTACACCATAACCTTGTTAAAAACCTTTGTGACATGAGCCCTTTAGGATACATTGAATAGTGCTGAGCACATTGTCAAGTATATCAAACACGAATCTGTATAGTGCAATAGAAGCCGTAAGGTCATATACAATACCAGGAGATTAATGGAACTAAGTACCTACTGAGTAGGTTAAAAAAAACATATTGAAGAGGTTCAAGGTTCGAGAGGTTCGTACGAGGTTCAGGAGTCCGTCGCTGCAACTCGCCCTCCGAGTTTTAAAACTAACATTAAAAACGGACGCAAGAACAATTAAAATGTGGCATTTTGCAAATGAATAGCGATCCAGGGCGGACGTGTCTGTAATAATGGAGTACCTTTGATCCGGCGGGCCCTGTGTGCGAACGGCAGCTTCCGTGGCACTTGTGGGCACCCGGGGTAGTGCAGTGGGGTGTTTGAAGCGCCTAGGAGGGCTCCTGGCCGCTAGGGGCCGGCGTTGCTTCGCTGGGCGAGCGATGGTCGCGTGTGGCTCTGGGTCGGTTTGCCGGCGGAGTGGCCGCAGAGCTGGCTGTCAGTAGCCGGTAAGCTGCGCGCGCCTTCACCACCGCCGCGTCTGCGCTCTGGCGCGTCGCAAGCTATCCTGAATACGACACCCTAGCTCCACAGTAACGATACATACTCAGTGCATTTGCTTGTACTACAAAGGTAAGCTTTACATTAATACTTATTAGAATCTGTTGTTCTGTCTTTGTATGTTAAATGTTCCTATAGACTGTATATACTTAGGTAACTACCTAGTTTGCCTTTAAGAACAAAGGCTCCGTTGAGAATGAAGCTTCATGTTATGAGCTTCCGATGTAGGTATATATTGAGGAACGTATGGTTGTTGAAATAAATTGATCAGCTATTAGGTAAACCTGAGTAGTTGATTTTAGAGAATTTACATGTCCCTATTAAACAGCTTTTGTCGTATGTTTTTTTTTTTTAATTTTTATTTCTTAGTTATTAAATACAGGGAGCTGATGCTCAGAATATAAGATGAGCACCTCACGCATGATGACGTCATCATCCACGTTTTTGGGTGAAATAATGCCGTCATCATGCGCGAGATTTATTCATCTCCCTGAGCATTAGTTCCCTGTTCTAAAAACTTCTACTGTGTCATGAATGCATGAGGTTATGTTTTGCCCTTTTAAAATATAGAAGAAATGATATCCTACAAGAATACCTTCCTATAAAAGGAAATATAATATGAGGAAAAACCAATAACAAACGAGTTCTATTTACTATAATGGCATTGCCGACCGCTTTTGAATAAGGTTTACTAGAGAAATTGGAAAAATATCTTTGTTTTACCTACCCCTATCTTCTAGTACCTACATAAAATACTCTCAAGGGAGAACCAATCAATTTATATTGCTTACTACACAAGGATGTCAATTTTGTGAGATTTTGAGTTTCCGCTGCGTGATTCATTCGTTTTCTGGGTTCGCAACACTAAATCAGCTGTTTGCGAGTACAAAACTGAAGTGTTATCGATTTGGCGCCACTTTCTCCCCTCTGTTTAGTGTGTAGTAACTAGGACACGATCTGTGGTTTAACGCTACTGTAATGTTGCCAACGACGCTACTTTTTGGCTAAATGTAGCAACAATTTATAAAAGTACCCATATTTTTATCCTGAAATTCTTGAAGCTCTACTCTTTACTTTTTTTATTTTACTGCTAAACTACTCTTTCTATTAACAATGTTATGTATGCAATAGAGTTATAGTTAAGACTGTCAATATATCCGTTTCTTACGCAAAAATAGCAAAATTCGTGATAGCGGAGAAGGTTCCGTGAACGATTAGTGTGCGTGGTCCTTATCGTTTATATGTCAATGAATAAAGATAGCATCAGTTTTGAACAACAAATTAGCTAGATATTTTAAAATATACCCATAAAACTTAATCATCTGATAGTGGCACCCATCAGTTGATTTTTTTATAAAAATCAGAACGAACCATTTCTTTTCCCATTCAAACGTTAAATGACAGAATACTACTCTTTTTTCTTCTCTTCTTTTTCTTCAAAGAAAAAAATAAAGTAGATGACGGCATAAATTGAATGATGTAGGTACTCGTAATAAGAATAATCAGTAACGAGTAATATTAATTAACAGATGTTGCCAGTCGTCGCGACAGTCTAAAGCCTGCCATAGTTGGCAACATCGAGGCGCAAAGCTGCGTCGTTAACTGTTTCGCCTCGACGACCGACGATTTTCTTGTTTGCCGTCCTTGCACCCTGCCTGTTACGAAGTATTACTAAGCACGCGAAGTAGGCACCTTAATAGGTTCCTAGGCACTGTTTTACGTGTTAAGTGCTAAACTTTAGTTTTAATAGTCTATTATGGTAGTAAGTATTACTTATTCAGGAAAGAAACTTAGAACCACAGACAAAATAACTATATAAGTAAAAAGATTTGAACAGATGATAGATTTCCGCAAAGTCACTTCAATTATATCTATATTAATTAATACGTGAAGCAAAAACTTTGTACCCCTTTTTACTAAAATTGCGAGGACGGAAGAGTATGAAATTTCGCACACTTATAGTTTATATGGAGAAGGAGTGCAGAATGCTAATGAAATAAACAATACATTAATTATGGTCGAAATTCGACCAATGGGCGAAAAGCGTTTACCTGATGAAATGGTTTTGACGTGTATTCACGGCGATAGAATTTTTTATCGTTAACTGATATTAAAATAAGGAATTCTGAAAAGTTTAACGAGTAATGTTTTAATTAGCTTACTTTCCCCCTATTAGCGTAAGCTACAATTAACACGTCACGTAACGTCACGTAAATAAACCACGTCAAATAGAGAAGAAGATGATGATTATTTACAATTTAAATAAATAAGTAATCCCGGACATTTCACACAGCATCATCTGGCCCCAATGTAAGCAGAGCTTGTGTTATAGGTACCACATGACTGATTTACTACATAACATTTACTCTTTTTTTTGTAAATATATGTTATACATAGAATTTAAGACATTTATTTCATAACTAGGTGCTGCCCACGGCTTTGCGCGGGTACCTACATAAAAAGTAGCCTTTGTTCTTCTCCAAGGTCCCATCTATCTCTATACCAAAATTCTTCAAAATCGGTTCAGTGGTTTAGGCGTGAAAACGTGACAGACAGACAGACAGAGTTACTTTCGCATTTATAATATTAGTAGGGATTAAATTATAAAACGTATAGTTACTTTAAAAACAATTTGGAACAAGGAAGTAGGCGTCAAAATGTGGTAAATACATACTCTATTTCTTCTATAACTATTATCCCTTTAACGAGCAGGTAGCCACTAACGGTCTTGGTAAAAGAGAAAATGTTTTTGACCATGAAAATAACCCATTTTGACGTGACAACGTCTAATAAATCGAACGCCGGCTGCACGCACGAAAAAGGATGACTCATTGTCCCGTTACGCTCATTGTAACGTTACGATCGATCAACGAACTTTCGCTGCACGAGCGAGCGAAAGGCACTGCTTTCGCGGCGGCTTGAGCATTCGGCTTGTTGTCACGTTAAACTATCGTCCGTAAGTCCGTAAACCGACTTTACAGACAACCAATTTTTTTTTTGCTAGAACAAACTCTGACGTGTGATATATCGTACGCGAATGACATTAAGAGCTTTCAAGGGAATACATGTCTGACTTTGAGAAACGTTTGCATTAAGTCTACCATCTGACGGCTTCACAGACTTTTCAATATAAATAAATAAATAATAAATATTGATGGACAATGCACACAACACCATCTAGTCCCAAACTAAGCATAGCTTGTATTATGGCGACTAGATAACTGATAGAATACTTAAATATTTTTAAATACATACTTATGATACATTATAACACCCAGACACAGAGCAAACAACTATGTTCTTCACACAAATGTTTATCCTGGGAGGGAATCGAACCCTTAACCTACAGCGCAGAAGGCAGAGCTACTACCAACTGAGTTGACAGGCCAGTAAGACATATGGCTTTCATGACTGTTTCATTTAGTAACTGAGTATTTAAAATTTTTAATTTTAGATCGATGTCTTAAATTAAAATCTTTTTAATTTTAATTAGATGTTGAACGTACCACATAAGATAGAGGGGAACGCAACAAACATTTAATATAATTTTCGAGTTTTTGGGAGACCAACACACGCCAACTGATTTTTATGTAGAAATATATTTAAATTCAGATTTAAATATCCCAGCAGATCAGGCAGCAGATCCAGCAGATCCCAGCACAGATAAGTAGGTACGTTTAGTAAATCAAGTAGTATAGGTAGGTATAAGTACTAATATAGGTACTATTCGTACCTACTACGTAGGTCTTAGCAGGACCAAGACTACTTGGTTAATCCATGTTGTACCTACCCAGATTAGTAATAGTAGGTACCTACTTTAGTAGGTATGTGGAATGTGGAAACCACTAGCATTTCATGTTTTTCTAAAGGTGAGTATATACTCACAGACCTAGGATATATAGACGGATTGCCGCTATCAACCATAGTGAAGCCACCATTTTATGTAAGCAACCACTGCTTTGCAAGCAAGGGTTGCCATTTGTTAAATTATTCCATGTACCATTTGTTAAAAATACTTACAAGTGAAAAGTGATTCCGTGGCACTTTTTTGGCTTTACTGTTATTTTTACAACTTTTCACTGCACAGGAAGGCATAGTGTTTTTTTGCGGTGTGTGTGTACGAAGAGCAAGGCGCACGGGTTGGGTGTATGAGTGTGCGTGCGTGCGTGTATTTATATAAAGTAGCTCGATTTTGCTACTTTATGTATTATGGCTTCGCTTTGGTTGATAACGGCAATCCGTCTACATATCCTAGGTCTGTGGTATAAACTAGAGCATTTTCTCGAGCATTTCCATGTAATGTAACGTTCTTACGAATGGTACAATACAATGACAACCTCAATAAATAAATAAATTGGACAAGTTTAGATCACTTTATGTTGAAACTTGAAAAGCACAGATCATTAGCTCAAGTCGCTGTGCTAAGTACGACTGTCACTGATCACTTTATGGTATTTTTAAACATATCTTTTCAAAACATTTCGAAGAAGGGAAACATTTCAAAGAAAATCAAAACAGTTACTGACTTTGAAAAAGCACTAATCAATTTAACTGAAAAAAACCTATCTGAACTACTTTTTTGCGAAGATCCAAATAGTTTGGTTAAAAGACTTGTTAACAAAATAGTTGATTCACTACAGGAAAACACTGCATCTGTTTATTTCTCCAATAGTAAATGTGTTATTAAACCGTGGATTTCCCCCGGTATCCTACGATGTATTAGAAACAGGAATAAACAGCAGAAAAAACTAAAATCAGATCCTCATAACGAAATTCTTAAAATAACATATAAAAGGTATCGAAATTTTTTAAATTTTATATTTTTTTCTAAATTTAATAAATGTTGATTATGTCTAAAATATTTCAGATAATAAATGTTGCGTTAACTAGAATAACTAGAATAATAAGCGTTTAGTTAGAAAAAAATGATTTATTTAAAAAAAAAAGCGTGGGCTGCATGGTGTCAATAGTTATAAATATTTCATTGACAGATATGAGAAGGATTATTATTTCGATAATATCTTAAAAAGTACCCCACGCTTTTTGTTTAATAAAACATTTTTTTCTTACTTACATTTATTAAAATTTATTTTCTATATTTTAGTTTGGTTTTCTATATAAAGCGTGTTTTTTAGTTTTTTATAACTATTATTTATTGTTAATGTTCCCCTCCCAATCATAACAGGCGACAATAGCGCCGGTCTTTGGATTGGTCGAGTCAAGTACAGCGGATCTGCTAAAACCATCGAAGTCAAAACACTGCTTTTTACAAATACTAAAACAGTGTTTTTGTTGTAAATTAAATACATTGAATATTGATAAACTACTAATAAATTAACAATATTTTAACTTACAACAGTAAGAAATGCAAACGAAACTATGAAAGAGAACTATTGGCAAAATCAACAGGTAATTCTAAAAGTCTTTGAAAAAGCATTAAATCTGTAACTCATACAAATTAAAATTCAAATCAGACACTACTAAATATAAAATCCTCAAGAATCGGTAGATTATGTAATTAAATATTTCGCTAACACTGAAAAAAAACTAGCCAACCTATTAAATTCAACCCCTTAAAATCATACATACGAAACGCAAAGTTCACAGCTCAACTCATTTGTTCTTTTGGAAACGGATCCTAAAGAAGTTCATGACGTGCTCGTGAGTCTTTAGTCAGATAGTGCTCCTGGTGTAGATAACATCCCAACAAGCTTTCTAAAACTTGCTATAAATGAAGTAAGTCCAGTTATATCCCACTTAGCCAACCTTTGTTTTGTTTGTGGAACATTTCCGAAAACCTTAAAACAGTCTATTATTACTCCTGTATACAAAAATGGTAAAACAGACGACGTTAACAACTACAGGCCTATTTCGGTTCTACCATCAATTTCTAAGATCCTTGAAAAATGTATTAATAAGAGACTAATACCGGAACTAGGTACCGGAACAAATTTCAACTTCTTTCCAACTCGCAATATGGATTTAGGAACGGTCGATCCACTGAAGATGCAATAACAGCTCTAAGTTCGCATATTATTGATGAAGTTGATCACGGGAAAAATGTCTAACCGCATACTTAGATTTAAAAAAAGCGTTTGATACTGTTAATGCTACTATATATTTATAAAAAAGCTGGAAAACATTGATATATCAGAGACACAGCTTTATCGCTATTCAGAAACTATATGAGTGAACGGAAACAGCGAGTAAAAGTTGGACAGTACGTCAGTAAGGACTCGAACATTGACTATGGCGTCCCACAAGGAAGCGTTTTAGGACATACTCTATTTTTAATATATATTAATAACTTATGCGACCTTAAAATTGATAACGCAAAAATAATCTCATACGCGGATGATACCGCTGTAGTTTTTAGTAATAAAACATGAGACTGTGTTTGGCAAGACGCTGAAATTGGACTTACTAGGATCGCACACTGGCTTAAGACAAATTCACTAACACTTAATGCTCATAAAATAAATTACATTGTGTTATAGCATTTACAACAGAACTCAACCAGGAAGCAATTTTAACATCAGCATACTGTAAACTTACCACACACTGATCCGTGTGACTGTCCTTTAATTAATAGAGTGTCTTAAACAAAGTACTTGGGAGTAACACTGGATCAGAACATAACATGGTATCCACAGATCGAAATACTCAGCAACAGATTAAGAAAGTTAACTTGGATATTCAAAACCTTACGACATATTGCTCAAGTATCTTTACTAAATAAGATTTATGTTGCTTTGGTTCAATCGGTTCTAGGATATTGTATCTCTATATGGGGCGGAGCGTCAAAAACTAAATTTGTAGAACTAGAAAGAAAACAGAGAACACTGATAAAGGTTATGTACTTCAAACCATATAGATTTCCAACACATCTGCTTTATTTTTTAAGCCAGTTATTGTCTGTCAGGAAATTATATATCTTACAAGCAACCTTAAAAAGGCATAAAACCCTAGTTTATGACCCAAGTATCGAAAACTGTATAAGAAAAGACATGGTTGCTATAGTTGGTGGCACTAAAACTACATTTGCCCGTAGCCAACATATAAGACAATCAGCCCACCTATATAACCTAATTAACAAGAATTTAAATATTAACCCAATGCAAAGTTATAACTGTAAAAAAGCTATAACTGAATGGATACAAACAAAAAACTACGAAGAAATTGAAACATTTTTGCAAATTTTAAGTTGAATTCATATCGTCTACAACAGTTTTTTTTAGTAATATAATTTAGCAGCTTCTTTTGTACAAAAATGTTCTTATACACAATGTACCTACATAAACTTATGATTATAATAAATTCAAATCAAATAACACAATAGTTTAAATAGACTGGAGGCATTTCACATAGCATACGATCATATCAATCAAGCACTCAAGCACATCTCCAAACTCAAACAATCTCACCCTCTCTCACAAATACACACACCCTTGCTGCAAATCACTTTTTCTTTACATTAAAGTATAAAACTCAAACATACATACTTAACATCCCGAAAATCACATATAATAACACACACAACATAAAATACATTCAGACACTTACCTACTTATAGGTACACAAAATTCCTCGCAGATATACATAATACCTACCTATCTGTACCTATTGAAATTTTAACAAACAGATCTTTAAATTAATTACTTGGTTAACCTTTTTATAATGGGAATTAATAAATTTATTATGTTGGCTCGTTGCACCCTGACCTAGTTACCTACTTATTCCTTGATGCCATTCATATCATTCTACGATGCTCATAATGTAATACCTATCTACCCACATTTTATTTTATTTTATTTTATAATTTTTAGTTTTTAATTTTGTTTAAAGGCATTAAGCATGTACGTATCTACTTTGTAATTTGTAAATGCCTACGTACCTAAACTGTAACTGTACCTAACATAAGATATGGAAGAGCGAGACCATCTGACACAAGCATATTTCTACTTAAAAGATGGTCTCAACACATATGAAATTGTTAAAAACTGTTACAGAAATAAAAACATTTTGTAATTTTTTTTGTTGTATTTGGACAAGGGCAGGTGCTCGTGATCACGCACAGTGATTGCTTCCAGTCAGTAAGAATAAGAATTACTATAATCGCGTTAAACTCTCGCTGTATACTCGGTCCACAGACCTACGATTATAAGGTATGTGACTCGGTCATAAACCATCTTAACACTAGTGTTGAGAACTACTCGGCGCGGGCGCATGCACGTTATCGATAAAAAGATTGACTCAGCGAGAGTGAGAGGTACCTACTTCTTGTGGGTAGTTGGCAAACACTAAATACCGCAACATTTTTATTTTCTTATCCATTTTAAACGGGCGATTATAGCAGCCCCCTCTAGAACGTCCACTCGCGCGATCGGAATTCTTCGGCGCCGAGCGCTCGGTTCATTTTTAATTTCGAGCGTGATAACTATATAACAACTATGGCTAGACTTGAATAAAAAATACTTATAAATAGGTAAAGCTATACAAATTAAAACTTCGTGGAAAACGAATTTCAACTATTAATCTAAATTTATTTGAACCATCCGTAAAAATCATGAACAACGCAAACTACCACTGAGCTAATAAACCGAGCATCTACAGTAGCAAGAAGTAAAGACGAAATAAATGAGTGGCTTCGTTGCATATTTTTTAACAACAAACACGACCGAGTAAATATTTATATATATATATATATAGGCATATCGTGCGCTTGCCGAGATCGGACGTGCCCAATAATTTATTCAAAATATTAAACAAAAACTGACCTAGTTTTAACTCAGCAGTCGTGCTACGTAATGATAGTGTGTGATTTTAATTATGTTTTGATTTAATATCTAAGTCGAATACATAGTTTCATCATGGACAGCCCTTTTAACAGAAGCAATAAGATGGCTCGCAGTCCCCCGCCCACACCACCGCCCGCCCCGCCCGCCCAACCTATACAGACGTCTCCACCGCGATCTCAACCAAGGTATGAAGAGACCATAACAACCGTGTCTACGTCGGAGATTCAAAAATGGATGGCTTCTATCGAACAGTGCCTTAATGAAGTGTCCACAATTGCTAATGAGGGAAAACTTAGCTCAGAGCAGAAACTGCGTATAAGTAATTTATGCAGAAAGGTATCCCATGGCTCATCTCAAATGGCAGTTGAATACCAAGCCCTAAAGTCGAAGGCTATACAAATCCAAACTTACGCAAAATTCCTCAATGAAAAGGAAGACTTATCGGTGTGCCTACAAGAACTGCAAAAAAGCGTAAGAGAATCGTCGAAACCGACAGCTAAGACCTCTTTTGCCGAAATGGTTAAAAAGAGTACCAATTCTTTTATCCGGCCATCAAATTTTAGCTCTGTTGCAATCTATCCCAAGGATAAGTTCAAGACCAGTGATGACACCAAAACGTTGGAACAAAAAATTATCTGCCCCGAGGAGTTGAAGTTGCATGTGCGTGGACTTCGAAAGACCAGAAATGGTGGTGTCATCATCAGCACAGACATTAGTGTCTGTGCTGATGAAGACTGATGAAGAAGACATCGAGAAGCTTAAAAAATCTGTCCCCCTCACCACAGCTGACGTAACTATTGACGAACCACACAAGCGCAGGCCACGTATTATGGTTATTGGAGTTCCGTCAACCATGCAGGAGCAGGAGTTCTATAAGTGCCTTTATGAACAGAATGTGTGCAATAAGCTCACAGATATGACGAAAGATGCATTCTTGGCATCTATTAAACTTAGCCAAAAATCAGGCAAGAAGGGATCTGAATCTTGCAACTTCATCATTGAGGTCTCAGCTATAATTCGAAAGTGCCTTATAACGCAAGATCGTGTCTTCGTGAATTGGTCTTCCTGTCCTGTAAGAGATTTCACGTTGGTGACACGGTGCTTCAAATGTAAACAATTCGGGCATGCAGCGAAGACATGTAAAGAAGAGGCCTACACTTGCGGACACTGTGGCGAACTAGGTCATCAGTTCAATGAGTGTCCAAAGACAGCGGCACCAGCTCAATGCGCAACCTGCCTTCGCTTCAAAAAGCCCAGTAATCACAAGACAGGTGAATTAGACTGCCCAGCCAAAAAGTTAGCCGAGCAAAGGTACATTAACTCGATTGATTATGAAGGCGCCTAAGAGCGCCGTGCTATAGTTTAGTTTTACCTTAATTTTAGATAATCATGACTGATGGATTAATTAACGACCTTGATAATTTCTCAGTTTCCGAGTCATGGACATGTGATGTTGAAAACTGCAAACAGCATATTTCTGCTTACTGCAACTCAATTACATTACTAACCCAAAATATTCGCAGTATCAAAAATTTTTTTTACAATTTCAGTTATTTTTTGCAAAGGCTTGATGTCGAATGTGACATAATCGTTTTAACTGAATGTTGGCTTGCTGTTCATAAGAACAACCTGCCTTTATTGGAAGGCTATAGAACTCATTATATCAAAACAAGCCATAATCAAAATGATGGAGTAGTACTTTATGCAAGTAATACTTTAAATTATGTTACTGTCGAAGAATTAAACATCAAGGACTGTACCTGTCTGTTGCTAAAAATAGACGCCAGTTTTGCGATTATAGCTGTGTAAAGATCACCTTCATTTAATAATACGGACTCTTTTCTTGACTAATTGCACTTTCATCTCCAAACTCTATCGACATTTAAAAATATTGCAGTAGTTGGTGACATAAATATTAATATACGCCCGGGGTTTTGTGAAGAGGCAGCGCAGGAGTACTTAAACCGCTGCTCGTTTCACGGCTTACTTCCAGCTCACAGTCTACCAACATTTCAAAGTGGCTCATGCATAGACCATATTATGCTTAAAACTAACTTGCCAGCAATCGCCCTAGTGAATAATTCCTCAGTTACCGACCACCATGCCGCTTTACTAACAATTAGCCTAAAACGGCCTAATCACAAGCATGAAAGACTTACATTAAGACTAGATTATAATAAATTGGGAATCGATTTACGTAAGATTAGCTTTGATTCTATTTACAATTCAGCTGATGCAGAATCTTGTATGTCACATTTAGTGAGCATCATTCAGCAGGTACTACGTGCCAATACTAGAATTGTAAAAATAAGCAGAAAAAATCTTAATATTAAGCCATGGATTACCCCCGGGCTCCTTCGCTGTATGAGACATCGAGACAAGCTACACATGAATGCCAGATCATGTCCAAATAATTTAACAGCTCAAATTACATACAAACGGTATCGCAATTTCTGTAATGATCTCCTTAAAAAAATAAAGTGCGAATATGATAAAACATCACTAGAAAAGGCTGGTAAAGATAGCAAAAAAGTTTGGAAAATAATAAAAAATGCCACTTGTACAACAAAGCAACTTGATTCGACATCAAATTTATTACATTCACATCACTCCCCGCTTTCGGCAGCCAATCATGCTAACGATTTCTTTGTCAATGTGGGTAAACGACTTGCAGAGCTAATTCAAACCAAACTATCGGCTTCCCAAACAGCTAGTATTAAGACTTACTCAAAGTCCTTTGTGTTATTAGATTCTATCATTCAGGAAGTTGAACGAATTTTGATGGGGTTAAAAGATGAATGTGCCACAGGCTGGGATAATATTTCTACTAAAATACTAAAGCAGTACAAACACATCTTAGCCTCACCACTCACTTTTGCCTTCCAAAAATGCCTGCAAGAGGGAATATCTCCCAAATGTTTAAAAAAAGCTGTTATAGTTCCCGTTTATAAATCAGGTAGCAAGACAGACTTATCAAACTACAGACCGATATCCTTACTCCCCTCCATTTCAAAAATATTAGAGAAAATAATAAACAATAGATTGGTTCATTATTTAGAAAGTAAGGCTTTTTTGTCTGATAATCAATTTGGGTTTAGGTCTAAACTGTCTACTGCTGACGCTGTTCACCAGGTTACTGATTATATCGTGAGGGAACTTGACAGAGGCAATAAGACATTAGGTATATTTCTAGACCTCGCAAAAGCATTTGACACTGTCTCTATCCCTATCTTACTCAACAAGTTAGAAAGGATGGGAATACGAGGCAACCAGCTCAATCTGTTTACCAGCTATTTGAGCGGTCGAAGCCAATGCGTAAACATAGACAGTGTTGTGAGCTCAGATTTGGAAAATACTTCCTTTGGCGTTGCACAAGGAAGTATATTGGGAAGTACTCTTTTTTTAATTTACATTAATGACTTATGTAACCTACATCTAGCTCACGGTAAAATTATATCTTATGCTGACGACACTGCTCTACTTTTTTCAGCTAGTACGGACTCTGAAGTTTAAGAATATGCACACGGCTTCAATATTGTAAATAACTGGCTTCAAGGGCACCTACTAACACTAAATGCTGATAAAACAAAATACCTAAACTTCACGATGCGGAAATCACAAGCTGCACAAATAAGTAGAACAATCCATGCACATCATGTAACCACGTAATTGACAATAATTTATGTCGCTGCCCCGCCATCTCAAACGCTAGTAATATTAAGTACCTTGGCGTTATAATAGACGAAAATTTATCGTTCAAATCGCAAATAGAAGTTTTGAGCAATAGAATCCGAAAACTAATATATGTATTTAAGACGTTACGATGTATTGCAGATTCAAAGCTAGTTTTGAATGTGTATCTTGCTTTATGTCACACAATAATTTTGTATTACGTCATGGGGCGGAACTTTTAAAACTTTTATATTAGCTGCAGAAAGAGCTCAAAGAGCTATCCTAAAGGTAGCCACCTACCGCCCTTTCCTCTTTCCTACTAATCTATCATATAAGTCCTGTAAAGTGCTAACAGTTTGACAACTATTTATACTAAACCTTGCTCTAAGACAACATAGACTCCTTCCTTATTGTGCTGAAAATATTGACAATAGACGTAATGATATTCGTACTAATAGCATCCCACTAAAACATGCTTTCGCCTCTAGATTTTTTGTATTCCTCGGGCCTTTCGTGTATAAAAGACTTAATCGTAAACTAGGCATCTATGCAATGAATTTTACTAATTGTAAAATAACCCTACAACATGCGTTATCATGTCTATCTTACGAAGAAACTGAGGAGTTGTTGGCTGTAGTAAGATAGGTAATGTTTTAAACATTCTACCTACCATTATGTTCAAAATTAGGTTTTCGCTTTGTTTGTCTTTTACATGAACTTATATCACCATTTATATTGTAACCTTGTTTATTTTATTTTATCACATAAGTTTACAGGTTTTTTGTTTATTTACATACCTATAAGTTAATATTGTTAGTCCTATCCATCCCGAGACACAGGTTTTCCTAGTTCGGGCATATTGTAAACAGTTACCTAAGTATAGTTACATAATAAGTATTATTTTGTAATAATAAATATTATTTTACCTGTTGTAACCCTTAGCTCTAAGGTAATGAATAAAGATTTATTTATTATATTTACCTCGGTCTGAGGTCTATATAACCAACTATCTAGTAAAATATTTCGGATTTCTGTATCAAAAAACTTTTTATGAAACCTCCTAATATTTACAAGACCTGTCCAACGATATGCTACACGATGTAGTAGTAAAATAATTTAAAAAAAACTCGGGCTGCACTCCGGGAGTGCCGACAGAAGTGAAAACTTATTTTGGCGCGTTAGAGTTTAGTAATAAATCACTTCAAAATCAGTAATGCCAATCAAATACGGAACGAACACAGATGATGCAATATTTTTTCTCGACGGTCATAACGTCACATTCATCAACTTGTTTGGCGTGAACTGAGAGCGAGAGTGGTGAATTTAAATTAGGTCTTTAATATGTTTAATAGCGCGGCCGCGTTGAAGATTCATAATCTTCAACGCGGCTGCGCTAGTAATATATCTTTACTCTGTAATATCATTAGTGGTATAGCTGTAAAGTGGGGTTAATTTTTGAATTCAGTATTTGATTGTCAGTCGCCATAATTACTGATTTTGAAGTGATTTATTACTAAACTCTAACGCGCCAAAATAAGTTTTCACTTCTGTCGGCACTCCCGGAGTGCAACCCGATTTTTTGGTCGTTGTAACACTAACACTTCTTCTTTACCAATGTCCGTTCTGTTCGATTAAACATCATAATCTGTGTATCCACGGCGACAATCAAAGCGCAATTGGTTACAGATGATCTCTCTTACTCTTGTGTTTTTCGTATCAGTCGATCGTTCATTAGTGAAACAGGTGAACATGATTGTAGTTTGTAGTTTGTATATTTAACTATAAGCAACTGCGACTATTTTCCAACGCAATTTACTAGGAACGTAACATTATCTTTACTCTGTAATATCATTGTATACCACCAATACTCAAAAACCTTTTTATTTGTTTTTATTTCGTAACTTTGTTTTGTCTTACGGGTTTTCGTAACGTAACGCGTTACATTTTTTCTCGGCTATGTCCCTTCGCCAACCCGCGATATGGAACATCTTTCCAAAAAAAAATGTGTGCCTTTGCACAATGAAATGTTACATAAATTACATTCGCTAGGTACCTATAATAGTTAGTTTGTAAAAACAGTTGTAACAAAGCGTCGAGCATTATTTTTCAATATAGGATCATTTTAGAAATAACTTGGTTTATGTAAGTAAACATAAAATTAAACTGGGTATGAACTATTCGTACATAGAACACTGTTTTAAATTAAAATATACCATAGAAAAAACTCACCCATTTTTGGCAAATGACCGACATCGTGCATAAGCAACTCACACCGACACAAATGATTTTCAATTAATTCTGTATGCGCGAGCCGGCATTCTACGTACACTGCAGCCATTGCAAAATTAAAATGGCACTTTTATTTATTTAATAACCTTCTCCCGCGGCGGACAGAAGAAAACTGATGAATAATTGATGTGATGGTAACATTTTAGTAGGTATAAGGGGCGAACGATCGTCGCGTGAGCAGATGTCATCTAGGGTGCAGTCAACTGCAAAATTCATTGAATCAAAAAGTTGCAATGCTTTTTTCAAGTTTTATCTAAAATTATGTTGTTTGTGGCAAAAAATAAACGGTTTTTACCTTCTTAAAAAAAAGTAGATAGGTCAGTACTTTTTTGAGATAGGTAGGTAGATAAATGCATAAAAAACATATTATATAGACACACATTATATTATTTAAATAGCTTCTCTGCACATTATATTATTTAACTTACTAGCAGTTTCTGGTTTGTTTGCAATTCAATAAAAATCTGATAAAATTAACTTAAACCTACCGATTATATTATGGACTTATTGCTTTAGGGATTTTAAGCAGACTCCATTTATCGATAAAGTCTCAACACTAGCATGTACGTGCACCTATAAAGTGCTGACTGAACTGACCCCAAAATTTTTTAGAACTATTTTCAAAAACTAGATCTTTGTAGGAGGCTGTAAAATTTTACTCAACATGTTCAGTGTTGTTAAGTTTGTCTAGCTTCTGGATTTAATATCACAGTATCAAATATTTTAATAATATCTATTACCACCTGAGCTAATCACCCCGCCGCGCCAAGGGATAATTACGTCATTATCCAGTTTAATAAGAATTCATTTTTTTAACATTTAGATACAACACAATGAAGAAAAATTAAGTGTCTAGTTAACATCAATTTGCCACAGTTGGAATAACTAAAAAATAGACGCATTGACGCATTGACGTTTGAAACTTTGACTTCATTTTTCTAACTGAATTCCTTTTCAGTCAGAAAAATTAAGTGATGGAGGTAGTGCATGAGCAGGAGCTCCACCTTCACAAACATCCAAACAAACTTTAGAATTTATTATATTCTTATCCATCTTCTTCTTCTTCATATCGTGTCACTAGTTAATTCGAACCAGTGTGATGAAAGGATTAAAGTGCTTCTCAGAGGCTCCTGTCATGCATTGTCGTGTATATTAGTTGGGATAAGTATTTATTTTTTCCCCAATATTTTTTTTTATCGAGCCTACTTATTACGAAAGCATCTATCTAGATGATAATTAGATTCTGCCACGCTTTGGCTATGTTTAATAAGTTGTTATAAAAAAAACTCATGATAAACTGATCATGTTTTGTCGTTCATTGTACTACACTCACTCGTCTCAATGCGAGGGTGTTTCTTGTTCCGCGAATTGAATTCTGCAGATAAGCTCACGTTTATAATGTGATAGTGAAATACTTACCTATGCATTTTTTTATCCTAGTACAAATTAAAAATAACTGAGAAAGTTTGTGTTAATGTTTGTTTGTTACACAATCACAATAACGAACAGATTTTTATAAATCTTGATATATACCTACCTACCTAGATATCAACGTAGGTACACCTGGAGCTAGATTTTATCTCTTGAAGTGATAATTTCTTATGGGAGGGTAAACCGCTTCGTTACGTAACGCGTTACGGCGCCAGTCTGAACGGCTTGCCTTTCTCTCACGCATACGGCAGCGGTAGGCAGGCTCCTCCTCTCTCACTCTAACCTCTAGCGCTAGTTAGATTAGTTTAAGTTATTACTTTTGTCAGGGTCCCGAGACGCACACGTTTTTTTATTATTTAGCTGGCCTGTTAGCTCAGTTGGTAGTAACTCTGCCAGAAGGCAGAGGTTGGGAGTTCGATTCCCTCCCGGAATAAACATTATGGTAAACATAGGTGTTTGTTCTTTGCCTGGGTGTTATAATGTGTCATAAGTAGGTATGTATTTAAAAATATATAAGTATTTTATCAGTCTGGTCACCATAATACAATATTATTTATTCATTTATATATTTATTATTTACTCGTAGTATGATAACCATGCGAGCAAAGCTGCGGGCACAAGCAAGTACCAAATTAGCTGGCCAATAATACGAGTATGTCGTACTCATACCAGGAGTTACGATGCCGTTGGTATTAAGTTACCTAGCTATAGGTACCTACATAAGACATGGCTTCATATTTAAAACCATTCATTGATATTACTCCTTAATATCATTGTTACAACCCTTCTCTTTTCAAGTCACAAGTTAAAAACACTATCATCAGAGTTCCTACCTAATAACTCTCTATCCAATAATTAAATTTTAACTAGCGTGGCGTTATAGTATAGTCTGTCATTCTAATGTCTATAAATAAATAATAAATAATGCCGGATATATCACACAACATCACGGCCCCAAAGTAAGCAGAGCATGTGTTATGGGTACCACATGACTTATATAATACTATTTATATACTTTTTTATAAATATATACATACTATACATATAGACTCAGACCTGAGACAAAAACATGCAGATCATACAAACATTTTGTCCCGCGGCGGGAATCAAACCTACATCCTTCTCCACAGAGGTCGTCTGAAAGAGATGACAACCGTTTTAAACAACACATTAGCCAAAACATGTTTAATAAGAAAGACCATAAGTACCGACTTAATAATTATGTGTATTCAGTGATCCAGGTCAAGATGGTTAGGTTCTGGTAAATTTGGAGTGTTAGATGCAATGCCCTCTGCTTCTTGTTGTCTTAATATAAGGTTGTTATTTATTAATGTAGGTACTTAGTTAGTTTTTGCTCCTTATTGAAGTTTTTATTCAAAAACTTCAATTTATGAATTTAATCTCCCGAACCCGCATTCCGTAACGTCCGCTTCGCACAAAGAAACGAAAGGCTCCGATCACAAAGGGGCTTTGAAAAGCTTCGTTCAACCACAGAATACTTATCAGTAGTTCAACCCGGTGACGGTAATATCGACGAATTACAATAATTTGCATGTGAACACATAAATATGTAGGTACATAGCAAGGCCACATCAATAACCGAGTTATATGTCGTCGCAAGAAAAACTTATTACGGAAGCCAACAACAAACCACCACTGCCCATTACTCGCTCATTAATCGTATTTTGGCTCCCACCTGCACGCCAAAATACGATTGTAGCAGCAAAATTAGCGTACAAAAAGTGAGTTTGACAGCAGTGCTTGCCCAATTCATACCTATTGCTAGTTATCGTGAGTTATGTAAATAGGTCTGTCAAGGCCCCCCTGAAACCATCCCTGCCATACAAAAAGTATGTTCTAAGGTGTGCGTAGCGTTTAAAGCTCTTATAAGTACATAAAGGGTTAAAATGGTTGAAGTATGAAGTATGAGATATTATGTATTCGTTTTTCTATAATTTATTTAATCTCATTATCTATCTCATACTCATTATTTTCTGCAATCCTTATAAAATGCAAAAGTAACTCTGTCGGTCTGTCTGTCTGTTACGTTTTAACGCCTAAGCCGCTGATCTGATTTTGATGAATTTTGGAATAGAGATAGATGGGACCTTGGAAAAGGACATAGGCTACTTATTATTGAGGTACCACTCGTGCGAAGCCGCGGGCAGCAGCTAGGCTTATATAAACTTTTGCTATAGAACTCTAGAGACCTGGACACAACAAACATTTCATAATGTTTCCTGGGAAAAAAAAATATCATGAAAAACATTGACCAAATCGCTGAAAAATGGTACCTAGTCGGTTAGGGCCAAGGCCGGCGAGTACGGAGGTTGACGGACGATTCCTAACTGCAGGTCATATAGTGTAAAAACGGTTTCTGGAGCAGTATGAGCTCTTGCGTTATCGGGGAGAAATAAATAATCTAAATAATCTCAGCGAGCTTCGCCATCATTGTTCGCGTTTCTGCACAGTAGATATCTTATGTTATTGCTTGGCCGGATCTGAGGAAACTGTAGTGAATTACGCCATGAAGTGACAACAAAACACTTATCATAACCTTGCGGCGATCGACCTGGAGTCAGCCATTTCGTAGTTCGCGTGGAACTCCCAGGAAGCAGCGATGCGAGGACTGGCCGCCCTACAAAGGCTCCAATATGGATAGGGAGGTGCTGCGTGTCCCTCTTGCGCGCCGGTAATCGGAAGCGCATAGCCCCCACGAAGGTCAACGCTAACGCCAAGATGGCAGCGTACCGTCGCAGAATGCAACGAGAGAACGAGACCCGTTGACCCAGGGGCAGTCGCCCTTGCGAGTTGAAGCCAGGGTAATGACAAAGATGTCGAGGCCCTTACCTAAACCTAAGAAGGGAAAGTTTAGACTATTAGTTCGCTTATGATTATCGTAAAGCATCCACTTTTCTTCGCACGTTAAGCTTGGGATGAATCTGCTCAAACTCGACTCGGCATCCGTAACAAAATTGTCAAGGATCATACAAAAAAGTGATAAGATCAGAAAAGTTTCTTGCCGTATTCTTCTTGAACTGGGGTTAGGAGGAACTGGCACCTAGATTCACTGGTATGTAAAGGGGCGTCCATAAATTACGTGAGGTGCTTTTTTTAATTTTCCCCTGGTGAGATGTCGGTGAGATTCACGTGAGATTTTTCAAAATGTATTTTCCTACACTGTACCGTAAATTCAGATTAAATTTGAGGCATTTGGTGTAAAACAAACATGGTGGTTTGACAGTCAGTAGATGTATAACGTCGAAGTATGAATGAAATTATTTTCTTTCGAACAAATTAGTGAATGATCTTAATCGTATTACGATTAAGATTAAATCTTAAGCATGTACAATCTGGATTAAATGGACCAAAATAGTATAATTTTTTTTTGTTTCAATCAGAAAAAAAATTGCGTGATATTTGCCGAAACCCAACGTAAGATTAGATGAGATTTGACTCGACCCCCTCCCCCCTTAAACATCTCACGTAATTTATGGACGCCCCCTAAGCAGACGATTCAAAGTGGTCCTTGTGATTTTATTGAATAAAGTTATTTTGAATTTTGTATTTTGAATCCGGCCTAAAATCCTTTTATTTCTGTACCTACCGATTTGAAAGGTAAGGCAAGCTTCAGGCACTATTTTTTCATATTTTCTTGATTTTACTGATATGATGCATATAGGTATAGGTATAGGCATATAAATAGTAAATAAATAAATAATCCCGGACATTTCACACAGCATCATCTGGCTCCAAAGTAAGAAGAGCTTGTGTTATGGGTACTTACCACATGACTGTATACTACTTATATACTTCTTTTTTTTTTGTAAATACATACATATTATACATAGAAACACCCAGACCCGAGACAAATACTTGCAGATCATACAAACATTTGTCCCGCGGCGGGAATCGAACCCGCAACCTTCTGCGTCTCAGCCGGACCTTAGCCCACCATGCTACAGAGGTCGTCATATATATATATTGTGGGTAAGCTAACGTAAAACCATAGCCATTCCTTGATAGCTTGGTATGGGTCGGCTTCCACTACCACTTTCAATTTATCGTTATTTACCTTCGTGGCTGGCTTTCCTTGTGGATTAAATTGAAAAACGCACAATGCTTTTATTAGCCACGTCCTGTCTTCTTTTTCTTATCGTGTCACTAGTTATTTCTAACCAGTGTGGTGAAAGGATTAAAGTGCGCCTCAGAGGCACTTAGATGCACGTAGGTAAGCTTTAATGTCCTCTCCAAACCCAGCATTGATATTGCGAGCTGAATCTGCTGCGTTAGTTCCACGTCAGTATGTAAGTACCTACACATTTTGAATATAAGTGAAAGTGTTAGTACATATTAAAACCTCTATTATTTACACGCTAGCTCGATGCAATCCAATCTCATATTCTGCTGACCGGATATTGCTATCTGGACTATCCTTGAACTTTTTTGGCAAGCGTTTTAACGGTAGGTTTAGGTACTAAGCCTCTCCCATAGTTCGCCTTCGTTTCCGGTGGAATGAAACACCTAATTGTTCCCCCTTGTTAGAGCTTAATCCATAGTTGCTCAACCTTCTAGAGACAACTGGCCTGTATTGGGAATCTCAGGATCATGAGGTTGATGATAAATGTCGGGCATTGCCGGGTTTCTTTAGTATATAGGTAGGTACTTTAGTGCACCTAATGCACATAATGCACCTATGTTACTAACGGATTCGTAATTCATTAGGTACCTAAAGGTAAAATCAGCAGTAGCGACAGCAATTGCAACGCGACAGCAATATCAGCAAAATCAGTTTCATGTCACAAAAAACTCATATAAGCCACCCTCCCTATTATTCGTCTGTCGCCCGAAAAATCCGATTATAGATAGTGTACTTCTTCTTCTTCGTTAATGGCATGTGTCATAATGATATAAATTTTGCCAATGTCAAGTGTTTGGATTGTTTATAGTAAGACGTCACAAAGTCGTATGTTGTAACCTTGTAGTTATTAAACTAAGTTCTTAAACGATTCTTCGTTTTCATTTCATGAAGTAGCACGGCTCTGCTAATTTAATATTGTTTTATTCGTTTTATTGCATGTTTTATTCAGTAATAATGGCGGAATTTTAATGAATAAATTGTGACTACAGGACGGGTATGGAGAATTGAATTAAATGTTTGTTGTGATGCATTGTGATGTGAACGACGAGGAATCCCAAGAAAATTTTAGACGCCATTCCGCGTGACGTCTAAAATTGACAATTGACCATCGACTAAGACTTTATTAAACAATTTGACCATAAACAAACATAAACACTTGACACTGGCAAAATTGGCATTATTATGTCACATGCCATAAACAAAGACGAAGAAGAAATAAGTTCTTAAACTAATGTAAGTATACCTAAGTAATTCTGAGTCGCAAATAAATTAATTAATTACATACAAGCAAATTAATTAATTACGTAAAGCGTGATTCGCAGCGGCGTTCACGAAGTTAATGGCGCCGACTCAAAATCACTTAGGTATACGAGTAGTTACATTAGTTTATGAACTTAGTTATTAAGGTTAAATGAAAAAGGTTTATTATATTTTGCTTTTCAGTCTTTACATGCTTAATTTTTGATTACTATTAAAATAGCTAGGTACCTTACTTTACCTATCATACAATACAATCAGTGAGTCTATCATCACAATCTATCATCCCCTGTTTTCTTACCCTTAGGGTTCGTTTTTTTCCAAATTTATATGGGACCAAGGCTAGGTTCAGGTTATACCCTTATTTATTAAAAAAATAATTATCAAAATCGGACTACTTTGTGAAAAGTTATGCGTTGTAATACATAAAAAAAAAATTACGCGTCGTCTTGAGAACCTCCTTTCTTTTTTTTGTCGGTTATAAAACACCAAAATTACAAATAAAACCCGAAATAACTCGGGAAAATTAAAAATAAATAAAAAAATCGGGTTGCACTCCGGGAGTGCCGACAGAAGTGAAAACTTATTTTGGCGCGTTAGAGTTTAGTAATAAATCACTTCAAAATCAGTAATTATGGCGACTGCCAATCAAATACTGAACGAACACAGATGATGCAATATTTTTTGTTCAGAATGTAGATAATATATCAAAGAACCTAACTCAGTAAACTTCTCCATACAAAAGTAGACTGTAAACATGTGAATTAAGGTTTATAATCAAATGGGGCGAGCGCGACAACCGGCTGCGTCTCGCCCCAGACGGTAACGGTGTCGCGAATCCAGAGGTTTAACCTCATCTAAAAATATGCGTACCGCGCTAAAAGAAGTTTTCACTTCAATAATATAAGAGCACAATGTTTACAAAACGCAACACGGTCAAAAATAATCTATAGTACTTGTACCTAGAGATATTAGCGTACAAAAAGTGTTTGACGGCAGTGATCGCGCAGTTCACTCCTATTGATAGTTGTCGCGAATTACATAATCTAATGCATTAAATATGAAGAGATGACAATTATCCGTACCGGTGTTACTAAGTACAATCGTTTATTTTCAAATATAGCAAGAAGGTAGGAAGAACCCAGGTACTATAACAAAAAGTGTGAAAAGGGACGCGATGTATTATTATTATGATAAACATCAGAGGGCGTAAGTGGAAAAAGTTTGGGAACCTGTACCTTAGCCTCTTGGCTCCATGTTTTCGCATCGAATCGTCGCGTCGCATCGGGTCAAGGACGTTGCAATCCGCAGTTCTGTACATGACGCATACATACCTACTAGTACATACCCATCTATCTAATAAGCTAGGGGTGGTAGGTAAATGGTAAACTCCGCATTCTGTATATCTTTTATCTATTTTTACGTGGATAATCTACGTAACCATGTATGTTATACCTACCTACGAATAAGCGCTGTACATACTTTTCACAGGTTCCTCCGAAGGATTGATGACACGATTATCTCAACAAATCAAAGGCAAGTTCGAAAAAAACAAAAGTTGTTCACGAAAGTACGGTACAAGCATTGTAATAATGAATAAGAATTACTGCCTACCTACATTTACCATAAGCCTACTAACTCCATTAATTGAAAGATTGAAAGACAAAATAAAATTAATCAAGAAATTATCCGTAATTTTTGATGCAGCATAATTACCTAACGACTTGATTATGGTGGGTATGTGGGTAGTTAGTTAATTTGGTGCAGTGCCGCTTCGCATCCATTCACTTTGCAACACTGCCTCCAAGAAACGACGCCTTTTATCACTCAACTCAAGGTGACATTTTCGAAGGCTGACACATGTCACTGGTAACCTTAAATAAGTGTCATGTACAGTACAGTCATTCTGTAATGCCATTGTCAAAAAAAATACTACCTACCGTTTGTATCACAAATTCACAATCACAACACAACACAAACTATTATATTATTAGATATAGATAGGACACTAGAGCATTATTCATGGCAAAGTTTTGAATAATAAAAAATTAGGTTTTAGGAAGGAAGTGCAAGGTCTGAAACTGAAAATTACGTAAAACCTGTTTGCATGTAAATGGTTGAGAAAACAACAATATAGCATCTTTTGATAGCGGTTCGTTTTAAAGTGGCACCTTTTCATTCTATCCAATGTGTGATTTGTTTACCTCTAACAATTTTATATTTATTTACAGACAAGCTGAAGACACTGAGCATGTCAAGATTCAGGTTTGGGCGGCAGCACGACGGCTATCGCCTAGTATCGAACGACGACAGCGGATTCTCCGACGCACAGTTCGAGGAGCCTCCAATTAAAATACCCTGGAAAGCCATTGCACTTGCTGCATTTCTATTCGTAGTTGGAACTATTTTACTAATAGTTGGTAGCCTTATAGTCACTGGGCATATAGATACTAAGTATTCTGACCGTTTGTGGCCTATGATAGTTTTAGGTGGTATCATGTTCCTACCTGGTGCATATCATATTAGAATAGCTTACTATGCTTACAAAGAGTATCCAGGCTTTAGTTTTAATGATATTCCTGAGCTAGATTAACTTATCATTGTTAATTAGTGTTAGATTTTTTTATAAAAATGTAAGGTGGTGTTAATCTTGCAAAATATTGCATTTAATTCTATTAGTAAATTGTCTTTTACGTGTCTTATGAAGATAAGTATAAGCTTGAATTTGTAATTCTCTTATTAATTGACTCAGCATCACTGCTACCTGAAGTTTGTAATGTACATTCTTACGATTAGTAGTGGTAATTCTGTGTGTACTAAATATTTGGTTTCTGTGCTGATGGCAAGTATTTTTAAATAGCTATAAGTAATAATAACATTGCAATTTATTTATTAAATTAGTAAGTACATACACTTTTGTTCAGCATTTAATTTATAGATACACATATAAGACCCTCTTTGAATGAATGGACACCTCAAAACCTCTTGTATTGTACCTACTTACCTGAACTAATTGATAACTTTTTAATATTTTTGTCTCAATCCCTGGACCATGTTTTAAGTATCTAAGTACATAAAGCGGTACTATGAATGAATATAAAAGTGAATGCATTAATAATATTTTAAATATGCTTACTGGCTTATTATTTTCTTATGTAAATTATGTTTAGTATGTTCTTATATAATATCTATTAATTGTTTAATTTCTAAAAGAGTTCACAAGTTCTTTACTTTAGTCTTAACTAGATGTGTTTCAACTTTGGTGTGGTTTATTCCACTTGACACCACCAAACGATGCAAGATGTTACTTGTAACCAGTTGGTTAGGATATAGAAAACAATTTGCAAGGAGAGCGTGGCGCACCAACCACCACCTAAGCGCTATAAAAGTATAGTTCAGATCTATAATGATAATCTATCCAGATACACTAGAGGGAAAATATAAACTACATTTATTAATTAATAGTTTACATTTTAATTAATAGTTGCTATGTAAGCTTAAACAAACGAGATATCACTAGGGTGGTGTCAAGTGGTATAAATAATTTTGTCTTTTGAAATAAACAGGAATTACTGTTTCAGTTTGTTTTTTACTCCGAGCAAAGTGAAGTTATGTCATACATTCAGGCAAGAGCTTCTCTTCTTTTGATATCTCATTGACGAGAGATTTATTATCACCACCCTGTTTTAAGTTAATGTGCAGTAGACATGCTATATGGATATTTGCACAGCATCCTAAAGGATTGATGAAAACAACTCTTTCAATAGGCATATTTTAATGACATCAATTGATAGGTTCAATAAATAGATTGATAAAGTCACTTTACAACTTGTCGAGAGATTTAAATCACATTAGTTCAATGATTATTTATAAACATTCCATCCTAGCTAAATTGCATGTTTACCTGTTTGCCCGTTTGCCTTTCTTAGTCTGTGTGAAACTAGCTTGCGGTAGTGGTATAGAGTGGCCTGTCTTCTTGAGGTGTTCAAACAGTCTGTTCTTAGATGGAAAGTCTGTTTGACAGATAGCGCACCTAAGGGTCAGAGCTGTGCTGGAGTCTTCCGTTTCACTGGTTTTAGTTCGCGCGGGTTTACGATCTACAGTCTTTTTCGGTTTGTGTTGTACGTTTGGTTTGACATTTCTTTGCGCTTTCGGCAACGCTGGTTTGTCTCTCGGTAAAGCTGCCTCGCCGTCAGTAGGAGTTGTGCTAGAAACTTCGTATAAGTTTTCTGTAGAGGTTTGTGATTGCGAACCTTTTTTAAGATCTAGTTCTTTCTTAGCCTGTATTTGGCTTTTGAGCATGTTGAACTTCTTTGCTTTCCTGCTGCGTGCTGGGCCTTCGATCTCGTTGAAGCTCATCTCGTCATGACTGTCGTTGCCCTCGCTTTCCGGCATTGGAATGAATGACTTCTTCTTGTTTTTCTTCTTTTTCTGACTCTTGGGTAATGCCTGGGAATAGTAACAGCTTTGTTGATTTTTTGCGTAATTGCTATTTTCAAAATTTCGCTATTTGTTTTATACTAGTACATATTTAGAAACAGCAGACTAAGTGTAAGTTAGTTAGTATACTTTATCCACTGTTCCTTAATTAAAATTTTATGCATATTAATTAAACCAACCTGTATTTTATCTGAATCATCACTTAGTGTCTCTCTCAAATCATTGTCCTCTATATCCGACGTGGAATTATCCTGTGCTTCCTCATCCTCCGTAGTTCCATTAACCTTGGTTTCTACTGGCACTTGAACAGGTGTTTCCACCACTCCCTCATTGCTAGCCTCTTCCTCCCCGGATATAGCAATATCATCATCCAAAGCCATGTTGGCTACATTTTCCTTATGCTTCTTACTGTTCTCGTGGTTCTCGAAAGACTTGACGTTCTTGAACAGCTTACTGCAAGCTGAACAGTAGAGGTTTCGCATTTTACATCTTGATGATTTAGCTGTTGCTTTTGAAGCTTCACTTGCCTGGAAATGGTAGAAAAACATAAATAACTTCGTAATATTTATAATAAATTTGTCAAGATTGTGACCACGGACAGTAAAGGCTTCCGAAGTCATTAAGGACAAGTGGTCAGGTCCAGAACAATTTCTAGTAAAGCTGGATAATTATAAAGTAAAGTCAAGTAATTTTCTTTGTAATTTCATCATTTATAGGTAGGTATACAAATATTTTTAAAGCATTTCAGGTTTCTCTATTTAGTTGGTCTTGACACAAACCTCTACCAATAATGGCCACTTCAAAGCTTAAAAGTTATCAAACGAATATTTGTATCGAAAACTGTTCGAGAAACCTCATGATTTAATAAATAAATAAATAATATAATTTATATTTAATAAATAAATAAATGTATTCTTTAAAACTACTTTTTCAAAGACAGGGCATAGATAACTATAAAAGTTCCTTGTGGACTTCGGAACCCTAAAAAGCGATATTTTTAGTTAACTAGATAATTTACACTCTAAATTATCTAGTTATCTAGAAGTATCCTCTAAATTTTAGACACATATCTATTATTACATGATTGATCATGGCGCATGCAACTGTCGGGAAGCAGTAAAACATACATATCATGGTAAAATTAAGTTCAAAACCCATGATAGTTTCAAAAGTTTCATTAGGCATTACATCAGGCAGTAGACTACTACTACGTATGAGTTAGTGGCCCACTCTGTCATCAGAGTTAATAAGCCTCCTCACCATCCTGGCCTAACATTTGAAAAGCCAGGACAGACTGCAAAAAGTGTTCCCTACGAAACATGGAAGTGGAGTTATGAAAACGCCACTGCGGTCATGATGCTTAGGTGCATATCAGTTAGGGACATGTAAGTTAATTGTGCCAACAGTAATAATAATAAACAAATAAATATGCCCAACATTTCACACTGCATCATCTACATAACACAAGCTCTAAGCTAAACTTGTGTTATGGGAAACACATGATTAATAATACTACATATATACTTTTTCTTAAAAACACCCAGCGGCGGGAATTCAATGCAGAGCCTTCTTGGGCATAGCCCACTGCGCAACAGAGGTCATCATCTGACAGAGTGTTTATGAAGTTCATGTGAGCTAATGATGAATTACCTCCTCAGTCTTAGAACTCTCCTCATTACTGCTCTCCATTCCCCCTTCACTGATTGTATCATCATCTGATGACAGACCAAACTCCTCAGCCAGTAATGACTCAATTTCACTAAGCTTCTTTTGATAGTCCTCGCTTTGGAGGAATGAGGATTCACCTTCTTTCTTTTTAGCTTCTTCTATCTCTTTCTGGCGCTGTATTATCCTTTCTCGACGAACTTGCTCTGCCTGGAAGTAAATATTTGAAAGGTCTCACATGACTCACATTATTGACTTTGTATTTACATAATAAATTGCCCAAGCGCATGTAACACACAGTGAAGGCTTCCAAAGTCAGTAAGGATAAGAATGACTAGTGGTTGGGTCCATTCTGAGGTTCAGACAGAAAGATATGACGAAACTATAAGGGTTCCTTGTTGGACTTAGGAACCCCAAAAAGTTACCTATCTAACAAACAAAAAGAGAGATAGACTGTATGTCTATCTATTTCTTTGTTTGTTACCTTTTCACAGCTAAACAACTGAATAGATTACATACATAATCACTAAACTCACCTTTATTTTATTTGCCTCTGCCTTCTCTTGCAAAAGCTTTGTATGTTCTTGTACCCTCTTATCCTTTCTACGTACGAAGCTGACCAATCGTCTGATCTCTTCATTGCGTTCTTTACGAGCCTTCTGTCGGATCTTATTGTTCTCCTTTTCCATCAGTTTTATGACTCGTCTGTTGTCATTTTGCTGTATTTCATATTGGTCTAGCCAAACATAGCCTGAAATTAGTTAATCTTTGATTAGGGCTTTTTACTGTGTGAAATGTCCATCAAAATGTGAACATGCACATTTAAGGTTCTCGAAGTCCGTAGTCATCAGGATCCATACCAATTCAACACAATTTAGTTAGCAAAATAAAAGAATATAGTATGTTCAGTAAAATGGGCATAAGCTGAATGCGAGCAATAGCTCTGATTAGGGGCAGACAGACAGACAGATAGACAGACATGATAAAACTATAAAGTTTCTTTATTTTACTTAGGAACCCTAAAATTTTTATGTAGTAGATTGGATTGGAATTGAAATAAGTGCTTACTTTTATTAGTAGAGAAAGACATCCAGTAAGCATAGAATTCATGAACTTCTTCATAAACCATGGACGAATTACCAAACTTGGGTATCTTCTCCACTTCTTCAGGATCATCCATGAAGTCAGTTTCTTGTGCAGCCAGCTTGGAGAACACCTGAAATTGAGAAAATACAGCAATTAGTATACCAAGTATGAACAGGTGACATCTTATTCCTATGCACAAGCCAACCCTGGTAATGGAATACAATGAATCCAATTTAATAATATAAATTATAAAAAGTGTCTTGTCTCTTTGTTATACTGCTAATGGTTTGAATCTTAATAAAATTTCGCAAGGAGAAATTGTATCTTGGGCGAGGACAAAGGCTTCTTTTTATGTAGCAGCTTGTTCTTGATAAACAATTGAAAGTCTCAATGATAAGTGCTTATCTTATATGAATCTCACACCTCAGCATACACGGAATAAAAACTGTTTTCATCATCCCCGAAGCCCTTGTAGCATGATGGACTGAAGTATTGGTACACATCTAGGCTATCATCATTGTACGAGCTCCCTGCACCCTTCAATAGCTGCTCTCTATGATTGTCATACCTGAAAAATGTTGAAAACAAATATAAAATCAATTCGATTTTATTTTATATATTTAGAGAAAAGTGCTGTAATTTTCTCAATCTTATAAGAATTAATTGTTGACTCATCAAATGGAACTCATAAAAGTATAGATACTACGAATTCATTAGTAGGAAACAAATTTATTTTTTTCATTAATTTTTTCAATGCTGTGAACTAAGAACCTTGATGTTTTTGTGGAAAATATTACAATATATTTACATCTGATGAGATATGTACAATGTGTACGTACCAAGCTCTTTCCTGTGGGTCAGACAATACTTCGTAAGCGTTTTGAACCAGCTGGAACTGTTCCTTAGCTTCCACTAGGTTGTCTAAATTTTTATCTGGGTGCCATTGCAAAGCAAGTTGCCGATAAGCTTTTTTGATATCAGAAGCACTCGATTGCCTCTCAATGCACAAAACTTCGTAGTGACACTTCATTTTCTATTCATTTTATTCAAACTTTCACAATATTTCACAGCCTTCGTAAATAAAATGGACAGGTAACCTAGTCTAACCTGAAACCCTGAATAAAACGCAGATTTATCAATGAAATGTGCAGTGTCAGAAAATGCTACTACATAGCGATGTGAGTTTTTTAACTAAAATGCTTTGTTTTATGGCGTAAAAACTAAATTATGAGCTATTTGCAGTGGAATAAATATTTTATCGATCTATTTTCAGTAAATTGACGAAATTTTGACACAACACAACACAACCACAGATCCACAAACTATAGGTTAGGATGCTAACACAGAACTCTTAGCTAGCCTGCCTCCGGTGTGCGTTGCCCTAGCAAAATGTTGACGAATTTCAGGGTTTTGAGTATGCAGATAATTAGAGCATTATTTCGTGTAATTGTGCACGAAATTTCATAATTGTGCGTCCACAGGAAAAAAGTTATGGACAAAAAACAGATCTTGCTAGGGGGGAACGTTTGCAAAGTTACTCTAGACAAGTGACAAAATAAATGGATTGGAAGGCTTATTATTGTGCACGAATGTGCACAAAAATTCAAATTTGTGCATCCATTTTGGACTTCCCGAGATATTCATGTTTTTGCTGACTATAGCGAAATTTTGATGTCAGTTTACACGAGCTCTAGACAAGTGAGAAAGTCAGATTTTGGCCAAAAATTAGTGCGTCGAGCTAACTCTCTGTGCTGAAATTTTCAGCAGTAACAAGCGACTAGTTTAAGAAATATATCAAAAACCTATAATCTAATATATACCCGGTCTATTTTAATAGACTATAGAAAAGTGGTGCAATAGTACATAACAACGACCTCCATAAATTGTCAGCATTGCAATGTCAAAAAACTAAGAAAATAGTACAATTTCCTGCAGTAGCGCACAAATTTTGATCTCATTAACTCTTCTGAAATTCATTCTGGCAGCACTGGCGGAAGGGTTGGCTTTGGCTATTTGTTTTTGTGTTTACTGGTTTGTTTTGTTTGTTGACTGCTGCTGTGTTGGGCAAGAATATTTATAATTCTGGATAAAGGTAGGTTACAAACCACAACACACATGTACAAACATACATAAAACATTAAGTTGTAGTAATTAGCTGTCGGTATCATATTAATAGGTATTTTCTTATATTTCTCTAAAATATACCTCCAGTTTTGTCAGTTACATCAATCAGCCTTATTGTATGTTCTTAACTACATTAAAATAGTTATAATGGGACATATGAATGACATAAATAGTTTTACATTAAGATACCTACATTAAGACATATTATTTAACATACCTAAGTTGGTGAACAAACGAAATGCCTACCTATTTATTTCTAATTATGGTTAATTATAAGAATTGGCCAACTTAAGCACCGTTGGCGTTGGCCACTGACTTTAGAAACTTTCAGTGGTGTGGTTTTTTAGCCAGATGAATCCTCAAACTTTATATTATTATGACTGAGAAAATGGTATGAAAACAATGAAAATTGATAATTTTACAGCTTCATCAAAATGTTAGAAGGAGAATTTCATTAGAATGTTTACTTGATTGTAAAATCTACATTCACTTATATAAGTAAACTAGAGGTTGCGTGGTGCGCGAGCTGCATGCAGCTCGCGGGTTTAACCCCTAAAAATCCCTACAACCCCTAAAAACCCCTAAAAACACCAACAACCCCTAAAAATCCCTACAACCCCTAATAACCCCTACAAACCCTAAAAACCCCTACAACCCCTAAAAACCCCTACAAACCCCTACAACCCCTAAAAACCCCTACAACCCCTAAAAACCCCTACAAACCCTAAAAACCCCTATAACCACTAAAAACCCCTACAAACCCTAAAAACCCCTACAACCACTAAAAACCCCTACAACCCCTAAGACCTCTACAAACCCTAAAAACCCCTACAACCCCTAAAAACCCCAAAAAATACCAACAACCCCTAAAAATCCCTACAACCCCTAAAAACCCCTACAAACCCTAAAAACCCCTATAACCACTAAAAACAACCCCTAAAACCCCTGAAAACCCCTACAAACCCCAACAACCCCTACAACCCCTAAAACCCCTAAAACCCCTACAAACCCCTACAACCCCTAAAAACCCCTACAATCCCTAAAAACCCCTACAACCCCTAAAAACCCCTACAAACCCTAAAAACCCCTACAACCCCTAAAAACCCCTACAAACCCCTATAACCCCTAAAAACCCCTAAAAACCCCTACAACCTCTAAAAACCCCTACAACCCCTAAAAAATCCAACAAACCCCTACAACCCCTAAAAACCCCTACAACCCCTAAAAATCCCTACAACCCCTAAAAACCCCTACAAACCCCTACAACCCCTAAAAACCCCCACAAACCCCTACAACCCCTAAAAACCCCTACAACCCCTAAGAACCCCTAAAAACCCCTACAACCCCAAAAAACCCCTACAACCCCTATAAATCCCTACAACCCCTAAAAACCCCTACAACCCCTAAGAAATCCTACAAATCCCTACAACCACTAAAAATCCCTACAACCCCTAAAAACTCCTACAACCCCTAAAAACCCCTACAACCCCTAAAAAATCCTACAAATCCCTACAACCCCTAAAAACCTATACAACCCCTAAAAACCCCTACCACCCCTAAAAATCCCTACAACCCCTAAAAACTCCTACGACCCTAAAAATCCCTACAACCCCTAAAAACCCCTACAACCAATAAGAAATCCTACAAACCCCTACAACCCCTAAAAACCCCTAAAACCCTTAAAAATGCCTACAACCCCTAAAAATCCCTACAACCCCTTAAAACCCTACAACCCCTCAAAACCCCTACAAACCCCTACAACCCCTACGAACCCCTACAACCCCTAAAAATCCTACAAACCCCTAAAAACACCTACAACCCCTAAAAACCCCTACAAATCCCTACAATCCCTAAAACCCCTATAACCCCTAAAACATCTACAACCTTTAAAACCCCTATAACCCTTAAAAAACCCTAACAACCCCTAAAAACCCCTACAACCCCTAAAAACCCCTACAAACCCCTTCAACCCCTAAAAACCCCTACAACCCCTAAAAATCCCTACAAATCTTAAAAATCCCTACAACCCCTAAAAACCCCTACAACCCCTAAAAACCTCTACAACCCCTAAAAATCCCTACAACCCCTAAAAACCCCTACAACCCCTAAAAAATCCTACAAATCCCTACAACCCCTAAAAATCCCTACAACCCCTAAAAACCCCTACAACCCCTAAAAAATCCTACAAATCCCTACAACCCCTAAAATCCCCTAGAACCCCTAAAAACCCCTACAAACCCCTACAACCCCTAAAAACCCCTACAACCCCTAAAAACCCCTAAAAACCCCAACAACTTCTAAAAACCCCTACAACCCCTAAAAAATCCTACAAACCCCTACAACCCCTAAGAACCCCTACAACCCCTACAACCCCTAAAACCCCTAAAACCCCTACAACCCCTAAAAAATCCTACAAACCCCTACAACCCCTAAAAACCCCAACAACCCCTAAAAACCCCTACAAACCCCTTCAACCCCTAAAAACCCCTACAACCCCTAAAAATCCCTACAAATCTTAAAAATCCCTACAACCCCTAAAAACCCCTACAACCCCTAAAAACCTCTACAACCCCTAAAAATCCCTACAACCCCTAAAAACCCCTACAACCCCTAAAAAATCCTACAAATCCCTACAACCCCTAAAAACCCCTACAACCCCTAAAAAATCCTACAAATCCCTACAACCCCTAAAATCCCCTAGAACCCCTAAAAACCCCTACAAACCCCTACAACCCCTAAAAACCCCTACAACCCCTAAAAACCCCAACAACTTCTAAAAACCCCAACAACTTCTAAAAACCCCTACAACCCCTAAAAACCTCTACAACCCCTAAAAATCCCTACAACCCCTAAAAACCCCTACAACCCCTAAAAAATCCTACAAATCCCTACAACCCCTAAAAATCCCTACAACCCCTAAAAACCCCTACAACCCCTAAAAAATCCTACAAATCCCTACAACCCCTAAAATCCCCTAGAACCCCTAAAAACCCCTACAAACCCCTACAACCCCTAAAAACCCCTACAACCCCTAAAAACCCCTAAAAACCCCAACAACTTCTAAAAACCCCTACAACCCCTAAAAAATCCTACAAACCCCTACAACCCCTAAGAACCCCTACAACCCCTACAACCCCTAAAACCCCTAAAACCCCTACAACCCCTAAAAAATCCTACAAACCCCTACAACCCCTAAAAACCCCAACAACCCCTAAAAACCCCTACAAACCCCTTCAACCCCTAAAAACCCCTACAACCCCTAAAAATCCCTACAAATCTTAAAAATCCCTACAACCCCTAAAAACCCCTACAACCCCTAAAAACCTCTACAACCCCTAAAAATCCCTACAACCCCTAAAAACCCCTACAACCCCTAAAAAATCCTACAAATCCCTACAACCCCTAAAAACCCCTACAACCCCTAAAAAATCCTACAAATCCCTACAACCCCTAAAATCCCCTAGAACCCCTAAAAACCCCTACAAACCCCTACAACCCCTAAAAACCCCTACAACCCCTAAAAACCCCAACAACTTCTAAAAACCCCAACAACTTCTAAAAACCCCTACAACCCCTAAAAAATCCTACAAACCCCTACAACCCCTAAGAACCCCTACAACCCCTACAACCCCTAAAACCCCTAAAACCCCTACAACCCCTAAAAATCCCTAAAAACCCCTACAACCCCTAAAAAATCCTACAAACCCCTACAACCCCTAAAAACCCCAACAACCTCTAAAAACCCCTACTACCCCTTAAAAATCCTACAAACCCCTACAACCCCTAAAAACCCCTACAACCCCTACAACCCCTTCAACCCCTACAAACCCCTACAACCCCTAAAACCCCTAAAACCCCTACAACCCCTAAAAATCCCTACAAACCCTAAAAAATCATACAACCCCTAAAAACCCCTACAACCCCTAAGAATCCCTACAACCCCTAAAAACCCCTATAACCCCTAAAAAATCCTTCTAATCCCTACAACCCCTAAAACCCCTACAACCCCTAAAAACCCCTACAACCCCTAAAAATCCCTAAAAACCCCTACAACCCCTAAAAAATCCTACAAACCCCTACAACCCCTAAAAACCCCTACAGCCCCTAAAAATCCCTACAACCCCTAAAAACCCCTACAAACCCCTACAACCCCTAAAAACCCCTAAAAACCCCTACAACCCCTAAAAACCTCTACAACCCCTAAAAATCCCTACAACCCCTAAAACCCCTACAACCCCTTAAAAATCCTACAAATCCCTACAACCCCTAAAAATCCCTACAACCCCTAAAAACCCCTACAACCCCTAAAAAATCCTACAAATCCCTACAACCCCTGAAATCCCCTACAACCCCTAAAAACCCCTACAAACCCCTACAACCCCTAAAAACCCCTACAACCCCTAAAAACCCCTAAAAACCCCAACAACTTCTAAAAACCCCTACAACCCCTAAAAAATCCTACAAACCCCTACAACCCCTACAACCCCTACAACCCCTTCAACCCCTACAAACCCCTACAAACCCCTACAACCCCTAAAACCCCTAAAACCCCTACAACCCCTAAAAATACCTAAAAATCCCTACAACCCCTAAAAATCCCTACAACCCCTAAAAAATCATACAACCCCTAAAAACCCCTACAACCCCTAAGAATCCCTACAACCCCTAAAAACCCCTATAACCCCTAAAAAATCCTACTAATCTCTACAACCCCTAAAAACCCCTACAACCCCTAAAAACCCCTAAAAACCCCAACAACCTCTAAAAACCCCTACAACCCCTAAAAAATCCTACAAACCCCTACAACCCCTAAAAAATCCTACAAACCCCTTCAACCCCTACAAACCCCTACAACCCCTAAAACCCCTAAAACCCCTACAACCCCTAAAAATACCTAAAAATCCCTACAACCCCTAAAAAATCCTACAAACCCCTACAACCCCTAAGAACCCCTACAACCCCTACAACCCCTAAAACCCCTAAAACCCCTACAACCCCTAAAAATCCCTAAAAACCCCTACAACCCCTAAAAAATCCTACAAACCCCTACAACCCCTAAAAACCCCAACAACCTCTAAAAACCCCTACTACCCCTTAAAAATCCTACAAACCCCTACAACCCCTAAAAACCCCTACAACCCCTACAACCCCTTCAACCCCTACAAACCCCTACAACCCCTAAAACCCCTAAAACCCCTACAACCCCTAAAAATCCCTACAAACCCTAAAAAATCATACAACCCCTAAAAACCCCTACAACCCCTAAGAATCCCTACAACCCCTAAAAACCCCTATAACCCCTAAAAAATCCTTCTAATCCCTACAACCCCTAAAAACCCCTACAACCCCTAAAAACCCCTACAACCCCTAAAAATCCCTAAAAACCCCTACAACCCCTAAAAAATCCTACAAACCCCTACAACCCCTAAAAACCCCTACAGCCCCTAAAAATCCCTACAACCCCTAAAAACCCCTACAAACCCCTACAACCCCTAAAAACCCCTAAAAACCCCTACAACCCCTAAAAACCTCTACAACCCCTAAAAATCCCTACAACCCCTAAAACCCCTACAACCCCTTAAAAATCCTACAAATCCCTACAACCCCTAAAAATCCCTACAACCCCTAAAAACCCCTACAACCCCTAAAAAATCCTACAAATCCCTACAACCCCTGAAATCCCCTACAACCCCTACAACCCCTAAAAACCCCTACAACCCCTAAAAACCCCTAAAAACCCCAACAACTTCTAAAAACCCCTACAACCCCTAAAAAATCCTACAAACCCCTACAACCCCTACAACCCCTACAACCCCTTCAACCCCTACAAACCCCTACAAACCCCTACAACCCCTAAAACCCCTAAAACCCCTACAACCCCTAAAAATACCTAAAAATCCCTACAACCCCTAAAAATCCCTACAACCCCTAAAAAATCATACAACCCCTAAAAACCCCTACAACCCCTAAGAATCCCTACAACCCCTAAAAACCCCTATAACCCCTAAAAAATCCTACTAATCTCTACAACCCCTAAAAACCCCTACAACCCCTAAAAACCCCTAAAAACCCCAACAACCTCTAAAAACCCCTACAACCCCTAAAAAATCCTACAAACCCCTACAACCCCTAAAAACCCCTACAACCCCTACAACCCCTTCAACCCCTACAAACCCCTACAACCCCTAAAACCCCTAAAACCCCTACAACCCCTAAAAATACCTAAAAATCCCTACAACCCCTAAAAATCCCTACAACCCCTAAAAAATCATACAACCCCTAAAAACCCCTACAACCCCTAAGAATCCCTACAACCCCTAAAAACCCCTATAACCCCTAAAAAATCCTACTAATCTCTACAACCCCTAAAAACCCCTACAACCCCTAAAAACCCCTACAACCCCTAAAAAATCCTACAAATCCCTACAACCCCTAAAAACCCCTACAACCCCTAATAACCCCTACAACCCCTTAAAACCCCTACAAACCCCTAAAAACCCCTACAACCCCTAAAAACCCCTAAAAACCCCAACAACCCCTAAAAACCCCTAAAACCCCTAAAAAATCCTACAAACCCCTACAACCCTTAAAAACTCCTACAACCTTTAATAACCCCTACAACCCTTAAAAAATCCTACAAACCCCTACAAACCCCTACAACCCCTAATAACCCCTACAACCCCTAAAAAATCCTACAAATCACTACAACCCCTAAAAACCCTACAAATCCCTAAAATCCCTAAAAACCCCTACAACCCCTAACAACCCCTATGTGGGAATGGGGGGAGGGTGCAGTTTATAAAACCTTTGTACATTTTGAAGAACCATTTACAAATGCTTATACAAATCCTCAAAAAAATAACACCTAAATTCCTTACAACCCAAGGTCAAGTTTGCTATGTCTATCTAGCACCGTTTAGAAGCTATGAGAGGGGGGAAAAGGGGGCAAGGACGGGGGTGGGTAAAACATATATTTTCTACTCTACAAAGTATCCTCTATACGATCCCACCAAAATTATTTTACTAAAATTTCAATTCCCACATGATGCCTTCTGGGTATACCTAAAGAGGGGTGAGGGGGGTGGGGGAAATGGGGGGAGGGTGCAGTTTAAAAAAACTTTGCATACTTTGCTTACATTTTGAAGCACCATATACAAATCCTTATACAAATCCTCAAAAAAAAACACTAAAATTCCTTACAACCCAAGGTCAAGTTTGCTATGTCTATCTAGCACCGTTTAGAATTTATGTGGTTTTAAAGTTTTTTATTTCTGAATCGGATAATGAAGAGGGTCTTGAGCAACATTTGTTCGAGCACTATCCCTCTCCGACTTGTAGTTTCCGAGATAATGCGGGGGGGGGGGGGGGGGCAAGGAGGGGTTGTCACACAACTTTTTTCAACTCTTTCGAGCATCCTCTATACGATCTCACTAAAATTTCAATTCCAACATGACGCCTTCTAGGTACACCTTAAAAAGGGGGGGAGAAAAATGGTGGGAGGGGGAGAGTTTTAAAATCGTTTCTTAAACCTTCAAGCATCCTCTTTACGATCCCAATAAAATTTCAATCCCAAAATAAAGCCTTCTGGGTATACCTTTAAGGCGGGGGGGGTGAAAAATGGGGGGGGTGCAGTTTAAAAAAACTTTTGTATTTCTTGAAGCACCATCTATACAAATCCTCCAAAAAAACCTAAAAATTTCTAACAACCCAAGGTAAAGTTTGCTATGTCTATCTAGCACCGTTTACAAGTTATGGCCGTTTAAAGTTTTTTTATTTCTGAATCGGATAATGAAGAGGGTCTTGAGCAACATTTGTTCGAGCACGATCCCTCTCCGACTTGTAGTTTCCGAGATAATGCGGGGAGGGGGGGGGGGGGGCTAAAAAGGGGGGCAAGGAGGGGGTGTCACACAACTTTTTTCAACTCTTTCGAGCATCCTCTATACGATCTCACTAAAATTTCAATTCCATTATGACGCCTTCTAGGTACACCTTAAAAATGGGGGGAGAAAAATGGTGGGAGGGGGGAGAGTTTTAAAATCGTTTCTTAAACCTTCAAGCATCCTCTTTACGATCCCAATAAAATTTCAATCCCAAAATAAAGCCTTCTGGGTATACCTTAAAGGCGGGGGGGGTGAAATATGAGGGGGGGGTGCAGTTTAAAAAACTTTTGTATTTCTTGAAGCACCATCTATACAAATCCTCAAAAAAAACACAAAAATTTCCTACAACCCAAGGTAAAGTTTGCTATGTCTATCTAGCACCGTTTACAAGTTATGGCCGTTTAAAGTTTTTTATTTCTGAATCGGATAATGAAGAGGGTCTTGAGCAACATTTGATAGAGCACCATCCCTCTTCGACTTGTAGTTTCCGAGTTTAGTGGAGAGAGAGAGAGAGGAGAGGAGGCAAGGACGGGGGGTCGGGTAACACATTTTTTTTCAACTCTACGAAGCATCCTCTATACGATCCCACCGAAGTGTACAACCCTACATGATGCCATCAAGTCTGCGAGATTTTGTATGGGAGTGCACACTTTTGTATGGGTCAATATTTTTTTTGTATGGCGGCCATGTTTTTTCTTATAGATTCGGATATTGAAAAGGGTCTTGTGCAACATAAGTTTGAGCACCAACCCTCTCCGACTTTTAGTTTCCGAGATAATGTGGGGGGGTTAAAAAGGGGGGCAAAAAAGGGAAGGTCACACAACTTTTTTCAATTCTTCCGAGCATCCTCTATTTGATCCCACTAAAATTTCAATTCCAACTTGAAGCCTTCTGGGTATACCTTGAAGGGGGGTGAGAAAAATGGGGGGAGGGGGTAAGTTTTAAAATTGTTTCTTAATCCTTGGAGCATCCTCTATACGATCCCATTAAAATTTCAATTCCATCTTGACGCCTTCTGGGTATACCTTGAAGGGGGGTGAGAAAATGGGGGAAGAGGGGGGTTTTAAAATTTTTTTTGTATATCTTAAAGCACCATCTATACAAATCCCTAAAAAAAACATTAAAATTCCTTACAACCCAAGGTCAAGTTTGCTATGTCTATCTAGCACCGTTTAGAATGAGGCTTTAAAGTTTTTTATTTCTGAATCGGATAAAGAAGAGGGTCTTGAACAACATTTGTTCCAGCACCATCCCTCTCAGACTTGTAGTTTCCGAGATAATGAGAGAGGGGGGAAAAGGGGGCAAGGACGGGGGTGGGTAAAACATATTTTTTCATCTCTACGAAGCATCCTCTATACGATTCTACTAAAATTTCAATTCCTATTCAATTCATGATGCCCTCTGGGTATACCTAAAAAGGGGGGGGGGGAGAAATGGGGGGAGGGGGAAGCTTAAAATAACTTTTGTATGTCTTGAAGCACCATATACAGATACTTATACAAATTCTCAAAAAAAAACACTAAAATTCCTTGCAACCCAAGGTCAAGTTTGCTATCTAGCACCGTTTAGAAGTTATGAGGGTTTTAAGTTTTTTTTTTCTGAATCGAATAATGAAGAGGGTCTTGAGCAACATTTGTTCGTGCACCATCCCTCTCAGACTTGTAGTTTCCGAGATATAAAGAGAGTTTACAAAGAAGATACAGGTGCTTTAAGATTTTGTATGGGAATGTACTTTTTTGTATGGGACAATTTTTTTTTTGTATGGCGGCCATCTTTTTTTTTATGGATTCGGATATTGAAAAGGGTCTTGAGCAACATTAGTTTGAGCACCAACCCTCTACGACTTGTAGTTTCTGAGATAATGTGTGGGGGGGTCAGTTGGGGGGGGAAAAGGGGTACTTTAGGATTTTTCCCCCAGTCACCAAAACCCCCTCTACAGCTTTCCATAAAAAAAAGCACACCTCCCCATCCACCATCTGGGAGAACAACTATGTCAATCAGTCAGTGGTAATTAAGCTATTTATAGTATAATTATAATATTAGCACATGTTATTAATCAAATTTTATTTATCCTACTGGTATATGAGAACGATGAAATATTTTTTTTTCCATTTTGGCTTTATTCATGATTAAAATTCTGCTGTTTATGTGTAGGTAAATATTAAATTACAAGTGTATGCATAAATCAAGTCAAGTCAAGTCAAAAGATACTTTATTCATTACAATCACAAGGATCACTTTGAAACGTCTTACATACTAGGTGAATTTAGGTGCCAATTCATCCTAACCCAAGCCCATTAGCCATTAGCCCATTAGTCATTATTTCATTGAACCTGAGACTGCTACATGACATACTTAATAATTCTCATGGGACTCATAGTAAGTTTTACCTATTTGAAACTTATTATTTTAATATCATTTGATTTCTCTAACAAAAGTTACCTATTTAATATACAGTATTACCAATACTTAACAATATTTGATAAATTTAGCGGCGCACTGTAGTCGCTTGCTATATTCTTATCGATATAGCTATATACCTATAGCTTAACTATACATTACGCTAATAATCGTGTGCAGTCGTGTTCTCTTTGCAGTCGTGTGTGTGTGTTCTGCTGGTGCGAACGTGCGTTGATGCACTTTTCGACCTTCACAGTTTCATTATAGCATAGATTAAATAACTCCATACCTACCTAACTATAAGGCTTTGCAAGCGATGTAAGTACATAAAACATTATGTCCTTCTTCAAGATACAATCTATCTCCGAACCAGATTTCATCAAGATGCGACCAGCCATTTAGCTGCCGAAGACACTTTCGAATTTATAATATTAGTATGGATAATAGGTAGGCATGTGAAGGTATCTACCTGTTTACTTACTACTATTTTAGTAATGAAGGTATTATTTTAGGACATGACGATTATTTAACCCGCAATAAATCTGCAATCAGTGCCAGCCAACCAACAAATCCAACGAGAAAGGTACTAGCTTCACTTTAGTACGAAATGGCAGGCAGGCAAAACTCTGTAAGTCTAAATTGTTAAAAAAATGGTAATAAAAAAATATAAGGATATACTTTGCGATGCTATTTCACCAATTTCACATGAAGTTTATAATTTAATACAAAAATAATTTATCGATCTGTATAAAATAGATTAATATCTATTTTGCATGAAGGCCATACAGATTTCTGTAAAGAGGCATAAAGATTTTTTTTTGATCGCAATTTGAATAATGAAACTCATTTGAAATATAACATCGCCAGCAGTCCAGTCATTTACGAAGACATATCTGTTAGTTTTCAAATGGACATACATGAGTATAAAAGAATTACACCAACACACCACTATCTTTCAAAATATAAATGGACTAATGAAATACAAGATCAAATATGAAAAAAAAACGGACATAAGCTGTACGTTTGCATTCAAGAACAATTATGTTCCTACGGATTTAATAAACAACTGTATAAAATGCACAAATATAAAAATATAAAATGTAAATGTACACAATGTGGAGCAACACTTCTTTTGAGTTTGAGTTCTATAACTGAGAATTTTGTAAATGTGATATGTGAAGTAAACAACTTCGATAAACAATATAACCATGACCCAAATGTAAAGAATAAATTAACTCCTAGTAGGGTACAACAAATCAAGAAAAAATTAGAGTATGCAAATGCCTTACCAGTTCGACAAGCCATGGCTAATGAAATAATGGATATAGATAATCCAAAGGAACCTCCAACCTTACCTAAACTGAATAGTTTAAGGAAAATGAGACATCAAGTTAAAAGTGCCCTAAATTAAATACGACCTCCTCCAGTCCATGACTTCATAAGACTGGAGAAACAGAAGCATGTATTCTTATACGCGCTTGTAGCTTACACGAAAAATACTAGTGTGCCTCTCTGCTATACGATTTCAGAATCTCATACCATCGAAACGATAGCTGCGTGGTTAGATAATTGAGTAAAAAACAGGTCCATACCAAATGAGATTGTTTGTGACGATTCTTCCGCTTTGATAGGGTCCATAGCTCAAGTATTTTTAAAAATAGACACAAACGATTACTTAAAACAGTGTTTTATGTTTCTGGAAAAAAACAAAATGGAATCTCTTCCTCTAGGATCAAAAAATACTGCGCTGGCATGCTATTTAAGGCTTGATAAATCACATTTTATAAAAAAATTGTACAAACAGAGCTGCTTTGAAAAAACATCAGAAAAATGGAAATACTTTTACATTGCATGTATAAAGCTATTGCAACAACTAGATAGTTACACAGAAGTGAAATCTGTTATCAAGGACGAAATAACCTTATCGCTTTATGAATATTTCAGCACTAGTTTGAACTTGGATGGTACAGCATCTAGAGGAGAAAAAGCATTCCAACACTTAAAGTTTAAAATAAAAAAAAATAAGTTTTACTAATTACCAATACTAACGACCAACCAGGTTGTGGTAGAAATTAGTTTAGAACCAGCACCTGTCTTGGATTTACATGTAAACGACAGCAGCATCCCACTTATTACATTTTGTAATGAAACCTTAGCAACAGAAACACTGTATAAACTGATAGACAACCCTATGTTTAATAGGAGCGACTTTTACCTGCCACAATTCAACATCACGCTAAAAAGATTATTAAAAAAGCTTCCGATGTGGGGTAATGTAATGAACGCCTACTTTCATGCACAACATGATGCAAGCAGCTCTAATGTTGAAAACCATTTTAAAGATTTGAAGCGTTTATATTTCAACACAAAGGAAGACCGCATTTGTTTAGACGAATTTTTGATCCAACATTATAATTTTACTAACGGCTCTGTCAAACTGAGTTCCAATGATTATTTGCACAAAATTCAAACTATAAAAAAAAAAACAAAATTTAGAGCAGAGCCCAGTAAAGACTTTGATTTAGAATCTGTTTTCCAAGACAACCCAATAGAAGTGAAAAACTGGCGAGGGCTAACAATACCACGTCAAAAAACTAAATTATGTCCTACAAAACCTTTATATATTCTCCAAAATGGCAATTATATCAAATTCAAAACTTAACAGTATGATTATTACCAACACCTGCGCATTTGATTCAACAGCTCAAGCATTTGCCGTAGCATACACTGACAGATCACCTTATTGAGACACTATGGATAACCATATAAGTGACGCCTTTACGGTATTAATTAAAGAACTTGTTAGTAATGCTAAAAATTAACGAGGAAATTTATACGAAAAACGACAAAGTTTGCTTATTAAACTGTTTCACACATCAAATGAAGTAACTTTAAATAAACTTGTGACCGTAGATTGTGCATGTAATGTTACCAAAATATTTGAAGACATTATGTAAGCCATATTACTCTGCAATAAGAAAGAGAAATTGTTCTAATAAAGCTTGCAGTAGTCATAAAACTAATAACCCAATGATTTGCAAGTATTTACCATTGGACATGAACAAATTATCACAAAAAGGAATACAATTTTTAGGGGAATCTATCGATTCACGCTTAAAAAATGCTTATTCTCCTCTTGGCAGTGGTTGTGGAAAAGGTAATATTGTTTATTCGTATGACCTGACAAATTTTATATTTTTCAAATTACATGATATTTATATCGTTATAAACGATGTGACCCTTGATATTGAAATACAAAACACGTATTATTTAATACTAGCCATCATTGAGTTTGAGCCTTGTAGTGCCCAGGACCCGACTGCCATTGGACACTACAAGGCACATTGTTTTAGATTAAATAACAAAACTAACGAATGTTTTGATGATTTATATGGAAGAGTTCAAAAACGTAACAAAAGAATTATACCGCATGCAATAATTTATACGACATTCTAAAGCGAAGATTTTTTAGCAACTTGGTTTGATAATTATGGAATTATTTATTTATATAACAAAACAATGTGCTAACACAGTTAAGGCCCACTCTGTATTATTAAGAAAATAATCCGTCTAAGTGAAATTTATGTATAATATAAAACCAAAATGATTTTTGTATTAAGGAAAATAATCTGTGATTTTATAATAGTGCGTAGTTCTTAAGTAATAATGTGTGATTTAGATTAGGTAAATTATTGTGAAAGATGTAAGTACCTAGGTTGATTCAAGTTGATGATGATAAGACAAAGTTCAAAGAAGTCATAAAAAGTACAAATAAATAACTAGGTAACACCCTCATGCGAAAATATTTTTATATAAAAATATAGTTACATACCTTTAATTTTATATTATATTAGAATTAGAGCATGTTAGTTTTTCAGAAATTTTATCTTGTTAACCTTTGTTAACCTATTTTAGTTATATTTATCCACACTATTATAATTATAGTATAACCATCTATATAATTTTAATGTTAAGGAAAATGATCTATGATTTTATAAGAGTACCTGGTTTCTAAGTAATAATGTTTGAATTAGATTATAATATATTACATTATTTGACTGATAAAGCCTCTCGCCTCTCTCTTTTTTAAGTTTATCCTGGTTTCTATAGGTAACTTTTTAGTAATATTTAACCAAATTAATATACTAACTTATATCTTTAGTATAAGCACCTATATAACTTTATGGAAAATTATCTGTGATTTTTATGAGAGCCTATTTAGATACTTTAGTTAAATACTTATTGTAACTAATAATGTGAGACAGTGAAAACATTAATATTTTTTAGAGTAGAGAGAATTTAGAATTAGAGCATACCTAATGACTTTTTTTGAAAACCAAGATAGGTTTTTATGAAAGTTTTTATTTAGTTATATATAACCAAACTAATATATATCTAAAGTATAAGCACCTATATCATTTTATGGAAAATTATCTGTAATTTTTAGATTTTAGATAGAATTAGATAGATTTTAGAGCCTATTTAAATACCTTAGTTAATTACTTATTGTTATTAATAATGTGAGACAGAGAAAACATTGATATATGTTCAGAGTAAGAATTTAATCCAAAACCCAATGAGCTACAGCCAACTGACCTATAAGGTTGTGATTTTATTTATGTGATGTGATTTAGCGTGTGAATAATGTTTAATTTTAAGTTAATTAGAATGACTAAAATAATATTGTAAAAAAGAAAATTGATATGTGATTTAAAAAAAAAAGCAGGTACCTAACCTAAAAGATTCTTACATAAATATTATAATTATGTTTGTCTTTATTGAGTACTTTTTGTTTTCCTATCCCTTATTCCATTAACACAAATGAATACCTCAAAAAGTGGCAGCCTACTTTGGTGTCTTGCCAAAAATGACAAAAATTAAACAAATTAAAGAATATAAGATTGGCTGAAGATTCGGCCGAACATTCGTATATAAGAAACGTTGCGGTACTGTAATGTTAGAACATTTGTACTATGGTAAACATGGCGATTTTTATTATAATGCTGACAATTTAGGTTGGTCGTTGTTATGTACTATGGCACCACTTTTCAATAGTCTACTAAAATAGACCGGGTTATATTAGATTATAGGTTTTTGATATATTTCTTAAACTAGTCGCTTGTTACTGCTGAAAATTTCAGCACAGTGAGTTAGATCAACGCACTAATTTTTGGCCAAAATCTGACTCTCTCACTTGTCTAGAGCTCGTGTAAACTGACATCAAAGTTTCGCCATAGTCAGCAAAAAGATGAATATCTCGAAAGTCCCTGGATGCACAAATTTGAATTATTGTGCACAATCGAGCACAATTATAAGCCTTCCAATCCATTTATTATTTTTAAGCTACGTCCATTATTTCAAAAAAATCTTGCTGCAGTAACGTTGCAAACGTTCCCCTAGCAAGATCTGTTTTTTGTCCAAAACTTTTTTCCTGTGGCGCACAATTATGAAATTTCGTGTACAATTACACGAAACAATGCTCTAACCATCTGCGTACTTAAAATCCTGAAATTCGTCAACATTTTGCTAGGGCAACGGGCAAAACATTTGTGGATTATGGTGGATTACAAGGAGCGTCAAAACTTAGCTGCATCCTAGTACTTAGGTAGGTAGGTAAGGTTAGGTAGGCCTGAATTTACTACGCACCTATTTATCTAATTTATTTTGTTGCAATGAGCTTTTATGTTTTCCCAAGAATTTTTGCCTTGCAGTTAGAAAATGTAATTCTAACAAATTGCTTTAGAATGTAAATTGGCATTTATATTTTCCCTTGAAGGAGCGAGGGTCTGCAGCCGTGAGCCATTTTAAAGTAGAAGCTGCCGTAATAATTATCTTTCGCAAACTCATGCCCGCGATAAACCGTCACGATGGACGGTCACGAGCTTTGGTGGAATTTATCTATGAAGTTAGTAAGTAAGTAACAGATAACATAGTACGTAGCTACTGTACGACGAACAAAATAGTTTTACGTACCATAAGAAAGTGCGTGGATGAAATAGCCACTTGTAGGTTACCTACGTGGAGATTCAGCAAATTGAGCTCTACGAATGAGCTAGCGTAGGTTCAAAGCCGTAGCCGACAGTCGGTTGGTAGCTACATGGGTACAAGGTAACGCTCATAATACTCATAATGTATAGAAAAGTTGTGTTTGTCCATTTGATTATGTACCTGCTATGCTATGTTATTGTATCAGTGAATTAGTAAAAAAAAATGTATTTGATTTATTTTTCATTTAATTTTTTACCCACTTAACTAACGAACGTTAGACAAGAGGTCTGATTATGAGTTCATAAAAGTTCTTCTGACGTAGAATATATCCCAAAAAAGTGAGTAGGTAGGTACATACGTACATAATGTATGTACGTACCTACCTACTTACTACAAAATAAAATGACTTTATGTTAATTTACGGTTGGTATTTAGTATCAAAGTAGGTAGGTACCTACCTAAATAAAATAATGTAATAAGGAATACGGTAGGTTAATTAGGAATACAGTGAAATATGTACTTAGGTAGGTTCCTACTTGCATAAAACGTTCATTTATCTCATATAATCAATAAAAACAAAAATAAGCTACTTCTGCTTATATTCAATCTTATATTATTTTAAATTACTTTGTTCTTCGGAATTTGACGTTACTGGCGGTGGCTCTCCTGTAAGTAAATAAATGTAAATAAATAATTTAAAAAAAAATGAAATATAAAGTAGGTACGTAGTACCTAAGTGGTAATAGCCTTCTGCGCTGTAGGTTGCGGTTTCGATCCGATTAACTCCCAGGATAATGTTTTGTTGTTTTGTTCTGTGTCATAGTGTTACAAAGTACCTAAGTAAGTTGTATTTACAAGTATTAAATAACTCTATCGGTCATCTTGTTTTTAAAGTACAAGCAATGTTTGGTTTGAGGTTTTGCTCCAAGAAATGTCAATATTTAAATATTGTGATAATTTTACATAGAGTTTTATTGCACAACAGCTGCCAAAATTTCCATCGTTCTTAGGATTGGCAGTTGGCACAGTTTATTATTACACCGGACAAAATAACTTTTGAGACAAAGGAACCACCGAGACATAAGGGAACCACTGAGACACAAAGGAAACTCGAGAGACTGATTCCTTTACACGTATACCTAGCTAGAATCTAACCACAGACCATAAATGAGTTTAAGTATATTTCAAGAAAGAAAATTAGCAAAGCTTTTGTACTATTAGATGGGAGCATTAGCATTAAGATGTCATTAGTCAGTTTACTTTGCCAAGTAAATATACTACTTAGTAGATATATTTATGTCTGTGATAAGTGTGGTCAAATCACAGAAGAGCAAATTATATTTATTTTTCTGTGGGTTAGTTCCAGGTGAACGGATCAAGCACAGACAAAATGAGGCAGTTTGAGGTGAGGCAATCTGTTCTCTGCCTCAGTTAATTTCTGGTAAAATCAAGTACTTACATATCTACTCTAAGTCTACACTACACAAAACACAACGAATGATAAATAATGGATGCTCAATGTTATTGAGCCGATCATTGCGAGCATAATAACCTGTTTATCTATTGCGTAAAGCAAAAAAACGCAAGCTCATTGCGTATTAATCTTCATCTTTGTTCACCTGGGTGATCTTTGGGAAATATTTAGTTTCCGCCGGCCGCTTGTTATCAAAACTCTTCAGATTTTAAGTGCATTAGATAAAACCAGTCCGTGAAGCTTGGCGTGAGCGTGAACGTTGTCGTGTTTCGGACTGATGTCTGGTGCAGCCACGGTGGAAGTGACGGGTTTGAGCAGTTCTTGCTCTGGATTTATGCTAGGGCAATCATGAGATCACAACAGCGCCAGTGTGAGGATAGGCTAGACATGGAGGGTAGTGGGATCCGAAGCACGGTTCTCCGCTAGCCGACCGCAGGTTGTAGGGTGCCCAAGTAGTGAATTAGCCATTCATGAAAGGCTGCCCCACCGCCTTGCGAAAAATCCCAGAATGCTCCATCGTGCCGGTTGGCGACCGGATGTGAGGACCCGGTGGCCATTCCTGGGGGGGTTCGGGCGTCCCCGCAGTCTCCGATCTAGTCCCTCAAATGCGCAAGGGCCTGTTGTGTATCTCTGGGCCGGCTATCCAGTGCCTCGCTTAACTACCGTCTTCCCCACTCACCTAACACTCACTAAAAATATGAAGACGTTGAAAATAATAAGTCGTGTTTACAGCGGAAGCACGTCCTCTCGCTTGTAATGCACCTCTCTAATATTCGAGGACTGCACTCTAATCTCGATTCGGTCCACCACCATCTTGAGACCACTAAGCCACACTTATTATTTCTCACGGAGACGCAGATCCAATGCCCTTTCGACACAGCGTACCTCACATACCCAGGTGAGCACTCACTGGAGCACAATTTCATGCCGATTGCAGCTGGTATTTGTCTGTTTGCTCAGGATGACATTTGTTGTCTGCGTCTGCGTGACCTTGAAGAGCCCGATTTCTCTGTTCTATGGACTTTGGTGGATACCGGCCTAGATAAAGTAATCTACGCCGGATTGTATAGATTTCACACTGGAGACCTTGAGACTACCCGGTTGTTTAACTACATCTGTGAAGCGGCGGATGTGGCCCAGCAACGTTACCCTAATGCCCAACTGGTACTTCTGGGTGATTTTAATGCTCACCACCAGCAGTGGCTGTTTCCATTTCATTCTACTGACCATGCTGGCGAGAGAAGCTTATAAACTTGCTCTCTCACATAATCTCACTCAGTTGGTAATCGAGGCTACCAGGGTACCAGACGTTGAGGGCCACACAGCCAATTGCTTAGACCTGCTGCTGACTAACGAACCGGATCGCCAATAAGTATCGGTGTTGCCTCCTTTGGGCACTTCTGATCACTGTGTGGTTAAGTCTGTATCGTCATACTCACCACCCGATCCCTCGCCTCGAGGATGTAGGCGTTTTTGCATCTTATCCTTGGCGGCAGACCTGCTTTTCTTCTTGTGACCCGTCAACATGCGCTGATGCCATTACAGAGGTGGTCTATAGAGCAATGAAATATTTTATTCCATTCTCGGATGTCTCAACCTCCGGCAAAGCTCGCCCGTGGTTTGGTCCTGCATGTGCCGCTGCAGAAGCGAAAAAACGTGCAGCTTACCTTGTCTGGGCTGACGCTCGCAACAGCAAAACTCCAGATACACAAACTAAGAAGAAAGCCTTTAATCAAGCCGCCAAGTCCTGCAAGAAGGTGCTACGGAAGGCTCGCTTTAATCGAATTGGCCGAATGGGTGCCAAGCTTGCGACACATCCAGCTGGCAGCAAAGCATTCTGGTCTTTGGCCAAGTCGGTAGAAGCGAACTTCAGCCGCCCTTCTCTCCCTCCACTACTAAAACCAGATGGATCTCTAGCCCACACTGCAATCGAGAAAGCAAATCTCTTTGCTGCTCAATTTGCAGAAGCTTCACGTTTAGACACCTCTAACGAAACCCCTCCTAGCCTTCTTCGATGCGAAGCTACAATGCAGGAAATTAGCATCCATCAAAAAGAAGTGCTCAAAACGTTACGAAGTCTTGACGTGAACAAAACTAGTGGTCCGGACGGCATTTCGGCTGTAGTGTTGAAAACTTGTGCCCCTGAGTTGTCTCCCATACTCACAAGACTTTTTCGCCTATCTCTGAAAACTGGAATAGTCCCAAAATCCTGGAAGCTTGCTAATGTGCAACCAGTGCCTAAAAAAGGTAGTCGCGCTGACCCATCAAGCTATCGCCCAATTTCGGTCACTTCGGTCACTGTACTTTGCAAATGTATGGAACGTGTCCTGAATACGAAACTCCTTACATACCTTGAAGACAACAACCTCCTCAGTGATCGACAATATGGTTTTCGCCAAAAGCGATCTACTGGGGATCTTCTTGCGTATGTCACGCACATTGGGAGTGAGGCTATAGAGAAATATGGTGAAGCATTGGCTGTTTCACTTGACATCTCAAAGGCCTTTGACAGGTTCTGGCACGCTAGCCTTATTGGTAAGCTTCCAGCTTACGGATTGCCAGTTCAGTTTTGCTCATGGCTTGCTGACTTCTTGAGGGAAAGATCCATTCGAGTGGTTGTTGACGGATGCTCGTCTGATCGATTGGCAATTAATGCCGGGGTACCTCAAGGGTCAGTGCTCTCTGCCACACTGTTTTTACTGCACATTAACGATCTGCTTTTGCCCGGAATCATTGGGTATGCAGACGACAGTACAGTTGTGGAGAGATACTTTGCAAACGCACGAGCCAGTAAAACTGAAATTCAGAAACTCAGAGACGAGATGCTTATGCGTTTGAATTCGACTCTCCAGATCGTGTCCGATTGGGGCGATTCCAATCTGGTAAAATTCAACGCATCCAAAACGCAAGCTTGTCTCTTTTCGGCGAAAAAAAGTGAGTTTCTCCAAGTCCCGGTTTTCCAAAATGTACCGGTAACTATAGAAGATCATCTCGAACTCTTGGGAGTTTCACTTACTCGGACTCTCAATTTTGGCTCCTATATCGAGTCCAAGGCCAAAACTGCTGCCATGAAGCTTGGCATCCTCAACAAAGTGAGGCGATACTTCACACCTGGACAGCTTTCCACTTTATACAAAGCTCAAGTTCGGTCGGGTATGGAGTATTGCTGTCATCTATGGGATGGTTCAGCCAAACACCAGCTGGCTGCCTTGGACTCGATCGAGCGTAAAGCATTGAGGATGATGGGTGAACAGCTTAACGCCGAGACTAAGCTCCAGAGTCTCGAGCACCGTCGTAAAGTTGCTTGCCTTTCGATCTTTTACAGGATACATTTCAGAGAATGTTCCCAGGAATTACATGATCTGATTCCACCATCTCCTTTTCACAACAGGACAAGCAGACGTACCGCTCAATACCATTCATACCTTGTTAACCTACCACCCTTACGAACAAAGCGCTTTGCTTCCACATTTATAATGCGTACAGCCAAGGATTGGAATGCTTTGCCGTCGTCTGTCTTTCCTGAAAACTACAATCTAGGTCTCTTCAAGTCTCGAGTAAATAGGTGTCTTCTAGACCTGCGTGCCCCATCGTCGGCCACATCGTCGCTTAACATCAGGCGAGATCGTGGTCAAAGGTAGGTTTATTGATGATAAAAAAAAAAGGATTTCGAGTATTTAGGTGACAGATTAGCAACTGGACAGAGTTATGTATCTAGACAGACGAACTAAATTCTTCTAGCGCTTCGGCCGCTACAGCGGCACGCTTGCTTTGCTCGCTCGCCTTGCGCGTTGTTTTCTGTACTCTAAAATAACCTAACCATCTGTTTTTTTTTGTGTATAAAATTCTGAGGTGTACCGTCACCAATATAACGTTAGGCGCGTTCAAGTTTAATCTGAGAGGTGAGTCGTCGTAAAAAAAACTTTTAAAGGTTCACCCAGATGGTCTCAGGGACGGTGGACAGTGGGTCCACCTCTAAAAACCACTATTGAAGATTAGTTTCTTTATTGAAACAGGATACATAAGTACTCTACGTGCAGTTAGGCATACCATACGTCGTGAATAAGTCATAATCAGACAAATACCCGTTAGTAGCAACGATTGGTTTAGTTTTTGTGCGAGAATGGAAACGATGCGTTCAAATTTTCAGTGAAAGCAGTTGATAGACGCTAGGTTTTAGCTACCGCTCGTGGCTTTGCACGCGTGATTTCTACATAAAATGTAGTCCTATATGTTATTTCAGGTCACAGAACATCTACACAACACAACACAAAATCTACACAAAGTTTCATCCAAATCCACCCAGACTTTAAAGAGTGATTTAAACGCGCTATTGATGGCTTTAGGAATTTGCTACTATCGTTTTTTCTCCTAATTACCTACTCATAATGAATACTAGTGGCTCTGTGAGCTATAGACCTTGCAAACATTTTTCGAAATGACTGAAATATAACTTTTTTTACGTTTTCAACTATATCTCCGCCATTTTGAAAAAAATCTATTAAATAACAAATAAAATCTATAAGTTATAAAACTACGGTTGAGAAATGCGACCTGTAGAGGAGAAAGATTTTTTGCCTAAGCTGAAACGGAGACACACGTTCGCGATTCGCGTTCGCTCGGTCAATTAGTAAAGATATAAAGAATCGATACGGAGAAAAAGACACTATATTTCTCTTGTAACTCCACGCCATGGCCCAGAATAATAGAAAATAATTCACTTTGCGTAAGACGGATTGTATTGGATGAAAGGACGCGAGCTCCATCTCGCTGTAGCTGCCGATGTCAGATACTTCGAGTCTTCGTCTTCTTTATCATCCTGCCAACAAAATAAATGTTCTGGTAAGTCGGGCGATACAATTTAACGTGGAGCAACTCCCTCATTAAAATATCTTTATTTAACTCTCTCAAGTTTACAATACACCTACCAACACTAACAAAATAAACATATTGTTTGTAACAGGTTTAAATATGAGGGTAGATTTAAAAACTTTGGGGATAAAGAACGCATTTGATTCGTTGTAACTTTAGTCACTTTAACTAACTTTAGTTTTATAACCCACTGTTTTATAACCAATTACATACAACACTACTCCATCAGTAGGTTCGTAAGTTTTCACTGGATCTAAATCGAGGCGAGTGAAATGTTAATTTCGATTTTTGTCATACTAGCTGCTGCCCGCGGCTTCGCACGCGTGGTACCTACATAAAAAGTCAACTGCCCTTCTCCAAGGTCCCATACATCTCTAAAATTATTAAACTAATTCCTAATAACATTTATTTGTGTAATAAAACAATAAATTAACTTTTTTCGGGTTGATTCCTTTATTTGTGGTGTGAGCTCTTGCTTCTTTCCAAATTTCATTATATTCTGGGTCAACAGGAAGTACCCAAAAGGTTGACTAAAAACAGACATTTTTACAGCGTCAGCTTTTTTCACATCGCAGATCTAAGTATTTGATATTCATTTCAACTTGATACCAATTTCCACCTGAGGTCTTGACATACAGACAGATAGACGGATAAAGGATGATTCACGCTACACCGTGTCGCGACCGGGCCGTGCCCCGGCCGGGGCACGTTCAAACATTATGGTATACTTTTTGTATGAAGTGATTCATGCCTGACCGTGGCTCGGCCGTGCCCCGGCCGTGCGCCACCGGGACTTGGCCGGGGCACGGCGTTGAAATGTCGGTGGGTATTGTTTCCCGGCTCCGGCACGGTCCGGCCCAGACACGTTGTAACATGAACATATTCGCCCGGGCGCCCGCAGAGCAGTCAACGTCAAATCTTATTGAGGTGAGCAGCTCAATAGCAAAATAGACGATGAAAAATTATTAGACTGCTAATCGTTCGATGGGAGATATAGGCTTCTGAAATCTTGTAATTTTTTTGGTTAAGTCTGGTTTTACTTTTTCAAGTAAAAAAGTAAAGCATTCTTTAGACATTCTAAAATACCCATAAAACTTGTTCTCGTCAACTAATTATTCTTTGTAAAGTAAAGCAAATTCTCCTTCTGCTTCTTGCTTTCTCCAGGATGGATGTACACCCCATCTTCTTTTAGTAGTTTCGATGGCATTTGCAATAGCTGCCAATTCAAATTGTGAAAATTGCATATTTACTAAGCGTCAAGTCTATAGACAGATGAAATCACTAGCTGACAAAAACCACATAACACAGATATAGTCGTGCAAATAATACACCCAAATAGCCCGGTGTAGCATGAATGACTGGCCCGGCCGGCGCACGGTGGACGTGTCCCGGCCGGGGCACGGCCCGGTCGCGACACGGTGTAGCGTGAATCATCCTCAAGGGCGCCTTTTTCACCATTGATGTACGCAACCCTAAATATTAGGTTGGGGAAAAAGTCTTTTCGCATTATAGTATGTATGAACTTTTAATAAATCTCTTTGGCTAATATACTATTTGTATCTGGCTGGTTTTGGTATCATTGTTTGTTTGTTTGTTTTCAGCCCGTACTGTCCCACTGCTGGGCAAAGGCCTCCCCTCGAGTTTTTCATTGCTTTCTGTCTAACGCCATTGTCTGCCACCGACAGTCGCTAAAGGTGTCTAGCTCGCCACGCCAACGTTTGCGTGGTCTACCGCGCCGTCTCACTGTCTCAGGGTTCCACTCAGTGGTAGCTTTGGCCCACAGTTCGTCCGGCATGCGGCAGACGTGCCCTGCCCTGTCAGTTTCGTAGCTTTTTCAGCCACGTCGAGTGTAGTGAAACACAGCTAGCTGATTGAACACTGCTTTATTTTATCTGTTGGTACTATCTAATAACAGTCATAAACTACCCGCCACCATAAATAATACTACATCTTTCCCCTTATAATGTAAATTAAGTTTAAGAAGATAACAATAAAATATCTCTATACAATCTGTTGCTATAAAACTAAAGAAGTATATAAAAGTAAGTAGTATACCATTCGTAAAGGTATCTTTATTCAAAACTATACCTACATACCGTTAAACAACAATCACAGTGCTTACCGATAAATAGGTCAATCTATTTTTACACCAATCTATACAATATAAACATACCCCCATATAGGTAGTAGGTACATAGGTACAAGTAGCTATATCTACATATAATATGTTTATATAATCTACCTATTATATAAAAAGTTTATTCTTACCACGTTTAAAACATGAGTAATTAGTTATACAATGCAAATAAATAGTAGGTAACTAAATCAATTATAATGAACCTACTCAGTTATTAATCGAAATCTAATTCTCTCATTTTTTCGTTTTGTTTTTTATACACTTTAGCCTTACTTCTAGTCACTGGACCCGTATGTTCAAATAGAACACGATCCGAAGTATGTTTAGATAGCTCCGTATTTTTGAAGCTCCCTCCCCAATGCCTGATGACATCGGCAACCCGTCAGAGCTATAATAAGCTAAGTTCCCCGTGCTGGTTGATCGCTGAATACCTACCTTAGCTATAGGTATGTTGCTATCGGTGCTCGCACCAGCTGTCTGGTTTATGTCTAACCTTGTAACAATATGCCTGCGATTACGGCGGTACCTACGACCTACCTCATCTTGCAGTATGTATGACCTTGGCTCGGGAGCTTTCTGCACTACCTTCATACTCTTCCGCCGACTACCATCCGCTACTAACACTGTATCATTTTCGTGCAATACTGGGAGGTTTCTAGATGACCGATCGTACATCATTTTTTGTTTATTTTGGTTTACTAAAATAGCCTCATGATTCTTTTTCCTATCTACTTTTTGTTCTAGTAACCGCCTACAAATAGGCAAACGCGTATTTAGCCTTCTACCCATTAATATCTCCGCGGGCGAGTCTAAATTATCTCTAGGCGTAGATCTAAAATTTAACAAACTAACGTAGTAGTCAAGTCCGGAATCTACACATTTTTTGAGCAGCGTTTTAACTGTCCTAACTGCACGTTCGCTTTTTCCGTTCGACTGAGCGTATAGCGGCGATGACGTAATGTGTCTTATATTCCAATTACTAGTAAAAGCTTTAAATTCTTTTGACACATAAGCTGGTCCGTTGTCTGTAATTAATTCGCTAGGTATACCATGCCTACCGTATTGTTCCTTCATAGCTTTAATAACAGATTTGCTAGTTATAGTATTTAATTCATTGACTTCAACAAAATTTGAAAAATAGTCCACTAGAATCAAATAATACTTTTTCCTATATTCAAATATATCAGATCCTATCTTGGCCCATGGAATGTCTGGAATGTGATGTGGCAACATGGGTTCTCTGGGTGGCGCAGACGCATGTAGCGCACAAGTGCTGCAACTCTGCACCACCCGCTCCACATCACGTGATATACCCGGCCAGAACAATATGCCTCGTGCGCGCCGCTTACATTTATCTATTCCTAAGTGACCCTCGTGAATTCGAATTAACATTTCGTTTCTTAACGACTTAGGTATTATTACCGAATTTTCCTTGAATATTATCCCATCAATATACTGCAAGCACTCGCGATATGACCAATACCCACGAATATCTTCTTCTACTGCATATTTACACCTGGGCCAGCCATTTATTATTAACCCCACCAACGATTGCGATTCCTTGTCGTTGTCCGTATGCTCCCTAACTAAATCTAACTTTTCGTCGCTGAACGGTAACTGTTGTATCATAAAACAAGCCTGGGCTTCTACCTCGGCGTTCAATCGCTCGTGCATCAAATCAGGTAGGGCTGCCCGCGATAAGGTGTCTGCGATATACATGTACTTACCGGGCGTGTAAACAACCTTTATATCATAACTTTGGATACGCAACATCATCCTTTGCAACCGGGCCGGAACAGACGATAGAGATTTTCTAAAAATCGATTCTAACGGCTTATGATCTGACTGTACCGTGACATCGGTTCTACCAAATATGTACTGGTGAAACCGCTCACATGAAAATACAATGGCCAACAACTCTTTTTCTATCTGAGCGTATCTACATTGTGTGTCTGTAAGAGTTAGCGAGGCGAACTCAACCGGCCGCCCCTCCTGCAAAAGCACTGCTCCTAGTGCACTTGCACTTGCATCTACCGAAAGTATTATAGGATGATCATGGGAATATAATGTTAGAACTGGAGCGGAAGAAAGTTTATTTTTAAGTGATTTAACCGCGTCGGCATGTTCTCTGTCCCAAACCCATTCCGAACTCTTTTTTAAAAGTCCCCTTAAGACAGCCACTGATTCAGAATAACTTGGTATGAATTTTGACAAGTAATTTACCATACCTAAAAACCGCTCCAGTGATTTTTTATCTTCTGGATCTGGCATGTCGACTATAGCTTTTACCTTTTCATTATCTGGCCTCATACCATTCTCGTCAAACACATGCCCCAGGTACGTTATTACATTAACTCCAAATTTACATTTCTCCTTATTAAACCTAATACCTACTTCTTTGGCTCGCCTCAAAAGTAAATGTAGTCGCGTATCGTGCTCTTCCTTAGAAGTACCCCAGCAGACAATATCATCAATAAATGAATCCGTGCCCTCCAAATTATCTAGAAGCTGTCTTACCTTCGCATGGAATATTTCCGGAGCGCAATTAATTCCATACGGCAAACGTAAGAACTGATATCTACCAAATGGCGTGCTAAAAGTACATAGATCAGCGCTGGCTTCATCTAACTTCATCATCCAGAAACCACAACGTGCGTCCAGCACGCTAAATACCCGCGCCCCCCGTAGCTTAGAAGCTATCTCACTCACGGTAGGTAACGAGAAATGCGCCCTCTTTACAGCCTGATTCAATACTCGCGCATCTAAACATACTCGGATATCTCCATTTTTCTTAGCAGCTATAACTATAGGATTGACCCATTCAGTTGGGTGGATCACCTTACGCACGATACCTAATTCTACGACTTTTGTTTTGGAGCGAATGGTAGCATTTTTGATTCGGTCAGTTAGTTTAATGCCGAGGATGCTTCGCTCCATTGCCCTTTGACAAACCTCGAGTTTAGTCCTCTGAACACCAGTGAGGGACCAAGTTTGAGCACCATAGGTTAGAATTAGGAGGATACAGACGTCCATGAGTTTACGTTTGAGAGATAGAGGCAGATCACCTTTAAATTGTGCTTTCATCGACCAATAGCTTCGCCAGGCGTTTTCGGTCCGTCTTGCGACTTCCTTATCCTGCCGGTCTTCGAAAGAAACTAATTGGCCGAGATAAACGTACTCATGAACGTATTCCATATTCCCCCCATTTACCGAGATAACCTTTTTGGTGCTGTTTGTTATGACTTTGGTTTTACTCATGTTCATCTGAAGACCAATCTCCAGGCTTGCTGTCGCTAGATCTTGTAGCATGTCTTGTAGTTGAAAAGCTGAAGATGAGAAAAGGACGATGTCGTCAGCGAAGCGAAGGTTTGTCAACCTTGCTTTGCCTAGGTCAACGCCCTTCTCTTTCCAGCGAGTTGTAAATGTGCGGAAAACTTCTTCTAGGGTACTAGTGAATAACTTAGGCGACAGTGGGTCTCCCTGCTTAACTCCTTTTTTTATTTCGAATATAGTTCCGGATGATTGTAGTTTAATGGCAGTAGTACTGTTTGAATAAATTCTATGGATGAGTTGAATGTAAGTGGGTTCAATATTTTGATTTTCTAGTGCTTTTAATATAGATGAGTGACTAATGCTGTCAAATGCTTTTTTATAATCTACAAAGGCTAAATATAATAGTAATTTGTATTCTGTGAATTTTTCAATGATTTGATTGATGGCATGGAGATGATCAGTAGTAGACAGTCCACCGCGAAAACCTGCCTGCTCGGGGGGTTGTTCCTTATCCAGCTGTTTCGTTATTCGATTTTCTACTACTTTTATAAATGTTTTATAGACGTGAGATATAAGGCTAATCGGGCGGTAGTTATTTATATCGGACTTATCTCCTTTCTTGTGTATTAAAACTATATTGGAATGGCAAAAATTGTGAGGAAATATACCAGTTTTCAGTATTGAATTGAACATGTTTGTTAAGTGTGGAAGTAGGGTGGGCTCGCAAACTTTTAATGCGTCTGTGCTGATACCATCCTCTCCTGGCATTTTGTTGTATTTCATTTGGCGAAGTGCCAAATGAACTTCCTGGCCAGTTATGAAAGGTATATTATCAGAGCATGAGTAATCTACAAGATTATTGTTATATTGGGCATCTGAGTATAGATTTCTATAGTAATTCGTGCATATTTCTAAAATTTTTTGTCTATTTTGATGTTTCTTTCCTAAATCGTCTTTCAAATTTATAATCCAAGATTTTCCGGCTGTAATTCCCTGTTTGGCTATTTTCAATGAACTGCTATTTTCTAAAGCTACCTTAATCATATTTTCATTAAATTTTCTTAAATCTCTACGAATATATCTTTTTACTTTTTTGTCTATTGTCCTATATTGCAAATCCGCTCTATTGTGTGTCAGTTTATTCCTTTCTTCTATCAGTTGTCTTGTCTCGGCAGAGAGTTTATGCTGTTTTTTTATTTTAGGTTTTATCTTTTTACTTGCTAGTTTAATACTATTTTCTATATTATCAAATTGTTGTTGGACTTCTTCTGAATCTGTATTTAATAAATCAAAGCTATTTTTAAATTCTAGATTGAAGTCTTCCTGACTAATTATTAGTAAATCTTTATTTAATTTCTTTATGTTGTTGCAAAATTTTTTCTGTCTTATAAGTTTCAAGTCAAATTTAACTGTGGTTTGAACAGGACGATGATCAGAACTGAATTTAAATGTGTTAAGGACTTCTACGTTTTTAATAATTGATTTATTGGATGAAAGAATAAAATCGGTTTCGTTTCGGTATAAACCGCCTGGTGACTCCCATGTCCATCTACGTTGGGGTTTTTTATGGAAAAAAAAAATCGTTTAAATTTTAAAGAACATAATTCCAATTTCAAATTAGGAAAATGTGTGATTTTTATTTGTTTTTCGTACTGTCAAGATCAAGATGAGTGAATCTAATGAAGAAATTCGATACATTTTAAAATTTTACTACAAAAAAGGTAAAAATGCAACGCAAGCCTCGAAAAAAATTTGCGATGTTTATGGACCTAGTGCAGTGTCTGTGAGAGTAGCACAAATTTGGTTTAAGCGTTTTCAATCCGGAAATTTTGATGTCAAAGATGCACGTCGCTCTGGTCACCCTATTACGGATAAATTGGATGCCATTTTTGAAAAAGTGGAGCAAGATCGGCATATCAGTAGTTACGACGTAGCTGAAGAACTGGGAATTGACCACAAAACAGTTTTAGCGCATTTGAAAAAACTGGGTACACAAAAAAGCTCGATATTTGGGTACCTCACGAGCTCACTGAAAGAAACCTAATGAACCGTGTATTCATTTGTGATTCTTTATTACGACGTAATGAAACCGAACCATTTTTGAAGAAGCTGATAACTGGTGATGAAAAGTGGATCACGTACGACAAGAACGTGCGAAAAAGGTCGTGGTCAAAGGCCGGTCAGGCTTCACAGACTGTGGCGAAACCCGGGTTAACTCGCAACAAGGTGATGCTGTGTGTGTGTTGGGATTGGAAGGGCATTATTCATTATGACCTTCAGATTTCCACCTGTTTCGGTCTATTCAGAATTCTTTAGGCAGTGTTAGATTAACATCACGAGAGGACTGCCAAAACCACTTGTCGCGGTATTTTGATCAGAAGTCCCAAAATTTCTATAGTAATGGGATCATGTCCCTACCTACAAGATCGCAAAAAGTTATCGAACAAAATGGTACCTACATACTTTAGTTAAATGTAAATAAACTATATTAAAAAATGTTTTGAATTTTCTTAAAAAATGCGAAGAAACTTTTTCCCCAACCTATTATATTATTCAGAAGTCTAACCTTGTACTCTAGTGTGTAGGAGCCCGCAATGGAGGCGGGTCTCGAAGCAGGCGTTGATGGAACCGTGGGCACTGGTTCTGACCATTCCTCGTAGAGTTCAGGCCGGGGACCTATGGGCACGTCGGGGTTGGTACGGCAGTTCGCCATGATCCATTTCTGCTCGAGAGGTGACGGCGCCCTATTAAGAATACAGTATTTAAAAATCTCGTCAGTAGGCGCAGCTAAAATGTATGCTATTTTACCTAGAATAGTGTGAGAAAAGGATAGACATGCACGAAGGGTAGTGATGAGCAGTACGGAGATAGTTTGATTATGATTTGTAATCATATATAAGATTAGACTGATTTCTACATCAAGCGATCGCAAATCATGAACAGACTTTTAGGGTTCTCATGAAAAAACTACTGAATGTATCTATTTAAAATAAAGTTGTTTACGTTCTTGAATAAATAAATTATGCTTGTATCGGAATCAACGTATTTGGAATTAACGTACACTGTATGTCATCTATTCACGCCCGAAGTTGCGCTAAAATCAGTGTTGAAATACGTTTATTTTGAGGCTGGTCTCATTCAAACCGATATGTTTGTATGAAAAGATCGGCTAGTTTACTCTTAAGAAACTAAAATACTCGCTGCTGCGCCACGCGTGGTACCTACGTAAAAAGTAGCCTATGTCCTTCTCCAAGGTCCCATCTATCTCTATACCAAAATTTATCAAAATCTGTTCAACGGCTTAGGCGTGAAAACGTAACAAACAGACAGACAGACAGACAGACAGACGAGTTACTTTCAGATTTAATATTAGTTAGATTAAGTATTTAAAGTATAAGAGTAATATTTGCTGGCTTTGGCACTGAAATAGTCAAACAATGAAGCACGTGTTAAAAACGTCAGGTAAAAATGGCAATATATTTTTGTAAAATTTAAAAAGTGGCTTTTAGACGAATGTTTTTATATAGGTTGTGAATATTATTATTATAGGGACATCTAAGCTGTAATAACATTATTGTTTGGCCTATTAAGATTAATGGATATAAAATACCATTGTTTATGGTAATTGTGTAAGGTAATTAGCTCATATTTATTAAAAGTTAAGAACCAAATGAGCATGCCAAAGAATATAGTAAGACATACATAGGATAAACTACTCTAAGACCAAATTGTAGCACAGGCAAATTCATGCAAATAAATCAATTTTCATTTTATTTAATTTCATGATAATTTTATGATTCTTTCTTTAAACTATAAAACAAAAAGCGACGACTGTAAGCCCCGGGCTCGATAGATACCATCTCAGATCTTAGAGCTTTGAGGATGGCTAAAAGAGGTAGTCAGAGGCACAAGTATATTGAGCACATGCTCACGCTTTTGCGCCGTAGTTAGTGTTCTGAACGCGACAGGTTGCAAGCCGCTTTTTATCTTTACTTCCTTACTAATATTATAAATGCGAAAGTAACTTTAATAAGGGGTTGAAAATGGGGATGAAAGTATTGTCATTTTCAGAAATAGAAACATTAAATTTAAGGCTGTTGATCCCTACTAATATTATAAATGAGAAAGTAAGTAAGTAACTGTATGTCTGTCTGTCTGTTACGTTTTCACGTCTGAACCGCAGAACCGATTTTGATGAATTTTGGTATAGAGATAGATGGGACCTTGGAAAAGGACATAGGCTTTTTATGTAGGTACCATGCGTGTGAAGCCGCGGGCATCAGCTAGTACTAGTATAAGCAAGTAATTTTTTAAATGGTCAAATCGTAGTTGCTCGAAAAGGAAACCCACAACGTTAACGGAACGGACGGAAACCACGTTATGTTCGTAAGGGTGCTACCTCTACACCACCAGGTGCTCTAATGAACAACAGTAGAATTCGCCTATTACGACTTCGGCTAACTGTTTTTAGCGACGGATATGCAAACACAAGTTAGGTTCTATACAGACGTACTATGTGACCAACTGCTTAGCACGACCTATTTCGACAATTAATCAGCCGGTTAGAAAGACGCGCAGTTTTTTCGAAAACAATTAGAAGCTTGTGAATCAAATGTAACCTTCGCAGAGGAATTCGGCATGTTTTACACTAAAATCGCTTCAATTATACTGTCGTTTTGTGCGTCGTCTGGTTAAAGTCAAACTCAAAGTCAAAAGATACTTTATTCAATACAATCACAAGGATCACTTTGAAACGTTTTACATACTAGGTGAATTTAGGTGCCAATTCATCCTAACCCAAGCCCGAGAAGAACTGGCAAGAAACTCGTCTTGGTCCTAGCGCTTTTTACATGATCCATCTAATAACTACCTTAACTACGAAATACTAATACAAGAGAGTTTATAAATTTCAAGTGTGTCGGTTAACTGTCTGACGGCAGAGCCACATGAGGCCATACATTCTTATCCATAATATAGTTATTTATATTATAATAAGCTTTCTTCAAAAGACTACCTTTTATGTATGCTTTAAATTTCTTAATAGGTAGTTTAGTAGCATTTTCAGGAAGCTTATTATAGAAGCGCACCGTGTTCCCCATAAATGATTTATTTACTTTTTCTAGTCGCAACCTAGGGATGTATAATGTGTGTCTATTCCTGGTATTAATTCTATGAAGTTCATTATTTTGCTGAAACCCATCTCTATTTTTATGTGTGTATAACAAATTTTCATATATATATTGTGAAGCTATTGTGGGAATATTAATTTCTTTGAATATTTCTCTCAAAGATTCTCGTGGTTTCATTCTATAAATGGCACGTATTGCCCTTTTTTGAATAACAAATAATTTACCAATATCAGCTGCATTCCCCTAGAGAATGATCCCGTATGACATAACACTATGGAAGTAACTGAAGTGAAATAGTCTAGCTGTAGCTTCATCAGTAAGCAGCAAGCAGTATCGCACGAACTGCATATGCAGCGGAACTAAGCCTACCTACCAGCAAGTGTTTCAATTTGTGGTCCCTTATATTTTCTTAAGTTAGGGATCTGAACATTCATATTTAGGCTTTTTGTAAGAAATGAAGAAATACGTGCTTCAACGTTTTTGCAAAATCATCCCCGATGGGGGTAAAATAGGGGATTAAACTTATGAGATGTTTTTAAGATGCACAGAATATCCTTACAAAAATAAAAATAAAGGTTCTAAGCATACGCGTACGAAGTTGCGGGTAACAGCTAGTAATAAATAATATCGGACATTTCACTCAGCATCATCTGGCCCCAAAGTAAGCAGAGCTTGTGTTATGGGTGACCACATGACTGATATACCTACTACCTATAGATAGATAGATAGAACAGACCAGATCAGACAAGATAAATTTGGTTTGAGATGTGATACGTAATGTTAGTAAAGACTTGCCTCACAGCTGAGTTGGTAGTAACTCTGCCTTTTGCGTTGTAGGTTCAGGGTTCGATCCCCGTCCAAAACGAACGTTTGTGATGAACATTATAGATGTACCTATGTCCTTTGTCAGGGTTTTTTAAAGTATCTGGTCTCCATAAAACAAGCTGTGCTTAGTTAGGCTGGATTTTATTGAGTGAATTGTTCAGTAATATTTATAAATAAACACACAATGGGTGCCTGCAGATAGGCGACGTAGCCGGGGCAGGTTGAAGAAACGTTGGCGTGACGATCTCGATGCCTTCGAGAAAGACTGGTGGGAAGTGGCGGGGGACAGGGACAAATGGATCGAATTGGGGGAGACCTTTGCCCAGCAGTGGAAAGTATAGGCTAGTAAAACAAAAAATATAAATTTATATGGTGGTCAAACATTTTTTTTATTAATAACCTACCTTACTGATCCTGATTCAGTTTTTCTGTTTCCATATATCTTGCTAAGTACATAATACTGCTGCTTACCAAAAGTAACCCTACATTATCTAGTCACATGCAAAGTTCGTTCGTTCGTTTCGTTCACGTATAAAAGTTTGTATCTACCTATAAGCAGCACTCTACTTACTGAATAGAACTATATTCCACCAATTAAAGCTCCCCGACGCTTTTCCGTTTATGTTTGTTTAGGGAAATTTTCTAAACTTTAAACAGCTTGTTAGTGTAATGGCACATTTCGTGGCCATTTGCCTGATGTCAAAAGACACTGTCGGGATAATTATCTGCATAATTATATCTCTTCGTAGCCATGATGTCAAAACTGGAGCTATCTACAGATACTATATTGGCACAAGAGAAAAGAGCACGCGAGACGTTAAAAAACGTTTATTCGGGCTTTGGTTAAGAGGAATTGGCACTTAAATTCACCTAGTACCTATGTAAGACGTTTCAAAGTAATCCTTGTGATTGTATTGAATAAAGTATCTTTTGACTTAGACTTTGACTTATTAGGAATGACGCGTGCTCTCCTCGAACACCTCCTTGTTTCCTCTCTTAGAAAAGGTTCATTTCTATTCATAATGCGAAATAAAATACAAGGTACAATGACTGGTCCTAGGCAGTCAATTTTCAACTAATAATAATAATATTAACCTATAAATAATAAATATTGCTGGACAATTCACACAGCACTATCTAGCCCCAAAACTAAGCGTGTATTATAGGAACTAGGTTATTGATAGAACACTTATTCTGGCTGTGATCTGGATCAGTTTGAACTATCTGTAGATAGTTTAGATAGCTCAACTGTTTCACATGTACATTTCTGTAATAATTTCTGTAAATAAATGTGTACTCTTATTATGTAGTAAAGATTTATCCCATTCTATGTGTTGGTGTAAATACATACTAAAGATACTTTATAACACCGAGACACAGAACAAACATCTAAGTTCATCACACAAATATTTGTACTGGGAAGATAACAACCTACAGAGACGCGGAGCTGTAATGCGGAAGGTTGCAGGTTTGATTCCTGTCGCGGGACAAATGTTTGTATGATCTACAAGTATTTGTCTGGGTCTGGGTGTTTCTATGTATAATATGTATTAAAAAAAATAAAGTAAGTATATAAGTAGTATCAGTCATGTGGTACCCATAACTCAAGCTCTGCTTACTTTAGGGCCTGATGAGGCTGCGAGAAATGTCCGGCATTATTATTATAAATGACTCTACAGCCTACGAACAACGACGGTAGCGTTGTCAGAGCTTTATGTGCTGACGAAGCTTAGCAAAAAAGGTATTTGTAATTATGTAAGATACAGAATTTTCATAATTTTTCATCTCACAAACGCCCTCAGTTTATGCAAGCACGATGCTTTATATCTAGAGTATAGGCTCTATATCTAGGGACATATTACCCGGGCCGAGCCCTTGTTAATGTCTAATGTCTGGCAACACCTTTACATATTACTTTTTGCGCCGGCACTTAATTGTACCCGTGATAATACAAGTTTCAGTAGAGTATAGCATGGTATTTTTGTGTGTTGCCATAACTTTGTTTTTCGTCACACACAGGCGTACATTATCCTCAATTCTGTTGGCACCAACCTAACTAATTTTAGCTAAATATAGGTTTAGACTGTCAAATGAAACTTTGGTATTCTGCTGTTACCAAGTTATACTAATTTAATTTTGTCTAATTTAATTAAGCGTTCCTTATTTGGTTGGATGGTACCGACCGCATAGGTTTTACAAATGCTATGACTAACTAAAATATATTTTAGACAATTCCTAATTTTAGAAAATTAATTTTACCTGAAATTAAGATTATTGTAATTAATGTTACAAGTTGCGCGACGATTTTGCAACTTCTGTATGATTTCTAATTTTGTCATGAAAATAGAGTAAGTATGTACAAAAGTGAAAAGTATTTTATGTATAAATGTAAGAACGACTTTCGCATTGTTAAGTACACTAATATTATATAGAGATAAGATTTGATTGTTATGTTTGTTTCTAATGGATTGAACACAAACGAATTAACCGATTTAAAAAAATATTTCACCTACATTTGGTAGTAGCTCTGTCTTCTGCGATCTAGGTTGTGGGTTCAATTCCCTGCCAGGATAAACATTTGTGTGATGAGCATAGGTGTTTGTTCTGTATCTGGGTGTTATATAGTATTATAAGTTTGTATTTAAAAATATATAAGTACCTATTTTATCAGAGATCTGGTTACCATATTACAAGCTATGCTTAGTTTGTTGGGACTAGATGGTGTTATGTGCATTGTCCAGCAATATAAAAAAAACCGTGCGGCTATAATGTCTAACTATTAAAGTTAAGGCACACTATCTGCTTTTTGTTCAAATTAGTCATTCAAAACATAGGTAAAATCGAAATATAATGACTTTCGTATCATATTAATCCTTATAAACTAAATTGTTTTATTGTTGATTATGCACATGTAAATTAGCCTAAATTGCACCCGTGCGAAGTCATTCGGGTCGTTATTTCAAAATAAAGTGATTGTAACTGAATACGTAAGCTCACCTGATGATAGCAGTAATATCATCAGCTTTGTAAACCACCTTTGTCTTCGGGTCGTAAAAGCCATCGCCCGTGTCGTAGTACCCTGCGGGTATTTCTCTCGTGGGCTGTTCTGCAGTTAGATACGAGGTTCCTGCTGGTTGCAGCCCGTTTGTGTGTTCTATCGAAAACCTGAAAATACAAATACAAATATATAATCAATCTAAACACGGATATAGTACAAATACAAATATATTTATTGGAGCAAAAATAACAAGGAAACTTTAAAACATATGAAAACGATACCGACCGCAAAAGTATAAAACTGTGGCGCAGCCAATAGCGCCCTTCTCTAATCAATTCCAAATTAACGACATTTTTATAAGTTAAAAAGATTACCTTTAAAAAGTAAAATTAAGTAAGCAGAATACATTTAATGTTAGCAGTCATTAAATGTATCTAAAATGTAATTTAATATTTCGAGTCGTTCGTCAACTCGCACCGAAAAACTCGTACCACGTGATACCAGTTGACGAATTGCAAAAATAATATTATTTTCGTTGTGCAACTCTTACCACTTTTTTTTTGTATTGAGTTTATTCGTCAAGGGACACTCAGCTAAAAAGGTGAAACATCATTCTACTCCCAATAGTGTGTTTTTATTGTCAAACCCAAAAACATTGTTTGCAACTTCTAATAGAATAGGTTACTATTGGTTATCATCAAAGTTAGAATGCTGGAAATAAAAAACTGTTACCACATGTCAAACGTAAGATTTATAATCTTTCGGTTTAACAGATAAGCTTATCTCTTTGGTTTAACACATAAACAATGGCAGCGGCACCAAAGTTTAGTCAACAAAAGAGTTTTTAGAACAATGCTAGATAACTTCAATATATGCCTGCCTGCACTGCCTTTTATTTAATTTTAAACAGTTTTTAGACCTTTTTTGCGTGACAGCGAGTAAGTATCAGCAATATCAATACCTAAAAAGATTTTCTAAAAAAAATACTTTGCTTTAAACTTGTGTCTAGTAAGGTGCTCTTCAACATGTACCTTGCGTTTTTAAAACTCTTATAATCCTGCGTGTGCCAGAGTATACATTGGATTTGGATGCGGTTTACGAAAATTGAACTGTTTTGGTAAGTGCATTTCGTTTCTTTGCATTAGATAGTATTTGAAACGGGATATTTACCATGATATATGAGTTTTATGATAGTACTAAAACACATAATAATATAGTGCCCATTTTATTTGCACTTCTACCAAACAAAAGAAGACTAACTTACGAAATAATGCTGCGGTTAATTTAATCCCAAGTTCCAAAATGGAATCCAATGTCTTTTATATTGTATTTCGAAGCTATGCAAGCTATACTCAAAGTATTTCCAATGACTCCTCTATGAATGGTTATTATTTTCACTTTACATGGTGCTTATGGAGGAAAGCAAGAGAATTCAAAATCACGAAATCGAAACTAATAAAAAAACATATTCGACGTTGTTCCGTTTTAGTGCATTTACCCCAAATTGCAATCGAAGACGGTTGGCTTTACATTATGTGCCGATCTCCAAAGGTAGCAAATGTAATTAAATTCAATGATTAAAATTTATCAGGAAAAAATAAACAGTGGAAATTTATGAATATTTAAGAGGCGTACACTCAATTATTACAAATGGAGTAATTTCTGTTGACTTACATACGCAATAATATTATTTTTGCAATTCGTCAACTGGTACCACGTGGTACGAGTTTTTCGGTGCGAGTTGACGAACGACTCAATATTTCGCTGGAATGTGTATAGATCAGGTATTATGTTCCAAGGGCTTCTTGTTCCCCAGTCAGGTTCCCCACATTGGGAACCCGAGTGTGACAAGGTAAGAGAGGAAAATGTAAGTAAATTCAGATCCTTCTTCTTATTATCGTATTACTACTGGGTATTGTGGTGAAAGGACTTTAGGAAAGGCGCACTTTAACGCCTGAAAGGTCTTGGAACTTTTTAGGTTGTTCAACATGCTGGTTTGCTCACATTAAAATTAGAAAAGTAATTGTGTTCTGTGACCTGTGAGAACTTTCTAGGTCAGAAGCCATATAAGAATAATTATGATAATTTTGTGTGACTAACAAATAACAAGGAGAGGGTTTTGCGGCGTGAAACAAGTCAAGCTGATTCGACTTATTCAATATGCTATAGTAGGTAGGTAGGTAGGAAGGTAAGGTACCTAATGAGAGCAATTCCGCTGGCATTTTCCCAATTGTTATATACAAAAGGATATAACGTTAATGGTACTTAGAGGAAATGTATGTGAATAGAATAGTTATTATTACTTGGCGAAATATTGCTTATTTACTATGAAATGTTACGCATCATCATCATTTTAAGAGGTGACTGTTAGTCATGTTTATTTCTGTTGACATTGTTGAGCCATGATGGGCTTTTGGCCGGCTTTCCAAAACTTTTATAGAATGTAGAATCGAAATCCATGTTTCTTATAATTCCTGTTTATTACCGTTTCATGGCTAAACGGCTGAATGGCTCTTGATGAAATTTAGTAAGGATATAGATTGTTTCTTGGAGACAGACATAGGCAACTTTTTGTATAGGTACCACGCGTGCGAAGACGCGGGCAGTAGCTAGTAAAAAAATACTAAACGTTACAAAAAAATACAGTGAGTATTGAACCTAAAAACAGTTTAATTCTATCAGTTATCTGGTCACCATAATACAAGCTATCTTAGCTTGGGGCTCGATCGTGTTGTGTGCATTGTCCACCTAAATTTATTTTTATTTTATAGTATGACGTAAAACAGGCTATCACTCAGTATAACGATAGAGGAATACGAAGGCTGCTGTAAAAACAAAGTCAAAGTCAAAGTCAAACCATTTTTATTTAATAAAATCACAAGGGCCACTTTCAATCGTCTTACATGCTAGTGAATCTAGGTGCCGATTCCTCCTAACCCCAGTTAAAGAAGAATCCGGCACGAAACTCGTCTGGTCTTAACTCTTTTTTGTAAAGATAAAAACAGCATAATGTTAGAAGCCACCAGACTCTACGACACAGTTCACTGGTCTGAATGTGGACAATTTCCGGTGAACGGGTCCTAGATCGTAATCAAATTTCGTATCCAATTTGCAAAATTTTCCTCTGCTCATATTTGCGAAAGTTTTAGGGGCTTAACTACGTTAGTATGGACTGCCTACTGGGTCACAGATTATGTACTTCCTCTTAGTAGTTAGTTTCGAAAGGACTGTAGGAAAACGAGTGTCTTATGGAAGTCGATGGAGAAGATCTCACAGCCGTAGGTGATGACTGTGAGGTCGATTTAGGACACATCCTCCAGATTTCACATTTGCCATAAATCTAAAATATTTTAATTTTTGTTCAGTTTGGTCATTGATGACGAATAAGGAAAACGAATGAAGATACATTCGCCAGAGTTTGCCGGCAGAGTTTTTTTGCACGTTGTTATCTATGTTCTAACATACCTAACCTAACCAATGGTTTCGATTTGATTTAATCGAATGACAAACGCGAAATCTGTCGAATGAGGAATCATGAATAATATCGTTTCGTCAGAGGATGAAAAAATCTGACGAATGCAGAAAAAATAAATGATCTGACGAATGTGGAACCTGGCGGATGTGTCCTCAAACGTGAGGTCTTCTTCTTCAAGACTAAATTTGATTAGGACTCCTTTATGCAGACTGTATTTTACGAGTAGTTTCAAAAGATAAAGATATGAAATGTAGCTTCAGACAGGTAAGTTTAATTCCAACCGCAATCAAGCACTTGACAAGTTCGCGTGATGAAGCGAACACCATTTCCCGCGGGAAATTGATTTCCCAGCCAATCTTGACAGGAATCGATTTTGTGATTGCATCTGTCTGTACCTTTAGGTATTTGAGTACTGTGTCTAAGAATCTAGATCTAGAACACTCAAGTATTGAATAACCTGAGTACTTGCATTTTTACTTTTAAAAATTTCGTCAATTGTACTGAACATTTCAGAAACAGTACCTAGATTTTAATCACGTTCTAATTTCAAAATAGTTCGTGAGTAAAAATCCGTGGTTCTCAATATAGGTTAGGTACCGACGTACCTGCCTCTGCATGCATTGTGTGCGTAGAAGTCAAATCTGTCTACAAATAAATTATTCGTGCAATAAATATGACAGTTTATGTGACCTTATAACTAATGCGCTAGGCATTAGGTCTAAAAAGCCTTAAAGCTCACCTTCTATCAGGGATCTTGCAATACATCCAGTCAGTCTCAGCGTACTCCAAGTCGTCGGCAAAGAACAGCGTCCGTTCTATCATTGTCCCCTTTTCCCATTTGCCGCGAATTATAGCCCCGCTGGGGTAGCGCATTTCTCCCTCCCCATGGAACATTCCATCGTCAAACTCACCTTCGTATATAACTCCTGCGGAACAAAAGAAACGCCTATCTTTAGTTTCCGAGATCTGTATAGCGATTATAGAACTCAATCTTTGATTGAGACATTGATTGTATCTTATAGACGATACAATCAATGTCTATCAGTTTCGTATCGAGAGTACGAAACGTACGTTTGGTTTCTATCTCAGTAGTACAGTACAAATAGACGTTTTTTTTGGTCAACTTTGCACTAAATTTCCGATCCAAATTTTTCTTACTGAGCATAAAATCACAAAATGCTGACAGATCCAGGTGACGCTTCAAGCGCCATCTTGAAAAAACGTTTTGGTCGATATCTCTGTAGCTATGCACTTCAGGGCAAAAAATTTAGAGACCATTATTGTAGAAAATACAATTTCGCATCTTTTGTTTCTAGTAAAATTTTTGTAAAACTTACCGTTTGACTAGCCTACAGTTTCTATTCATAGACAGCATGTGTTACAATCAACATTAACCTTCCGTAATACTAAGTACCTGGATGATCCGAGCTTTGCTCGGTATAAAACACGGATATGGGACGTTTTCTAAAAATGAAACCTAGCTAGATCGACTTATCGCCCCCGAAACCCCCTGCATACTAAATTTCATGAAAATCGTTGGAACCCTTTCCGAGATTCAGATTATATTTGTACATACATATATACAAGAATTGCTCGTTTAAAGGTATTAGATAGATTCATCAATAGTAACTGAAAGCTGTAAGTATCAATGTTTTGATAGTATCAGAACTCCATGATTGCCCAGCTGGGGTTTAACTACATAGAGGTGATGGTAATTAACTTCTGCTTAGTTTTTGACACTGGAAGCCGTTTCTAACCCAGATCTAGCCAAGTATTAGTTGGCAGGCAAAGCCAAGTCTCTTTATTTCTAGAAACACCATCAACTAATTTCATCTTTCAAATATTCAAAGAGAAATATTAATCCCTGTAGGTACTAATGCTATGTACTGTGGGATAGCTCTTCTGATTTCCAATCAAGAAATAGGTTCGCAAATAGATGTGCACTGATATATTTTATTATATGTACAGTGCCAAAATTGGCATGTCAAAAACAAGAATTCAAAAGACAAAGTCCCATCTGCTAATCCATTTTAGTACTCTCGTTCGTGAGTCTATGGTCTCATCTCATCTCATCTATGGTCATATCGGGCCTATGTTCCAGCCAGTACGTACATTAGAAGACTCATTATAACCATGATGATATATATATGTATTATTTATCATATAAATCTCTTACAGGATAAACCATTATCGCTGAGGTCTATAAGGTAAATACAGTACTAACCATTAGGAAAGGTGTATGTGCCAAAGCCGCTCATGCCGAGAACGTCCCACGTTCCTTTGTACTGGGAGCCGGTGGGAAACTGTTTTGTGGAACGCGGAGCACGGGGTATATCTAGTGACTCTGTTCTGCGGGCAAAGCTCCTTTTTAAGGGCTCAACGAACTACGCTTTATCACATACTTTCTGAACCAAAATAATGATGATAAAGAAATATAGAGCAATCTGATCTAGAAAAACCCTTGGATCCCTATTTCTATTGCTCCCGGTTTCCCTCAGCCTGTTCATGACGCACAAGACGCAATTGCCAATCTGACAAAACCTCAGGCTTTTCTTTGTTGTGGATCAGAAACTGCGAGTGTACGTAGAAAATCTAATAGGCACGTGGTAAGGTTAACAAACCTAAAATACTAGCAAGTCAAGATAATGTAAAACTTACTTGCACTCCTCTTTGTGCGCCTCTGAAAACTTTCTCATGAGTGCCTCCCATTGCGAGGTGCGCTTTTCTGATGATCTGTGAAGAGCAATCGCAATCGAGAATCGTATGTTATCTGTTATCATAGTATTCAATTTGCGGATGTAGCTCAATCTTTCTAATGCGTTTATTTTGTCCACCATGATGATTTAAAGCAAAATGTAACAGAATATACGCGTGATAACAAATAAGGAGTGAGCCGAATTGTCCAGCAGAACCAATTCAAGTTTACGCCCAAGTTTGGAGAAACTTAATGCGACATCATGTTGGCCATGCATTGACAAATGCTTAACTTCCAGAAAATTAAAATGTATTTACTAAGATGTCAAAAAAAATGGTTGTCTGTAAAGTCGGATTACGGAAGATAATTTTACGGGATAACGTCATAAGAAAACATCCGATCGTGCCTCACTATCGCTTGTTCCGCGCTCTCGCTTGCACGCTTAGCTCTGGCGGAACTTGACACTTTTTCGTGCGTGCAGCCGGCGTTCACCGATTCATAAGACGTTATCACGTCAATAAATGAAAATTAAGTAAGATATCTCACGTACTTGATGCTGGCTTGAGACTTCTGTGACATCGAGGTGTTGTTCACTACAATAATGAAATGCGATGTTATTAGGTAAACCTTGACAGGCTGAAGTCCTAGTTTGGAACATGTCTGTAACCGATATTATATATGGACAAGCTCAAAATGTATGCTGCTGAACATATCTGCGTGCAGACATGTGTTACGCAGATTTTTATTAAAGATGATGCATTTGTAGATGATTTTGTAGATGATGACCATAAAAATAACAGTCCAATAAGAGCTCTAAATCTATAAAATCCAGAAGGTAATGAATTTAAATAGGCTGCAAGACCAATGCGATTATTTTATATCAAGCTTTACTACCTTACGGTAGGTCAACAACCTAAAGCCAGTACGTGACTAATCAACAGAGTCATTGATCCTTAATCTATGTATCAAGGTTAGCCCTCGAAACAAAGGATCACTGGAAAATTTAGAGAAATGCACTTCATTGTCACTGGGCGTTCTGTATTCGCGTCGCGCCCGGTCATGGTCATGTCGCCGCATGCATTATTTATAGAGAAAGAGTGAAACTTGTCCTGTGACGGACAATACGTCTGTACCTGAAGATACGAAGGTCCGGTATGAATAATTGTTTCTATTATACTGGAATGCTCATAAAATATTATTCGACCTACTAAATTGATACTTAAGAAGTAATTGACGCACCAGGAAATTAATGCAGTCATAATTAGCTTGATTTGCACTGACGTTGGCTCAATTATGAAAATAAATGGGTCTGCCGAGTGTTCAACAGCATTTAGAAATATCTGGTACTGATTTCGAAAATAACCGACTTAGTAAATCAGTTTGTAATGAATGACCGACATTGCCTACGTTGCCATTTTCAATTCACTAACAAAAGATCGCGATGAAGATACAAAGTTAGGGAGGGTTATACCCAGCAGTGGGTGAAGGTAAGCTGAGGTTGATGATGATGTATAATTTCCATTGACATTAGAAAATGTTCTGATTCAAACATTTGTAGCAACATACTTCCACATGACTGAACCACTGATAGCATACTTAATACTATAATTGTACCTACTGAGGTTTTGCCAAGTTAGGAAAATGTAAGAAGATGGTAGTTGTCATCCGCCGAGCACAGTTAAGTACACACAACACACACACAGACTGCACAGAGTTGCCCTCGGCTAATCAATACCTTGCCTTCCAACATACCAAATATCTTATAAATATAAAAAAAAAAATATCTTAATGAATGTCTAGTAAGTATGGAGTTACGTGGATACTTGTATTGCTTACCTACCTAAGTTCTCAAGTTTTGTGTTAGTTTTAATTTTCTACCTACCTGCTTACAATATTTGTTATTTCACCTAAATATCTACATCAATGATAAATAAATAAAACAATATAACTTCCAAAACTATCATGGTTTTGAACATAATTTTCACTCGAAATAGTCCGGTCAATCTAGACCAAAAAATGAAGTACATAAAATCCCAAATAGCTGAAAATCAGTTAAATTGTTCAAAACATAATTATAAATAATATTTAAAAGTGCCCCATCATTCCCGTGTATGGATTTTTTTTTATTCAAGGTCAAAGGTCAAAAAAATGAGTTTTTCGCGATTTTCAGCAAATCGGCGTTTTATCATAAAAGTACCTAAGACAAAAATTGTAGATCGTAAAATTATCTATAAAAAATATTTCAATATTTTTTTTCCTACAAGCCACTGTTTCTGAGATATAACGATTCAAAAAGTTATAAAAGTTGTTATCGTCACAATATGCATGAGTACGCCACGTATATACATCTCTAGACTTGTTATATATTATATTATATATTATATGGTGAAATATTTTTCTATCGGTCATTGTAACTTATACTTAAAATATAAAATATACATAAATATGTAGGCGACTTTCCTACACAATAATTATTAAACCCATAAAATATATATTTACACTTAATACTATATATACAATACATTTTACTTCATATATATTAATCACGTTTGTCAACACAAATCATATTATTCATAAACAGCAGTTTTCAAAATGTTTGAAAAACAAGATTTAGTTCAATGTGCTGAAGTTTTTAAAAGAGTAATTCAACTCAACAAGAAGTTATCACCACCAGCATCCACTTTCTTCTTTCTATGTACGGAGCTCCTAAAAAACTACCTGTTTAGATAAGCATCGATATGCATGTTTCGTTAAAAATACTAAAAATAAAAAACAAGTTCAATTAGCTTGTCTTCCTCCAACCTCAAATGCTGCTCATCAACATCTTTTTCGGGTATATTACCAAGTTCAAGTGTGGCTTGGTTATCAGCTAGACCCTACAGACTGGGGTTGGCAGTTGGTCAACAATATATTAAAGCCAGTTCAAACTTTACTCCGACCTGCGCCGGAAAAACTGCTGAACACAATTTTTTGCAACTGCAAAAAGGGATGCAGTGCTAAATGTGGTTGCAAAAAAGTCGGACTGTTTTGTTCTCTGGCATGCACAAATTGTCAAGGCCGGTCGTGCTCTAATGTAGAATCACAAACAATGGAGGATTCGTATGATTCCGACGAAGTGTCATGCGATACATCGCTATTGACGCAATTTACTTGCATACAAAAGAAGATTGTATGTTATTGTGTAGGAAAGTCTCCTACATAGTTATAACTTATGTATATTTTATATTTTAAGTATAAGTTACAATGACCGATAGAAAAATATTTTAACATATAATATATAATATAATATATATATAATATAATATATAACAACTCTAGAGATGTATATACGTGCGTGGCGTACTCATGCATATTGTGACGAAACAACTTTTATAACTTTTTGAATCATTATATCTCGAGAAACGGTGGCTAGTAGGAAAAAAAGTATTGATACATTTTTTATAGATAATTTTGTGATCTACAGTTTTGTCTAAGGTACTTTTACGATAAAAATTACCGTTTTACTAGTTTTTCACGCTTGTCGCGAAAAACTCATTTTTTTGACCTTTGACCTTGAATAATTTTTTTTCCATACACGGGAATGACGGGGAACTTTTAAATATTATTTGTAATTATGTTTTGAACAATTTTACTGTTTTTCAGCTTGTTGGGATTTTATGCACCTTCGAATGTCTAAATTGACCGGACTAAAACGGAATATTTACCATGAGAATATGAGTTTTTCTGCTTCCTGATAATTCGGCACAATTGCATGCGCCATGATCACGAGATAAACGGAAGTCTTTGCGGGTGGATGTTATTAGCAGACAAAACGGTCTACCCTCTTTCTCAGTCTTTTACTGCGAACATTACCCGTACTACCGGTTTCACTGTCACTAACAACTCGATCACGATTACGACACACAACACTCACGGTGTCTGCTGGACGCATAACTGGTACCTCACTCTTACGATTTCCACACATCCTCACCACAGGGTTCCAGGCTCCAGACAATTGAAAACCGTCTTATCGATTAATTCGTTCGTCTTCTCATCTTCTTCTCTTATATCATGGTAAATATCCCGTTTCGAGTGAAAATTAAATAAAACAATATTCGTGGACAATGCACACACCATCTAACCCCAAACTAAGCATAGCTTTTATTATGTTAACCAGAATATTGAAGGAATACTTATATATTATTAAATACATACTTATGATACTTTATAGGACCCAGACACAGAACAAACACTTGTGTTCGTCACACAAATGTTTATCTGAGAGAGAATTGAATTCTCAACCTACAGTGCAGAAGGCAGAGCTACTACCAACTGAGCTGACAAGCCAGTCAATTATTGATGTTTGTAACCTCGAGATACTGCCTGGATAAAGCTTAGTGGTTTTAGATAGGTACTATTTTTGTATTAAAATATGTATCTATTGTTAAAATGGTAAATAGACTAAAAAATGCTTGTCTGTGTAGTCGGTTTACGGACGATAATTTTACGTGATAACGTCATAAGAAAACATTGATGAACATTGATGAATCGTGCCTCTCTATTGCTTGTTCCGCGCTCTCGCTTGCACGCTCGGCTCAGGCGGAACGTGACAATGAGTCATATTTTTTGTGCGTGCAGCCGACGATCGATTTATAAAACGTTATCACGTCAAAAGAGAGTATCGCAGAGACCTGAATTATAAGAGTTAGTAACGGTCATTTATTCTTAAAATTATAAATAATAATCGATTTGAAATACTTTTTGACATTACCTATACAATTATAAAAATATATAATAATTAGCTGCTGCCCGCGGCTTCGTGTGGTATCTACATAAAAAGTAGCCAATGTCCTTCTCAAAGGTATCGCTATCGCTATACCAAAATTAATCTAAATCGGTTCTGTGGTTTAGGCGTGAAAACGTAACAAACAGACAGACAGAGTTACTTTCGTACTCATAATGTTAAATTAGTAGACATAAGCTAAAATTAGGTTCAGAAGTGTCAAATGTAACTTGGTATTCTGTTGTTACTAACTTATCCTAATTTAATTTTATATAATTTAATTAAGCGTTCCTAATTTAGTTAGATGGTACCATCCGAATAGGTTTTACAAATGTTATGACTAACTAAAATATATTTTAGAAAATTCCTAATATTAGAAATGATCCAACCGAATTGCCACCAATGCCGGACATTTCACACAACATCATCTGGCCCCAAAGTAAGCAGAGCTTGTGTTATGGGTACCACATGACTGATTATATTACTTATCTCCTGTTTTATTTTGTAAATACAAACATTATTATACATAGAAACACCCAGAGACAAATACTTGCAGATTATACAAACATTTGTCCCGAGCGAGGCGGGAATCGAATCCGCTACCTTCTGCGTCTCAGCCGGACCTTAACCCACTGCGCCACAGAGGTTATTATAACGCTTTGGTTGATGTACTGTCATGTAATAAATTGTGTGAATAAATAAATGAATGAATGAAATGAATGAAATATTAATACATATACAGGTAAATATTCCTAACTTGATCCCTGTTTCCGGTTCTACCAATAAAATATATAATATGAGAGAATATCAATATCAAAGTTCTAGGAGATAAATGGGAAAAGTTGAAAAGAATGTGATTTGAAATATAGCCGGCGCCTCCGTGCGGCCCTGTCACATTGAATCCTCGGATTCGATCGCGAGTGAAACTTTGTAACAAATTTACCGACTTTTATTACCTTTCGGACTCATATAAACTAATATTATAAGCTATAAAGAGCTATAATAAAGTAATATTTTCGATTAACTGTGTTCGTTTGTAATCTATAATTAATATTAAAAAGAGGAAAGATTTGATTGTTTGTTTGTTTGTATTGAATAGGCTCCGAAACTACTGGACCGATTTGAAAAATTATTTTACCGTTGGAAAGCTACACTATCCTCGGGTGAAATAGGCTACTTTTTATCCCGGGAAATATTTTCAATGCAGGCGAAGCTGCGCGTGGACAGCTAGTGTATGTATAAACTTAAAACTCAAAAACTACTAAAGAGATTTAAAAAATTCGTTCACGTATAGAAGTCTACATTATTAGCAGTAACTTGGGATGTATTTTTTTAAAAAAAAAATTAGAGATTCCTACGCAAATTGCAATAATTTAACCCAAGGTATCAAACATTTTATATGGCATTATTTGGTTTGCGATGTTGCTAATACATAAAACAATGTACTACATATTTATAGTACTCATATACCTAGTATAATTATTTTAAGTAGTTAGTTAAGTAAGACATAAGCAAAAACGTGCGGACGAAGTCACGGGCGGTTCAGCTAGTCTATCATAAGTAGGTACTAACCAATTACCTTTAACGAGTTTTTCACCAAAATTTTGTGTGAAACGATCGTATTTTCCTTGTAAAGTTTCTGACTTCATCAGATAAGGTCAGATAGTTCCTGAGGTTCCTACTTTATTTTCAAGATGTAGGTACCTACAGGTCTTCAACCATTCAGAGCGCACAACATGAAAGGGTAAGTAAGATGACCTCTGTGGCGTAGCGGGCGAATGCACGCTTGACACACAGAAGGTTAAGTGTTCCGTTCCCGCCGCGGGACAAATATTTCTATGTTCAGCACGTATTTGTCTCGGGTCTGGGTGTTTCTATACATAATATGTATGTATTTATAAAAAAAATTGTATTGATTTGGTATCCATAGCACAAGCTCTGCTTACTTTGGGGCCAGATGATGCTGTGTGAATGGTCCGGTATTATATATAGAAGTATATTTCGATGGACCTACAGTATTTCTAGGGTTTTTGAGGATAATTTCATAGAAAGCCAGGTAAAAAACCACCATTACTGCAGGCGCGATAAGACGACCTCTGTGGCGCAGTGGACTAAGGTCCGGCTGAGACGTAGAAGGTTGCGGGTTCGATTCCCGCCGCGAGACAAATGTATGATCTGCAAGTATTTTCCTCGAGTCTGGGTGTTTCTATGTACGAGTATAATATGTATAATAATGTATTGACAAAAAAAAGTGTGTTAGAAGTATTATATATCAGTCATGTGGTATCCATAAAACAAGCTCTCAAGGACCAGATGATGCTGTGAAATGTCCATTATTATATAATTATTATTATGCGTTATAAATTACCTTACTCGTATAGTGGGCACAGGATCCTCCGTGATATTATATAATAAATAAAATATGAATATTATAAAACTTATAAATCATTCGTAAACATTTCAATACACTCAACGTTAAAAAAGATGACATCATGTCGACGTGTCATCTTCACTTTTACAATAATATTAAAAAGGTTTCATAGCCGATTATTTTTGGTCGTTTTCCATTTTATTTTCCTCGAATTATTTCTGGTTTTATTAGTAATTTTGGTGTTTTTATTCAAATAAAGCTAGAGTTATTGACTCGGGTGCGAATAATTGGAATAAAACTGTGTTTTTTTGTGATTCGAGCAAGAATAATCCGAAGTTATTTTATATGAAAGGCACCATTTTATATAAAATAACAAATGAGTAACGACAAGAGACTATAGACCGTTCACCGCGTAGACAGAGAAACTAATAGACGACTAGATAGCACCCGTCGCATTCATACAAGAAAGAGAACAACTTATGTGCAGATACTGTAAAGAAACGAGATAGAATGGTTAGATTTTTTGTTTCATGTCGCGTGCCTGTTTTTTCAATATTTGCACCAGATTGTGCAAAGCAACGATTGACAGTTTGCCATTGTTTGGATGGTTTCATGGCCGACAATCATTGAACTTTAAATCCTGGCCGATTTATAGTCTATAGAGAACGACAGTACTAACATAGTTAACAGTTCCTCCCCCCCTTCTTTCATACTTCTTTCCTGCCCGATCAAGTCATGTTTGTTTCCTATTTTGCTATCAACATCAAATCAATCCTAACAAACCAACCAAACTAACAAGCACAGCTGTTGTTGTAGTTTCAGTTAAATGACGTTGATTTTTAAATTCTGTAAGTAATTTATATTTATCCTCTCAATTCCTGAACCTGTAATTTAATCTCGCAGTAATGTACAAGTGCTGTATTGTGAGCTGTGCTAGTAAACGAAAGGACGTCAGTTTTTTTATGCTTCCGAAAAGAGAGATTGGACTCTTGGATTGAACTTCGATTGGATTAAAAGACTTCTAGACCTGAAGTTTTCAAGATCTTCGCAAGCAGTATGATTGTGTGTCGAAAGCATTTTTAGAAGAGATTTCTCGCTTCAACTCGAGAGCACATGCCTATCCAACGTAATCTGCTGCTACCGAAATGTCTGTCTATTGGTGTTCTTCTGCTATAATCACCAGTACCTAAGTACTTATTGTACCTACTTATCTTACCAAAATCATTAAATAATAATTATATTAATAATAATGATAATATAAGCAGAGCTTGTGTTATGGGAACCAAGTGACTGATATACTACATAATCGACTGGCCTGTCAGCTCAGTTGGTAGTAGCCTTCTGCGCTCTGAGTCGAGGGTTTGATTCCCTCCCAAGATAAACAATTGTGTGAAGAGCATAGGTGTTTGTTCTGTATCTGGGTGTTATAAAGTATCATAAATGTATGTATTTAAAAATATATAAGTATTCTATCAGTCATCTTGTCACCATAAATAGATGATGTTGTGTGCATTGTCCAGCAATATTTTTTATTTATACCTTTATTTGTAAATACATGCATATTATACATAGAAACACCAATAGAAACAACATAGAATGTTAAACACTCAACATTATTGCATTTGGTTATGTGTGCTTAAATTTCTATTTTTTTTTTCCAGATAGTACTGTGATCATCATGTGATTACACACCATGAAACTACAACATTTGGCTCACACCTACTCCAAAGCAGATTACACCTAATCCAAATGTCAACATCAACATACCAGCTGTTCTCGGCCTGTACAGTCTGATAAGTGATGATGGTAAGAAGCCTGATGAATCTTGTCCCTTAAGAGATGGGTGGGCCATTGATATGAGATGCTACTTGTGTTGACACTCTTGCCGCATCCCATTACAGTCTGGGATTTCTCTTAGAGCTGGTGAGGACAGCTGCATGTGGGGAGGTTCTGAGGACCTGATAAGATGCAAATATGCCTTTCTTTCTTGAATTCAAGGCCGCTTCCGTGAAATAATCAAATGTTCTGGACCAGTTTGGCTACCTATAGATTTTTTTACGCAATTTAGATAGCTCAACTGTTTGACTTGTATTTTGTATTATTGTGTATTATTCTGTATATTTCTGTAAATAAATATCTAATTGTATAATCAATGTGTTTATTATGATTATCAGGGTCTTTCCTTTGTAGATCAATAAAATATTTTAAAATAGTAAGCAATTGTATGCAAGCCAGCAAAAAAAATATACTCGGTAGAATGAATACCCTGCTGATGCTAAAAGGTTCATTCAAAATAAAAAAGTTATCTGTCATATGGGATAAGAGTGAACAGGTATTGGACAGGATTTCGTCTATGGGAGTGCCCCGTCTGATGCGTTAGCATCCTATAGTTTGTGGATGGTTTGTGCTCGCTTTGTGTGAAATAACCGGAAAAAAACAGTTAATAATAAATTGTGAACACACTGAATTACTTGCGAATTGCAAATAACAAATTCCTTTACCGGATTTTGTAAAGATAATGGTTCGATGTATCGTTTTAGGATGTAAAACGTACTCTAAAACTAAACTTTTTACTCGTAAGTACAAGTATTTTTGAGTAGTTATTAGCTTTCAAAATGTTTTTTTTAATAATATACACAATAGATAACAGCATTTCAAACTGAACTTTGTTCGCTACAGTTCATAAATCATAACACATAATTAATTTTTTTTGGTGTTGCCTGCATTGGACCTTCACATTCCCCAGACTAGGTACATAAATTTTACATAAAATATGTTTTACATTTCGTATGAATTTTAATAATTCAATTTAACGTAAGTATCGTACAGTGTTGATAGATGAATATATGGAGGCAAGGTAAAGACAAAAGCTGCTTAAAATCGGTCTGAGGAAACCTTTCATACATTTTGATGTCAATTGATTGTGAAATAATGTCCTGTCAGCGACAATAACCATACCGCCCTGTATAAATAAATAGATTATCTCGCTATTAATTTGTTACAGTTTTCCATCAAACGATAATGTACGTTTGCAGTGGGTTGAAGTCACAGGCCAAAAAATCTAGACACCCAAACACTCTTCGAGGATTTGTAGTACCCATTTTGAGAAAAATGTCTTGTTTAAGAAGAATAAATTAACTATTCTGTATCCTAATGCTGTTCCACTGGTGGTTAGTAAATATATGATTTATGAGTTTTTATTCTGTAGGTAGGTAAATACTGATCAATACTTTTCGACTAAAAAAAGTAAATAAGTCTTTTATCGGGAACACGGTGCGCTTCTATAATAAGCTTCCTGAAAATGCAACTAAACTACCTATTAAGAAATTTAAAGCATACATAAAAGAGTCTTTTGAAGAAAGCTTATTATAATATAAATGACTATATTATTGTTAAGAACGCATGGCCTCATGTCGCTCTGCCCTCAGACAGATAACCGACACACTTGAAATGTATAAACTCATGTATAAGTATATCGTAGCTAATTTAGTTATAAGATGGATCATGCAAAAAAGCGCTAAGACCATTCTCTTCTCGGGCTTGGATTATAAATTTGAACCTAAATTCACCTAGTAGGTAAGACTTAGTTTCAAACTGATCCTTGTGATTGTAGTATATGCAGTAGTAAGTATCTTTTGACTATGTGTTATATTTTTGGTTTCTTTTATTTTAGTAATGTTATGCTTAGCTTTAATAATAAATAAACAATTAGGTACACATATGTTGTTATATGTTTTCTATATCACACATCTGTGAATAAGGTTGAGTTTTGTGATAGAGAAGAAAGCTCTAGAGATTTCTACTACAACATAACGTCACGAATAAATCTAGGATTACTTAGGATTAGGGTAAAAGTTGTGGCAACACCACCCACCTATCGTTCTATCTCACACGCGGCACGATCATCATGTGTCTATTGTTTTCTCTGTCTACGTTTCACCGAAAGATGTCCCCTGCCTTGGAAATTGGCAGCATTACGGTGTTGCCAACAATATATGTGGTGTTTACCCTACTTGGTGATTTGTGGTTGCCGGCAACATTATATAACCTTGTTTGTACCCACCACAGATTAATAGATTTTACTTGCATATTTTTATATAATATACAGTAATAAGGCTAGTAAGGTAGTAAATGATGTCACATTTTAAATTTTAAATTATTTACTGGTTTATTTTTTTCTGACAGTAGTTATGGTCGAATGGAACGATTACAGACATATCACTGTCACTTGCATAAACGTCATCATCATCTGTCGTATCCGAATCTGTGCTGCTGTCATTTCCTAGTTCAATTATGAATTTATCAGTAATATTATCCATGCAGTCATCCCGTTAATATTTTAATTAGCTGTCAGTAAATTCTAATTACCCATACTAATGGCATTGTGTCGGAAGCTGGTATCCCTATTTTACTAACCTGTCATGGCGGCGACGCGAGATCGCACTTGATTGGGTGGAATTAGACAACAACAGATTGACAATCAATAGTGCCAACATCACGGCAGGGGACTACTTACAGTGAACCGTAGACCGAGAAACTAATAGACACATGGTGATCGTGCCGCGTGTGAGATAGAACGATAGGTGGGTGGTGTTGCCACATTAAAACTTTTACCCTAGTCCTAAGTAATCCTAGATTTATTCGAGACGTTATGTTGTAGTAGAAATCTCTAGAGCTTTCCTCTCTATCACAAAACTCAAACTTTTTTAACAGATGTGTGATATAGAAAACATATAACAACATTTGTGTACTTAATTGTTTACTTATTATTAAAGCTAAGCATAACAATACAGAAATAAAAAAACCATAAATATAACACAAAGTCAAAAGATACTTTATTCAATACAATCACAAGGATCACTTTCAAACTAAGTTTTACCTACTGGGTGAATTTAGGTTCCAATTTATAATCCAAGCCCGAGAAGAGAAACTCGTCCTGGTCCTAGCGCATTTTTGCATTATCCATCTTATATCATCTTATTATCACATCGAAGTGCGATCTTGAAAAAACCGGCACGCAACATGAAACAAAAAATCAAACCATTCTATCTCGTTTCTTTACAGTATCTGCACAAAAGTTGTTCTCTTTCTTGTATGAATGCGACGGATGCTATCTAGTTGTCTATTAGTTTCTCGGTCTACGCGGTGAACGGTCTGTACTAAGTGACATACTATAAACAATATAAACACTTGTCACTGTCAAAATTTACATTATTATACACAAGCCATTAAAAAAGAAGAAGGTTTCATAGCCGAATCGGAGTGACAACTTATATCATAGTAATAACTTAACTTATATTATAATAATCGTGCAAAACTCTACACCTAGCTACATTGTTTCGACTCGTTTTGAGCGATGGAACGACCGGCATAAGTTTTGACAATTTATTTCGCAATCCTCCAGATGATACGATAATTTGAATTTGGCAATGAAACAACTGTTAAAACGACGTACATTTAAATGACTACATCGTTACGATACCTCGAAATCGGTTCGCAGAGTAGACGCCTAGACTACAGACAGACGGATATAAAGAACTATTAGGGTTCCTTAGAAATTTTGATAAACACGGGCTTTACTCACGTATTATTTTGTCGATGGAGGCGCCGATACTGTTTCGATTCATCTAGAGAATCTTCATCAGTATTCCTTGTAGACTTCGGAACCTTAAAAATAAATTGTTAGATTTGTTGTATGTGGTAATGGATAAACTCAAAAACTACTAAACCGATTTTAATAATACATTCACCTGTAGAAAGCTACGTTATCGGCGAGTAAAATGATCTGTATTTAATTTTCAATAATTACGTTTTAAAAACTAAAAAGACAACCGCTTCATGTATATACACAAAGTAGCTACTGTAAAACGTTGATGAGTTCCCTTGACTGTCGTTCGTCTTTATCATCAGATTGACTTCATTAAATAGTAGTGCTTTAAAATACTTAATGATAAAAATTTACAAACGCACTGGTCGCCACTACGATTTTCCCTGGGATTTCCCTGGGATGCCATCATCAGATCCTGGTTTCCTTATCATGGTACTACTCTTGGCATATCTCCTTTCCAACAAAAAAAGAATCCTCAAAATCGGTTCATAAGCGACGATGTTATCCGCGAACATATATACAAAAAAAAATAAGTACGATCGACTTGAGAAACCTCCTTTTTTATACGCTTTATATTAGCTTCACTTGCATGTATGTTTGTAACCGACTCCTTAGGACGCGATTTTGACCCACTTTAACCGGCCAGATTTCATTCAAATGTTGCACACCTGTCAAAGACAATGCAATAATTCGGAAAAAATATATAAAAATTATGAAAATATCTGATTATCCTAAAACTAAAAAGTTGAAAATAAATAATAGTTAAAAAAACTAAAAAACACGCTTTATATAGAAAACCAAACTAAAAAAGAAAAAAAAAAGCGTGGGGTGCTTTTTAAGATATTATCGAAATGATAATCCTTCTTCTCATATCTGTCAATGAAATATTTATAACTATTGACACCATGCACCCCACGCTTTTTTTTATATAAAACATTTTTTCTTACTTACATTTATTAAAATTTATTTACTATTTTTCAGTTTGGTTTTCTATATAAAGCGTGTTTTTTAGTTTTTTTAAACTATTATTTATCTGAAATATCATCGATGTTTACAAATTTTAGATTTGTGTTGTTTTTTTAAAAACCGCTAGACCGATTTCGATCAAATTTAAATGGGACCACCTAGAAAGTATCATCACCCTTTGAAACAAAAAAAAAAGAATTATATAATCGATGTATAACATTTTTAGATTTTTATTGTTTTTTATAAACCGCTCGACCGATTTCGATAAGATTTAAACCTGTGAAGTAAGTATAACCCTTTGAAACAAAAAAGGTTTTCCCAAATCGGTTCAGGCGTTGAGTAATCGGTGTACATAATAAAAAAAAGATTCCGACGAATTGCGAACCTTCTTTTTTTTTGAGTCGGTTAAAAAAGAGTTGATTGTGGATTTTAAGTATAACCTAACGTAATATATAGTACATAAGTACGTACGTAAGTACGTAAGTACATAAACCGTTTACCTAACTGTGAATAGACCGCTTGTTGTACAGCATTGTAAACCCGTACTTGCTACAATGTCGTGGGAAATGATGCGCAGGCGCTTTTTGCGTAATGCCATTCAAAGCTTATGATGATTACAATTCCACGTTTCTCAATTAGATGCTAACTAGTCAGTACCTTGTGAGTCAATGTTAAATACTCTTTTTAACTGACTTCAAAAAAATAAGCGTCTCAATTCATTTGTATTTGTGAAGTGATAACTTCTTATGGGAGGGTAAACGGCTTCGTTACGTAACGCGTTACGGCGCCAGTCTGTTTGGCTTCCCTTTCTCTTGCGCATACGGCAGCGGTAGGCAGGCTACTGCTCTCTCACTCTAACTCACTCTAGTTAGATTAGTTTAAGTTATCACTTCCGTCGGGTGTGCCGAGACGCACATGTTTTGTTTTTATGTTTGTTACCTCATAACTCCGTCTTTATGAACCGATTAGTTTTTTTCATGTGTTATACTTTACGATTGGTCCCATAGAAATTTCATCAAAATCGGTTCAGTAGTTTGGTTTTGAAATCAGAATAGCTTGAAAAAATATGTCCAAGTAAAATTTCTTATTCTTACTTATTTTGATTTCCTGTGACTGTGAGTGTTGTTTAGAAATTTCAAAAAATGATAAGGTACTAAAAAGCGTAAAGTAAATACTTTTTTAACCGACTTAAAAAAGGAAGAGGTTCTCAATTTGTTTGTATGTTTATGGCCTCAAATTTCATTCAATGAAGTCGGTTTTCTTTTTAGTTCTTAAAACTTAATTGTGATAATACTAGAAGACAATTATTTCCTAGCATTTCTTCTAGAAACATTAGATTTTTCTCTTTCACGTTTAGTCAGTTTCAGTTTGAATTTGTCTTAATTTAAAAGCCATTACTGAATCTCTAGGTCAGGCACTACTTTCTTTAGTCTACAAAAAGTCCTTGTTCCGCTGGGAAAAGGAGCAAAAAGAACAAATAATGTCTTAGGGTAAATTAATGATTGCTATAAAAAAGTACAAATGTTTGCATACATTTTGCAATAACGACAGGTCAAACAAGGGTTAGTAAAGAAAAAACCAAATGAAACTACGAACGAACTATCTATAGGTACACCATGTAATACAAGTTATAACTATGTTATAATTAGCACCATGAAAACACTCTAATGTAAAAACACCGATATTGTTTCATAAGCAAACAAACTCATATCAATTTATTATATGATTACGTTATAAATGTTAAAAAGAAAATTGACTTCATTGAATATAAAAAAAATATGTGGAAAGTAGATGTATTTTGTATAATTTTGTATAATTTGATATAATTTGGGTAGGCCAACTAAACGCATTGCTCCAATAATACAAAGGTTTCGGATTAAGCAAAAATATAATCGGTGTACAATGTTTAGGTTTCTGTGGATTTTTCGAAAACCGCTCGGCCGATCTTGATCAAATTTAAATAGGACCACCTGGGAAGTACACCCTTTGAAAAAATAACGGATTTTCCAAATCGGTTCAGGCATCTATGGAGTAATAGGTGAACATACCTACATAAAAAAAAGTTTTCGACGAATTGAGAACCTCCTTCTTTTTTGAGGTCGGTTAAAAAGACCGCGAGCGTATATGTCTAACTATTAAGGTTAAGTACATACACACTTTATCACAAACGCGCGGTTAAAGTCGCGAGCATTCCAACTAGAAGTAGATACTAATGAAATGTATCTTATCCATTGGACCCTATAACTTTTATGTAGGCAAGTACTTAGATAGACCAACCAACCGACTAAAAGAAACTTTATTGCGCAAAAGAATAAATACCTAATGGGAACATTGTCCAATAGAAAAGTTGTTCTGTTTGTCGCGACTTTCTCTGGAACGAATTGTAGAATTGTCGAAACTAATTACTAAAGTGTGTGTGGACACACAATGTGTTCGGGGACAATACTGTATGTTGCTATGCGACTATCTTCATGGCTGTGGAACACAAAAATATATAGCGATACAGAACAATGAACGCAATTACTATTATTATTATATACATTACTAGCGACCCGCCCCGGCTTCGCACGGGTGCAATGTTGATACTAATTATACTAATTATACAGAATGGTTATCCCTAAGAGATAGCCATATACCAGCGCGGACTTTTTTGTAGACCTTTTGAGGGTGTACAATACTGTAGTACATTATTTTGATCTATCTCGTAGGGTTCAGACAGCGTTTGCAATGTAAGCGCAAAAATATGAGTTTATTTACGACACCACATTGGAAACCTCTAAAATTATCAGTGTTTATCTACTATATTATGCATGTATTATACATATAAACCTTCCTCTTGAACCGCTCTATCTATTAAAAAAACCGCATTAAAATCAGTTGCGTAGTTTTAAAGATCTAAGCATACATTTGGTTTAATACATTTATTCATAAAAAGACAATTACATGTCACTTACTTATGAATAGCATGATCTTAAGATTAAAATAGACATTAGGTAGATGTCGTCGACTTAACTTATCAATAGGTACCTACTTAACGCAATCATTTTTCAAGTAAAGAGTGGTCTTGCATTACGTGTTTTGTGAGTTTATTTTTGAATGCGTTAAATAGGTGTACATTTTTAATTTCCGAGGGTAGATTGTTGTAAAGCTTTGCGCCTTCGAAGGTAATAATTTGTTTGCCATAGTTTGTCCGCGGTCTAGGTAAAACAAGATAGCTGGCTCTTCGCATACTTCACTTTATTGTTTCTGATTTTTTTACGAATGATATGTTACTATGTATTGTTTATTAATTATTTTTCTTACTAATATGCATGTATTGTATTTGTACAGCTGGTTTAAGTTCATTAGTTTCGTCTCTTTGTATATTTTAGAAGTTGATGTTAAGTACGGGTATTTGAAAAGTAATTCAATGATTTTATTTTGTAACACTTGATGATCAGATCATTTAGTTTTAACGGCGCTGCCCCAGATTTCTATCAGGTAAAGTAAATGCGGTTTGACTAGGGAATTATAAATAGTGTAGCGTATTTGCCGTGGAACGCAATGGATTATACTGCGAAGTGACCCTGTGAGTGATGAGAGTTTGCTTTTAATGTGTTCGATGTGTGTGCTCCATGACAAACTACTATCCATGTGTAAACCTAAATATTTTTCACTTATTTTTTCCTTTATGGCTACATTATTATTTTTAGGTGGGTCAAAGGGGGGTATTATTTTGTTTTTTGCTTTGAAGATTGTATAACAGGTTTTAGAAATATTGATTGTCATAAGGTTGTATTGGAACCAGGTAAAAAGGATGTCTAAATCTTCTTGTGCACGCGGTAGGATGTCGTGGATAGAGGGGCCGTAATAAAGTAGACACGTATCATCGGCGTAGAAAGTTATTTCTCCATTTAACTCTAGTTGGTGCATGTTATTAATATAAATTAAAAAGAGCAACGGACCTAATATTGATCCTTGGGGGACTCCATATGTTACCGACGCAGTTGTACTCTGAATGTTATCGATTTTAACAACCTGGGATCTGCATAAGTATGATTTGAACATTTTAAGAGTAGTTTCTTTTACACCGATATATTCGAGTTTATTTGAAAGCAATTTGTGGCTGACAGTATCGAATGCTTTTTTAAGGTCGATAAATATTCCCAGAACAATGTTTTTCTTATCTATATTAGTTTTTATCTTCGTAACTAGGTCTACTGTTGCAGCAAGAGTGTTACTATTTGGACGGAATCCATATTGTTGTTTAAAAATAATGTTGTTTGAGTTAAAATAATTTTCTAGTCGCTTGTGTATAATTTTCTCTAGAATTTTTGATAGTATTGGTAGAACTGAAATAGGTCGGTAGTTACCGGGGTCTGTTTTTGCTCCAGATTTGTAAATAGGTGATACTTTTGCAATTTTAAGCGATTTAGGGAAATGCCCATCAGTAAGTAGTTTATTAAATTAGTTTGTAAGGTTAGTAATTATTAAATTTTTAATGCATTTTATTATTTTAGTATTTATTCCATCGAGACCTGCACTTGAGTTAGGATTAAGGGTTTTAATTATTTTGTTACTTCTCAATCCCCGAGCGGTCGTATTCGACCGCGCAATCGCGCCAAGCCATTCCGTAAAACCCCATGCGGTCGTATCCGACCTCGCTCAACGCTTTGTAGTGCAATTTGTAAATTCTTTGTAATGGTAGGCATTTTTTTGTGTTCTCAAAATATCTTTGTTTGTGGTCGGTCATTGATGAATTGATGATGGCCATATGGAATTCATTGTTTGTCATGATAGTACATACATTATCTATAATTGATTTTATTGTGTCAGAATCACGAGTACTATATTTTTTGTTGATCTTGTTCAGTAGTCTGTAACCAGCTTTATTTGCTTTTTGTATTGTTTAACTTTTTTACTTTTTAACAAGAGGTTGATGTTGAAGTCTCCTCCTAATATAATAGCTCGCTTTCTTTGTTGCAGTTGTAAGTCGTAAGCTTCGAGAAATTTCATGTAGTTGGTGTCGCCTGGATTGTATACTACTCCCACCTCTAGGGCATATTTTTTAAGCCTTATCCAGAGATAATTGTTCCCATCTAAGTAAGTGGATTCGGATAAGCTGTGTTGTATGTTGTTATGTACAAACACTGATACACCTCCTCCTCTGGAATCGGTGCGATAGTTATAATAGTGTGTATAGTTGGGCAGTCGCAGGTTTTGGGCTTGAGTTTCAGTTGCAATCCAGGTTTCAGTTAGCAAGAATGCACAGTAGTTGGTATAGATTATAGAATGCTTTTAACTCATCGAATTTTCGCGCGGATGCTACGCGCGTTTAGGTAAAAGAACGTAAGGCGTGATTTGCTGATTTTCAGATTATGATAGTTGACACATGTTTGATGAGTAATGCTGTGAGTAGAAGCAACATCTCTGTGATTTAAAATGGTGTGGAGTTTTTTGGAGTGGTTTTAATTATGCTAGGTATACCACTTATGTATTTGATGGTAATGTCACCTTCACCGGCTTCTTGCCGATTATTTAGTTCAGCTTTAAGGCCTTGCAGGTACTTTTGTTGTGATGGAATTTGGTCGCTGAAGATTTTGATATTCTCTGGTAGTTTGTCTTTACTCCGCAACAGTTGTTTGGCAGGCCCTGGTGCATCAAAGCATGACATACATCGGGACAGACAGACAGCGGAAAGTGACTTTGTTTTATACTATGTAATGATGAAGTATCTCAATTAATATTTATGGTTTTTCTGAAAACAAATTAACTATTCTCTCAGAATTTAGACTTACAACAGAATGTAACATTTTATGTGTCCAAGAAACAAACCGTGGTAAGGAACACCCCAGGCCACACCTACCTGGATTAAACCTAATAGCGGAGATACCACACGAGACCATCTTAATGTATAGTTACGTTTTAAAAACTAAAAAGGCAACCGACTTCATGTATATACCTACAACAACTGTAAAACGTTGAGGAGTTTCCTTGACTGTCCTTCGTCTTCATCATCAGACCTCTAATGACAGTCACAAACCATCTAGGTTTAAACTTCTCATCAATACAAATTAATCACTCCAGGTAATTGCTGTAAATCGTTGAGGAGTGCTTTAAATATTTATATTGTAGTGCTTTAAAATACTTAATGAAAAACATTAACAAACGCATTAGTCGCCACTACGATTTCGAAGATTTCCCTCGATTTCTCTAGAATGTCATCATCAGATCCTGGTTTCCTTATCATAGTACCACCCTTGGGATATCACCTTTCCAACACAAAAATAATCATCAAAATCGGTTCATAAACGACGAAGTTATCCGCAAAACACATAAAAAAAATATATATATTTATACGGTCGAATTGAGAAACCTCCTTTTTTGAAGTCGTTTAAAAATTAGTATCATCCAAATGCCAAAATTCTATAGCAGTAATCACGGTTGATATTAGAACTTGTACAATAACATCTGAATACAAGCCGCCAAATCAACCATTCGAGTTCCACAAAACTGTGAAATGTGATGACCGGCTTAGTAAGATAATTGTAGAATCGACTTCGCACTCAGGTTGGCCGCTGTAGTTTTAACATATACGAATGGGGATTTAGGGACCCCAGCTTGGCGCAATGCGACTGTGGTGCCCCTGCCCCAACACAATCTATGGCGCATCTACTCGTGTGCCCTCTTTGACCAAATACTTGGACAAGAGTATACCTTATCGTGGCCACAGTTAGTGCGATTGAGACCGCCACCTACTACTCTAAAACCATATAACGACTGAAGCATCGACACGAAAAGAAGAAGAAGACTATATACGTACCGAGAGCCTAGACAAGTTCCTTTTTCTGTTACGTTACGTTAGGAAATGGAAGCAGCTGTCATTTTTTAGACACTTTACGTATCGCAAGCTGAGGTGAACCGCTGCCGTGGATTCTTCATTAGTCATTTCATGAAGTAACATAGCACACAAGATATTAGAAAAAAAGAAACAAAGTAGCAATCAGCCTAATCCATAAAGAAGTAATGTTTGGTCGTGCCTTTGCTGCTTCCTTTAGACATCCTCGAAGATCTAAGGAATTAAAGATACAGTATCTACCAAGTCCGGGGATTACTGGCGTGAGGATGTTTTTTTGCTTTAATCTTTTCTATTTTGTTTCGAAATAACTAAGATACGATAAAAAATATCATCCAGATTTTTCACAAAGCGTAGCGTAATCCTTATTATACTCTCCGAAAGGAATATTCTTCAGAAAGTTATCATACTGTGATGAAAATTTTAATGAGTCCAACGAGTAGGTATTGCGTTCTATGAATCTTAATTTGCCATTGTTTAACATTACAAACTTATTGTGCGCTTTCGTTTGGCGAAATAAATATTTATGTTTCAAAATACTCTTGCGCGTTAAATAATCGTGTCATAATTTGGTACCCATTGTTACCTTCTAATCAGATAATGATACCTACACACCTATCTATTTACATAAATCTGTAATTCGACACACTTCTCGTTATCCAGCAGCGTTTTTGGAAATCGTAAGATCAGGCAAAATTTTTAATTATTGTGTTTAATAGTTATCAGAATTGTATTCTTCTCCCATCACCCTGATATCAACTGTTGAAATAAAATTACCTATCCTCAACTGCGGGATCTGTTGCAAACAGATAGCTCGATGCTGTAAGGCCTAGCGCGCCCTACGGACTATTCTGCGGAAAATAGTTTCGCGAGAATAGTTTGAACCAACCAACAGCAAACAGCAGTTTTTTTTGGCCAATTCATCGCAGTGTAAATTTGCATACTTCCCAGCAGGAAAATATCCGCTAGTGCGTGCGCTTACGCGTGTATTAAATATTGACATGTTATTACATGTTTCCTAGGTAAGTGCGAAAAAATGCGCGGATTAATTCGCGCTATAGGTATAGCGGTAAAGGAACACTTCCTTGATAATCTTGTAATCCATCCGCTTTCAGTCTGTGTTTACGAGCTATGAGATTGCTATGCAGCACCTGCTTAATTCAAAAGTTTGAAGATGTAATACTGTAGGTACCAGCTTGATACAATGTTGTGGTTCGCGTGCACTAAATTCCTGGTTTCTAAAAACGCCGACCAGCTTGCCGTCTGGCGCAGTAATGCAGCTAAAAGTCGGCTCTCTCTTATCCGTCTGATATAAGGTCACGAATCGCGTTATCAGGTAAGGTAGTGTCGGTGGTCGTTTCTTTGAAAACCAGTGTTTAACCTGGCCAGCTTCCAGAAAAACCCGGTTACGTCAATAATGCAACACTCGTTACGTAAATAACCCTTTCAGACTACACAGCCGTTATCTAATTTAGCTTGGGATTGCGCAAGTTGGCACTTCAACCACCTCACATTAGGTGCTGCAGATGTTCAAAGTTCGAAATGGATCACAGATTCATAGACAGTTAGTACGCAACCATAAGTCCATTGTAGCAAGCGACAGTATGATGTATGCATAATATGCACATGACTTTGATGTCCTAATAAAAGTTACAACCAAGCAAGCAACACGAACCAGACACGCGAACTTCAACCTTATGTTTAATAAAAATGTGTGTGATGCCTTTGCTTTTGTTTCACCTATCTGCTGTGTTCATTTATTCACTCACTAACGATCTATTCGTTAGTGAGTTCTTTCCTGGGTATTCAGCATCAGGTTTAGAACAGGATTCTGGCACAGAGAAAGACTAAATAACCTTATAACTACGATTAAAGTTTTCAGAACTGTAGGGCGTCTCAACGTGCATTTGTTAAATCAATCATTTGATTCAGTAAATAAAATTGAAAGCCACTAGCCACTATACACACCACCAATGCGTAGATCAAAGTAAACCCTGCTTTAGCTTGGCTCAATTCTCTCATTTCTATTACCAATCTAATTCAATTAGTTCGCGCCCAAAATCACTGCGCTCTAACCGAACCTTGACACCTTTTCGTAAAATATTGCCCTGAAATTGGTGAGAAAATCCCTGCCACTTCGGGAATTACCACCTTAATTGGGGAAAGGTAGCGTAGTTAACATCTCAAGGCATCGACATAAATTAGCGCTTACAGACCTTTACCACAGACGGAATTAATAAAAGCTAGAATTATTTAAACAAATGCCTTTAAATTGCCTGTGTTCATTCCTATTGACAAATAAGTGATGGGAGTTTCAACTTTTGTGCGAGGCGCTTTAGATTATTACGAGTGTGTAAAAAATTAAGACTTTGAGATGCATTATAAGGAAATTCCTTTCAAAGTCACTCCATCAAAGTTTCAAACTCAAAAGAACAACCATTGTAAGAGTAAAGCAATAACATTAGCTTATCCCTTTTATCTGTATCCTTAGATCCATACACGGTTTCTATAAGCCGAAGGAGAAGGATAAAGCGAAGCAATTCCGCAGAATTGGTACTCGCATATACGAGTACAATAGATTCTCGCAATGGATCGTTCTTAGCCGACACCTGATTGGGAACAGAACACATTAATAATTCATTGTTTCAATTTGGCTACGTATTACTGCGATGCATGAATGCGGAGAGTTGAGATGGTGATGGATTAATATTAGACTTTGTAGCTGAGGATGATAGTTCATATTAGAGTGGAGTCGGGATATATGGCGTAGTTAGAAGAAATGTTTTAAGGTAGATGCTCCAAATTATATGTACTTAAATGTATGTATCTGCACATATTTGATCGCGGTCTTTACATTCCTTAATAGTTTCAACTGAATACCTTATCAAGGATATCCCGAATTTTGTGAATAGAATTAGAATAGGATTAATTAGAATATAGAATTTCTAATTAGAATTCGAATTTTGTGGAAGCCTGATGGGTGAATCCAGGTTGCTATGGACTGGTTTTTTATCTGAACGAGCAAAGTGAAGTCGAAGACATAAGTTGGTTGGGTAATAACTCAAAGGTTCCTGTCGGCACGTACAGGACGTGACGCTTTAGCAGCGTTCATACACTATCGCACCCTAGTGACTCATTCTACCCGATCCTTTAATAAAATGATATTTTCAGGCGAGACTTCATAGTAAAAAGCTTTTAGATGGAAGCTATTAGGTACTATGTACTGAAATTAAGTACATTACCGACCTTTGGAAAATGAATTTGCCTTTTGGAAGTAAAACATATATCCTATTCTTTATAACCATTTCAATGAGCCTAAACCTGATACGTCTGCAGTAAGTTGGTAAGGATGCTGCCGTATTAAGTCAAGGTAACCATGTTTTTGTAATATGATTGAAATAACAGGATATATTTGGAATTGATCATACTTGTGAAAGATGATCTGAATGATCTTCTGAACAGACTTTTATTAATCATATCTATGAACACTCTCGATCAAGTCACCTTTAAAACAAAAAAACTAAATCGAAATTGGTTTATCCGTTTGGAATTTAAGATGCTATAAACATGCACAGATACACACGTTAAACTTATTACACCCCTATGTGTGCTTCAGGAGTTAAAAACGTACCAATTGTAAAATAGGGGTGTCCTTGAGTGTCGTAAGATACTGCATGGAACGAAGCACGAAGCTTGCTCAAGACATATCTTCAAATGGTCTGATCTGTGATAGTTTCGTTTACCCACAGACCTTAAAAATCGAAAAAGTAAATACTTTTTCGAGTCCAACAAAATAACAAATCATTTCGGGTAAAAAAATTCTTCAATATTATCCTTTGCCTTTCTTGAAGATAATTTGATTCACAATTTTCGTATAAGCCAAAACAAATAAAAGATCAAACAATGTAAATACGTCAAACAAAAGTAGTAAAAACATTGACCGCAATAACAAGCACATGACAGTTCACATTAAACATTGAGTAGGTACAAATAAATCGTGTCATTTTGAACTACACAAATGGGATGAGAATATCTTTCCCATCGGTCTCTCACAACTAGGGAATGCAATTTTGAGACGATATCACTAAGTCGAGATCTCGAGGGGTCAGAAATTCGATCTCGGCGAGATCTCGGCATTTTTGAGATCTCGAATGGATTTCTAAAAGTATCGTTTTAATTAAATAACTGAAACATGATTGAACTGCTTAGTAGTTGTGATTATGTTGCGAGTAAGATACAACATGAATTATTGAAAAAAGCCTTTATTTTCATAATTTTTTACTTATGTTATGTTAATAAACACAAACATTTAGACCCGTAAAATCTCTTATAAAGAAAGTACCTACTTATTTTAACAAAGATAGTAAAAACAAAAATTTCGAGTGATTACTCCTAACTAAATTAAGAGTGATTTTTGAATTAGCTTCTTAAAAAACAAATAGCGCTTAGAGTGCTGTCGGATAAACGGCATCTTAATGTCAACCGCTATGTAGCCAGCAGCGGCTGAAAAGGCCCTCAGATTCAACGCTAGTTGTCAATCTCGGCTTTTATGCTTCGAGATTGATCTCGAAAAATGAGGCGAGATCTCGGATGATCGGGATCTCGACAGATCGAGATTGCATTACCTACTCACTACAGTAGGCAATGTCAACTAAAACTTTTTAATAAATTTTTACATTAATAATATTACAATCTAGACAAGTAGGCCAATGAAAAATAAGACAGAGTTAAATTACTTATTTTTATAAAGTAAACTACATCTAAGAATGTGTCCAATATCACTTTTATTACTGTCTATAGTTAAGGGGAGGATACCTTGTTCGTGTGTTCTTTATATAATGTAAGTACAGTTATACACTTTTCCACTATTACACTACACTAACTCAAACTGCTTGGTTCGTTTAAGTATTTTCACTATGTCTGTGTTGTCGTGGAGCTGGATTGCCTCGACGTTCACGTCATGATTAAGTCTATGGACATGAGCTACTACGTATTTTTTAATAACTATGTCGACGAAGTCCATAAACAGTAAATACATGGGATAGTATTAGGATGTGGTACTTTAATTTTACATAGACTCTTCACTGTCGGTCGGTCAGGCCCGTCTAGAACATTATGGCGTAGTTGTCGCGGTACATTTGAGTCGCCGGGCACGATGTCTTGCGTTGTCGTCGCGCGCCATTAAAACTTCTCCTAAATTTTTTTAGAGTTGGCTGTCTACAATTATATGTTCTTAGAATCGTTAGGAACTATGCACTGATTTCAAATGAATTAGTACAGTTTACCTTTCGCTACCTTTGTTAATTTTAAGTTGAAAGTTTGTGAGCTATTTTTTTACAGTTTTTTTCAGACAAAAGTCATGATATTTAAAATTAAAACCAATTATTGCAAAAGGTTTCATTTTATTTCCTAACAACTACAATAATAAGTGAAAACAACACCCCTCTCCTCCATAACACTTTTTACACTGCATTTTTTTGGTGGCCTATGCACACAAGACCATCAAGCCCCAAACTAAGCATATCTTGTATTATCGTGAACAGATAACTGATATAATACATATAATATTTTTAAATATACATATTTATGATACTTTATAACATCCAGACACAGAACCAACACCTATGTTCAAAAATGTTTATCCTGGGAGGAAATCGAACCCTCAACCTACAGCGCAAAAGACAGAGCTGTTACCAACTGAGCTGACATACCAATATTAAAAATAACATGCATATTTTTTGACGACCGAGCGCCGGGCTTGCCATGCTTCCAGTGTCTTGGAGACACTGCCCTCTGGCAGTGATCTGGACCAGTTGAGCTATCTATAGATCGTTTTAAATCCTTAGATAACTCATGTGTTTCACATGTATTTTATACTAGCGACCCGCCCCGGCTTCGCACGGGTGCAATGCTGATACTAATTATGCTACAGAATGGTTATCCCTAAGAGATAGCCATATACCATCGCGAACTTTTTTGTAGGCCTTTTAAGGGGGTATAATACTGTGGTACATTATTTTGATCTATCTCGTAGGGTTCAGACAGCGTTTGCAATGTAAGCGCAAAAAATGTGTATATTTACGACATCACATTAGACACCTCTAAAATTATCAGTGATTATCTACTATATTATGCATGTTTTATACGTATAAACCTTCCTCTTGAATTACTCTATCTATTAAAAAAAACCGCATCAAAATCCGTTGCATAGTTTTAAAGATCTAAGCATACATCGGGACAGACTGACAGCGGGAGGCGACTTTGTTTTGTACTATGTAATGATTATTGTTTATTAACTTGATCATTTCTGTAAATTAATATTATCCTTGTATCAAATGAAAACAGCTATAATAAAATGTCATATTTTATATTCTTAGCTACAACATTCGTTTATTCCGTTTTATACAAGTTACCAGTTTAAACTCACGTAATTAGTTTAACTTCAGCCTCGCACATTATATGTATGAACCACAGATACTTAGTGGGTGGATCTTGTAAGTGCTTTTCCTGGTAGATTATAATTGCATAACCACTTTGACCACCGGGAATCGAATTTGCATTTCTGCGTGTTTGCTATCACACTGCGACTTCCTCCAGTGCGAGCTTCTCAAATTACTTACTTAGTTATTGAATGACATCGATATAGAATTGGCGTTCGTTAGAGCCGGCGGTAGTACTTCGGTATATACCTACAGATTTTGAACTTCTTGGTCTTAGATCTAATAATCCTGGCCACAAGGTGGACTCCACGAATGAATTTATATAAATAGCGACTCTTGCTACGACGTAACAAAGTGCAATTCAGCTTGCACAATCACTTTGAGCCTAACATTATATTTACCTACATAGTGCCTCTCTTTCCATCGCATCACTCTATCTAATCAGGCGCGGCAGTTCTTTACGAATTCTCCCAACAGATTGGCTACTTGTAAATAATTGATTATTGTTTACAATATGTAAGTATAGAGCAACAAGGCCGTGATGGTACAGTGCAATATCGTGTAGAACCTTAACACGAACAGTCTTAGTCAGCTATAATGCCGGACATTTCACACAACATCATCTGGCCCCAAAGTAAGCAGAGCTTGTGTTATGGGTACCACATGACTGATATACTACTTATATTCTTTTTTGTTTTGTATATACATACATATTATACATAGAAACACCCAGACTCGAGACAAATACTTGCAGATCATACAAATATTTGTCCCGTGGCGGGAATCGAACCCGCAACCTTTTGCGTTTCAGCCGGGCCTTGGCCCACTGCGTCACAGAGGTCGTCAAAGAGCTATGCACGTATTGACCTGTTTATAACGAAAATCAGAGGACGGTATAGGTTATACACCATCTAAACACGTTCTGGCATTATAGCGTCATGTATACAGAACTCTATTACTATAGAGTACCTGTATATGGACCAGGACGCATGAGTGCCTGGTACATGAAAGTTTAATTTGATGCCGTATATCATCCATAATATGTGTTTAAGGCATATCTAATGCTAATATGTAACTATAAATAGCATAGCTTGGCTTTGCCATCCCAGTGGCTATGCTCGCTTCGGTATCCAGCTCAGCCAACAGTTCCAAGAATCCTGGCCACTTGGAGAGTAAACTTTTCCAAGAACAAAGAACTAAGAAATAATGAATAGAAAACAAGAAAACTCCAGCAATCGCGAAGATACAGGCTATAACTTTTTCTAGCTCGGAACAGATACAGTTGCTAAGTTTTGTTAAGAAAAGTTCCGTGAAAAATGCACGGTAGGTATGCTACGGCTTTCGGGAAATCGGCAGGGTTGTTACGTAAAGCTATATACAGCAATAGCAATGTGGCCGCAATATCTGCAAAATTAGTCTAAAGTCGCAGAAACTCTTATAAGGGAAGCTACCTGCTGCCAATTACTCACCTGTCGCCCACTACAGGCGAAAATGCGCTTATAGCAGAGATATAGGCGTAATAAACAATGTTTGACATCAATGATCGCGTAAAATAACCTGTAAATTACATAGCCTGTCTCGGCATTGGGGCAATTTAAATTTTACCTTTCTAGTTTAAACAGACAGACAGACCCGCGGTCAATCCTAAAATCTCCACAGGACGTGAACCCAAAACTTTGGGGTCACAGTACCGCACACGCTTTACGCTACAGATATATGGCGATGTAAGTATTTTATTCTTTTTATAAAACACTTTCTCGCACCAAATTGTCGATTTAACATTAAGCTTTTCTACAAATTACTCGATTTACTTTACATTAATGATAATACTGTTTGATTGATATTAAACTTTTCCAAGGATTTGTCACATAAATATGCATATTATTTCAATAAAAGTAAGCAGTCGTCTTAGCATCAGCAGAGCGATAAGTTTGTAAGATTACAATATCATCTCTACACTAGGACGTTTGGAAGAGGCATACATTCTTTAAATAGTTTTTCTTCTTCTTATCGTGTCACTAGTTATTTCTAACCAGTGTGGTGAAAGGATTAAAGTGCGCCTCAAAGGCTCCTTTCGTGCATTTAGGTAAGCCTTAATATAACGGCTGGCACGGAGCCGGGCTTGTTTCAAGTTTTCCTTCTCTATTGCTAGCTCTTCTGTTAGTGAGCTTTTAAGATTTATCAAAAACCTTTTTGATTTCACCAGATAAGTATAATTCGTAAGAAAACATTTCTTAGTTATGAGGCCTTTATGAGGCACTAAATACAATATTTACTGGTGTATCATTGTTGGCATGTGACTACAGTTTCAACTTGAATTAGACACTCTTTTCAAGGTGTGTTCCTGAGTTTATAATGGTTCAAAAAACATAACATAAATAAAAAGTCTTGCAAAGAAAGCGTATTATAATATAAATTACTATATTGTTGATAAGAATGCTAGGTCTCAATCATGTTACCTACTGTTCCCTCTGGCAGTTAACTGACAGATTTGCAATGGTATACCATTGTAAGACCAGGACGAGTTTTTTCTTAATTCTTGGGCTTGGGTTTAGAGGAATTGGCACCTAAATTCACCTAGTACTTAAGACGTTTGGAAGTGATTCTGGTGATTATATTAAATTAAAAAAATATTTGAGTCAAAGTCAAAGTTAAAATCAAAATATATTTTATACAATACAATCACAAGGATCACTTTGAAACGTCTTACATACAAGGTGAATTTAGGTGATAATTCCTCCTAACCTAAGCCCGAGAAGAACTGACAAGAAACTCTTCCTGGTCCTAGCGCTTTTTTCCATGATCGTCTTATACCTTAAATACGAAAAACAAATACAGGAGAGTTTATACATTTCAAATGTGTCGGTTAACTATCTGAGGGCAGAACGACGTGAGGCCATGCATTCTTAACTAGTTTTGAGTTCTACTTTATCTAGCAGTAATCTTCTTGTATAGGATATATAAAAAGATGGCTTCGCTTTGTTTATCACTCCACTTATCAATAAAACCAGCAACACTAGGGTTGTATGGTCAGGTTTGCCGTAGATTTCCCCCGGGCAGTTATAGTTTCAATATCTTAGTCTAGCTTAGCCGTTACGTAGTAATATGAAGCGTGGAGAATTACTGATTATGCACTTCTCCTCCATCTGTGTTGCATGATCAATGGAGTTCCTGTTTTAATATTTTTTATAAAGTATAAAAGTATAGTGTAATTAAATTCGACAGTAGAGAAAGAGCAAGACTTAGTCATATTTCTAGAAAACTAAGCTCCTTCATGCTTATGCATTTATATAATCAAAGAATCAAATTACATTGGCATATATATCTGCAACATTTATGAAAAAAAAAAAATTTGAAGTGAAAACTTCTTTAGCGTGGTACGCATATTTTTAGACGAAGTAAAACCTCTGGACTCGCGACACCGTTACCATGCGTCTCGCAGGGCTGCCGCGCTCGCCCCATTTGATTCTATACCTTAATACACATGTTTACAGTCTACTTTTGTATGGAGAAGTTTACTGAGTTAGGTACTTTGATATATTATCTACATTCTGAACAAAAACATAAAAGAATATTATATGTATTTTAAAGTTTCTAATAACTAATAAAATATAATTCATAAATAAAATGCAATTCATAACCGAATAACCCAATAACCCTAGTACCCATCAAAAAAATGTCTAACGCGCCAAAATAAGTTTTCACTTCTGTCGGCACTCTTGGAGTGCAATTTTTTTTAACTTGGAAATTTTTTGGCGGGCTGATTTTTATGTAGTACTTAAGTAAATTATTTTAATTTTTGTTTTTCTGAAATGTTTTAATGATTTTCTAATTTTAATATTAATATTAAGACTAGGCTAGACTAGAATATAATGTACTCTATTGAATTGGGTGTGTCCGTAAGGATAGATGTACATGTTTATAAATAAATTAAATAAATAAATATATTCTTGCTACAACGCAAATTTTGGTTTTTCTCTTTCTATTCCTCTTCACTAAGTAGTTTGTTTCTCCAAGCCTGGATCCTACTCTATGGTAGAAGAATTCAAAGCTCTGCGTCTTTCAGTTCGCGTTGGATCGGTTAGATAAAAATCTCGTCGCCTGTGGCAATATTAGCCCGCAAAATAAATTGAATTCTCGACCCAATATCGGATTCATAACTTAATTTAAAAACTACGCAAAAGGTTGCTGGACTTCCACTAGTAATACTAGTAGTCACATTACGTAGGCAATTACTGAGTTTTTACTTAAAACGGAATATTTACCATCATAATGTGAGTTTATCTGCTTCACGATATTTCGGCACAGTTGCATGCGCCTTGATCACGAGATAATCTCACCAAAAAAAACATATACTGAGTTATCTATCTATTGCTCTGCCTTCTGCGTTGTTGAGAATTCGATTACTTTTTTTTTTATCATAGATACAAAAAAACGTTTGACCACGAACTCGCCTGATGTTAAGCGACGATGTGGCCGACGACAGGGCACGCAGGTCTAGAAGATACCTAATTACTCTTGACTTGAAGAGACCCAAATTGTGGCTTTAATGAAAGACAGACGACGGCAAAGCATTCTAATCCTTGGCTGTACGCATTATAAATGTGGAAGCAAAGCGCTTTGTTTGTAAGGGTGGTAGACTGACAAGGTATGGATGGTATTGAACGGTGCGTCTGCTTGTCCTGTTGTGAAAAGGAGATGGTGGAATGAGATCATGCAATTCCTGGCCAAATTCCCTCCCTGGACAGACATTTGTATGATGAACAATGGGATTGTATCTGAGTAAGGTATATATAAGGTATCATAAGTTTGTTTTTAAAATATGTATCTAGCAGTTATCTGGTCACGATAATACAAGCTATGCTTGGTTTGGGGCTAGATGGCGTCGACTAATATTTATTACTATAAATCAGCTTAAAGTAAAAATAAAAATTGAAAGGATTATTTATACAAAGGTACTATATCAAAGGGTGTACAATATCAATAAATACAAAAGAAAGTCTTATATATCGTCTAATCACGAACTAATCAAGTAGTGCGGGCGGTGCCGTACTAATAAATCAGTGAATTACCGCGGTTGCTTGTCGAGGCTTTGTGTCGAGCTCTCTAATTTCCGTATATTTGAAAGAAGACGTGCCTTGCATAGTTTATTAATACCACAGTGTATCAAGCTCAGAGCGCCCGTGATTTGCCCATGACACTGTGAATGCGCCATGATCAGGGGAGAAACTGAAGTCTGCAAGTATATCGTAAATGTAATTCGTTCTACCCTCTTTTTTTACGAATAATATACTCCTCCGAAATATCAGGAAATAAAAAATATACATATAAATCTTCGTCAATATCCCATTTATTATGAAAATTATGTGAATAACCATGATAAATAAATAAATAAATAATGCCGGACATTTCACACGACATCATCTGGCCCCAAAAAAACATCTGTATATACATATTATAGATAGAAACACCCAGACTCGAGTCAGATACTTTCAGATCTGCAAACATTTGTCTTGCGGCGGGAATCGAACTCCCTACCTTCTGAGTATCAGCCGGGCCTTGGTCCACTGCGCAACAGAGGTCGTCATATGTCGTCTACATGGATATTCACATAATCTTCTATGTTGCTGAAATTAGGTAGTACCTACCCACTGCAGTGGTCTGCACCAATTAGCTGAGTTGGTAGGTTTAAATTTCAAATGAAGGACAAGTCGGTTTATGCGCACTTACTTTTTAAAACCTCCTGGGGGACGTAGGGGAACTTTACGATTCGCATTTTTAAGTGGTACGTTTTGTCGCAGATTTTACATCTGCGGATTTTTCTGTGGAAACTTGGAAGATTTCTAATGTAGAATAGAAATTTTCTCTGGAAGCTATCATCATCTCCCTGCTCGCATCTTACTAACAAAACAACTACTGCATAATATTACCAAAGATTATTTGGAAAACATTTTAGTTTCCATTGTCCATAACCAAAGTTTTCAGTATTCGCTTTATTCCCACATCGTTTGTTTGAGTCTCCACAGCATAGTAGATTTCTATGTCAAAAAATATATGCTTTGTTCTTGATCTGAGTTAATGTTTGTTCTGGAACGGCCCTAATAGGTGAAAAGGATATCTGCCGAAACCGAAATGGGGATTTACAGAACATGATGACGCCGAAAAAAATGTTAATTTTACACTATATTTGGAAATGTCAAGTGAAAACCTAGTGTTAGGATATAAACACTAAACTGTAGTCCATATCACAAAGATCACTGTTTTATTTCCATACCTATATTAATCGGACAACAATCCTAAAGCAAAACCCAACGGAATCGAAATTCAAGTTATTCATAGTCCCTCAATGCACAGGCGATACTATTTAGGTCACGTTCTAATTTATAGCGTAGGCTGTTCTGTACAGAATTCACCAGATTTTGCTCTGATTTGAGATAAGATACGAGGAGATTAGAGATTATGATAATGAATCTCGAAATTAACTGAATGTTGGTCTTTTCTTTCGCAAACACAAGCGTTTTAGCATAAGATCGTTTTCTTTTCAAGAGATTCCAAGACTCCAACAGTAAATCAGAATTTTTTATATTTTTTTTTACCATAATTGTACGATAATATAGAGGACTGTATCGATTTTTATCTGTATTTTATAATTATCTACACGATAACGTAGTGTGTGACATGTATGGTGCAAAGAAATCAGTTTCCTTCCAACTCGTACTACGCTCTCAACATGGGTCTTAGAAACTGTAAGGTTCAGTAGTGTCTGGCCCAATCTAGATATAACCTTCCCCTACGTTAATTACTTACCAACGATGCCCAAACCCTTGAGCACAGCAGTCTATTCTTTTGCCTTCATACACACACACAACAGGATGAAAATATCACACACAGTGGCGAGAATTACTATGTTCTATTAAATACGACAACTTATAACGAAAATCGATAGTGTCCGTTAACGAAAAAACGAGATGTTTCGCGCGCGACAGTTGACGCACGAATATGTGTCCTTTTCAGGGTCACAGTTAGGACTCTAATATATAAAAGTTGTATATGCATTCATAAAACTTACCAGTCATTGAACTGTCCATTCATTCAACTGATAGGTGACAGCTGACAAATCGCACGAACGATAATTGCTTATGTCAAAACTGGACACAAATATTATTACAATCTAGCCAAGTAGGCCAATGAGAAATTTAACTCTGACTTATTCTTATAAAGTACCTACACTATGTCTTAGAAAGTGTCCAATAGCACTTTTCTTACTGCCTCTAGCTAAAGATAGGACATGTTGTTCTCGTGTTCTTCATGATATCACTACATAGTATAAAACAAAGTTGCTTCCCGCTGTCTGTCTGTCCCTGTGTATGCTTAGATCTTTAAAACTACGCAACGGATTTTGATGCGGTTTTTTAATAGATAGAGTGATTTAAGAAGAAGGTTTATATGTATAATACATGCATAATATAGTAGAGAAACACTGATAATTTTAGACATTTTGTAGTATATTTAATATAAGCATGCGAAGCTGGGGCGGGTCGCTAGTTTAGTTATAAACTCTTTTAATATTACACTACACTAACTCAAACGGCTTGGTTCCTTTAAGTCTTCTCACTATGTTCGTGTTATCGAGGAGCTGGATTGCCTTGACGTTCACGAGATGATGAAGAGGTTTTTAATAACGATGTCGACGAAGTCAAAGTTAAGGTCCCAATGCAGGTCTTCGTTTCTTACGTACCAGAGTGCATTCACAATTTCTCTTAGTACTTTATTTTTTAATTCGTTGTATGATTAGAATATTACTTTTGTTAGAACAACCCCACAGCTGAATACCATATTTCCATACTGGCATCAAGATTTATTCGTAAATTGTAATTTTGTTATATACACAGCTGCTTGTCTTCCAAGCAACCAGTACCTACATAATGTTTGTAGCGAAGCTCCAATTCGACTTTTTTATTCTTGACATGAGGCTTCCAGCGTACCTAACCCAGACATAACTAATACTGTAATACACTAATAATGTAATAATGTTGGTACGTAACTACGTAATATCTAGATTTTATGGTAATTATTGTATAGATGGCATTCCATTATATGTTTGAATACCTATTTTCATTATGTACTTAGTGTATGCCAAATAATTACGTTTTAAAAACTATAAAGAAAACCGACTTCATTTAAATAAAAATAAAAAATTTCGTTTACTTGTATGACACATTTTTTCCAGCAAATTTTAATTTAAAAACCAAACTATGTACCTACTTATTTTGATGAAATTACTTTGAGACCAATCGGAAAGTATATCCTTCCATAAAACAGCTTTTTTTTAAAAAACAAACATAAAAACCTATAATGTTCACTCAAAACGGGATATTTACCATGATATATGAGTTTTTCTGCTTCTCGATATTTCGGCACAGTTGCATGCGCCATGATCACGAGATAAACTCTAGTGAACTCTAAACTTGAGTGAAAATTATGTGCAAAACCATGATAGTTTTAAAAGTTATAAAAACCTAATTGAGAACCTCTTCTTTTTTTGAAGTCGGTTAAAAGATAAGTATCCACATAAAGTATTTATAAGCTCTAATTTCTATACTAATATTAAGTAGGTATATCCTATTCTATTAATATTATAAAAGCGAAAGCTTGTGTAGATATTATGGATGTTTATATTTTTGTTTCTGGCTCAATCACGGCGTTACGGCTGGACAGATTTGGATACAACTTGACTTGAAACTATAGATGTAGTCTGTACTCTAGAACAGTATTTAGGCAACTTTTTGTATCGCAGACAGAAGCTAGTAAATAAATATAAATGCAATCGTCATGCATATTAAACACTAGACTAGGCAAATAATCAATTTGGAAATTTGTACACTCATCGTTTTCAGTCAAACGGCGTCCAATTCTCCATAGACTTTATAGCTTTCCATACAAATGTATTCACTTAGTGTATTCATACCCATTAGAAATTTACTTTCGTCCGTCTGTCCGTAACAATGGCACTTGCACCCGTGAAATTGGGTCGTTAGCGTCACACCGCTATGAAATGCTCGTTTGTAGATGGTACCTATCTCGTTAAAGGATATTCTAGTTTTATATTACAATGAAGACCTAGGAATTATATTTTTTATAAGCATGAGGATGAGTTTTTTTTATCAAAAAGTAGGTTTTCGATTATACTTTTAGGCAGGGACACTTTTGTGTGGACGTGGGCAAACGTGGACACTTTTGTGTCTTGTGTCAGACACAAGCTACCGATGAATATTTGATTTCTATAGAACCAGTATGAAATCATCCACTCCCTGCGCATACGTAAACATTTTTTGTGTCCAGTTGCTCCCACTTAACACATACTCATTGACGATCAAAAAGTGTTCGGTGTCGGTAACTGGAAACTAAAAGTCGTCAGTTGAAGACACAAGCAACATTAACAAATCTCCTCACAAATGTACTGAGATACGATAAAGAATTGTACCAGTGGCCAGTAGTAGCAACGGGCGACTGTGAACGATCATCGCCACAGGACACAGCAACTACGCTTCCCTGTGAGAGTGTGCCGTGTCGGCAACAAAAAGTGTCTACGTTTGCGCAGCGCCTTAGTAGTAGCATTTTTGCTGTCAATATAAACATCTTTTTAATAAATCTATACCTATGAAACTACTGTTACTGGCCATTTGAATTTTTTTTTAATAGTTGGCCAACAATTCTAAATTTAAATGAATGGAATGTAAAAATTATGAAATTCCATTTTCAAATGATTTAAGCATAAAGCTCTCTTTTTGATTTTAGAACAAGTCTGCATATTTTGTGTCCAATAAAAAATTAAATAAATAATAAATCAATATTGGTGGACCATGCACACAACACCTTCTGGCCTCAAACTCAGCATAGCTTGTGTTATGTTGACCAGTAGGGCGATTATGGAACTCTTGATACAATCAATGTCTATCAGCTTCGATTAGCAATCGGCATTATTTCATTCATTCGTTTGATTGTAACTGGAATTAGTTTTCACAATAGTATGACATGACAGATGACAACAGTGTAACAAACTTCATTCACCATAGTTATTTTACTCGTAGAAGCAAGTGTAATGTAAATAATTTATATCAGTTATCAAGAATTGCCATTATTTGAGCTTTTTAACCTAAAAACACTACTTGTATGTAGCGAAGTCTATGAACTAATGTAACTTGGATTACATGACAATGTGGGCACTTATTAATTAGGTATTTCAACCAATGTACCGACTTGCTCTCCAAACTCTTTCAGCTTTTATTGGTTGCGTTGGAGTTTACTGTAGGTAGGTATTATAATATTAAATTTAAAATAATATGTTTTAAATGCCAAATTGATTGGAGATGTAAACCAAAGAGTATGTAAGCCATAGAGAAAAACTACATATAAACAAACACTCGGTCCCTTCACTTTTTCTTGGCGTTCTTTAATGTCTGATTGTTTTGTTGTAAACTTCATTTCACTTGGTAATTTATGGATGTCACAAAATAAAGTCGTATTATACGATCCTATTTAAATGCTTAGCATGCTAAACACGGTTCCTACCACAATCGTACTTTGTAAATTGGTCGAGTTATGCATAGTTTGACACCAACTTCACATTGTAACTAGCGATAGAAGCCGATAGAAATCGCAGCGATAATATCCCTAATAATACAAATTCATCAATAGGAACTGAAAGTTATTAGTATCAATGTTTTGATAGTATCAAAGTTCCATAATCGCCCCACAGATGACTGCTAAAAACATTTATTTATAAATTGAATTACTGAAATTTCCAGAATAATATACAACTCCTTAAAGATAAAAAACAGAATTAAGTTCACTGACCGCAGGTAAAGTGCCCGAAAGGCTGGCGACGTTACCTCGTTGAATAGCCATACTAATTCTTTGTCCAAGGTAAGCACCACCACTGCGAGACCTCTGTATTTCTAGACCTCTGTGGCAAAGTGGTCAAAGGCCCGCCTGAAAGATAGAAAAAAAACATGTGTGCAATTCACACGTGGTAGAAGTGAAACCTGCAAAAAACAAACGTATAAAATACGTTCACGTTTACAAAACACCAAGGTTGTTGTGATTCCTTTTCTCAAGCTTTGTACTACGCATGCGCGCACAAACACGTAATAATAAACACGTATAATGCTTCCTATCTCATTTTCTCCCACGTTAAATCTTATGAATTTATGTGTCTGTCTCTTTTTACTGTCGCTTTTTCGTTTCATCGACTTTCAAATCACAACGATGCTAAAGAAGTTATCACTTCTAAAATGATTTTATTTGACCCAGAATCTTGAGCACTTATATACATAGTTTAAAATAAAATAAAAAATATTATTATTTCTTAAAAACTAAGTACCTTACTAGATTGTTGTGTGGGGCAAATAGGTCCCCGTCTAAGCATAATGCTGTACCAAACCAATGGAGGATTGGGGAAGCGCTGTTTTTCGGATCTTTATAGCTTATTTATTGAGACCATCCAATGACCTTCAAACAATTTAATAATACTTAGTTTTATAAGAATATGTACTAAGGTTACTCAATTTAGTATAATGTACTTATTAAAATTTAGTATAATTATGAAGCTGTGATTTATTTTTATATTCACATAAACTTTTTAAATGCTTTTCCTAACATACACACCAATACGCAAATACACTCATATCTGACCCAGCGCGTTAGGATTGACATTCAACGTGGTAATGCCATCAGTGTCTTGGGAACACTGCCCTCTGGCAAAGATCTGGATCTATAGATCGTTTGAAGCGGTCCTTAGATAGCTCTGCTGATTCAATGTATTTTTTTAACCAACTTCTAAAAATGAAGAGGTCCTCAATTCTGTTGTATTTTTTTACATCATTAATTCGTCATTTATGAACCTATTTGATTTTTTTATATAAATCATTTTTTATATTTTTTATGTGTAAGATATACTTTCCGGTTGGTCCCATAGACATTTCATCGATTTTGATAAAACAAATTATGGGACCAACTGGAAAGTCCGGTTCAGTGGTTTGGTTTTTAATTCAAAATAGGTGAAAAAATATGTCATCCTAGTAAACTAAATTTCATATTCCTGTGACTTTCCAGCGGTGTTCACGAATTTCGAAAAAAATTAAGGTACTAACCCTTCACGTATCTTTACCGAACTCTTTGCTTCAGAAGCGTAAATAAAAACTTTTTTAACCGACCTCATTCAATGAAGTCGGTTTTCTTTATAGTTTTTAAAACGTAATTATCTTATAGTAATATTGTTCTACACATTTCTGTAATTAATTTCTGTCACAAATGTGTTTTTCATTTGTTGCTAAAAAAATATAGTCAAAGGTGGTTTATAGTGGCTAAAACCTTTAAAGTCGTCATAATATTATTATCCTTTGTAGTTATTATACGTTTTGTAATTTTTATGGTATTTTATCAACCAAGCTCGATCAAAGTGCACGAATGACGAAACAATTTTTGTTTCGTCGTAAAGGTATGACATTTCGTGCGGGCTCATTGTACACAATACATGGTCATGTTTTATTAGAACAGTATTTTTTGCAACAATGTCAAGATAGCGTGTCTGATTGAATAACACGGTAACCATAAGGAATACTATGACAACATTTGGTGTTGAATTCATAGAGAAAAATATTGATAATTCTGTCCGACGAAAAACTTAAGAAAACTAGTGGTCGGTAATTAATGATTAATTAAAAATCAAAATAAAAATCTTAAAAAAAATTGCATTCTGGACTCCTCTATATAAACTATAAGTGTGCAAAATTTCATACTCCTCCATCCACGCAATTTTCGTAAAAATGGTGTACAAGGGGTACAAAGTTTTTGCTTCACGTATTAATATATAGAAGACACTAGACGGTCAATCGGCGATGACGTTCAGAATAGACAAAAGTCGATCAACTATTATTTTGTTACAATATTATAACGCAAAAATCACACATTAGCATTAGTGAAATTTTATTCGTATAATGTCAATTTAGACGAAAAAGACGAATAAGTATGTTAAAAACATACTACACATGTAAAAAAAAAGGTTGTACTATGAGATTCAAATGATTGATAGAATACTCATACATTCTTTATAACATCTATATATAAAACATATTATTCACACAAACGTTTGCCCAGGAAAGGGGATCAAACCCACAACCTACAGCGCAGAAGGCAGAGTTACTATCAAACGAACAGTGAGGTCACTCATATACTCAATTATTCACAAAAAATACCGTTATTACTATTCCGTGCCCAGACAGCCTATATAAATAGCCCTACTACCTGTTTTCAAACTTTTTTACAAATAAATATAAACCGTTGTAACTGGACTGACCTACAGTTCATTGAACTTCAAGCTAAAAATCTGATAATATTACAACCGCAATGTCGGTTGCATCAAATCTCCATTTTTGGGATTGAACAATTTTACAAAGTTCTTGTATCTTGAAAACTCATTATCTACAACATTTTGCGGTCAGTGCCGTTTCTGCGAACGTGGATCGGTTCTACATTCTTTAGCACAATGGTTGTATAAGAAACATTGCAAGGTCTACGGACTTAGTTTAGTTGTGCCTGGATAGTCTAGCACTAAGCACCACCGTGATAAATCGGCGAAGTCTCGGGGGAGGCGAGAGAACCACCGAAAGTAGAGTGATAGCCGGAGGGGTCTGTAGTGTGCGGTCCGACTCCCAGTGTGTTGCCGCCTTCACGAGACGAAGCTCGCGCGCGCTTTATTCCTCCGCGGTACGACTCGCGATTACCATTGCCACATTTATAAATTAAAAAAAAAATCTTCTTGAATTGACAACGTTAATCGTGTTCCAAGTTTGAAGATAGAAGATGCTCTGATGAGTTTGCGGCTTTGACGTTTGCAGTTTTATTATTATCGGTAAGCTTAATAGTCCATTGAAAAGTTACATTTGGGTATGCATTTGTCAGAGGACGCAATTTTATTTTTTTAATGTGTAGGGGGGGTCAGTAGAAGCTTAAGTTCAAGTTTGTGGGGTCGGCACCCTTGTCCCCCGGCCGCCATCTTGGAAAAGGGGGTGCAAAGGGTTTTCGCGCTGTATCTCGTAAACTAGTTACCTTACAGAAAATTTAATCAAACATAAAATGTAGCAAATTAAATTTCCTACAATTTTATTTCTATTACTTTTTATCGTCAAGTGACCAACAAAAAAGTTATAAACAAAAATAAATGAAAATTTTGTTTGTTTGTTCTAGGTTTTACAGCGCTCCAAACTTAAACGGATTCTCGAATGCTCATAGGGATGCAATAAAAACTAAAAATTAGGCTTACTTTTCTATCTATATTTTTTTTATTCATACAATTTATTATGATCTTAACATTCCTATGCTATTATTGAACTATGTTTGACCCTTTTACCCACCACCTATGAGGTATAACATGGGCAAAGTCAAATTTATAAAAATTTTGCAGAAGCATCCAGAGTTAGCAAGTGGAACTAAATTATTTATGAGTGAGAAAGTCGAGTCATCGTTACTCAGTGTTGTTGGCGAACGTTTTTTCGTCTTTTTATATGGCGGAAATAAAGACGATACTCTAGACACTCTGCGATACAAACGATTTGCTAAGACAGTGACAAAAAATGCATTAAAAATGCATAAAACCTAGATAAATAAATAAAATGAAACAATTATATAGAGGAAATTGTTCGTTGAAAAACCCTCTACAAAATTGCTGTGATGTCATTTTATTTAATTGTAAAATGAACTGAAAAAAAGTTATAACCTCCAAAAGGAAATTTGTTACAAAATTTTCATTTATTTTTGTTTATAACTTTTTTGTTGGTCACTTGACGATAAAAAGTAATAGAAATAAAATTGTAGGAAATTTAATTTGCTACATTTTATGTTTGATTAAATTTTCTGTAAGGTAACTAGTTTACGAGATACAGCGCGAAAACCCTTTGCACCCCCTTTTCCAAGATGGCGGCCGGGGGACAAGGGTGCCGACCCCACAAACTTGAACTTAAGCTTCTACTGACCCCCCCTACACATTAAAAAAATAAAATTGCGTCCTCTGACAAATGCACACTAAGGCCTAAAAAATGTAACATTTTAATGGACTATAAAGTTTTTTTGTTGTTTTTGTTGCAGATGTTGAGGCTGAAATTGTAGACAATTCCACAATTATATAGATTTATGGATTTATTTCAGTATCAATAGTTGAATTGATTTAGGGATCATTTACGTTTCCATTCTTTTATACTCGTTTTTTTAAACAAGAACTTTTATACTCGTTTTTTTAACACATTTTAGATAATACTGTTTTTAATCCAATATGTGTTACAATTTTTAAGAAAATAAATATATCTGACTATTTAAAGATGAACAATATTGGAATAAACTTTTCAGAAACGTAAATAGCTTTCGTCGAAAGTTTTTCTATCGAAACTGTATTAAAAATTCAAAAGATCCCAATGTTTGACATTATTCGGACATTTATTTGTACATTCCGCGTTATTGGATTTGGATCGGAACCGTTGAAAGGTTTGAAAGTCGTAATGGAACTGAACTAGAAGGGTCGTAAAAATAGCATTGCACTGGAAAACTACTATGGAAGATTTATTTAAATCTTTGCCTAAATAAATAAATAGTTTTGCCTATGACTGGCCATTCAGCTCAGTTGGTAGTAGATCTGCCTTTTGCGCTGTAAGTTGTAAGTTCAATTTACTTCCAGGACAATTATTTACGTGATGGACATATGTAGTGGTTTTGTGTTTGGGTGGATATACAGTATCATAAGTATGTATTTAAAAAAACACAAAATCTGTCAGTCATTTAACTCCCATAATACAAGTTATGCTTTGTTTGGGGTTAGATTGTGTTTTGTGGATTTTCCAATATTTATTTTAAAAGATTGATCTTACAAATTATTACAATATTAAATAGATTAGACTTGATTTAAAACAGATACCTTCTAACTGTATTTAGCATCTAAAATTCCCTGGTCAGGGGTAACATTTCATGCTATTTCAGGCTCACATTCTAAAAGCCTTCTAGACGTTGGTAACAAAAATATAAATTGAATAAATAAAAATAAAAAAGACGATGTGTCGTGGGACACCTATGAAGCAACGAAGATGACAATTATAAAATTGTTTGACGTCAACTCTCGATTTATATAAAATGTAAAAAATAATAATAATTTGGCACTAAGAAGACATAGGGTCCGAACTCGGGGCTCGGTATTGACAGTACGCGTTGTCAACCGCTCAAATACAGTGATCATTATCATGTGTGTAATATTATTGACAACAGCTTAGGCGTCGTCATAGTTCCGTTTTTAAATTTGCAATTTATATTTTATAAATCTTAAATTGTTTTCGGCATATTCGCCAAATAACTCTAATTTAGACGCACAAGAAGTTCGTGCTATAAATAAATGAAAAACATAACATAAGGAAGGGTAGGTATGATCGCGAAGCCGAGATTCAAGTTCTCCAAGTTGGGTTAGTTTCCGACCTATGAAATCCCACTGTGCTTATTCACCAACTTGAGAGGTCACATCCCGGGAACTTAGTTTGATACTTGGTACTGTTGACTGGACATCAACATACATTATACATACCTTTATGTAGTTTGAGTTCCATAGGTTGAAATATACTTGTAATACACTCTAATTGTTTAACAAGCAATATCTCTCTTCTCTTGTCTCAATATTTGGTCTCCGGTGCTATGAACCTGTCGACGCATGTAGCATGGCTTCTACTGGACCGATGGACCGATACAACCGTTCAAGTTACAAGTCAAAACCTCCTTACAACTGGATTCATGTGGATAAAAGAATCATTTGATTTGATTTTGATCATTTATCGTGGTACTCTTTGCCACATTCCTTACCAATGCAAGTCAAAACAATAAAAATCTAAATGCTGTTTGGAGAAACCAGAAATGTTTTACAAATAGTTGTATATATAATGAAACTAGCGGCTGCCCGCGGATTCACACGTGTGGTACCTACATAAAAAGTTGCCTATGTCCGTCTCCAAGGTCCCATGTATCTCTATATCAAAATTCATCGGTTCAGCGATTTAGGCGTGAAACAGACAGAGTTACTTTAACATTTATAATAGTAGTAGGGATTACAAGGATAATTAAGCTAGTAAGGCTGATCTGTAAATCTGAAAAAAAAAAAAACAAAAAGGCCCATACATTTTTTATTTTGCGGTACTAATTAGATAATTAATTTTACTGATTTCGGAAACCATGTGAACGTGGTTAGGTACATGAGCTTTGGCAATTTATCACACGGACTATTTTGATTCGTCTTAAAATATAACCCCAGTATCAAAAGAATCCTCGAGTTTCATGAAGAAACTCGTTCGTTGATCGTTGCCCATTTTGTTACGGATGCAGAGTCGAGTTGAAGCAAATACGGGTGTTGGATGTCACAAATTGTCAATTTTTCAACACTTGTCCTAAATAAAAATATTTAAAATTAGATAAATATTTGAATTTGGAACGATTAAAAGTAAAAAGTTTCATTCTTCGTTTGACATTACACGAAGTAACATAGCTCTTCTAGTTTAATTCTTTTTTCCCGTGTTATTTGATGTTATCTGGTTCAATTTAAATCAATAAATTATGACTTCGCGTAAGTGAAGAATTATAAGTGTAAATGTTCTTTTGAGTAAAACAAAGTCTATGGTTTTGATCTTTCAACTCTTACGGCTTCTCGAATGATCGAACAGTCAAGAATATTGCCTACCCAAGATGCTCGATGGTGACTTGGTAGACAAAGTTGCCGAGCTTATGGCTTTAACTGCAATGCAGGTCATAGAAAAATTAGGTCACTCGTTACTTGCGGAGTTGAGGAGATTTGACAGTTTTCCAATATCAGTGCAGTGGGCCGGACACGGGCTGAATAAAAAAAACTATTGCGCTGCATGAAAAATAAATTCCAAACTTTGACAAGGGAAATATGTTTGACGACCTCTGTAGCGCAGTGGGCTTAGGTCCGGCTGAGACGCAGAAGGTTGCGGGTTCGATTCCCGCCGCGGGACAAATGTTTGTATGATCTTCAAGTATTTGTCTCGGGTCTGGGTGTTTCTATGTATAATATGTATGTATTTATAAAAAAGAGTAAATAAGTAGTATATCAGTCATGTGGTACCCATAACACAAGCTCTGCTTACTTTGGGGCCAGATGATGTGTGAAATGTCCGGATTATTTATTTATTTATTTTATGTACTAGGATGTGCAAAAAAAAAATCGCTTCATCCAACTAAACTGGGTTCTGCATAGAATGAGTACCTAAACAGTACATATAACTGTTTTGTATTCTAAAAGTTGATATGATATATGAATCTCATTGCCTTTCAGCTTAGTTGGTAGTAGCTCTGCATTCTACGATGTTGGGTGTTTGATTCCCTTCTAAGACAAATATTTACCTGATGAACAGTCGTTTGTTCTGTGTCTGGGTGTTATAAAGTATCATAAGTATGTATTTAAATATATGTAAGTATTCTATAAGTCATCTGGTTGTAATACACGTTATGCTTAGTTTAGGACTAGATTGTCCACTAATATTTATTTATATATACAGTAGACTCACTAATCCAGCACCAGCACATTGTTTTTAATACCTAGATTAGTGGGATTACTTTATTATTATATTGACAAAAAACAAATGTGGGGCTAAATTTCTCAATAGCATTAAACGCCCTAAAACAGATTAATTAGTAAATACTTACGACCTCTGTGGCGCAGTGGCCAGGACCCGGCCCACTCATAATAATAATAATATAATAATATGTATGTATTTACAAAAAATATATATAAGCAGTATATCAGTCATGTGGTACCCATAATAAAGCTCTGCTTACTTTGGGGCCAGATGATGCTGTGTCAAATGTCTGAGATTATTTATTTATTTAGACGCAGAAGGTCGGGGGTTAGATTCCCGCCGCGGAACAAATGTTTGTATGATCTGCAAGTATTTATCTCGGGTCTAGATGTTTTTTTGTATAATATGTATGTATTACAAAAAAGTATATATGTAGTGTATCAGTCATGTGGTACCCACAACACAAGCTCTGCTTACTTTGGGGCCAGATGATGCTGTGTGAAATGTCCCGCATTATTACATTACATTACATTATGTCGTACACATATTTAACTTTCCAACAGGTGAACTGAATGCAAGAGATGGTATGAAGCTATAAACTCACCGCATTGATATGAAAATGTGATCATTATTGTTGTTTGTTGAGTTTAACGCGATAAGTTAAATTGCGAACAGTAAAACAGCAATAAAAGCAGTCTGGCAGGTTGGGCAAGGACAGGGAAAAACACATTCATCCCTACGCGGGATTCGCAGGACTTGATTACGATTGCTAACTTCAGGTCTTTAGGGTTGCTCATTGCCAGCAATGAATCACTATTTCACTTTCAAAACTTTCGTGAGTAGCTCAAACCTTAAGGTTTTACTCTCGTATTATTTTGTCGATGAAGGCAGCGACTCGGTTTTGATTCATCTAGAAAAACTACATCGGGGTGAGTTTGGTCCGCGGCCCGCTCGTTGCAGTTCGCGCTCGCGGTTCGCACAAAGTTCAAAACATCGATGTACGAGATTCGATGAATCGAAATTCAATACCTTCATCGGCAAAAAAACGCTAATAAAACTTGAATTTATCAAAATGAATACATCACTTTACCAGGTTCTCAATACCGTTGCTACATTTTGTAGGAAAGTACTTTAACAAATAAAAAAGTAATTGTTCTACTTACACTAAAAGAACTCTTAGGTTTTTCTTTATCTCCAGCTTTCTGTAGATATCTTCGTTCAACGATCGGAAACGAGGCATTTTCTTTTTTTCTAACCCTGATAAATCAGATTTGAGTTTCGAATTGTTATCGAAGTTTATACTACCGCCGGGCAAATATTTGAAATTGGAACGATGAAAAGTAAAAATTTGTATTCTTCGTTTGAAATTTCACGAAGTAACACAGCCCTTTCTAGTTTAATTCTTTTTACGGTGTTATTTTGTGTTAGATCGATTAAACGTCCCCTAAATCCCCTGCATACTAAATTTCATTAAAATCGTTAGAGCCGTTTCCGAGATTCAGATTATATATTTACATATCTATATATTAATACGTGAAGCAAAAACTTTGTACCTACCCCTTTTTACGTAAATTGCGCGGACGGAGGAGTATGAAATTTGGCACACCTAATGTTTATATAGAGAAGAAGTGTAGAATGCTAATATTTTTTAAAATTATGCATATGTAATACATTAATTATGGACGATCAACTACGAATTTATGACCATATTATATTAAAAAAAACACATGACACTGGCAACATCGCAAAGAAGGAAGAAGAGGTAGAAGTAAGCTGGTTCGTTCGAAATATTGACTTTCGCTCAGCCCTGAGACACAGAGAATTAAAAAAAATATACGTTCGAGAATGCAATTGTCAGAAAAAATGCTAAGTCATACTCGACTCAGTAATCGAGGTAATCAAATCGATGCGTTTTTAGTTCAGTCGTGAGTTCTTTTACACCGAAGTTAAATAACCGTTGAGTGTTGTTCTTTTCTTTGTTTTTGTACGCGATACGCGACCGAGCTTTCAAGTTTTCGGCTTTTTGTCAATTATAAATACCGTTTGAAAGATTGTTTTGCTTTGAGTGTAGTTTTGTTGACCAACTTTTGGGTTCTGTTGGACTTTATAACACACCTTTAGTTAATGAAAAATGTGTCTACTGGTTGCATAGGTACGAGTAACTTCCATCTATATAATAAAAATCAATTGCTGTTAGTTAGTCTCGCTAAAACTCGAGAAAGCTGGACTGATTTAGCTGATTTTGGTGTTGAAATGTTAGTTTTTTTTTTCTTTTTTTTAATTTGTCCAGGGAAGGTTTAAACAGTGAGAAAATTTGTGGCATTGCCACGCATGCCGGGTACAGCTAGTAACTTATAAATTAACTTATTTTTTGTTGTAAACTGCCTGTATATTTCAAATGAAATGATTATAATATTTGAATTTCGAATTGAATACTTGCATCGTGTTTTGGCGCGGCGACGCTTAACGTTGTGAAGTTTGTATAAATCTTGTTAGGCTAGTTGTAGCTGAAAATATGCGTGGAGTATTTTGAAACGTATCACCTTGTTACAAAGCTCTTTTTGTTTTTGGTTTTTGGTTTCCTTTGACTGCCTGCCTGCCCTGAGGCTCATGGGCCAGAATCACTATTGTATAATACGTGTAAGTAGAGATTTGTAAGGCTGACTTGCTTACCGAAGTTTATTGAGTTATTTAAACACGTATTTAGGTAGGTAATATACCTACTTAGGTAAAATACGAAAATTATGTTTTATAGTACTCGTAATATACGGATAGTGTTGTTTAGTATATATGAAGGATTGAAAGCTTTCTTCCCCTTTTTCGAAAATAAAATATATTGCAAAATGTTTTCAAAATGGTTCTCCTCATGAGATAGGTACGTAAGATATCCACTGGCTACAGACAATCTCCTTTACGCTACCCGTGTTTGTATTTTGTAGGTTTTATCAATATCTGCTACGAGATTTTTCTACAAATACAAGATATTACGTTAGCTCTACATAGCTATTTTACAGAGAAATAGAAAATCTATAAGTAACGAATGTAGACTGTCTTCAGCAGACATTTATACTAACCTACGTACCTACTTTAAAATTTTGACACTGGTAGGTTAGGTAGTAGGTGGTAGTAAGTACTCGTCAAAATTGTATCAAATCATCCCAACTTCAAATTACCAATTAAAATAAATAAGGTAATTACAAATACAATAAATTTGGTAATTACGTGCTTTTGAAAAATCAACCCTAAGAAGAACAATTATGTGTATTATGTACTATTTAGTTTACTTAGGCGCATAGATGATTCACAAAAATATTTTTGATGTGTAACATCTTTTCTCTCGATTTCCCGCAAACTGTGAGAGTGATTTCGTGAATAGGGGCGGAAGTGGTAACAGGAAACCAGGGAAGCGCGAGCTATTATATCATATTTATATCATATTTGATTTGAGCAATGAGCACGCGCGGTGGTGGAGTTGGCCGTCAGATGGTACCAACCCATTTTCGAGAGGTTGGTACTGTCAACCAACAGTGTGTGCGTGTGTGACGAGAAACAGAAATAGAGAAGGAAAATGCATCAGCTGTTTGCTTTACCTACAGTGTTGTGTATAAAGTGTGCTGTTATATAAGCTCTTTCAGGATATGATATTAATGTTGCTTATTTCCAAGGTAGGATGTTATATATCATGTGCGACTACTGTAAGGCTAGCTCGTTTTTTTATTGACCCTTAGTCGTCGGAGGAGAATGCTTTGAAACATGGTCAATCAAAAACATATCTAATACCGTACCATAAATAAAATACAATACGGAATTTGCCTCAATCGCAGCCTTTAATAAACCGGTAACATCATCAAAGCTCCCTGTGATCCTGAGGACCGAGAATGCGCTTAGATCTTTGATCGTTGGACCGTATATCGTTATGTGTTCACTCAAGCCCAGACAAGTATAGTACGTATTGGATTTATTGATTGGGCATAAGGAGTGGGCTCATTGAGAATATTTAGTAATATATGGTAACTGGTAAGGGACCTATTTAGACAATAGATATACCTGTTTGTATATCTTCAAGTATTTGTCTCGGGTCTGGGTGTTTTTATGTATGTATTTACAAAAAAAGTATATAAGTAGTAGGTATATCAGTCATGTGGTACCCATAACACAAGCTCTGCTTACATCCAGATGATGTGTGTCCGGCTAAATGTTAGTTAATACAGAAACTTTGTTAAATAAATTATAAACATCATCAAAACATCAACATCTGGCCTCAAAGTTCAGGTATTAAGGTGTGCCTTCTGCGCTGGCATAGCTAATCCCCACTAATATAATATGCCTTTTGCGCGTAGGTTGAGGGTTCGATTCTCTCCAGGATAAACATTTGTGTGATGAACATAGATGTTGGTTCTGTCTGTGTGTTATAGAGTATCATAACACCCAGACAGAACCCAGTCATCTTGATGCCATAATATATGCTTTTCTTAGTTTGGGGCTAGAGATGGTGCCGTGCGAGATTGTCTACCAATATGTTTATATTTATACTAGCTGTTACCCGCGACTTTGTACGCGTATGCTTAGAACCTTTATTTTTATTTATGTAAGGAATGCATTCTGTGCATCTTAAGAACATCTCATAAGTTTAATCCCCTATTTTACACCCTTCATGGTGATTTTGCAAAAACGTTGAAACACATATGTCTTCATTACTTACCAAAAGCCTTAATATGAATTTTCAGATCTCTAACTTAAGGAAATATGATTTGCCCAAACAAACTTTCATCCCCTATTTGACCCCCCGGCAAGGTAGTTTTTTTGAGACAAAAAGTAGCCTATGTATTACAAATGTATTACACCTTCTTACTAAATTTCATCAAGAGCCGTTCAACCGTTTAGCCGTGAAAATGTAACAAACAGACAGACAGAGACACTGTCGCATTTATAATAGTATGGATTGTTGTTGGAGTTTTAGTTAAGCATTATAATAATTTGCCTCACGGCTCTGTTGGTGATACATACATATATTATCTTTCTCCTGCACTGTAGGTATTGTAATGAACTTCGATGTGTGTTCTGTGTCTGGGTGTCATAGGTATCTTTTGTATGTATTAATTTTAGCATCTGATTCCAATAGTACAAGATTTGCTTTGTTTTGAGGCTAGATGGTGCTATGTGAGATTGTACATAGTTGTAATTGACATTATACATTTTTTTATTAATATTTTTTCGTGTCAAGTATCTATCAACTTAACATATTCGAGGTCTAATCAATTAATTAAACAATCGATCATGATTACGTTTTCTCAAAACGCTCCTGAGAACGGAAAACGCAATTGAAGCTTTAGCGTAGAAGGGAATCAAATATTGCAAGATATATATATTCTTGAATGCACTTTGAATGGCTTTTTGCAATGGGACTAAAATCGGGTGGAGTTATAGGAAGAAGCTCTAACGCTAATTATTATATATATAGAAAATAGACTTGCTTAAAAATTATATTAGTATAAAACATTGAACTGGTACTTCTCATATTCAAATTCATTAATCAATGAATTAAATAAGTTATCAAGATAATGTTTTCTTAAAACCCACGCGACAGACCTAAGATTGAAAACCGCATATTACCACAGGTATTACGGCCGTAATATTGTAGTCACGTTCCACAGGAGAGCTTTAGCCAATGAGTTCAATAATGCTGGCCCCAGTATCGATGTAATGAAAACACGTACCATCCTTATAATGAGTTTCTGGAGCAAAAACTCCGTCTAGCCATACTTCAAAAGAAAGTGTCGAAGTAGGAGATGCGATTCATTTTTATAGAATACTAGCTACTGTCTGTGGCTTCGCACGTAAATAAAAAGCCCCCCAAGGTATAATCTATCTCTTTACCAAATTTCATCAGGATTAATTCAGTTGTTTAGCCGTGAAAAAGTAACAAACAAACAGACATACAAAAGAGACACTTTCAAATTTATTTATATCACATCGCGTGACCCAAGAGCTGGATCCTATCTGGCCCAGGGTATTAACATTGCCATTTAACGTGGCAATACCGGTGTCTTGTGGATGCTGCCTTTTGGCAGTTATTTAAATCAGCTTAAAATATGGAGCTACCTATTGGTAGTTCAGGTAGATCGTTTTAAACGGTTTTCAGATACCTCAACTGTTCACGTGTATTTTATATTATTGTATAATATAAGTGAATGAATGAATTAATTAATATTTTTTGATGGGGCACATACAGAAAAAAATATTAAGTAACTAAAGCAACTTAAAAATAGTATACCAACCAATAATAATAGGTAAGTTTGATCATAAGTGTAAATGTCAAAAAGGCGTCCAGCTCAGCATGTGTCGGATGGAAGCAATTAATACTTACACTTAGCGCTGATTTTCAGCTGTAACCTAAGTTTAGGAAAGTAGTGCAGCAACGACAACAGAACAATAAGAAATTATTTTAGCATATATTTATAAATATTAGTAATAGAAGTATGGATATCATATATCATATATGGATGGATATGTGATGTATGCAGCAATGTGATGGGCAGGTCGTTATACCTCACTTAGTTCCTTAGGAATTAGAAACTAGAGATTTCCTCAACTACCTAGACCAAATACTTTCATATGAGTCAGTGACCAACTGGTGCTGATGGTGAATAGGACGCCCAAAAGCCTCCACCTTACAACTTTTCAAAAGCCTAAAAAAGGACCAATGCAGAACAGAAATGCTCAGACAAAAATGGCACTTAAGGCACCCATCCAGGTATTAACCTCGCAAAAAGTTGCTTAAATACATTGATCTGAGTTATAGCCACGAGCGCTTCACTGAATCATAAAATACTTATAGGGTTTCTTGTCGTGGCCTTTACATGTTTGACCGGCGGTTAACATTTACTGTTAAGATTCAAATGAGAATTTACATGACTAGAGAATTTCCCTGTATCGGTGGACCATCGGAGTTCGACACAAGCAAAAGAACTTACAGACCATTTTGAATTGTCGTGCATTAACAATAGTGCCTACTATGAACGAACTGGCAGATAAAATCGTTATACGCCATTACATACCTCGTAATTGTTTTACACGAACTTCTTATTTTACCATAGCTGAAAATGTCCATTGATAAGATCCATTTTCTGTTAACGTTTACGGAAGGATCGAATGACGATCCGTTACGGTTTTAGTTGATCATGCAGATTTATAGAGCTAAGAAATCCTTAACATACAGTGCAAAAAATTTTGTTCTACGTCAAAAATTTACGAAGTTATGGCGAAAATACTAGCGAAGTTCATTAAGTGCCCGCCTGTGGTAGCTGTGACGTCACAAGGACGGTCGCCGCCAGTTATAGTTATCGAATCGTGAAGCAAGAGGGTCGGCTGCGCTCTGACCGTCCCAGTGACGTCACACGCACCCGAGTACATTGATTTTACCGGCACGGAACGGCAACAGGAACAGGAACGGCATGATGTTTATTACCTAATACCTTCGTAAGTAATGGTCCGATTTGGATAATCCAGAAAGACATATCATTCATATGTTGAAGAATAACGTGGATGCTAGTTCTATTGAATTTATATAACTTTACCGATCCTCATTGTATATATACGATGATGTCACGAGATGAAGCTGTACTTTCTATTTAATTTGAATATTTCATAAAAGGCGCCATCGTGAACGAAATAAAGCGTAAGTTATTTGTCTAGTCAAGACCCCGTGTAGTAACTGCTGTATTAGCTATGTCTAGTGTGGTACTTGAAATTCTATCCCCAATAAATTGTCCTTTCACGGCGGCACTTGTTTATGCTGGCTCGTTTTATTGTGCCATTTGATTTAAGTGCCGCTGCCGTGCAATACACTTCGAACTGATACTCGTATATCTGTCTTTCCAGTACTATGACTATAACATCTTCGTAGGTTCTTTAGTTTTACCACAATGGTGGCAAACAAGCTTACGGCCCACCACTACAGACCTCGGAAACATTTTTCGGAATGACTGTAAAATATAACTTTTTTTACGTTTTCAACCCCCATATTTCCGTCATTTTGAAAACTTTACAAAAACTGAATTGACAAAAAAATCTGGATAGTTATAGAACCTGCTCACAAAATTTCAGGAGAATCGATTGAGAAATGCGCCCTGTAGAGGAGAACATCCGGACAGACGCCGGCCGGACAGACATACGAAAGCATTTTTGCCTAGGCTAAGCTAAAGCCACAATTATAACCTAGTTTTATTACTTATCGTCTTATTAACCTTGGGAGTTCATATCCTTATCTTTATCCTTTCCTTACTATAATAATATTATAAACGCGAAATTTTGTATGTATGTTTGTTACTCTTTCACGCAAAAACTACTGAATGGATTTTAATGAAACTTTACAATAATATAGCTTACACACCAGAATAACACATAGGCTATAATTTATAAAGATAATGTGTGAATTGTCCAAAATATAACGATAAGTATCAAGTAAGTATAAAAATCTGCCATCTGCGAGCTATTCTTTCGTGCACTGCAAAAACCGTTAGAATTACACGAATTACTAATCCTAAACGAAGTCGCGGGCACCAGCTAGTTATTCATATTGTTATTATAGTGATAATGTGTGCGTCTATAAACTCATAAACATCTTTGTAACTGAACTGTAGCCCGCTACTGGTTTACCGTGAGAATTTACTAACAAGACCATTATCTCGGTACCGTTGTGTACTAACCGTTAGTTTGAGCGATAATTAATTAACAGGGCAATATTCACACAATAAGCTTGATATTTTCTATGTAACGGTGGTAATCGATGTAGCAGGGCTGAGGTTTAAACTTTATAGCTAGAAAGTGGGACATGTGGGAAATAATTCCCACATGTCATATTTCCAGTACCATTTATACAAATACTTGACTCCCGAACTTGACTGGCCTGTCAGCTCAGTTGGTAGTAGCTCTGCCTTCTGCGCTGTAGGTCGAGGGTTCGATTATTTCCAATTGTGAGATGAACATAGGTGTTTGTTCTTTGTCTGGGTGTTTAACGTATCATAAGTATGTATTCAAATATACATATAGTAATTTATTTATTTAGGGCTAGTTGGTGTTGTGTGCATTGTCCACCAATTTTATTTATTTATTTAATGACATGAGACTTTTTTAGTCTATATCTAAAGGAAGAAAACGTAGAAGAGTCCATAGGTATCTTTGCCCTTTACGTAAAATGTTTTAAACATCAGCTTTTTCTAGACTCCCGTCATATAGAACGAAAATCATTGGTTACTGCAGGCATGACTTCTTCCATCCATTCATCTTCAGGATGGTCATGATCGCTATTGTTTTCTAAAAAAAACGATTAAATCCTAAATCTTCTGCTAGTTCTGAGAAGAAGGAAACTTCAAAGATATCTAGATCTTTGAAGTTTTATTTCAAAGTTCACAAATTGGTAATTGAATTGATAAAGTATTTTGAAACAGTTGAGTTGAGAGTTCGTTTAAAAAAACCGAGAAACCCATTTTCAGTACCATTGATGGTACAAATGAGACTAAAAATATATAGGACAAATGAGATTAAAAAAAACCGGCCGGAGTCGTGCACCGAGGGTTTCGTACAAACCTGTAGGTATTAAAGTAAAAGTTCGTCACGACAATCGAGTCATAGTTATGGTATTTTTATTGCAAAATGAAATCCATAACATGACAATATTTATTAAAAATATTTTTATTATATGATGTAACTAAAAATTTACGGTTTTCACAATTTATACTTTATCTGTGCTATAAGACGTTGCTTCGTACCAAATTTCAAGATTACGGGAAGTACCATGTAGGTTTTAATTCCTTGCGAGTGTCGAAAATTTGCGGCATAAACGGCTGTATCTTTTGATTGCGTTGGCTTAGATGTTTGTTTTTTTCACAGCTTTAAGGGACAGTAAACATGAGTATTTGACAGACAGCCAGACGGACGGTCGGACGGACAACAAAGTGATCCTATAAGGGTTCCGTTTTTTCCATTCGAGGTACGGAACCCTAAAAAAGCCTCATTTGTCATATTACTTAAGTGCCAAGAGCACTAAAGTAAACATGTACTAGGTCAGCAGAACCACCCAGAGGTCACCTAATGCTTAATTACATTGTTTGATGCTTGAATCGATTTTTCTTAGCTTTTATAGAAATATGTACTAGGAACGCAGAGCCGTCAAGATGTCACCTAAACCTTGGACTGACTAACTTAAGCAAGTAGTTATTTATCGCCCGTTTCTTTCCTGAACTTGGCTAAAATACTGCCATGTGTCTAGATCATAATTGAAAGTTTACGGTGACTCGCCTATATTCATACATTCATAATGACGGTCATCGCTTCTCAGAGAATATTCTAGAACAGCACTAGAGATGCACAGCACTATTATATGTCCAGCGGCTGGTCATAAGCACTTTGATAGCAACGGGCATCTCCGTTGTGAATGGAACAGACAGGAAACTATTTCATAAAGCTTTGGTCGAACCGACCGCACCGTGAAACAGTCGCGATGACGCTACATATATAGCCAGAAATGTCACATATTCAGAGCTTTGACAGCATATTCAGTCGCTACAAGGTTTGCAATCAGCATTTTGTGAAGTAATAAAGCTTCTATAAATTAATTAATCTTGTCATAGCACATGTGTAGGCAATGGAGGTCAAAGTTACTCTTAAGATATTTTGTGATAGGTAGGTGCGACGAGGAATCCAAAAATATTCGAGACTTTCATTCTGCGATGACTTTTGGAATAGACAAATGATTGACTGCGTCTTTGTGATGATATTGAAAAGGATTATTTATGGTCTTACGAACTAATTATTTTTACTTTCTCGAGTCATTTCGCATTTTATGAGTAATTTAGGTGTTTTTTTTTTTCAAGTAAAGTTAGAGTTTATTATCTCGGGTGTGAATAGTTCGTGTGTAAGTTTTGGGTATCTTTGTGATACGAGTCAAGATAATCCGAATAATTATCTGTTTTTTTATGAATAATATATATGTTTCTATTAAAAAAACAGCTTATAGGTAAGTAGTATATCGGTCATGTGGTACCCATAATACATTACTTTGAGGCTAGATGATCCCGTGTGAAATGTACCGCATTATAATATAGGTATTATATTTTTAATAAAAATTTAATTTTTTTTATAAATAGTAAATATGTTCTACAATACGACAACATACGACTTTGTGACGTCTTACAATAATAATCGAATCATTTGAGATTGGAAAATAATACGTCAAGACAAATGACATTATGGGAAGTGAAAAAGAAGGTTCGCAGTCGCTTAATCGCATCAGTTTGAACGTAGCCTAAAGTTTATACAGCAAGGTACGTTTGTATACTTTGTAGTGATTGCGTCCCAGGTGCAGTACTGACGTTGTTGCAACTTTTCATTGCCTCATTGTCTTTTCTGATTCAAAATAAAACTTTTTATATTACAAGACTCTTCTGTAAATATGTGCTATTATTGTAGCGGAAACCACGCTTATAAAGGTTCTTATAAAGCTTTTGTCTTCCCTAATTGGAGTGTTGGGCTTGGATTTTGTCCAACTTTTAATTAACATAGACCTATTCATTTTTTCCTGCCTACAGGGTGTTTCTAGAACTGATAATTAATATACATAAGTATCTGCCTTTTTAGGCCCAGATTGCAAGTGTAAAAAAGCTGTGGATCTGCTAAAATCTGAAGATAGAGATATTGCTCCTGTGGTCACTCCATCGTCAGCGCGAGGATTTAAGGTGCCACTATTTGATGGAGGTTCTTCGTGGTCCGCCTATAAAATTCAGTTCGAAGCTGTCCTAAACGCAAACGGATGGAGGAAGTCGCAGGCTATGACTGCACTAACATTAAATTTTTAGCCTTGCGTGACCAAGCACTCACTGTTTTGGAGGCCCTGGGATGTATCGTCCGTTATGAGCAGCTGCTGGAGGCACTAGAATCTCGATATGGTGATGCACATCTAGAACATGTTTTCCGCGCTCAATTAAAGGACAGGACTCAGCGCAATTCGGAGAACCTGCAGCAGTGGGCCCTGGAAATAGAAAAGCTGGTTCGGAAGGCTTTTTAATCTTCGCCTGCCCTTATCAATGGGAACTTGGTTCAGGCATTCGTCGATGGGATACGTGACTTGGAAGTCAGAGCTACTGTGAGACTTGGCCATCACGAGTCTTTAAAGAACGCCTTGCCCCATGCTTTGGAGGTGGAAGCTGTACGGATGGACACTCGAGCACATCGCATCAGAGAAGTGGTGGAGTCCAGCCGCGACGGTCGTCCAAAGTTCAGTCCGAAATGTTATGGGTGTGGAGAAAAGGGTCATCTGAGGTCCAGTTGCCTGAAACGAAACAAAGAGAGTAACGACAGATCAAAAGAAGGACAGGTGGTGAGCACATCCGCTCCCCAGCAGCAGGGAAACGAGTAAATGCCAGAACCGCGGGGCGGGTGCTGGCTGGTATTGAAAAACCCCAACTCTGACAATTAATTAGTCTTATATTTGACGACCTCTGTGGCGCAGTGGGCTAAGGGCCGGGTGAGACGCAAAGAGTTCTGTTCCCACTTTGGGACGAATGTTTGTATACGCAGAGATACGCACGATAATCTTTTAACATCCCTATTTGGTTCCGGGGTTCTTAAAATGCAATAATGCACGCCTCTACTCATAATGATCAGGCTCTAGCGCGAAGAGTTCCCTCAACCGTCGCTGCCAATTAAGATGACCCATTTATTTTCCTCTGAAGGCTGAGCTCAGTTTTCAAACAGAAAGTCCTTCCAAGTTATTTCCCCAAGTTTTTGTCGAATTTAAAGTAGACTTCAAAGTTGTTGGCTGTTTGCGAATTCTTTTTGACACATTCCTCTACAGTAGGTATATATAAATAAATAATGCCAGACATTTTGACACAGCATTATCTGGTCTCAATGTAAGCAGAGCTTGTGTTATGGATACCACATGACTGATATACATTTTTTTTTTGTAAATACATACATAATACATAGAAACACCCAGACCCGAGACAAATACCAGCAGATCATACAAACATTCGTCCCTTGGCGGAAATCGAACCCGCAACCTTTTGCGTCTCAGACGGGTATTCGCTCACTGCACCACAGATACTGATAATCAAGGTTTAATTATTGTCGTCCTAGTTAGTAATTCAGTTCTTGTCAATGTATAAAGATGGCGATAGATTTGAACAACTTATTATTTACTGTGAAAAGGTAATTAACAGACAGACAGAGACAATATCGGGTTTATAATATATAGTGTGGTTAATAAATAGATATACATTCACGACGATAGACGACATCTGTGGCGCAGAGGGGCTATGGTCGGGCTAAAATTCAGAAGGTTGCGGGTTCGATTCCTGTCGCGGGGCAAGTGTTTCTATGATCTGCAAGTATTTGTCTCGAGTCTGGTCGTTTTTCTATGTATAATAAGTGTGCAATTACAAAAGTAGTATATCAGTCATGTGGTACTCATGACAGAAGCTCTGCTTACATTGAGGCCAGATGATGCTGTGTGAAATGTCCAGCATTATTTATTTATTCACGTTACGATAAAGAACACCTAAGGTCCTAAGGTCGTAGGTTCAAATCCGGTTGTCTATCAATAAATTTTTCGGTTAGAAAAATGTATGTGCGCTATACTTGTACTCTCAAATGGTGATGGAAAACATTGTGAGGAAACCGGCATGATGTAGAATCTAAAAAGTTTGAAGACATGTGCCAAGTGCACGAAAGGAGCCTCTGAGGCGCACTTTAACCCTTTCTTGAACTCTCTTTAACTTTAACTCTAACTTTAACCACACATGTTTGAATTAACTTGTGACACGAGAAGACGATAGTTTAAGCAAAAAATCATGCTACAGCTACTGTACCTACTATACCTACTTACGTATACTTAACACTGTAAAAAATGTTGCAAGACGACAGGAAAACATCCCCATCACCTTCATATAAACAGATTTGCTGAAAAAATTTGATTTGCGACGCGTTTATACTTGAAGAGGTAGTGAAACACCCGCGACTTCTATCGTGCAACAAATTTTTTCTTACATTTTTCCCTCGCTGTACCCCTAGTACCTTTAGACACTAAAATGACAAGCCCATCGCTTGCAACCTAGCACTGTAAAGCTTGGGCGTGTGCCATATCATTTTTTGGACGTGTTTCTGACTACTCCCCTTAAACATCCTTAATGAATGTAATTATTTTTTGGCATTGTCCGGCATTAACTAAAGATTTGGTGCGGTGTCTACCGAACCCAATGACTTCTTCCTCGTGATATCCTCTTGCATTTTCACCCCATTAAAGGCGGGTCCAGATATGTATCATTTGCCCGATCCGATCACCGTATCCGTATCGCTGACGCATATCATGATTGCATATGTGGACGGGTGATGATACGCGTATCATGATACGCGATCTCGATACGCCGATACGGCCCATCCCATGTCGTGTCGGTTTTTGTCCGATCATCAAAGGAGATACAGATACGGGCGTCGGTCAGTCTGGAAGCGTTCAGCACTCACTCACGTTGCACGCTCGGTTGCAGTTGCACGTGCGCGTCATTTTTTATTCAGTCCTTGCAACGTGAAGTAAAAACAATGTTACATAATTAGATCCTAAAATGGGGTACTTTCATTTCTTCAAAAAATATGGAATCGTTCGTTGACTGATTGACTGACAAGCAATGTTCATAAACTCGTGTTTAAAAAAAACTCAAACTCAGAAGAAACAAGCATAGATTTTCTAAAAGTTCGGAATAAAATAAATAATGCCGGACATTTCACGCAGCATCAGCTGCACCCAAAGTAAGCAGAGCTTGTGTTATGGGTACCACATGACTGATATACTTCATATATGTATATACTTTTTCTTTTGTAAATACATAAATATTATATATAGAAACACCCAGACATGAGACAAATACTTGCAGATCATTCAAACATTTGTCCCGCGGCGGGAATTGCACTCTCAAACTTCTGCGTCTCAGTCGGACCACTGCGCCACAAAGGTCATCAAAATACTGTCAAAAGTTCTTGACCTAAAATATTAATTTCACAATACGGATTTAGGACTCTAGGAAATATGGATGAATGTTGCCAGTCAGTCAGTCAGTTCGAAAATATTTTATATATATTTATTTCAAGAAAGAAGATAGCTTTGAGTATAGCGAAACGTTTAACATACATCGCTCCGGAATGTATGAGACGGGGCACATTTAGTTGAGGGATGTTTTCATAAGGAATTTTATAGTAGGCATTTGTATGGATGAAAAGAAAATATTACCGCTTTAGAGGAAGCGTTTTGTTATGACAGTTTTCGTCAGTGATTTCGACGCATCCGGGAAAGTTAAATGTTATGAACATTTAATATGGAATATTTTATTGTACAGTTTTATGTCTTAACTACTTAAGAGAAGCATAGGTTTTCAAACAGTTCTGAATGAAATGCTGTCAAAAAATATATACTTCGTTATTGATCTGGGTTTGTGTGTTCACTATAAAATTATTATATAATTTTTATTTGTCAGCTCACAGAAGTTATTTCAAAATTTGATCAAATCCCTTTATCCTCTCGGGAGCGAGCATGCTCAAGTCCGTTTGTAAACTTAATGGTTATTCATTATTATAAAAAACATCTAGATAGTGCCATATCAGCGGCCAGAAGCTGCACTAGTTTTGCGGGAATGTGTTTAAGGAACAATAAGCAATTAACGTTTGAAAAATATTAAGAAAGGTGTTAATTAGATTAATGAAGACAAGACAAGATGTGTTATAAATCAGTGGTCTTGAATTTATCGGGACAATGTATGAAAGAGAACCTAACTGACTAACTGAATAAAACTTCAAACAGCAAGACGCACAAAATACATTCGGTATTTTTTTTTTTATTGTAACACGACATTTCTTAACATCCTCAGTTCTTAGGTACTATTCAAATGCAGGCTCAGTCTTGCTCATTAGTGGAGCCTCAAAGCCATCCACAGTAGTCATACTTTAAAACCGTAAACTTGCCGCAAACTTGCGGCACAGTATGTGTATTGATACACGCAGAAGTAGCACTTGGTGCAACCGGCATCGGCATCTATATTACGTAGCTTGGGACAACTAGCAACAGGCGCAAAACAAATACTGCTGTCAAACTCCACTTATATATCCACTTAAATTTGTATTTTCGTCTGTAGGTTGGTTTTTTTATGATGTGAGACTGATTACGCAGATTGCCATCGGGTTGCTACTGCTGTTGCTACTGCTTCTTTTTTGTACCTTGCGGACCTCACAATGCACACAATGTTTTATGGAACATGATACTTTTAGTGGAAGTCTACAATCAACGTCTTTGGCCTTTGTGCGGCCTACTGACTCCGTTACCAGAGGTGGTAAATACAAATATAACGTTATCTCTGGCTCATATACAGTAGTAGTGAACTGGTTCATTCTATTGATGAGTTATAATAATTATGTTTTAAAAACTACAATAATATCCGGCTTCATTGCATGTAAAAAAAATATATTCTCAACTAATTTGAGAACCTCCTTCTTTTTTAACATAATACGAAATTTAATTTACATAGATGACATATTTTTTCCAGCTATTTAGATTTAACAACCAAACTATCCAACTGTTTTTGATGAAATTTATATGGGACTAATTGGAAAGTATATCCTTTCACGTAAAATAATAATTTTTCAAATCGGTTCATAAATGACTGTTTAGAAAAGACGGTAATATAGTGTTTATACCTACTAATATTTTTAAAATTTTCACGATCAGAATTTTATTCATATTCTTGTACCTAGTAGTTATTTACGACACATCACACTAACAGTATACCAACACTAATATATTGGAACGCGACTCGCATACCTACTGGCAATGGGATTCCATGACGAAGTGTGTCTAAAACCATACATACTGTTTAAACATTAGTAATATACTCTGCGTGTAGTTTAGAACGCCAGAAACGGTTCTGAACTATCAAAACAACTTCTGAGCTGTTATGAGATGCTGGTATCGTATACCGTAGCAAATATGATTACTTAGTTTAAAAGGGTGCACTTAGAATTAGAATTTTCTTTGGAAATATACTCTGAACATGTAGTCTTAAGTAAGTACTGGTTCTTACTTGAAGAACAAATTATTAATGGAATTTACATCTGAGCGCTTTCGTGCTTCCGTGCTTTCTGAGGACAGGGTTAAAATATTTATAATGTAACGCTAGTTTAGACGAACATAGCATAGCTGTCATCTTAATCGATGGTTAACCTATATATATAATAAAGTAAAATTTCGCTATTGGTGAACAGTTTCTATGGATTGGTATTATGAAGCTGAACGGCTTCAATCTCAGACCAAATAAATATAATAATAATTATACCGGACATTTCACACAGCATCATCTGGCCCCAAAGTAAGCAGAGACTGTGCTGTGGGTTATCACATGGCTGATATACTCCTTATATACTTTACCAAAGTGATTTTTTAAAACCGTGCTCATCTATGTAAATACACACACATAAACCATGCTTCTTGCACTTAGTACAAGTCACGTCCAATAGGTACCTAAGCATCTTAAAAAAAATATACTTTCCTGTGCGATGAAACGGGCTAAAATTGCAGCAAAAATAAAAACTGTCACGAAGTCATTTCTCACTTCAAATTCCTTTTTATTAAAAGAAAAGACATTTGAGACGTTTCGTATTTGACCACACGTGACCTAAAACGCGAGGGTTTTGTACAATGTTTACACAATGAACGACGACGTGACATGCAGGTACATGCTCCTTGCGAGCATCATTTGGGTATATGTGGGTGCATGCATTTATACAGAGGAGCTAGATTTAAGCCTTTACTTTGGTTGATCGCGGCGCTCTGTCTTTATATTTATTTGGTCTGAGGTTTGTATTCATATGACATGCATTTGTAACAATCAACATTTTGTAATAACAATTTATCAATAGAAACTGAAAGATTTTAGTATCATTGTTTTAATAAAACTTACATAATCGATCGACTGATTCCATTATTTCGGATTTAATAAAACTTCGTAAAATAAATAAATAAGTAAAAGATGACGACCTCTGTAGCTCAGTGTGCTTAGGTCCGGCTGAGACGCAGAAGGTTGCGGGTTCGATTCCCGCCGCGGGACAAATGTTTGTATATGATCTGCAAGTATTTGTCTCGGGTCTGGGTGTTTCTATGTATAATATGTATGTGTTTACAAAAAAAAACGTGTATAAGTAGTATATCAGTCATGTGGTACCCATAACACAAGCTCTGCTTACTTTGGGGCCAGATGATGTTGTGTGAAATGTCCGGGATTATTTATTATTTTTTATTTATTATTATTTATATCTTAATTTGTATGCATCAAAGTCTGAATTAGATTTACTTCTTAAACTTCTGAGACACCTTAATTTGATAACTTGACGTGTGATGGACGTGCTCATATTAGTCGCCAGGTAAATTACTTAGTGCTGAATAATATCTCAGAAAATCTTAAGAAAATAAACTCAATAAAAGAAACAAACGTCAATTTTAATAATAAAAACCATCATTAAATTTTTACTGGCCTTTCTGTTCAGTTGGTAGCTCTGCCTTCTGTGCTGTAGGTTGAGGGTTCGATTTCGTCCCAGGATTAACATTTGTGACAAAGTATCATAAGTATTTTAAAATATATGAGTTTTCTATCAGTCATCTGATCACCATAGTACAAGCCATGCTTAGTTTGGGGCTAGATGGATGGTGCATGGTTTAACAATATTAGTTTATCGAAAACGTTATTCTTATAGACTTTAGCGTAGACAAAATAAGATCGAAGATATGTGCGAACCGTGAACTCGAGCGGCAACGAGCGGACCGCGGATCAAACTCACCCTGATGAAGATTCTCTAGACGAATCGAAACATTGTCGGTGCCTCCATCGACAAAATAATACGTAAGTAAAGCCCGTGTTTATCAAAATGTAAAATAAGATCGTTTGTTTTTACGAAATTCCTGCTAATCCGTCGAAACAATACCAATATTGGCATAAAAGTTAGAAAATGTAACTTTTCACTTTGGCTTAAATTAGTTTAGTTCGGTCATCATTAGTTACGGTGTTGAACCATTTGCAAAACACGAAAATGCTTTTGAATTTGATCCTTTTGTTTCGAACACTCTATTTATTACATCAGAAAATTTCATTCCAAAAACGTTATTCAACTTCGACAGAAATAAACTTATTAGAGGAAAACAAACCGGTTAGCCGTAATTAAGTTTCAAAGCAGAACTTTGCTAAAGCTGGGTCTTTGCGTGATAATTCAAAGGTTTATTTTTAAATAGCAACTGCCCGCGGTTTCGCATGCGTGGTACCTACATAAAAAGTGGCCTATTTCCTTCTCCAAGATACAATCTATCTCCTTACCAAATTTCATCAACAAACATAGGGACATATAGAAAGACGAACAGAGAGACAAACAAACAGATAAAGAGAAAGACAAACATACAGACAGACAAATTGACAGACAAAAATACGAACAAAGAGACAAACAGAAAAACAAACAACAGATAGACAAACTGACTGATATACTGACTTACAAACCAACAGAAAAACTGACAGAAAAACAGAAAGACAAACAGACAGATAGACAAACTGACAGACAAACTGACAGAACGACTAACAGGCAAACAAACAAACATACAGAAAGACAAACTGACAGACAAACAGACACACGAACAGAAAGACAAACAGACAGATAGACAAACTGACACACATTATGGATTAGTTACTTACCGAGCTACTGAAACATAAACACCAGTTAATTCGTTACTAATACAGAAGATTACAAAAGAACTCATCTCAAGTATCTCTGTGGTGGGGTCACAAAATCGCAGAACCGCTCGTAGCATACGAACTAAAGTATCCCGAGCAGTTCAAGTTACGAAGTTGCGCAACCTTCTGCGAGGGAAGTCCTTGGATGAGTGAACGCAGTGACATTTCTTTGAGCACTTCCCGTGCTTCGGACGGCACGTTAATCTAAGAATAAAAGGTTGCGGGTTCATGATATGATCTGCAAGTATATAACTCGGGTCTGTATTTCTATGTAAAATATGCATTTATTAACATAAAAAAATGTATATAGGTAGTAGGTTATATCAGTCATGTGGTACCCATAACACAAGCTCTGCATACTTTGGGACCAGATTATGTTGTGTGAAATGTCTGAAAGCATTATTCATACATTTATTTTCATAAGTTCAAATTAAGCCATTACGTAAACCCGTCACCTTGCGATCTTTACAATGTCGTCAGTCCATCGGGTGAGGGGTCGTCCTACGCTTCGTTTTCCTGTCCTTGGTCGCCATTCGAGAACTTTTACTCCCCAGCGATACTAAAAAATACTAAAGAGTTTGACTCAGCTTATACCTCGGCACTGGGAAGTAGCTACCCGCTGTATTCTGTTGAAACCTTTCTCATCCTTAAGTGCCTACATTTTGACTGGCCTGTCAGCGAGAGTTCGTTTTCCTACTAGGAAAAACATTTGTGTAATGAACATAGGAACCAGACAAGATAAAAACGCAATAGAAAGAGACGCACTATGTTAGTAAACATAGGGTTTATCAAGTTTTTGGTGAGTCCTTCTAATAAGTATTTTGACTCTGAGTGAGGCTAATTTCGTTCTAAACGCGGGTTTCTAAACCCATCTTAAGAAACAAAGAAAGATTACTTATTATCCCAAGTAAGATTACCTTCAAATTATGACAAAAAACATTGCTTTTTTCATCTACCCGCATACACAACCTTCCTGCTTATGTATGGAAATGGGCGCGTTTGTGGGACGCTATCGTGCGTCTCTCGCAAAAGTGCCTCCCAAGAGTTACGGCGACTTAGATTGCTTGTTATGCTTTGAAAATCGGCAACCGTCATATGCTGGTCGTAAAGGCAAAACACGTGTTAAGCTGAGCTTTTCTACACAAGTGGAACGCCCCTCAACTTCCTTTATAAACCGATAGCGGCCGTTATTTATAGCCAATGGTTTTGTGGACACCACGGGGGACGGTTATAGGATAGGATAGTTCAGTATAACCACCAAGTATAACAGCATGTCCCCATAACTTTGTAATAAGTAAAGTACACTCTGAAATAAATTCCTACTTTAAACATTAAAGTTCTCTACTCTACTCTACCCATGTAATGTTATAAAAAATTTTTACTATGATATTGAAATTTAAAGAATATAATATAAAACATTTAAAAAATAAGTATCTATTGCAACTTAGTTTGAAAAAAAGAGGAGGCCCTCAATTTGGTTGTTTTTTTATGTTAGTTACATCATAACTCTGTCATGTATGAACCGATTTAAATTTCATCAAAATCGGTTCAGCAGTTTGTGTTTTTTAAATTAAAATAGCTGGAAAAAATATGTCATCCAAGTAAACGAAATTTCGTATTTTTGTATATATAAAGTCAGTTTTGTTTTATTTACAGAAATATTTACAGAAATGTACAAAATAATATACAACAATATAAAATACACGTGAAACAGTTGAGCTATCTAAGGACCGTTTAAAACTATCTATAGATAGCTCAACTGATCTAGATCACTGCTAGAGGGCAGCGTTCCCAAGATACTGACGGCATTACCACGTTAAATGGCAATGCTAATACGCTGAGTTAGATAGGAGCCAGCTCTTGGGTCATGCAACATATTTACCAGACGCCGTGAAATAATTTTGAATACGCGGTGGGCTCCTGTACCCCACGGCCCCAGGGTCTCGACTCCAAAAGGCTTGTTTTGTTTTTAGTTATTAAAACGTAATTATTTAGGGTTTCGTACCTTAAAGGGAAAACAAAACTCTTATAGGATCACTTCGTTGTTCGTGTGTCTGTCTGTCTGTCTGTTTGCATGCCAAGACCCCTTTTCTCAGGAACGCTGGAGGATACTCAATTGAAACTAATATAAAATACGTTATCTACGGTTATTATTTCTGTTAAAATATCAAGCTTCTATGTCAATAAAATCAAGTATACGGCCTAAATACTGTCATTTATGTTGACGATCGTCAGTAAATCAAAACCTATGGGGTACTTCAAGTTGACTTAGAAACATGATATTTGGCAAGAAACAATGTTTCACAGTACAATAAATCCGAAAACTGTTCATAAATATTATTACTAGGTATTTATTAGTACCTAGTTATAATATTTTTTTAGGTATAAAATAAAAAAAAAAAACTACGTATAACTATTATTAATTAAAATAATACGTGAAGCAAAAACTATGTACACATTTTTACGAAAATTGCGCGGACGGAGGAGTATGAAATTTCGTACACTTTTAGTTTATATGGGAATAGAGTGCAGAATGCTAATATTTTTTTTAATTATGCTAAAAAAATACATTAATTAATTATGGTCGAATTTCGACCAGTGGGCGACCACTAGTTATTATTTATTCAAATATTAACCCACATATTGAGTGGTAATAAATTTCCCCTTGGATCCTGATTTTTTCTGTCTCATTTCTGCTCTGCTCTTTTATGCTAAAAAAATGAATTTTCTTTCTTCATTTCTTTCATAATAAAATTTATTCGTACTTAAGAGTTCAAGTTCTATTGAAATTTGATGATCATTATCTGTCTATGCAATTTTATCTTGCTCCATTGGATAGTATCACGTATGCATTACTTATCATTAAGGCCACTGCTCACTGAACGTTGCATCTGTTTTTACAAAAAAAAAATATCAGCCATGTGGTTCCCATAACACAAGCTCTGCTTACTTCGCGGCCAGATGATGCTGTGTGAAATTTCCGGAATTCTTCATTATTTACTTATCTCTTGTTCTTTAAAATTACTATCCTATAAATACTCTATAATTGTATACATTTCTGACATTTCTAGTACTCTAACCTAAATTGGTCTACCTAAATTGGTCTAAGTATCTTAGTTAGTATTTTAGTTTTTATTTAGAACTAAAATAAGAACCTTGTTACACGGGGTCAGGGTCGATGGGCAGTAAAAAAAATATTGTGTAAATTGCTCATTTTTTTGCTGACTGTAATTATTAAACTGTGAATGCAGGTAAAAGTATTTTCAAAAGTTAAGGTTTCCTAAAACCGTTTTCATGTAGCTACAACGGTTAATACCCTAACCCCTTCTCAAAAATTGTGTTATCTGTGGCGCAGTAAAGCTTTAGTAGCCAATGTACCTTATCTTTTATTCTATAAATAACGACGAATGGACCTAATTATGATTGTTATGTGTTATTTTGCAATAGGCGTGAATGGCTTCATCTGTTGCGTCATGATTGCAGCGAATTGAAGATTGAAATGTATTTCGATATGCATTGTTAATTCTAGTGTTTCTTAGTTTAGTTAATAAGCATACTATTAAATGTCGGTTTGGGCTTTTCTTTAGTTTTCAAGACGGAGGCTTGTGGCCATTGACTCATACGGAAGTATTTTTTAGTATTTTTAGTATTATCATACTCATAGTATTTTTTTTATGAGTAACATCTTTCCTTTCGTATTTATTGAAATCTGTGGGAGTTATTTCGTGAAAAGGAACGGAAATGTGTGTAATTTTACAAAATAGCGCACCAATTTTGTCCATAAAATACACCAAAAATGAAATCTGGCCCTTTTGCCTATCTCATAACCACATAAATTTGCTGATGTTAAGTTTTGTTTGTATACTTCAATATTTAATTTAAATAATATAAATTAGGTGTGGGTGGGAACGGAAATATAAATAATGCGCATCGAACGGGGCTAAATACCTATTGGGTAGAAAAATCTTGGGCCGAACCTTAATAACCCTACGACGACCATACTTAGGGTGCGTCCCTGTTTGCCCGAATGTCTCTCACACTCTCTAACACTCTAATGTCAATAAATTAAGATGAAAACAGACCATTTTATCGACCATATTAATTCGACTTTTGTACGTGACCAATGCCATTAATGAAGAAAAAGGATTATTTGTTTGTACATTTTTAATGAAACTATCTTATAAATTAATTCGTGTTTCTTGTGTTATTTCATGTTTTATTGGTAAATCTTTATTGGTCCATTGCAGTGTAAATAATTAATTATAACTGTTAGTGTGTTTTGTGATTTGTACGAGGTATCCGAAAAAAATCATTCCGCGATTACGTTTAGAATGACAAAGACAAATGACAATCTTCTGCGACTATATGACGATACTCGTATTATAACAAAACAAAATCACTTGTTATTGGAAAAAATGTCATAATGACATAACATTAGAGAAGAATTTAACGCCTAAAACTATACAGTACTGTAGTACCAGTCACATTAGGATTTGAGCATTATCAACGCTGTGGTGAATACTCGCTCAATAAAATGACAATGTATCAGCCTCTAGCCGCAGAATATGATAACGAACTTGAGAACCGTTCGCGACCGCTATAAACTGTAATCTTTGGGAAACTTCCCATTCCCTTAAGTTATGGTTGCCACAAAGCGAGGCCAGTGGCTCTGATTCTGTTGTTCTGCTGAACTACGAACTAAAACTAACTTTTAAAACTTTTCAAACTAATCACAATTATTAAATAAATGCCTTTATCTAAAAATGCAACATCTTTTCCACTTTTAGGTTTCCTCGAAAGGTAAAAACGGAAGCCTTATAGAATAACTTTGTTGTCCGTCTGTCCGTTCGTTTGTCTGTCTGACTCAAGACCCTTTTTCTCAGGAACGCGTGGAGGAACTTATCAAGCTTAAATTTATATCAGGTCTACTGTCCATTAAAACTGTCAAAAAATCAAACTTCTAAGCCAACGCAATCAAAGGATACAGCTGTTTATGCCGCAAATTTCCTTAAATTTTCGACACTCGTAAGGGAATCAAAACCTACAGGGTACTTCCCGTGAACTCAGAATCTTGAAATTTGGTACGAAGCCACGTCTTATAGATAAAGAAAAAATTGCGAAAACTGTAAATTTTAAGTTACATCATCCAACTATGACTCGATTGTCGTGATGGGTGAACTTTTACTTATATACCTACAGGTTTGTACGGAACCCTCGGTGCGCGAGTCCGACTCACACGTGTCGGTTTTTTTTATGTAACTCCCACATCCCTAGTTATTAGGTAATGGTTTACAAAGACAAAGAAAATTTATAAAAAAATACACTAATATAATAGGATCGGCAATAAATAGGGCTCTTTTTTGTTTATTTACAATTTTAACAATAGATAAATATCTTACAATACATAATAGTATCGCAAAACACTAGGGTTTGACCTGACATATCGAGGTTACAAAAATAATTGATGTATATATTTGGATGAAATACCAATTAAGTACTGTTATTTGACTGAAACATCTAGGTAAGCAGGTAGATATAAACTCAAAACTACAACACAGAACTTGAGTATCTAGGAAGGTAGATAAGCAATGCATTCAGGTATTCAGGTGTCAGATGAAACTTTTAGATTTGTATTACTGTATTCAAATTCAAGTTTTTATCCAACGTAATTAAAAGAGCCATTAAAAAAAAGACACGTTCGTACGTACGTAACATTTGTAATGTGACGTACGTACGCACGTGTCGTACCATATCGTTGGATCCCAAAAGCATAAATTAGAACAAAACTGAGTCTAACTAGATCTCACCGGGTTTATTTAGGTTCAGTAAAAACCAAAGAAGTATAAATGAGTTCAAGAAGATAAAACTAAAGTTTTAGCTCCTTGAACTCACTTATACATCTCACTATAACTTACCAAAATCACTTCAACGAACTCGATTTTACAAACGAAAGTATCTCGTTGAAGTGATTTCATTTAGTTCCATTTGCTGGTACCTTCACGTTTCTGAGTGGATAGCTTTTTACTAAAACATGAAAACATCGCGTTACAGCGGTGAAATATTTAAGAGGCACTCACGACTGAGTCTGGTTATTTCAAATGGGCGCTTAACTTTAGTGAGTTTTAATACCGTTCCTAGTTGTTTGATTTTTATTCTGGTTACGGTACGAATGGTGAAGAAAAACGTCGAGAGAAAACCCACGGTTAGGATAGATCCACACATATTGACTATATCTTTATGAATGTCTAAGCTGAAAGAATGACCAGATCCTCACATACCTATACATGTGAGGGTCTGGCCTACATTATCTAACTAATATAAATTATTTTCACTCAAAACGAGATATTTACCATGATATGGGGGTTTTACTGCTTCCCGATATTTCGGTACAGTTACATGCGCTAAGATCACGCTATGAGTTTATGTGCCAATGAGCACGAGGATCATGGCGCAAGATCATTAATAGTTTCAAAATATACTCTATAACTTTTGAAACTATCATGGATCATGCGCCATGATCACGAGATAAACTCATGCTCAAAATATTAAAGGAACCTCCGACACAAAAAAGTATATCTATATCCTATTAGATAAGTCCATTCCAATGAGCTCAAACAACTTCTCAGTAAACTATCAGAGGTATCTGTACCTCTACAGGAAGTTGGTCTGAAGTCAGGTATTTTCAGATTCCAGGTGATACTGCAGCATCAGTTGAGGTTACCATGTTGTTGGAAAACTTTAAATTTAGAATTTATCAGACCTGTGGAAGTTGCTCACATCCCTACATCAACTAGAAAAACCCGATTGTCGTCAAATAGCATTCCAGGTGATGCTGCAGCATCAGGTGAAAGGTACCATGATTTTGATAACCAAATTTGTTTCAATTAGATCTGTCGAAGTTGCTCACATACTTGCATCAACTAGAATAGTGCTAATAGAACACATTTTCTTAAAACCAAGCCAAAAACACTTTAGACTATGACTTCGTCTAAAGTGTTTTTGGCTTGCTTCGAAAAAAAAGCAGAGTCGGTTCCCTCCGTTTGGGAACTACGATGAACCAGACAACCAGACACATACATAGGCAGACATGTTGGTCTTATGACAACCCTCTGTTTCCGTCGGGGGATAAAAACTGTTCCAGGCCCTACATCGTGTATAAAGAGGAGTAGAAGGTAGAGAATTTATACATACCTAATTTGATAACTGATTTCATTTCCTTTTACGTCACTGTCGCATACTCCATTCCATACAAATTGGCAGGCGTTAAAGTAAATCTACCCGCAAAATGGTTATAATATATCGGCGCGAATCAATGAGAGGATTACGTGAGCGAACTGACCAAAACTAGTTTGCGGTTTCTGTAATCCAATTTGCTGGTCTCCGGGGAACTGGCGCGGACATCAAGTATTGTGACCACGCTGTGACAAGTCTGTTTTTAGAGAGAAGAGTGCTGGAGTGACGTTTATGCCACTAGCATTAGACGCAAAATGCAATGACTCACGACTCTACCGATATAGGATAGACCTGTATGGCGATTATGGAACTTTTGACACAACCAATGTCTATCAGTTTCGGTTAGCAATCGGCATAATTTCATTCATTAGTTTGATTGTAATTAGAATCAGTTTTGACAAGATGGATTAATATTACGTACGTTTTTCAATTCATATGACAGCATGTATGACATTCAACATCAACCTTCCGTAATACCAATTCATCAGAAGTAATTGAGAGCGATTAGTATCAAAGTATTGATAGTATCAGAATTCCAATATCGCCCCGCTGATCAACTTTGGGGTAAAATTCATGCTCGTAACATCGATGCGAAATAACTCACTTACTCTGCAAAAAGATAAACGATATACCAAGACAATAATTGCGGAAACCTATTCTAACCTAACCGAATAACACAGTTATGGCTTGTTTTGAACGACGGAACGACCGATATTACTTTTGCCGATTAATAGTCATAATAGTAATTTATTGGTAGGTAATGTTACATTATAGGTCAGAAATAAAATATAACATAGCAATGAGTAAATAAATAGCTAACTACATTTCTACGTGACAATTATGATTATATTTAAATTAGATCTAATGACAACATGAAAAAACAATATTGGACAATTATTACAACCTTGGGTAAGGTATATTACTGTCCATGAACTCATCATAGGTGTAGAAAATACGCTCGATAAGCCAGCACTTCAATTTCTTTTTAAAAATGTTTAAGTTTGGAGCATTTGTTATTTGATAGTGTTCGGAAGTCTATTATACTCGTATACATCCATGACATGACATGTAATGACATGATGACATTAGCTTAGAAGACTTTGCAAGTGTCCGCGGTAGTAATTTGAATTTGTTCCTGTGTCGCTTGCGGTACGTGTGCAGTTCACCGTTCCTTACATATGAGTCTAGGTTAGTTCTCACGTATACTGTCAATGTCGGTAACTGACGATATCCACAACAGAAAATATGATAATTTGGTGACAAAACAACTATCATTTCGTCTGAGTTCAACGTACATTTCCACGACTTTATCGTTCCGATATATCGGAATCTAGCCAAGTAGCCGCTCAGCTTTAGTCGTTTGGTCGCCAAGTTGTAACAAAGCTTCTAGAGTAACTTGTTAGGTATTATACCTAAGTTAGATCCAATCCTAAGCACTGTATTACGAAGTTTCAACTAGGTTCGCTAATTCGAAGTTAACCCTAGGTTTGTTCTATTTTAGGTGTCCACAGTTACATAAATTATAAGCATACATACTCCCTAACGAATAGTTTGAGCCATTTCCACCATCAACTTGACCTGTCCGTATTATGCATACCTGCCCTGTATTTCAAAGATCATAGGGTTTTATGTACTAAATTGTTTGGGGGCATTTGAAAAGTTTTCAAAATACGAGTAGTCCCATATTATGATGAAATTATAAGCAAAATTATCATGGCATTACTAGATTATGACTAATTTGTAAACCATAAAAAAACATGATACTATTCATTATACATCTCTAAGTTTCAACTAAAAAAGTCAACAACTCCTTTACCGGAAACACTGCGTTTCTAATTAGCAGCGAAATAAAAAAACTAGTTAGAAAATCGACTTCTAATATTATTGAATGAAATTTGAGCCAATAAAAATACAACCGAATTGAAAACCTCCTCCGTTTGAACCTTTTGAAGTCGGTTAAAAAGTGTTTACTTAACACTTTTTAGTATTTTTTTGTATAATATTTCATAATTCGTGAACACCATATTATAAAGCATATTATAAAATATCTGATTATTTAGATGACTAAAAAGCTTGGGATGAATCTGCTCCAACTCGACTCGGCATCCGTAACAAAATTGTCAAGGATCATACAAAAAAGTGTTAAGACCAGACAAGTTGGTCTTGCCGGATTCTTCTTGAACTGGGGTTAGGAGGAACCGGCACCTAGATTCACTAGCATGTAAGAAGACGATTCAAATTGGTCGTTGTGATTTTATTGAATAAAGTAATATTGAATTTTGAATTTTGAGCACTGGAAAGTCACAGGAAAGCAAAATACGAAATTTTGTTTACCTGGATGACATATTTTGTTTACCTGGATGACATATTTTGTTTACCTGGATTACATATTTTGTTTACCTGGATGACATATTTTGTTTACCTGGAAGACATATTTTGTTTACCTGGATGACATATTTCATCCAGCTATTTTGATTTAAAAACCAAACTACTGAAACTATTTCAATGAAATTTCAATGGGATGAATCGGAAAGTTTACTGTCACATATAAAAAAATATTTTTTATATCAGTTCATAAATGACGGAGATACGAGTTAACAAAAATAAGAATCTATATATATATGTACATACAACCGAATTGAGTGCCTCATCCTTTTTTTGAATTCGGTTAAAAATGGCGATCCAAATATCCTTAAAGCTTTATTTCCCTAACACTGCACATGCTATTTATGTAGTGTGCATACCTACCTGTGCAACTCGGTCTGGTCCTCGTGGAATTGACTTTCGACCTCAATTGAAACCCAGTTCCCGTTAACTGTTTGTTAGTTGCTAGTGTGTGAACTAGCCGAAATGTTTGCATTCAAACGCAGGTCCAAGGGTAATGAACTCAAATAATCCACTCAATAATGTAATACTAATTTCATGTAACTGAAATTGGAGGTAACCACGTTTAGATGGTTGAGACTAGCGAAGGATCTAGGTGGATGGTACGAATAATGGGAGACCTATATTATAGACGACCTTTGTTGCGCAGTGGGCTTAGGTTCGACTGAGACGCAGAAGGTTGCTGGTTCGATTCCCGCCGCGGGACAAATGTTTGTATGATCTGCAAGTATCAGAGTGCGAACCGTGAACTCGAGTGGCAACGAGCGGACCGCGGATCAAACTCACCCTGATGAAGATTCTCTAGATGAATCGAAACGTTGTCGGTGCCTCCATCGACAAAATAATACGTGAGTAAAGCCCGTGTTTATCAAAATGATCTGCAAGTATTTGTCTCGGGTCTGGGTGTTTCTATGTATAGTATGTATGTACTCGTATTTACAAAAAAACAAAAGTATATAAGTAGTATATCAGTCATGTGGTACCCATAACACAAGCTCTGCTTACTTTGGGGCCAGATGATGTTGTGTGAAATGTCCGGGATCATTTATTTATTATTTATTTATATTCAGCAGTGGGTCTGAGAGGGTGGCTAAGTGGATCCTTGCGATCCTAAGATCGTGGGTTCGAATAGTCGTGCACCATTGAGTTTTAAAGATCATAATAAAAGTATGATGAACTAGCCTGTCCGTGGCTTTGCCTGCGTGGTTTAATTCCAAGTCGAAGACTATAATTATATGCAGTGTTATTTAAATCTTTTCAGTCATTATTTCGTGGTTGAGTTTGAGTTATACATAAACATTTCCATCTAGTAAAGTGCCTCTTTTTGTCTCTTTATTTGTTACCCTTTCAGGGCTAAACGGCTGAACAGATTTTGATTAAATTTGGTAAAGAGATAGATTGTATCTTGAGGACGGGTCTTTTAATGCAGGCAAAGCATGCGAAGCTACGGTCAGAAGTTTAAAATATTAGTCATGAAATGAAATTGTTTATTGAAAAATAAAACACATTAATAGCTGTAAAACCTAGCTCACGCAATCAATCGTAATCAGTTTCTCGTCAGTTTTTTATTAGATACATAATTTAGTATATTATTTGCTACTTATATTAAACTCTTTTTTAAGCATGTTCACTGTAAAGGGGCGTTATAGATTGTTTAATACTTACATTCATAAAAATAATCCAATCATCATTATATATCTAATGAGCCTACTTATAAATTATTGCTGTTAAGAGATAGGAAGTGGCTTATCCTAGGTCAGAGGACGCTGTTGTAGCCCTTCTTTATATGCCTACTGAAGCGAAACGCTTAGTAGGGTTATTACGTAAAAGTAGTAAAAGTGACTGCAATAGCAACGCGACAGCAATATCTGCGAAATCAGTCGCAAGTCGTAAATAATACTTGAGATACAAAAGCCATCCGCTGCTTATAATTTTTCTAACGCTCACCTACAGAAGAAAATGCGCTTATAACATTTAGGTTATAGGCCTATAATAAATTTATTATAACAGTATGGTTCGGTTGTATTGCTAGACTAACCAATATTTCATAAAAAATCGATTTTATCTTGTTTTCATCAAGGTTTGAATTAGATTATCATTTTTACATGATACTTCTTAAGTTTATAGAATTGACGTGTTATCGCTGATTTAAGTCATGTATAAATTAATTAAATAAAAAAAACTTTGATATTTTAAAAAGCCTGTCAGCTTAGTTGGCAATAGTTCTGCCATCTGCGCTGTAGGTTGGGTTTCGATTTACTCCCAGTACAAACATTTGTGTGATGTACATACGAGTACTTGTGTTTGTGTTTGTGTTTGTTTTATGTCTGGGTTTTATCAAGTACCATAAGCATATATAAATATTTTTTTAAGTTTTCTATCATATGATCACCATAATACAAGCTATGATTATTTTGGGACTAGATGGTGTTGTGTGCATTGTCCACAAATATAAATATTTATTTATTTATGTAATGAGGTATTGCTTAAAACGCGAAGATTCTAGAAAAAACAATATAATTGAGAAAAAAAAATTCAGTTTTAACTAATTTTAAAGCTGTAATTTAAAAATACCTAACTTGGACTTTGGTGTAAGTAAAATAAGTTCAATCGTATTTTAATAAATTTTAGCTAGTCTGACGAAACAACGAAATCACAATCATAGCGTACAAAAAGTGTTTGACAGTAGAGATCGCAATTCGCGCCTATCGCTAGCTGTGTTATGTAATAAGGGGAGATGTGAATGCCACTAGCGGTCACTAACAGAACTTAACAGTAATAAACCGCCACATTATGTAACATTAAGTATCTATTAAACAATCAACATAACGAGCATATTTTATGGTGCACATAATTTTCGCTCACTCGTTTTTCAATCTTATTAACAACTAGCGATCCGCTCCGGCGTCGCACGGGTTGTAATTTACATCTACATAATCAACATTGATAAAGAAACCTTTTGGATAAGAATTATAATATATGAATGTAGAATGATCTCTTTTTGATTGAGTAATTTGAATACTAAGCGGTTTTTGTTATTTAACTACTATACTCATAGTTAGACACAGCCTTGCGGACTTTTTTGTTAGTAATGATAAGTACTATAAAGATGTAGTACATTAGTTTAAGTATCATTAATAGTTTTTGCGGCGCAAGCCAAATAATACTTATTTTTACTAACTGATAATGTAGCTATCTGTCAGTGAAAGAATTGAAGAAGTAGTTTTTGAGTTTATCCATTACAAACAAAAAAAAACGTGAGTGTTGCAGAACGAAGTTCCTAGAGTCTGAAAGCAATTAAATGAAACTCAGAAATAATTTATGAATTGAAGGAATGGTAGGAAATTTCGTAATTCATATATTTTTTCGACATGTGAAAATAAACATTTTATTGTACATCATTCAATTAATCTCATTCATTCATTCGTTCATCTAATTAATTGATTTTCCCTATGGATAACCGTCTACACTAAAGAAAGGGTCATGACGGAAATTCGTGACAGAAAAACCTTACACTTTTTTTTTGTCTAGCCAAGTCGGATATCCGCCAAGTCCGTACCGTGCGATAAGGAACTTCGTTCCAATAAAAACATAAAAAACCAATAATTTCTCGTTATAATTGTAGTTGAAACAAAGAGGCTCTGATGTTGGGTCTGGAAATGCTGTCGAGATCAAAACAAGCGATAAGTGCTAAAATATTATAGCTAAAATGGCGATGAATCTTTTCAATTTTTCTTTCTGGATATTTTACACATCCGGCCCCAAAGTAAGCAGAGCTTGTGTTATGGTTACCACATGACTGATATACTACTTATATATATTTGTTATACACATATTATACATAGAAACACCCAGACCCGAGACAAATACTTGCAGATCATACAAACATTTGTCCCGCGGCGGGAATCGAATCCGCAACCTTCTGCGTCTGCTGGATCTTAGCCCACTGCGCCACAGAGGTCGTCAAACTTGATGATGAATGACTTCCTCATCGTATGACGCGAGTCTCGCATTATAACCTGAAAGACAACGATATATTTACCACAACACCTAGGAAGCAAATTACCAGCTTACTGTTATATCTCACATCACTGGTTCGTGGTCATTCTTCCAGAAATATCAAGATCAAGTATTTACCTATCATGATATATATAGATAGATACATAAAGTATTTATTTGTAATAGCTACAAACATACGTATACACAAATAACAAAAGATAAGGAACAAATTAAAGTTGGTAAATACAAACAAAACCAATACAATTTTTTTTTTTTTTATTCATTATAATAATGTTTACATAGAGTAGGTAAGTTGAATGTTTGTATTGGATTTCGTAGTTCATTTTACGCATATAAAAGACTCAATCCTATTAGAATAAAATATAATTGAACATATTTATTTTACGCCAAATAACAAATACAGTACGAATATAACATAAAGTAGTCTATGTACCGTGACGAAAAAAGGCTACCCTTAGTGGTAGCCTTTTTTCGTCACGGTACATATGATATTAGTAAATTCCAAGTAATTCATTACGACAATGTAGAATGAATGCCTCCATCGACAAAATAATCAAAATGAATAGAGAGTGAACTTTGCTGTTGGAAGTTTATTTTATATTTGTAGAAAAGCAAAACTCTTTTAAGGCTAATGATAGACCAATTAACATTCTTAGTCTAAAAAGCGTGCTTGTTTATAAAACAAATGACGACTTCAAAAATAATATTTATCAATGGGATATCTGTATCGGAAAACTGTTCTAAATACTTCAAAATCATTAAAACGATTAACAAAAAACTTAACTTAATAAAAAAAATTAACTTCAACGTTTTTAACCGACTTCGAAAGAAGGAGGAGGTTCTCAATTTGCTTGTTTTATTTTTATGTTTGTTACTTCATAACTCCGTCATTTAGGAACCGAAAGGATATACTTTCTGATTGGTCCTAGATAAATTTAATTAAATTGGTTTGGTAGTTTCGTTGTTTAATCAAAAAAGCTGGAAATTTTTCATCCAAGTAAACGATATTACGTATTTTGCTTTCCTGTGACTTTCCAGTTTTGTTTAATTTCGAAAAATACTAAAAGTATTAAAAAGCGTAAAACATTTTTTTTAACGGATTCCGAAATAATGAAGAGGTTCACAATACGGTTGTATTTTTTTTATATTCAACGAAGTTGGCTTTTTTTTTGTTTTTAAAACTTATTTTTGTAACTTTTAGGTACCACTAATTGAATTACGATAAGGCTAATTGTCTGCTATAGAGCTCTGGTTAGTGACGGAATGAAGGAAAAACAGAAAGACAGACAGACAGACGGACATAACGATACCATAAGGGTTACTTGTGAACTTCGGAACCCTAAAAAGAAGAACACGTAAATCATTTGTTCAACGGCAATTTATATAACGTAAGAAAACTATATCTGGCTTCTAGACTACAGATGTTAATAACTTTTATCGATCGAATCGGATGTTCAAACTGTTACTTAATATCAAAAGTTATATATCACTTCTATAAGATGACAATTTATCGGTTACGCGAGATTACACCGACATTATATCAAGATCTTAATATTTATTTTAGTGTCGGTTAACATTTCATTATAGTGACGGAGACAGGGAGCTATTTTCTTACGTGACCAGAGTTCTTTAGACAAATCAAATAGATCAACTGGAATATCATCATCATCATATCAGCCTTTATGAAGTTCACTGCTGGACATAGGCCTCCTCAATAGATTTCCAGGAAGAACGATTTTGAGCCCTCTCCATCCACCGACTTCCTGCGATCTTTACAATGTCGTCAGTCCATCGGGTGGGGGGGCGTCCTACGCTTCGTTTATACTGGAACTGGAATATATCAGAATAGAATAGAATAAATATTTATTTGGTACATATACACACACGGCAATTGAAAATACAGTAGAAACAAGCAGAAAGTATATAGAACAATGATGTAAGAAGGTAAGTTAAGAAACAAAAAAAAGAAAACACATTACAATTCAATAAAATAACAAAGTATATTGTACACCAATAGTAGGTATACTAACGGTGGTTCGAAAACATTTAGTCCTTTCCCTGTGTGTGGTATGTCCAAACAGGTCTAATCTCAGCGTTGATGCTACTCTCCTAAGAAAGTAGCTAAACGAAACTGGACTGTTTTATAATACATGTTATACATGTTGCATATAGTACATGTTACATGTATAGTACATGTACATGTTGTATATAATAGTACATGTTGCTGCGGCTTTGCACACGTGGCACTTACATGATAAGTATAAGCCTATGTCCTTCCCCAAGTCAATCTAACTCCATACAAGGATTCCAAGGATTGGAATGCTTTACCGTCGTCTTTCCTGAAAACTACAATCTGGGTCTCTTCAAGTCAAAAGTAAATAGGTGTCTTCTAGGCCTGCGTGCCTCATCGTCGGCCACATCGTCGCTTAACATCAGGCGAGATAGTGTTCAAACTTATGGATATCTATGACAAAAAAAATCTAGATTCGTGCAGCCGTTTAGTGGTGGCCTACGGTAACAAACAAACAGACAGGAACACTTTAGAATTTATAAAATTAGTATCGATGTATCGATATGGATACAGATATATATAATTTTAATTTGACAGAACTTTTTAGTTAATTTTACGAATAGTATTTAAATAATTGAAAATGCAACTAAACTACCTATTAAAAATTTAAATCTTATATAAAGGGTAGCCTTTTGAAGAAAGCGTATAATATAAACAACTGTATTATTAATAAGAATGCAGAGCCCCATGTTGCTTTGCCCTCAGACAGTTAACTGACACATTGAAATGCATAAACTCTCTATTGTATTCGTTTTTCGTAGTTAAGGTTATAAGATGGGTCATGCAAAAAAGCGCTAGGACCAGGACGTTTTCTTGCCAGTTCTTCTCGGGCTTGGGTTAGGATGAATTGGCACCTAAATTCACCCAGTATGTAAGACGTTTCAAAGTGATCCTTGTGATTGTATTGATTAAAATATTATTTGATTTTGACTTAATAATAGTAATGCTATAATCACGAGTACACAAAATTGAAAATATGTTTAATACTTCTTACTTGTTATATCAAATATATCGATATTTCGATCAATATCAATATTACGATTGTCAAATAAGAAATAAGAATTTAAAAGTAAGAACGTACATAACATAACGTGTTAAATAACATTTTTTTTAGTCTTCCGTAACTACAAAAACAAGGACAATGTCATTACAATAAATAAATATTGATGAACAAACCATATAAAACCATCTAGCCCCAAACTAAGCATACCTTAGTATGAACCAGATGACTGATGCACTACATACCTACTTTATGTTTTTTTGAATAGATACTTTCATACTTTATAACAGGACATAGAACAACCTCGGAGGGAATTGAACCCTACAGTGCTGAAAACAGAGTTTACTACCAACTGAGTTGAGAGACCGGTCTTAAGCGATGGCTTCAAATCTCAGGTATAACTGGTGTTAACAAAAATCGTGTGTCAGATTTGTCGTCATCTCTACCAGTGATGTTTATCTCACTTTTTCGAGCATAGGGTCCTTGTATAGTTTGTCTACAAAAGCTTGAACAAAACATACAAATCGATTGAGTAACTTTGTATTAAGTAAATTAGTCGTAGTTTCTCCTTTTAAGTAACTGTAACTTTGTTGAGTAAACCATACTTTAATGCCATGTTAGCTAGTTCTGTGATTATAACATAGAGGTGTAGTATCTATTAGACCACCTCTGTGGGGCAATGGGCGAAGGCCCGAGACCCAGAAGACTGCGGTTTCGATTCCCTCCGCGGTATAAATGTTTGTATAATTTGCAAATGTTTGCCTTGGACCTGGGTTTCTATGTATAATACACCTTCGAATATTAAAGATGTGTCTGTTTTTTGACGATATTTTCCTTCGCAGTTTTAGAGCACTGTCATTGTGCACATACGTTTTTAGAAAGGAAAAATCGACCTTATGATCGGAAGACAAGACTGCTAGCACTTTACCACCAATCTTGTATGTTGTGTGTTTTACAATAAAAAAATAACGGCTAGCTCTCTGGCTATTATAATTTAATCGCGTACCCAAATTTGATATTATTGTGAAGATTCGCGGGATGAAATTACAGATTTCGGTTCAAGATTACGTGCTTCAAATAAATTATTACAGCGTCATTGCATTTATATTCGGAGCTTTATTTTGCAGGATACTTTATTTAAAAATCAGTTCAGATATGTTCATGCTTCAATAAAATACGCAAACACTGCACTTGTATTTACGACGGAAATATGAGAACTTAATTTGGTCTCGGGTTCAACACAGCTTCTGCAAAAGCTGATATAGGAAACGGCTAGATCACTACAAGAAAAATAATTTACGTCATAATAAAATGAGTTCGCGTACGTAATTAGGGTTACAAATAGAGATGTTATAGACGTGAGTCTCGTTTCTACTGGGTTTTTGTCAGTAGGACTTATTAATGGAAAGAAAATTTTGCGTGGGTTAAAGGCCGAAATAAGAAGATTCAAAAACAATTAACCGCCTTCTTAGACTAATAAAATGTTGAGGAAGATTGTAATTGAAGTGAAAGTGTAGTTTTTTCAAGTTTTTTAGTTTTGTGGGAAAATAGTTTGTCCTATATAAATTAAATCTAAAGCAAGTGGAAATATTCTGTACTGTACGGTGAATCAATCATTGAAATTGGACTAACCAATGAGAGGCGCCTTGAGAACCTCGTTAAAGTCAGAAAGAGGACAATTTAAAACAGTTAGATCTGGTTAACTTAGTACTACTTATAATTGATTTGATTGTAAACCAACCCCAGCATTGAGGTAAACAAAACAAAATAATCCAGTTTTTACGGGACTTACGCACGGCATTTTTATACATATACCGCCTTACTTTTAAACCTGTTAAACTTGAGCTTTGCCTAAAAAGAGTGCGTAAGACTCGCCGTGTCACTATTTGTCAGAAAGGACTGTCACTCTTTTAAATAGTGATTAACTTTTGACAGGGATTATTTTTGGCAGTTTTGCGGAGTTAACATTGTGCGCTCATATTATTTATTTTTTCCCGAGTTATTTCGGTTTTAATTTTTAATTTTAGTGATTTTATTCAAATAAAGCTAGTGTTATTGACTGGGCTGTGAATAATTGGAATGAAAGTTTTATATAAAATAACAAATGACGAACGACAACATACGACTTTGCGACGTCTTACAATAAACAATCTAATCACTTGAAATTGGAAAAATTGACATCATATGAAATATGCCACTAACGAAGAAGAAGAAGAACTTTTGACAGATGTTGAGAGACGTTTTTAAGTAAGGCCGATAAAATTATAAAGACAATCACTTACTCGCACATGCTTCCAATTCCATTATCCGCTCCCGTTTACAGTTTTTAACACCGTTAGCAATCTCTCCACAAACAATAACACTAAGTTTGTGCAGTGCTAGTGAAACATAGAATGTACCAGCCAGTTGACTAGCAGCTGTGTGCGACAAGGCTTTTGTCACGAATATAGGGCGCTGTAGCCGCAGCGTCAGCACGAGCACATGAGCGCTTTTGAGTGCATAATGATGTTTATACTGCTCTATTTTGTGATTTTAGCTTTCAACTTTTTGTCTTGCTTTATACTGACCGAGTTGTACCCTCCACCATTTTGAAATAGATTGATGGTGATCCATATCTAGATACTAGATCTCTATTACTAGATGACGCCACAGGAAAAAACTGCATGCTCTATTTATGCGTTTTGGAATTTGCTATAAATACATTGCGATTCTTTACTTGTTGAAGCTTTTAGTTTTTGTTTGTTTTGTTCTTTGGAAAAACTGAACTTAATCTTCTGAAAATTCAATTACGGAAATATATATAGATTATCCCTAAGCGACCATAGTCTATATCACTTAAGCACCATGAGACAAGTTTTATATGAAATTTCGGCTTTTAGTATAAATAGATAGAGTGAAGCTTATTATTACCTATTGCCTCTAATAGTGCTGCCACTGTTATATCATTAAGGCTGAATTAAACATTTGCTTTAGAATCTTTGTTTTGCTTTATTTTTGAACATGTTGGTATTAGTAATTAGGTAATATCACATATTTTTGATATCTGGGAGGAATCACGCGATGCCTTAGGTATTTTTTGTGATCTGTCGAAAGCTTTTGATTGCGTTCACCATGAAACTCTAATCAGCAAACTACACCACTATGGTGTTAAGGGAGTTTCACTTAAGCTTCTCACATCCTACTTAACTGACCGAACACAACGAGTAGATGTAAATGGAAAGCGTTCTCCGGGGTCAATGGTAAAAATGGGTGTACCACAAGGATCAATACTCGGGCCATTCTTGTTTTTAATTTATATAAATGATCTACCTAAACTTGTAAAGGATGATCACGAGATTGTACTGTTTGCTGATGACACGTCGCTTTTATTTAAATTAAAGCGACGACTTACTAATCTTGACGATGTAAACAATGCAATCTCTAAAGTTGTAACATGGTTTAATGTAAACAACTTATTACTTAACGAGAAAAAAACGAAATGCATTCGTTTTATACTGCCCAACGTTAAACAGGTGAAAGCTAATGTAAAAATTAATAACGAAAAGATAGATCTCGTCGACACCACAGTGTTCCTAGGCATTACTTTAGATAATAAGCTGCAATGGGGCCCGCACATAGATAAATTGTCGAAGAGACTCAGCTCTGCCGCATACGCTGTCAAAAAGATCCGTCATTTTACCGACGTAGATACCGCTAGACTCGTTTACTTCAGCTACTTTCATAGCATTATGTCTTATGGCATTTTGTTGTGGGGGAGTGCTGCTGATATTAACACCATATTTGTGTTGCAGAAGAGGGCTGTTCGTGCAATTTATAACATGGGCCCCAGATAATCACTTAGAGATATGTTTAAAGAAATTAATATTATGACAGTGCCTTGTCAGTATATATACGAAAATTTAATGTATGTGCACAAAAATGTTCATTTATTCAAAAAAAATTGCGATAATCATAGTATTAACACTAGAAATAAAGATAAACTCGCTGTTCCCACTGTTAGGCTCGCTAAAGTTAATAAGTCTTTTATAGGGCAATGTGTACGCTTCTATAACAAGGTCCCAAGCGACGTGTTAGATTTGTCGATTGGCAAATTTAAAAACGTAATTAAACATAAACTGTCTATTAAAGCATATTATAAAATATCTGATTATTTAGAAGACAAAAAAGCTTGGGATGAATCTGCTCCAACTCGACTCGGCATCCGTAACAAAATTGTCAAGGATCATACAAAAAAGTGTTAAGACCAGACAAGTTTCTTGCCGGATTCTTCTTGAACTGGGGTTAGGAGGAACCGGCACCTAGATTCACTAGCATGTAAGAAGACGATTCAAAGTGGTCCTTGTGATTGTAATGAATATAGTTATTTTGAATTTTGAATTTTGAATTTTGAGTAGTCCTATATCTTTTAATGTGAAGGTACTCAAACTCTTTAGTTTAAGGAATTAGATCTATACCTAAATACGCAAATAATAATTCAATGAGCTGGAGTACTGATTAGGGGCGGACGGACAGACACTTCGGAACCCTGAAAAGGGGTTTTTATGTGTAGGAAACTCTATAGTTTGCGTATGTAGGTCTATACCTAAATACGCAAATAATAATTCAAAGAGCTGGAGTACTGATTAGGGGCGGACGGACAGACACTTCGAAACTCTTAAAAGGGGTTTTTATGTGTAGGAAACTCTATAGTTTGCGTATGTAGGTCTATACCTAAATACGCAAATAATAATTCACATGCGAGGCAGTTTTTTATCCCTAAAACCATTCCCATGTTGGAATATCCTGGCTCGCCTTCGGGGGTTATAAACCATGTTTTTATGAGGCAAAATATATATGAATTTATGTAACTACGATGCTAAATGAGATGTGACAACGTAAATGAATTGAGTAATACTGCGACAAACATTTGGGTACAAAAGTAAATGTTGCCCTGTTCCATTATTTGGGTATCATTTATTTCAATGTGGCAGTAACTTTATGTGATGTGGCATGTTTTGAAAGCATTTTAGAAATGGTATAGTAAATCAACCCTTTGGAATGGTACAATAAATTAAACATGTGGAGTCGAGGCCCTGGGCCCGTGGGGAACAGGAGCTCATCGCGTTTTTTTAATTATTTCACGGCGTCTGGTAGGAACATTGCGATACCCTAAAGCTGGCTCCTATCTGGCCCAGCGCATTACCATTAGCATTCAGCTTAGCAATGCCGACAGTATCAAAAGAAACTTTGTCAAAAGAAACTTTATTCAATACAATTACAAGGATTACTTTGAAACGTCTTACAGTTAACCGAACCGACACATTTGAAATGAATAAACTCTCGTTTATTCGTTTTTCGTAGTTAAGGTAGTTATAAGATGAATCATGTAAAAAAGCGCTAGGATCAGGACGAGTTTCTTGCCAGTTCTTCTCGAGCTTGGGTTAGGAGGAATTGGAACCTAAATTTACCCAGTATGTAAGATGTTTCAAAGTGATCCTTGTGATTGTATTGAATAAAGTATCTTTTTAATTTGACTTTGACTAGACTAACCTACGAAGTTCCTAGGAATTATATGATAGAGGGATAGATATGTTGGGTAGAAAGTGGATGAGAAAAGCCAAGCATCGGAGTTTGGTGACACACGTTTTGGGACGTCCCAGCAGGACTAATGATAATGAGATAAGTTTAGCTTAAAATCCTTTCGCCCTTGCACGCACTTGCTAATTTATCCGCGCGTCTTAAACCGTGCTACTTAAAAATCTATTCTGAAGAAAACATTCTACACAGTTTTTTTCGCTAGTACCTTCGTCTGATTCCATGTTCCACGGAAAAGCGCGAAAATAATCACTGCGGATTTAAACCGCAAAGGCTCAAGATTTAAAACGGTGAAAAGGTCCTAGTACTACATTAATATGGGGAAACGGTCCCAAAGTTCCAAAACAGGGTAGGTAGGTAGGTACAATTTGCAAAGGGTTTCGTGGTTTGGGGTTTCATGCCTTCTTAATAACTGAGGCACTTCAGAGAAATGGCAAGAAATAATTTTACCACGGAACTTTGCTACGCAACAACCTACAGCTTACAGTCTCTTCTTCTTATCGTATCACTAGTATTTTGGAACTAGTGTGGTGAAAAGGTTAAAGTGCGCCTCGAGGTTCTTTTCGTGCACGGGGCACATGAAATTCATAATTCGTTAATAATTGACCGAGCGAGCGCGAAGCACGAGCGAGTGTCTTCGTTTCAGCATAGGCGAAAATGCTTTCGTATGTCTGTCCGAACGGCGTCCGGCCGGCGTCTGTCCGGATGTTCTCCTCTATAGGTCGCATTTCTCAACCGATTCTCGTGAAACTTTGTAAGCAGGCATTATTTATAATATTAATATTATTAATATTAAAATTCCGGCATTATATATAATAAATAAATAATGCCGGACATTTTACACAGCGTGATCTATCCCCACCCAAAGTAAGCAGAGCTTGTGTTATACCGAGTACCGCATGACTGCTATACATATATATGATATATGTATAGCATATATATAACTATATATTATATATATATATATATATATATATATGACGACCTATGTGGCGCAGTGGGCTAAGACCCGGCTGAGACGCAGAAGGTTGCGGGTTCGATTCCCGCCGCGGGACAAATGTTTGTACGATCTGCAAGTATTTAAAAATAAAGGATATAAGTAGTATATCAGTCATGTGGTACCCATAACACATGCTCTGCTTACTTTGGGGCCAGATGATGCTGTGTGAAATGTCCGGGATTATTTATTGTTTATTTATTATTATTTTGCTGTTTATATAAATACATAGGTGCGTATTATACATAGAAAAATACCCAGACCCGAGACAAATACTTGCAGATCCTACAAACATTTGTCACGCGACGGGAATCGAACCCGCAACCTTCTGGGTCTCAGGTAGGCTTTCGCCCACTGCCCCACAGAGGTTGTCATAATATTTAACATACATAATATTTAGTAGGTAATAGGAAAAGTTTAAGCCGCAAATAAATTGAGTTTATTATTTATATTTACTGTTTATATATAATCAATATAATGAATCATAGCTCCATAATCTCATCTGATGCACGCTTCTACTTCAGTGCGAACTGAGTGGGGTATCAATCGATAAAACTTTGGTTTCTAAACAAGCGGTAGCTGTTATATTACGGACGTAATATAGTGGAGACGCGATATACGTCACCATTCTAACACATGGCGTAGTAGGCGAATACCCGTCTGAGACGCAAAAGTTTACGGGTTCGATTCCCGCCGCGGGGCAAACGTTTGTATGATCTGCAAGTATTTGTCTTGAGTCTGGGTGTTTCTGTGTATAATAAGTATGTATTTACTTAAAAAGTATAAAAGTAGTATATCAGTCACGTGGTACCTATAACACAAGCTCTGCTTACTTGGGGGCCAGATGATGTTGTGTGAAATGTCCGGCATTATTTATTTATTATTATTATTAATATTACTTTGGGTTGGCGGAAGTTGATCAGCCGGGCTAACTGGGAGCCACTAACAAAGAACATTTTTACGGAGACACGTCAAAAATAGTGCTACCCCTTTTTAACCGACTTTATCAAAAAGGAGGAGGTTCTCAATTCGTCGGAATCTCGTTTATTTATCATGTATGTTCACCGATTACTCGAAAACGCCTGAACCGATTTGGAAAATTCTTTTATTGTTTGAAAGGGTGTACTTCACAGGTGGTCCCATTTAAATTTCATCAAATTCGGTCGAGCTGAAAAATCAATGAAAATCTAAAAATTGTATACATCGATGATGTTTTCGTTTACTCCGACACCTCGCTGTCTCATTGGAGCAGTGCGTTTATTTGCCCTACCTATATTATATATATACAAAATACATCTACTTTCCACTAAAAATGTATAGGCTCAAATTTTAGTCTATGATGTCGGTTTTATTTTTAGTTTTAAAACGTAATTATTATTAGACAAATAGTGACAGGGCGAATCTTGAGCAAGGTTTCAGTTAGAGGCGTTTATAAGTAAGACCGATGGTATAGATATGTTTTGTCACGGCTGACTTGCTAACCCCACATGTAAGCTAAAAACATAATTATTATTAGTACAAGTTCAGAAGGTAGACTGCATTTATAAAAGGCGAAAACATTTATATAAACAACCACTCTTGCTAAGACCTAACAAAGTGTAAATCAGCTCACACAAGCGCTTAGCGCATTACAATAAATATACCTACATAGTGCCTCTCTATCTATCATCTGGCGCGGCGGTTCTCTAATTTACCCGCCAAGGCCCGCCGATGTACTTACAGCTTCGTACCAAAGTGCGGAGTGCATGTAGCCTGGCCATACCAGTTTTGATAATATTACACGTCATTGGCGTACTGTTAATAAAACTATGGTATACCTAATATATGCTAATAGTAAAGAATTACGTGGTCTTCTTTTTATCATGTCACTGATTATTTCGATTCAGTGTGGTGAAAGGATTATGCCTCTGTAGCTCCTCTCGTGCACTTGCTGCATATCTTCGAACTTCGAACGACATGCCGGTTTCATCACAATTTATTTCTTAGTATTACATGGTTTGACTATGGTATCAGTCATATGAAGGTCACCGCTTTGTTGTAAACCCAGGTTTTACAAATCGATAAGGTATCTCGCCCGCGGGTATGATGTGGTTTACGCCTCGTCGGAGTGTGCGGCGAACCTTAAACAATTTCCAATGCTATTTTATGAATTCTGATTTTCATATTGAAGGTGGACAGCCCGCTACTTCATATTACTGCAGTTTGAGGGGTTTGGCTGGTCATATTTACAGAGTTAAAAATAGATGGCGCTACTCTGTAAATTACTCTACTGAACTACTGTGAAACGAAAAAGTGAAGTATTTGTTTGTAGTGCACAATTTTTATGCAAAGTGAAATATATCTTAGCTGATTCGCAGACGTCAGACTATCGCTCGATAAGACAAATGATTTTTAAAAGAATTGCAAAATAAACTGAATGCTTATATTGACTTGAATAAAGCATATTATAACAACAGATTATTTAGATGACAAAAAAACTTTGGGATGAACCTACTCCAACTCGACTCGGCATCCGTAACAAAATTAGCAAGGATCATACAAAAAGGTGTTCAGACCAGACAAGTTTCTTGCCTGATTCTTCTTGAACTGGGGTTATGTAACCGGCAAATAAATTCGCTAGCATGTAAGAAGACGATAGAAAGAGATCCTTGTGTTTTTATTGAATAAAGATTTTTTTGATTTGATTTGAATTTGGCAATCTTTAGACAAGCTTACGCAAAGATTTTCCGTTATCGAATAACCCTTATTCTACTGTTGCATGAAAATAAATGTTCATATTCTTGATAGCATTATTAGTCAGTGGCATCTATCGAGCCAGTCAATAAGATAGTATTTTTTTTGTTAATGGTATGTGACATAATAATGTCAACTTTGCCAGTGTCAAGTGTTATAAGATATATAACCAATTTGTTTGTTAATAAAGTCGTAGTCGATGGTCATTTGTCAATTCTAAACGTCATCGCGGAATGGCCGTTAGAACTTTCTCGGGATACCTCGACGTTCAAATCACATTGCACCATAATACACTTATAATTAAATTGTCCATACTTTTCCTATGTAGTCACTATTTATTCATTAAAATTCCGCGAATTACTGAATAAAACATGCAAAATAACAAGAATATTAACTTAAAAGTGCTACGTTACTTAATGTACTAACAAACGAAGAATTACGATAGCATTTTATTGACCGTAAAATTTATTTAGTTAATCTGTTAATCTGTCAATAATCATTTGGAAAAATAAACAAAACAATTTAATTAAAAAAAAATATATTTTGTTTTATATAATACAGTAAAGTTTCCACAAATAAGTAATGTTTAAAAAATGCGAAGATAAAGTGGACATTCTGAACAGAAAACAGTTTTTTTTTAATAACTGATGACTGGATTTGAACTGAAACATTTAGACAAGTTATTTAAAGATGTTCGGTGACGGCGTGTTTAAATTTGGAAAGGGAGAGGTCAAAAATAAAATTACAAGTCTTGCACGAATTTTTCTCTCAGTACACCAGAAAAAGACGTTAATCTGTCGCTTTTTGCACCATAACTAAAGATAAAGTGCGGGAAACTTGTCCAAACTAAAAGGAAGTTATTTTGTGAGACATTTGAAGGATTCATGTGACTTAGGTTCTTGGGATATTCTTTGTGTTTTTCCATGGATCCGTGATACTAGTAGAAACCAACCAAATAACACAGCGCTTTTCTATGAAAAACTTATAAATTCACCCAGTCGACAGTGGAAAGCTTTTGGTAGTTTAGCGACCATATAACCTTTGTGCTTTTGTGCCATGGAGCCGTGAAACTACAAACAAAAATAGAAAAAAAATACTATGAAAAATTTATAAATACATACGCACAGTATATAATAATATATATTTTAACCAATGTCCCCCTGTTGTAGAAAAATAGTGGATTAGAAAAACACCCGGTTTGTATTTTGAAGAACTTGGCTGCTAAAAATATCAATTATGTCGTGTCAGATAAGGTAAGGTAATTTAAATAGAGGCTTACGATTACATTACCTTGTGGAATGGAGTTCCTTGACTTCCTTGATTGAACGTAGATCAGCAAAGCTCGCACTGTTCTTGGCATGTCACCATTTTCGTAGAATTGAAGTCTTAATTGGTCTCACCGGGGAATCACACAAATATTATATATTCTGAAGATTGGATGTTTGATACTCATCATCATCATCATATCAGCCTTTAGGATGTCCACTGCTGGACATAGGCCTCCCCACTTGATTTCCAGGAAGAACTCGATCTCGATACTCGATCATCTCGTAAAAACAGTTGTATTTTTTTGTACATGGATTACTAGCCGCAGCCCACGGCTTTGCACGCCTGTGACTTACATAAAAAGTAGCCTATGTCCTTCTCCAAGACATAAAGTATCCTCTTACCAAGATCAAGATCCGTTCAGCCGTTTAGCAGAGAAAGTAAGGTAACAAACAAACGCACATAGAAGTTTTCGAACTCATGCCGGACATATAAATAATAAATAATGCCGGACATTTTACACAACAAAATATATATATTATGGATGATATGAACTGGATGATACTTTTCATCCCGAAAAGCGACTATTATGAGAATTAAATAGGACGTCAAAGTTTTAACAAAATTCAAAATTCAAAATAACTTTATTCATTACAATCACAAGGACCACTTTGAATCGTCTTCTTACATGCTAGTGAATCTAGGTGCCGGTTCCTCCTAACCCCAGTTCAAGAAGAATCCGGCAAGAAACTTGTCTGGTCTTAACACTTTTTTGTATGATCCTTGACAATTTTGTTACGGATGCCGAGTCGAGTTGGAGCAGATTCATCCCAAGCTTTTTTGTCTTCTAAATAATCAGATATTTTATAATATGCTTTAATAGACAGTTTATGTTTAATTACGTTTTTAAATTTGCCAATCGACAAATCTAACACGTCGCTTGGGACCTTGTTATAGAAGCGTACACATTGCCCTATAAAAGACTTATTAACTTTAGCGAGCCTAACAGTGGGAACAGCGAGTTTATCTTTATTTCTAGTGTTAATACTATGATTATCGCAATTTTTTTTGAATAAATGAACATTTTTGTGCACATACATTAAATTTTCGTATATATACTGACAAGGCACTGTCATAATATTAATTTCTTTAAACTTATCTCTAAGTGATTCTCTGGGGCCCATGTTATAAATTGCACGAACAGCCCTCTTCTGCAACACAAATATGGTGTTAATATCAGCAGCACTCCCCCACAACAAAATGCCATAAGACATAATGCTATGAAAGTAGCTGAAGTAAACGAGTCTAGCGGTATCTACGTCGGTAAAATGACGGATCTTTTTGACAGCGTATGCGGCAGAGCTGAGTCTCTTCGACAATTTATCTATGTGCGGGCCCCATTGCAGCTTATTATCTAAAGTAATGCCTAGGAACACTGTGGTGTCGACGAGATCTATCTTTTCGTTATTAATATTTACATTAGCTTTCACCTGTTTAACGTTGGGCAGTATAAAACGAATGCATTTCGTTTTTCAACTTTAGAGATTGCATTGTTTACATCGTCAAGATTAGTAAGTCGTCGCTTTAATTTAAATAAAAGCGACGTGTCATCAGCAAACAGTACAATCTCGTGATCATCCTTTACAAGTTTAGGTAGATCATTTATATAAATTAAAAACAAGAATGGCCCGAGTATTGATCCTTGTGGTACACCCATTTTTACCATTGACCCCGGAGAACGCTTTCCATTTACATCTACTCGTTGTGTTCGGTCAGTTAAGTAGGATGTGAGAAGCTTAAGTGAAACTCCCTTAACACCATAGTGGTGTAGTTTGCTGATTAGAGTTTCATGATGAACGCAATCAAAAGCTTTCGACAGATCACAAAAAATACCTAAGGCATCGCGTGATTCCTCCCAGATATCAAAAATATGTGATATTAACTCAACACCGGCATCAGTCGTTGAGCGTCCCCTTGTAAAACTGAATTGTTTACTGTCTAGTAAATTGTTGGTATTAAAATGCCGTTGTAATTGGTTTAGTATAAGTTTTTCAAATATTTTACTAAATGTAGGAAGTACTGATATAGGCCTAAAGTTACTAGGATCGGAATGACTACCTGATTTGAATAGAGGTATGATCTTGCTATGTTTCATCAAATCAGGAAATACTCCACTGTCAATACATTGATTAAATATGAAAGCTAGATCTGGTGCAATAATGTCAATTAGTGGTTTTGTAACACTGACAGAAATGCCCCAGAGATCAGTGGTCTTTTTTACATTAATCATTTTGAATGCCTTGATAATATCGTTTTTGTCCACATGTTCAAAGTAAAATTGTGTGACACATTCAGGTAAACTATCTTTTAACAATGATACTGCTATTACATGAGAAGAGTTTAAAGACTTGGTAGTGGAGACTGGAATATCAGTAAAAAAAGTTTCAAATGCCTTTGCTACATCTATATCTTGCTTAATTATATTATTGTTAATATTAAAATTTATTACACTATTATGAGTTTTGGATTTTCCGGTCTCACTATTAATTATTTTCCAAGCTGCTTTTATTTTATCTTGACTTTTTCTAATTTTTGAGCTTAAATACTGAGATTTAGCAAAGCGACAAACATTCTTAAAGATTCTTGAGTAATTTTTTACTTTTTCTTTAAACTCTTCACTAAAGTTATACCGTTTTTCACTGTACAATTCATACAAGGTACGCCTACAAGAACGAAGTCTCGAAGCATTTCACATATTTTTGATATAAATCGCATCAACTTTTATATTTTGGTTAAAACAAAATGTATATTTAGGATTATGCTTTAGCTTGTTTCTCGCTACGTTTTCGGAGAAAAATTTGCCTAATTGCTATCATTTGACTTTTTATGTAAGTATTATAATACAATATACCTACCTCTAATAGCATCTGACTTGTCGACAATTTTGCCAGTGTCAAATGATTGTTTGATAATAAAGTCTTAGTCAATCGTCATTTGTCAATTCTAAACGTCATCGCGGAATGGCCGTCTAGAACTTTCTCGGGATTGCTCGTTCAAATCACATTGCGCCATAATTCAACTGTTCATACTTGTCCTATGTAGTCACAATTTATTCATTAAAATTTCAATAAGATTACTGAACAAAACATGCAATAAAACGTGAAAAAAATATTAATCTAGAAGTGATATGTTACTTGATGAAATGACAAACGAAGAATCATAATACAATCTAAATTGGTTCAGTCTGTAGGGCGTCAGCAGCACGGACGAACTGGCCACATACTAGTACAGTTGGTATTGACATTGAACTGTCATAGCCATATACTAGCTACTGGTGGCAATTCGCTTGGTTCATTTCTAAAAAAGTTAGGAATTGTCTAAAATATATTTTAGTTAGTCATAGCATTTGTAAAACCTATTCGGTTGGTACCATCTAACTAAATTAGGAACGCTTAATTAAATTATATAAAATTAAATTAGGATAAGTTAGTTACAGCAGAATACCAAGTTTCATTTGGCACTTCTAAACCTAATTTTAGCTAAAACTAGTAAGGTTGGTGCCAACAGAATTGAGGCCTATGTCTCTTTAGAATATGCTGTCATTTTTAGTCAAGCTACTAGGTGAATTTAGGTGCCAATACCTAACCTAACCCAAGACCGAGAAGAACTGGCAAGAAACTCGTCTTGGTCCTAGCACTATTTTACATGATCCATCTTATAACTACCTTAACTACGAAATAATACAAGAGAGTTTATACATTTCAAGTGTGTCGGTTAAATGTCTGAGGGCAGAGCGACATATTTATCCATTGACATTAAAATAGCAAGTGATAGACCATACTTTAACGCCACATTAGATAATACTGTGTCTATAAAATACATATCTAGTAATTAGCTAACAAGCTAGCGGGTAATAACAGAATATATGTTATTAAATAACCATATTTGAAACTAATCTGCTTTGAAACATCGAAGTACAATCCAATTATGCTTTAATACGAATAGTGAACTAAATATATACAATGTATTCAGACAACCTCTGTGCCGCGGGACAAATGTTTGTATGATGTTCAAGTATTTGTCTCTGGTTTGGGTATTTCTATGTATAACATGTATGTATTTACAATTAAAAAAATAATCGGGTTGCACTCCGGGAGTGCCGACAGAAGTGAAAACTTATTTTGGCGCGTTAGAGTTTAGTAATAAATCAATTCAAAATCAGTAATTATGGCGACTGCCAATCAAATACTGAACGAACACAGATGATGCAATATTTTTTGTTCAGAATGTAGATAATATATCAAAGAACCTAACTCAGTAAACTTCTCCATACAAAAGTAGACTGTAAACATGTGAATTAAGGTTTATAATAAAATGGGGCGAGCGCGGCAGCCCTGCGTCTCGCCCCAAACGGTAACGGTGTCGCGAATCCAGAGATTTTACCTCATCTAAAAATACGCGTACCGCGCTAAAAGAAGTTTTCACTTCAAAAAATGTAGTAAATCAGTCATGTGGTACCCATAACACACACAAGCTTTGCTTACTTTGGAGCCAGAAGATGCTGTATGAAATGTCCAGGATTATTATTTATTACTTAGCTGCTGCCCGCGGCTTCGCACCCATGGTACCTACATTAAAAGTAAAATGAATGAATGAAATTTGGTACACAAATAGTCTAAAGGACATAGCCTACTTTCTAATTGGAAGAAAAGGTTGTTAAAGGGTTTAAAAGGGGGATGAAAGGTTGTATGAAAATGTTGTCATTTTCAGAACTAGAAGCATAACATTTTATGTCCCTACTAATATTATAAATGTGAAAGTTACTCTGCCGCCTGTCTATCTGTCTGTCTGTCTGTCTGTTACGTTTTCACGCCTAAACCGCTGAGCCGATTTTGATGAATTTTGATGAATTATAGAGATACATGGGACCTTGGAGAAGGACATAGACTTCTTTTTAGGAAGGTACCACGCGTGCGAAGCCACGGGCAGCAGCTAGTCTAATATAAAACAAATCGCATCGATTCTGTGAATGGTGTCAGTACAGAGCATCAACTTGTGCAGTACACGACAGTGCATGACATAGAAAATGTTGTGATTATATAATCCTACAGATATATTGTTATTAAGCTAGCTAAGCTTTGTTTAATAACTGTGTCTATGTCTTCTAAGTTGTAACAAAAGGGTCAAAACATAATTTGCAAAATGAGACAAGCGTTTTGGTCATAATAACGGGGTTTCGGGTCGTGAAGTCTGAGAAGCAATTTTCCGTTATTTTACTCCAAGTTATGACCGTGGCAGCGTGAAATGAGACTTCCTAGTTATTTTAGTCGCAATATGTGAAGTGCTTAACTGTTAACTTGCACTGAAGTGCTTTTAACTTTTTAATATATCTGAGAACTAGTCGCTCGTTAACTAACATAGAAAATTTCATAGCACATGGTGTTGTACAAAATTTAAACAATAAACGCAAAAAGAACGAGATAGTGTCAATGTTTCATACTTTCTTGATCAAAGGGGAAAGCAGTCTACCTAGAATTAGGTAGGTAAGGATCAGATAAAAATCGCAAGGAATAAAACGAGTTTCTTGTCAGATTCATTTCAAACTTGGCATAAGAGGAATCGGAACTTAACAGTATCTGATTGAACTCTACTGGTGCATTCTTTATCTTCAAGGTTTCATTGGTTTCCAGTGCTGCTTGGAAATTGATGATGGAGACGACTGCGATAGTCTTCAAATTATTGGAGATTAGTTACCCTGCTGACTAACAGAAGAGATCAATAGAGATAGAAAACTTGAAACAAGTCCGGCTCGGTGCCAGCCGTTATGCACCTACAACCGAACCGACACCGCTTGTACTGATTCGTCTTTCCTGCGGGTCCTATCGGCAAGGTCGAGAGCTTACATTAAAGCATACCTAAGTGCACGAAAGGAGCCTCTGAGGCGCACTTTAACCCTTTCACCACACTAGTTAGAAATAACTAGTGACACGATAAGAAGAAAAAGGTTTCATTTGTATTGGTGTCATAATATCGTGCGTGTTTTCATTTAAATGATAAGTAACTGAAGTGAGAGAAAAACATAGTAAGTTCCTAAGGACAGAAAAGCAGTGAGCTTTCGACGTTCACTGCTGTTTTAATACAAAAGAATTGTTAAATACACATAATGGCTGGGCTTTCATTTAGGAGTCCATTTCCCTGAGCGGGCTGTAAGATAAACAAAGCGACCCATTTCTTTCACAATTAGACCGGACGAGCTTTATTTGTGTTTACGTTATACCAATTGTACAATCTTGTAATGGAACGTAATTGAATGATTCTAACGATTACTGTTATTACTTTGTCAAAGTGGCCGTTTGTTCAAGGTTTAATCATTAAATAGGCTTCAAAGAGGCCTATTAGCTAAGCCTAATGTTCACTAAAGTAGTGTGGGTTTTGGGTTAGAGGATCAATCAATTGGAGCGTAGATGAGCAGGACATTAGACAAGGTGGGAAGACAGGTGGGCAAGGCAGTGATCGAGTATGGCCGCGCGAGGATCGAAGGTCAACAAGGAAGACAATTATATAGGTGGTTGGATGACATAAAACAGCGGGAAACCAGTGGATGCGCTTGACATTTAGGTAGTCATTTATTATCATTTATCCATTCATACAATTTATAACATGACAGTGGATCAAATGGTAATCAGGTAATTCCAAAAAGTATTTAAAAATAATCGTTATTTATAATTTTAAGAAAATATAACGACTTAACATTTTAAGATATGATAGGTTAAAAACTCTTCGATGAGCTCTGTGGCGCACTGGGCTTAGGTCCGGCTGAGACGCAAAAAGTTGCAAGTTCGATTCCCGGGACAAATGTTTGTATGATCTGCAAGTATTTATCTCGGGTATGGGTGTTTCTATATATATTATGTATGTATTTACAAAAAGAAGGGTATAAGTAGTACATCAGTCATGTGGTAAACATAATACAAGCTCTGCTTACTTTGGGGCCAGATGATGTTGTGTCAAATGTTCGGTATTATTATTATTATTATTATGAAAATTTATAATTATGGCGTAGAATCGAAAGGATAGCGTGGTTTAGAGGAGGCTTATACAGAGCTGTGGGTGAATATGGGGTGATAAGATAGCTAGATATATTTAGAGGCAAACCAAAACGTGGACTTACGCATCTACTTCCCAAGATTCACAGATTTCCTGGGATTTACTCACGTATTACGATGGCGTATCAGATTGCAAATCGCAAAGCGATCGGGAGCAAGCGAACCGCGGATTAACCCCACCCTGATGAAGATTCTCTAGAATAATCGAAAGTGTCGGTGCCAAAAACACCGTATTTTCAGAATGCTAAATTCAGCGCACGTATGTGCGTTACGTTAAGTTTAATTTAAGATTTGGTCCTTGAATAACATATTTCTTGTGTGACATTTATTGAAATGAAAAAAATAAATATTCTGACGAGCATAACCCCCTTGATAGACATATCGATCTATCGATCATAGATAGATCTCTACATGATTTTTGAAGATAATTATCTAAGAGGAAGTTAGTACACCTAAGCATTAAATGTGACACATGTCTACTCAATACTCGTATTGTTTAACCGACTAAAAAAAACAGGAGGTTCCCAATTCGGTTGTGTTTTTTTATGTTTGTTACTACAGTGGTGCTAACGAATTTCGATACAACTTCAAACAACTAGACACGATTCACTTAAATCTATATATATAAAAGAAAGTCGTGTTAGTTACACCACTTATAACTCGAGAACCGCTGGACCGATTTGGATGAAACTTAAAATGAATATAGTTAGTAACTTGGATTAGGATATAGACTATTTTTATCCCTAAAAAACAACGGGAACGGGAACGGGAACGGGGCGGGCGAACCCGCGGTTGGCCGCTAGCGCCATCTATCAATATTTATCCGTAGCTTTGTTAATCTCTGTAATTATTACAATAATTTGAAAGGTTACTTTTATTTAAACAGCTATATTAGTATGTACTTTTTTTGTGTTAGTTAGTTGTAACTGCTCTACGAAGTGGGCACGGGTCAGCTAGTAGTTAAATAAAAACAGAAAGCCTAAAACAGGATTCTGCTCATAGACACATAACAGAATGTGTACACGCTTAAATAATGCTTATATTCCTAATCGTACATAAGATAAAAGAAAAAAATTAATAGCAATCAGACTCATCCTTAAAGAAGTTGAGAGTTGAGCCTTGCCCTGAAATAATTTACTAATGCTATTCGGGGTTATATTAGCTCGCACCATATAAAAATTAAGTATAAATATAAAAATAAATAATGCCGGACAATTCACACAGCATCATTTGGTCCCAATGTAAGCAGAGCTCGTGTTATGAAAACCACATGACTGAATTCTACGTACATACTTTTTTATGTTGTAAATACATACATATTATATGTAGATACATTATATATCTATGTATAATAGTCAGGTGAGGCACCTAGAATATAAGTGTTATCTGTTATCGAAAAATAAGCTCTATGATCTTTACTAATATTATAAAGAGGAAAGATTTGATTGTATGCTTGTTTGTATTGAATAGGCTCCGAAACTACTGGACCCATTTGAAAAATTATTTTACCGTTGGAAAGCTACACTATCCCCGGGTGACATAGGCAACTTTTTATGCGTTGAAGATTTTTCCCGGGACAAACCAATTATCCCGGGAAAAATCTTCAACGCAGGCGAAGCTGCGCGCCGACAGCTAGTAGAAAATAAAACAGTAGAGTACATTGAGCGTAGATACCATTGAGTAATGAGAGTCAACAGAATACAATTAACGAAGCAAACTGAAAATTACATTAATATTCATGAACTTTATCAACATTGGATGCCCGCATTGTGTACACCGTGCTTCTGCTGGTAATGACTGCACTCACTCTAGCTCAACAGCTATGACTTTGCATTGCAATGGCTTTCTATACATGTATAGAAAGTCATTATTGTATATTTTAAAATTACTTAAAAAAACTACTTCCTAGTTTTTTTTATCTCTGTTACCTCATGACTCCATTACTTATGAACCGATTTGAAAAATTATTCAAGGATATACTTCCCGATTGGTCCTGTAGAAGTTTCATCAAAATCGATTCAGTAGTTTGGTTTTCAAATAAAAAAAGCTCGAAAAAATATGTCATCCAAGTATACGAAATTTCGAAATTTGCTTTCCTGTGACTTTTCAGTGGTGTTTACGAATTTTGCAAAAATATTAAGTAGTGCTAATAAGATTAAAATAAAGACTTTTTTAACCGAGTACAAAAAAAGAGAAGATTTTCCATTTAGGTTACGTATTTTTTTTCCATTTTTTCCAATTTTTTTATAAATAAAAATGGGATTTCACTTAAGCAAGAAGAATCAGGCAAGGTCTTGTTCCTAGCACTTTTTTGTACGATCCTCCTAATCTACGAAAATAAGATTGATGAAGCTCTAGTGTAATGCAAATTGAACGATTGCTTTGATACGTCCAAGTAATAAGAAAATCGAGCTTACATGCGATGTTCTATAATAACATGCTCTCACTCTAACATACATCGTAAATACCAGAACATCAACCGGAAAGCTAGGACCTCATTTAGACCATGGGAGCCATAAAACTAATGGTAGAGAACTGGAAAGCCACTTTTATCGGTAAAAGCTAGTTTACCTAACTAGAGATAAATATGATAGATGGTGATATTTAACATCATACACTGTCGTGCCATCATTTTGTATACAGGGTGTTGCACCGGGAACTTGTTTGTGACTTTATTATGTACCTATCTACTCGGAATAACCAGATTACAATATTATATAATACATATAATTATAATTACTAGTGGTCGCCCACTGGACCATTATTATTTAATAATTAATGTATTTTTTATGCATAATTAATAAGAAAATTTAGCATTCTGCACTCCTCTATATAAACTATAAATGTGCGAAACTTCATACTACTCAATCGGCGCAATTTTCGTAAAAGGGGTACAAAGTTATTGCTTCACGTAATTAATATATAGATAATAATCAAAAAATAGAGTACATCTATATATATTAAAGGCGATGTGTGTATGAATGTTCCCTATAGACTCCGAAACGGCTGAACCGATTTCGATGAAATTTTTAGGAAATCTTCAATTTGGCCAGGCGGGTAATCCTGTGAAGTTTGGTAGCGATTGGATCAACATTTTTTGATTCACATCAATTACTTGCGTCTGACAGCAATTAAACGAAACGTAGAAATACCTAATGAATTGAATACCATTCAATTCATTATACCATTCAATTCATTATATCATATATCGTTATTAATATATTATTTCGAGTTGTGAAAATAAACATTTTTTCATTCATTCAATTCATCTGATTCATTCGTTCACCTAATTAATTAATCCGTTTCACCCTATGGATACAATAAAGTATCCATAGGGTGAAACGGTCTGCCGTATGCGTCCATAGTCGTGACGCATATTCGTGACGGAAAAATCTTACACTTTTTTTCGTTTAGGCCCCATCCGTCAGGTCCTCTTGCGATAAGGAACTTCGTTCCAATAATCTTTCAATAGCGAGGAAATAACAAAAAAGTTAAGATCCGAATCGCCATAAATAAAGTTATCCGCCTTTTAGTCAACCCCGGGTAACAATAGAACCAAGAAAATAATAGTCTGGGACACCCTGTATCTTGGAAGTTAATTTATTGTAAAGGAGGTCACGTTCTATGTTCTCTTGAGGAAAACCGGAAATTAACATTGTTTCACAACAACTCTGTTCCTGGCTAAATAAGATCGCATGCTATAATATTTTAATACAAATGTTTAGAAATTTAAATATTTGATTCATACATGTTATGTATGCATACATAGAAAGAATTCATAGGCGAAGCTAAAGCTTACCGCCTTTTTTTCCTTTCCACTTACCTATTGTTGCGCCCGCTACATAGCTCCATCTGTTGGCACGCAATATTCAAGCACAGTTCCATCTAGTATCGAGTAGATGCACTACAACGTACGCATATCGAGTGCGTAAGAGCGAACGAGATAATATCTGTCTACTACAAGCGAACATATTGGCGCGTTCCAGTTCGTTCTCGATCGTTCGAACGCCGTTAAATGTTCGCTTGTACAACAGATGGATCTATGTAGCGGGCGCAACACTATTATAAATATACTAGCTGACCCGCCAAACGCTGTTTTGTCTTATTGAACATAAAAAAAATGTTTTGGGGTGAGCCACCCTTAACACTTAGGGGTATAAAAATTAGTAATAAACCTATTCTCAGACCTACTGAATATACATATAAAATTTCATCAAAATCGGTCAAGCCGTTTCGGAGGAGTGACACACGAAAACTGTGACACAAGATTTTTATATATATATAGGGAGGATAGATAGATAGGAAATACTTTATTGCACACCATTATATACATTGGACAAGTAGAAAAAAAAATAACAATATTTTGCTAGTCGGTAGTACAATGGGCGCTATGTAGCGATCTCTGCCAGATAACATTGTCCCGTAAATTATATAAGTCCTGTAAAGTGCTAACAGTTCGACAGTTATTTAAAGAGTACCTTGTTATAAGACAATACAGATTCCATTTAGACAAACACGGGCTTTACTTAATAAAAATTGCCGGACATTTCACACAGCATCATCTGGCCCCAAAGTATGCAGAGCTTGTGTTATGACTGATATACAAATTATATACTTTTTTTTAATAAATACATATTATACATAGAAATACCCAGACCCCGAGACAAATAATTGAAGATCATACAAACATTTGTCCCGCGGCGGGAATCGAACCCGCCACCTTCTGCGTCTCAGCCGGACCTTGGCCAGTAGCGCCAGAGAGGTCGTCATACAACTTTATCATAGACCTTTCTCCAAAAAGAGCCTTTATTTTTATATACGCCATTTTATGGTTCACACTAAGCAAGCTTTATCCCAGTGATTTCAACGTTGACAATGACCCTGTAGTTAAGCCGGACTAAATAAAAATACGATCTTATTTTGTCTGCACTAAAGTCTGAGTTAGAATAACATTTTTAAATTATACGTCTTAAACTTACTAAATTGACGTGTTATTGACTAGGTACCTCTGTGGCGTAGTGGGTAAAGGCTCGTCTTAGACGCAGAAGGTTGAGGATTCTATTCTCACCACCGGACAATCAGACAATTTGTCTCGGGTCTCGGTGTTTTTTTATGTATAATAAATAAATATATTGATGGACAATGCACTCAACACCATTTAGCCCCCAGCTATGCTTAGCATAGCTTGTACTATGGTGGCCAGAAGATTGATAGAATACTTATATGTTCGATGTCCGGGTTTATTTATTTATTTCACAGAGTCTGGTAGATACATTGCGTGTCCTAAGAGCTGACTCAGCGTATTAGCATTGCCATTCAACGTGGCAATGCCGCCAGTATCTTGGGAACGCTGCCCTCTGGCAGTGATCTGGATCAGTTGAGCTATCTATAGATCGTTTTAAATTGTCCTTAGATAGCTCAACTGTTTCATGTGTATTTTATTATTATTGTGTAATTATTTCTGTAAATATTTTTTAAAAGTATAGGTAACTCTTTTATTTATATATTATACTAGCTGCTGCCCGCGGCTTGGCACTCGTGGTACCTACCTAAAAAGTTGCATAAGTCCTTCTCCAAGGTCCCATGTATCTATAGAGATACATGTGACCTTGTATCTCTATAGAAGCGCTGAGCCGATTTTGATGAATTTTGGTATGGACCAAAATTCACCCAAATTGGCTCAGTGGTGTCAGACAGACAGAGTTACTTTCGCATTTATAATATTAGTAGAAATTAAGTAAGTATGTATATAAATAAATAAATTAATAATCCCGGTATAACTTAAGAATGTGTTGCCATTTACAAGCGACAAAACCCTCCAAGCTGTTTTGGTTTAAGCTCTGTATTGAATAACAAGTGGCAGTTCATTTTAGATTAAACTCCATGACGTGAAAGATTCCGAATAACTTTGCCCAGGCTAAAATGAACTCTATTTCAGTTGTTGTAAGAGTTGTAAGCAAGTGGCACTTGGCTTGAGTGCTAGGCTAGCCGTTCCGACCCAATTTCCCACTTCTAAAACCATATAACTAGGGCCACAATATCTAGGGTTGACACTTTGTAAGAAATTAAGTTATTCGTAACTTTAGATGCACATAATATAGCTTGAGCTATCTATAGATCGTTTTAAACGGTCCTTGGATAGCTCAACTGTTTCACATGTATTTTATATTATTGTATATTATTCTGTGCATCTCGGTAATTATTTATGTAAATGAATGTTAAAAAAAAAATTATAGCTTCTCTTAACCTATACTTATAAGTTGATAGGTACTTAATGAATATCGATAATACAATCCGAAAAACGATATACTTTTTGATTAATTTGAAGAGTGATCCTAATACTTAGAGATCAAAGCGTTCCTTGTTATTGAATTGAATAAATGGTCTTGGACCTTAGATAGATCAAAAAAAAATTAAAAATAATGACGGATATTTCTGACATCCCAAAGTAAGAAGAGCTTGTGATATGGGTACCTAAATTCTGATTATACTACTTATATTCCTTTTATTTTAAAACATACAGTATGGCTATGGCTATTCAATGAGGTAATGTTGCCAGCCTTTTGGGCACTTTACCTGCGGTCAGTGAACTGCAATCTGTTTTTTATCCATAAGAAATTATCACATACATACATATTATACAAAGAAACACCCAGACTCGAGACAAATACTTGCAGATCATACAAACACTTGTCCCGCGGCGGAAATTGAACCCTGAACATTTATTGCAACCTTTTGCGTCTCAGCCGATACTATAACATAAAAATCGTCGAATCAAATTAACTGTTTAAAAAAACTATTTTAAAACGGTCTGTTTTGAATATTCTCTAAGTAACTTTAATACTGTAATTATTTACTTAGTATATTTTTGCATAGGTGGAAACTGGCAACCCTATTAGCCATACTTGGTCGATGAATGGGACAAACGTGCGAGTACATAGTTTCTTGGGACACCATGTATAGTTGTACCATGTAGTTATTACTAAAGTTCCTAAAGCTATTCGTCGTTTGTTTCTGTGAAGCGTTGAACGTCATATTATGACGGTGTTAGGTAGGATTTCAAACAGCGTTGACCGTTCTACTTTGGCCGTAATATGACGGTTGCAGCTTTCCGAAATCAAGACTTCAGTTACTGACTACACATATATTAGCGTTTAAATTTAAATAATAAATAAATTAATAATGCCGGACATTTCACACAGCATCATCTGGCCCCAAAGTAAGCAGACCTTGTGTTATCGATACCACGTGACTATTATACTACTTATATACTTTATTTAAATACATAGATAGTATACCTAGAAGCACCCAGACCCGAGACAAATACTTGCAGATCATACAAACATTTATCTCGCGGTGGGAATCGAACCTTCAACCTTCCTTCTGCAAACTTCTGCGTTTCAGCCGGACCTTGGCCCACTGCGCCACAGAGGTCGTCAATAGCAAACTTATGTGTAATAATTAATAAATAATAGATAAATAATGTCGGACATTTAACACAGCATCATCTGGCCCCAAAGAAAGCAGCTCTTATGATGTACCCATATCATGACTGATATTATACTATTTATTAATCGACTTCGTCAAAAAGGAGGAGGTGCTCAATTCATCGGAATCTTTTTTTATAATTAATTGTTAATATATTTGTTAATAAATGTATTTGTGTTCAAAATATAGTTCTTCTTCTTCTTCTTCTTTGTTAATAACCTGTGACATACTAATGTTTTGCCAGTGTCAAGTGTTTATAGTTTATAGTCAGTTTGTTTGTTATTAGAGTCTTAGTCGATGGTCAATTGTCAATTCTAGACGTCACGCGGAATCTAAGTCAAAGTCAAAGTCAAAAGATGATTTATTCAATACAATCACATGGATCACTTTGAAACGTCTTACATACTAGGTGAAATTAGGTGCCAATTCATCCTAACCCAAGCTCTAGAATGGCGTCTAGAATTTTCTTGGGTTTCCTCCTCGTTCAAATCACATTGCACCACAATACACATATAATTCAAATATCCATACCCTTCCTGTAGTCATAATTTATTCATTAAAATTCCGCCAAGATTACTGAATAAAACATGCAATAAAACGGGTAAAAATGTTTAAATTAGCAGAGCTATGTTACTCCATGAAATGACAGACGAAGAATCCAAAATATAGTTTTTTTTAACTTACCAACTAGTCCAAACGGGCGTGTTTTTAGTGTCGAGTTGATGGAATCAGTGTCAACGCGTACAATAATGTCAAAAAAATGGCAAGCGGAAGAGAAGATGGAGAACCCATAGCACGTAATACTAAAAAACCTTTATTGTTTTTACTCATTTTCTTCATTTTGGAAAACCGTGTTGATGGATGTTTACACTTTTTGTTAGATAGCGCTTTGTTGGGTGTTCTAATAAGTGTCTGTCCTATTTATTTGTCTTTAGCCACCTTTCTCTTGAACCCGCTGTTCCGGTTTCAAACTTATAACTTACCTAGTTTTATTTTTCAAGAATAACTTCAAATAACCAAAAATGCCGTATATAATGAAACACGAAAGTAATTTCAAATTCGAATAATGAATATAACCGTTCTCTAAAATAATTTTACAGAAATTAAATACAGATATATATACAGAATATAAAAACATACAGTTGAGCTATTCAAGGACCGTTTAAAATAATCTATAGATAGCTCAACTGATCCAAATCACTTGTAGAGGTCACAGCGTCCCTATAACACTCGCAATGCATCGTTGAATGGTAATGAAAAATGTATTACTGTTTTTCCATTTAAAATCACAAGATTCATATTGAATCGTCTTAAACACTAGGTGAATTTAGGTGTCAATTCATCCTTACTCAAATCCTAGAAGATTATGTTGGGACTGCAACTTCTACTAATACTAGAACTATAGTTGTTATATTTGTATTTCTACCTTAAGGCATCCCTCAGCAAAACTTTTGTATGAAAAAAAAAAACGATTTTGTATGCCTTTTTATACCACAATTTTGTGTCTATCTGCTCGTTTGTTGAAGGAATTATGGTTATAAAAGATATATGGTATATATTTTCAATATTTTGCCTCCTACATCCTCATTTCAAATTGTTTCTAAGTAAGTAATTGTTAGTTTTATAATTTAGTAATGAAATAATGTCTAAAATATTAAAGAATTATGATCATCTAAAGTTGACGTCGTTTTAACTTGGAGCTTACACTTATATGTGGAAAGTAAGCTAATTAGATATATATATAAATAAATAAATAAATAATGCCAGATATTTCACACAGAATCATCTGGCCCCAAAGTAAGCAGAGCTTGTGTTATAGGTACCACATGACTGATACACTACTTACATACTTTTTTTTGTAATCATACACATATTATACATAGAAACACCCGGACTCGAGACAAATACTTGCAGATCATACAAACATTTGTCCCGCGACGGGAATCGAACCCGTAACCTTCTGCGTCTCAGCCTGGTCTTGGCCCACTGCGTCACAGAGGTCGTCAGAAAGATTGCTAAACACTTAATTGTACACAAGAGAAACACACAAATAATAATGATTAACAATACCTACAATTTGACGCAGTGGGCTAAGTTCCGTCCGAGACGCAGAAGGTTGCGGGTTCGATTCCCGCCGCGGGACAAATTTTTGTATGATCTGCAAGTATTTGTTTCGGGTCTGGGTGTTTCTATGTATAATATGTATGTATTTATAAAAAAAAAAGTATATAAGTAGTATATCAGTCATGTGGTACCCATAATACAAGCTCTGCTTAATTTGGGGCCAGATGATGCTGTGTGAAATGTCCGGGATTATTTATTTATTTAATGAGCTGCCTTATTGCTAAAAGCGGATTAAAACATTACCCGTTAGTTTTTTTTCAGAAAACCTTATTTACATGTTTTCTGATAAAAAGCGTCGCGAAAACGAGTCAAGATCATTTGATACGGGAGTCGACTTAACTTTGTTATATGACAGCCCAATAACCTACTGAAGAATTTAACCTCCTGCTTGACACATTTGTAAATGTAGGTTTACGAGACGCAATTTTGAAAGCTACATATATATCTTGCAATCTTATGAACCCCGCACGTCTCTGATCTGAGCACGAACAAGCTTATCAAACAATTCATCATCCAGTTTCGTGGTTACTATACATAATGTTGATACCTATATAAACTAGAATAGATTGCTTAATATTACAGCTTTTTGTTGAAGCATCTTGAATAATTATTTCGCAAAAGCATTCTCAATGTGCCGTGCAAAACATGCAATTTACAGTTCCGAAGCCAAATGGTGAAACTGAACACTCATTTTAAGGTTTTATGGAAAATATATAACTAATGGCTCCGTGTAGGTCTCGCGAACATTTACGAACATTACATACGAAAGCGTTTATGCCTAAGCTGAAACAGAGACACTCGCTCGGTCAATTATATAATTCCTTTATACATTTACCCGTGAAAAGGTAAAACAAGCAGTCACAGAGACAGACAGCGATACTTTCCAATTTATAATTTGCTGCTTGCGACTTCAAACGCATGGTATGTACCTACAAACCTTCATACAAAAACATAACCTATAATACCCATAAATATAAAAAAAAATATAAAAAAATAATAATAATAAAAATAATAAAAAAAAAAAAAATTGTAAGCCTTCGCGATCAGAATTCATATAGTTTTTATAATTAACGGCTTACTTTTACGGGTACCTTTTAATGTTTACACGTCCTTTTAATGTCGGAAATAAATTAAATAGTAATACGCGATAAATAGTCATTAATAACTAAAACAGTGTAGCCTATATACGTTCTCAAAGTACAATTTATCTCCTTACAAAGTTTAATTAAGATCCGTTCAGCCATGAGGTATGAAACAAACAGTCAGGAAGACAGACGGACAGAAACACTTCCGAACTTATAATATTAGTATGGAGTATGGAGATAATTTACAACGGTTATCGTTCTTTAAAACTTACGCGAGTTATTTGGCAAAGTTTTTAAACCTTTCAGCGTTATTACTCACTAGCATTGTAACTTGGCCCGTTTCAAATGTTGTAACTTGGCCCGTTTCAAATGTTGTAACTTGGCCCGTTTCAAATGTTGTAACTTGCTCTATGCATCTTGAACTTCCTTGAACAATAGCAAATAAAGAATGTCTAGATTTAACAGTAAAAATAATAACAGAATAAAATAAAATACATGTGCAAAATTTGAGGACCATTCAAAACGATCTATGGATAGCTCAACTGATCCAGATCACTAACAAGAATAAGTGCCATGATCACGAGATAAACTGAAGTCTTTGCGGATGATAAAGGAAGCAGAAATAACTCGCATATCGTTGTAAATATCTTGTTCTGAGTGAAAATTAAGAATAAGTTACATACGCATAATAAATCATTTTCAAAACACGGGATGTTCTTACATACGTTTCGATTAATCTAGAGAATCTTCATCAAACTCACCCTGATGAAAATTCTGTAAATAATCATTTTGAAAAACGGTTGTAACATACGTTTCGATTTATCTGGAGGATACATCAAACTCACACTGATGATCGAAACAGTGCCGGTGCATCGACTAATATTGCGTGAGTAAAATCCATTCACAAAAGTTTTGATAGTGAGATATACTCATAACTGTTGGCAAATATCTACATACCTCCCAAGAAACCTCATGAATACCAATAGGCAAACATTTGAAGAGAGAAATGCAAAGAGATTAGGAAAAGAAAACTCTCTGTTATAATTACTTCAAGTCTTCTTCTTCTTATCGTGTCACTAGTTATTTTTAACTAGTGTGGTGAAAGGATTAAAGTAACTCAGAGATTCCTTTCGTGAACTTGTGGCATGTCGTCAAACATTTTAGCTTCTACGATATGTCAGTTTCCTCACGATTTTTTCCATCACCGATTGCGAGTACTGGTATATGCAAAAATGTTTCGAACCGAAAAATCCATTGGTGCACGACCGAAATCAAACCCGCGACCTTAAGATCAGAAGGCGGGGCCAGTACCACTAGATTACCAGTGATTCATTGACAGTAGTTATTTTATTGTCAACTAGCTGTTGCTCGCGACTTCGTCTGCTTGTTTTTGAAATGAATTGTTGCTTCATTCCGCCCCCAGGATGCTTTTTATCTCCTTGCCAAATGTTATTGATAAGTTTCAAACCAATCACACCCACCCCCTATAAAAAGTTTCCATACAAACATTCACACCCCTGTTACTCCTGTATGAGAGTTATTTTGAAAAATCCTGAAACATGTGTCCATTTATTTTGCATTTAAAGTATCCAAGTAAACCAAGTTTCACAAAACCCGTTAAAAACTTCACATGCAAACTTTGACACCCATTTAATACCTTTGTTAGGGTTATTTCGAAAAATTCTGAAACACGTGCATTTATTTTGCATTTTATTTATTCACATCAAGTTTCAAGCAAATCGCACCACGCGTTAAAAAGTTTCATACATTCGTTTTCACCCCTTTTCACCCTCTTAGGGGTTGAATTTCAGGAAATCCTTAGTGGATGGTTTTATTGTAAAGGGAAGCTACCTTCCAAATTTCAGCTTTCTAGCTTCGGCGGTTTCGGCTCAGCGATGATGAATCAGTCAGTCAGTCACTCAGTCAGGTTAAGCTCTTTTATAGGTATAGATGAATAAAGAAACAAAACAAAAAAACTAATATGATCTTAAAAAGAGAGATCTCGGCCAGAGAGAGAGTTAGGGACCTCCTCGAATCTTCAGTCATCTATTTATCTATGTGTAGGGAGGGTAGTTAGAGATACGTCAAAACATTATATACCGTGAAGACAACGACCTCCTCAGTGATCGACAATACAGTTTTCTAATCAATGACATCCCTGTTTTTTAAGGTTCTAAGATATGCCTGTTTCCTAACGATGTTTTCCATCACCGTTTGCAAAATCTGACAATACTTTGTATTTTATGATAATATGATCCTTGTAGGAGCAATTCATGTTCTTAGAGATTGTACCAGCTGTATTTAAGAGCTATGATTCTTCTACAAGACGTTTGTAAGACGATTCTGACTTTTTACGGAGCTGTGGAACAAACGCTTTGCTTTATAAAGATAGATTATACATAACTTATAACTTGGTGCTGATCTCCATAATAGGGTTTGCCAACTGTATAAAAACACCATCAGAAAAAGTTTCAAAGAGAAATAAAACATGCAGGGTGTGTGGTCTCTAGAGACGTTTATTCTTGTGTTGGGAAAATAGGATTCTGACTTCAGTTGGTTAGTTTTCTTTGAGATGAGATTACATAGATAAAGGTGATGGTGGATATGTCTGGTAGAAAAGAGGATTACACGGGAGCAAAATGATTTTTTGCATTTTATAATGAAGTTTTATACATATCGCTAACTGTACTTCTAATAATTTTCGTATGCGGGACGAATATGGACAAATGTTATCGTGAGGGACGAATAAATACTTTTTAATGGAGTGGCCCGAAAATTGGGGACGAATATGGTATAAATCAACAGCTGGAACATATTCACTGGGTTTACAGCACTTTTTGTAGTAACTGATCCGTCTGCGTGGTAAGTTCGATCAAGACCTGGCTCAAGACCTGGCTATCTGGGTCTGGCAATTAGCATTGCCATTCAACGTGGCAATGCCGCCAGTGTCTTAGGAACGCTGCCCTCTGGATCAGTTGAGCTATCTATAGATCGTTTTAAACAGTTTTTAAATAGCTCAACTGTTTCACATTATATATGATATTACTGTTTATTTTTCTCTACATTTCTGTAAGAAAATTATCATCATCATCATCATTTCAGCCCGATTGCACCCACTGCTGGGTATAGGCCTCCTCTTTATTATGCCACTCTTTCCGGTCCCTAGCAAGTCTCATCCAGTGGTTCCCGACAACGCTGATTATATCGTTCGACCATCGGGCGGGTGGTCTGCCTCTTGGTCGTTGAGCATCCCTTGGACACCATTGCGTTACTGCCTTTGTTATGAGAAAATTATGAATTAAAATATATTTTTTTTTATATTATAATTCTACTGTACGTGTGTCACTGAACTGCTCCTAAACGGCTGGACCGATTTGAATTATTTTTTTTGTATGCGTTTGGGTGGCGCCCTGGATGGTTTAGATTCACAAATCAGCCTGGCAGATGGCGCTGCAGTCGGTACAATTCGATATATTTTTTTCTTTTTAAAACGCGCGGACGAAGTCGCAAACGGGACAGCTAGTATATATATATATATATCCTGATTACAAATACATACCTTTTCTATTAGTCTAGAATCTATTTTACCTATTCTACTCGTAATTACAAATATTCTATCAGTCATCGGGATTTCATTGTGAATTGTCCAGTAACTTTTCATATATCTTCATCAGGTCTTCATTCAGGTCGTTACTTTTACCACAGATAACATAATACATATACTCCTACATATATACATACATATATTTCATACTGCTTTCATACTTTGTATGGGAGTCGCATAAAGCTGAGACTGGACCTATTTGGGCACACATAGGGAAGGACTGTTGATCGTGGGTGTATGTTAGTTGTAAGTAGGTAAAGTGTTAGGGTACCCATCTGCCTAGGGGGGTGCCTATATTTATACTATTTTGTTTTATTTCATTTTCACTGTCTTTACTTTCTTTTCTATGTTTGTGTACCTAATAAATGTCTATTCTATTCTATTCTATTCTATTCTATTCTACATACTCTTTTACTAACACAAAATATAACGCAGTTTATCTTCGCATGAACTTGTTCAAATTAGCATTCCTCTAACAGTTTACGGGTGCCTAATGAATTAAGTATGAACTACGTAAATTTCCATAAAATTTCCACCTCGGGGAGCAAAAATAAAATTGAGTAAATTAAAAGCCATGTGGGGTAGCTAATTTAAATTTTATTACGCTCAGTAACTCGTGTCGTCAAGCTATTTGTGTTTTACGTAGATTTTTGCTTTATCGCGATGGTTAAAGGTGGTTTTATCAAGGTTTGTTTTGCTGGAGATCATTTTCGTTTTTAGATATAATTACGTTTTTAAAACTAAAATGAAAACCTACTTCATTGAATATAAAATACAAAACCGAATTAAGAACCTTCTCCTTTAGTAGGTATGATTTTTACTATGGTATCATTTTTCGAAATTCGTTAACACCACTCACAAGAAAGCAAAATAAGAAATTTCGTCTACATGGATAACATATTTTTTCCAGCTATTTTGGTTAAAAAACCAAACTACTGAACCGATTTTGATGAAATTTCTATGGGACTAATCGGAAAGTATATCCTTTTACATAACAAAAAAAAATGTAATCGGTTTCCAAATGACGGAGTTCTGAGGTAACAAACATAAAAAAATACGACCGAATTGAGAACCACCTCCTTTTTTAAGTCGGTTAAAAATATGTATATAGTATGATGCCGACATACGTTACCGCTGGTGAATGAAGCTTAAAGCCGCTTCTAGGCTTCTGTCACGGCTAAACATTTGTTCCTCTTAGGTATATGCCAATTGTAGTTCCAGTACAAGTGATGTAATACTTATAAAGATATTATATAAAAGTACTGGCTTAAGTTAGTTAGCATTGTCATAGCGTAACCTAAGCGCTTCAAAGCTCCACTTGCATGCAAAGGCAAAATCTCAGAGGTACATAAATAAATTAATTAATTAAAATTAAATTTTGTAAATACGGACATATTATACATAAAAAAACACCCAGAATTGAGATAAAGTAAAGTCAAGTCAAGTCAAAAAGATATTTAATTCAATACAATCACAAGGATCACTTTGAAACGTCTTACATACTAAGTGAATTTAGGTGTCCATTCCTCCAAGCCTGAGAAGAACTATCAAGAAACTCGTCCTGATCCTAGCACTTTTTTGCATGTTCCATCTTATAACTACCTTAACTACGAAAAACTAATTATCACAAGAGAGTTTATACATTTTGATAAACACGGGCTTTACCCACGTATTATTTTGTCGATGGAAGCACCGACATTGTTTCGATTCATCTAGAGAATCACGGTTCGCACGGTTCAGTGCACTCGAGCGGCAACGAGCGGACCGCGGAACAAAATCACCCTGATAAAGATTCTCTAGATGAATCGAAACAATGTCGGTGCCTCCATCGACAAAATAATACGTGAGTAAAGCCCGTGTTTATCAAAATGTATAGTACAACTCACGAAAGTTTTAAAAGAGTTTATACATTTCAAATGTGTCGGTTAACTGTCTGAAGGCAGAGCAACATGAGGCCATGTATTCTTATCAGTAATATTGTCATCTATATTTATAAAAAGCGAAAGTGTGTATGTATATATATGTATACATACACACTTTCACTATATTGAGTATAGACTCGGAAACGGCTAAACCGATTTCGATGAAATTTTTAGAATACCCGTTAGTCCAATCTGAAGTCTAATCTAACTGTGAAGTTTTATAGCGATCGGATCAACAGAACTTTCTTTTTTTTTGCATCAATCAAATTTGGAATGGACATAGATTATATTTTAGGAATAGGCTATAGGCACATAGGCTACTTTTTATGTATGTACTATGTGTACGAAGCCGCGGGCAGAAGCTAGTTTTTATTATAATACGTTTTCTACAAAAGGTACCCATTATGTAAGCTTTAAACATTTACATATAATGAACATTTGTTCCGGATAACATTTGAGATAAACATTTGGCGGGAATCGAATTTATTTCATTCATTCACTCACTCTGAATGACTCAATTCATTCGGTTATTCAAAATACAACGGATTTTGGCAAACGCAATTTTGCCAAAATTCCAAAGCTAAAGCCAAAGCTTGCTTTATTTTGACTAAAGCATAATTATTGCTTTATTGTATTTAACGTTAAGTACTATTATATTCTGTGGCTGTCTGTGATTGACGCAGCTTTCCTACAGTTAACGTGAAGAGCCGGGACTTAGCACGAGTTTGAACATAAAAAAACATCATCTGGAAATTTCTGGAATATTATTTACATTCAGATAGGTTTCCTTTTGTTTTCCTTTTGTACGCATCAAACCCAATATTCGTTTTTAAATATATTAATTTCGCAAGGTTTGCTGGAAGAGAAGTCTTTTAGGGTTAAGCTCGTCTGTGTACATGTCATATGATAATATATGATTCAAAATATGTTCAAGGTGTGTACAATAAAGAATAAATAATTTTCTGTAGATGAAGAATTCTTTGCTAATAGCTAACATCCACAAAACTCATATATTTAACTATACGGTAGGTATGTTTAACTATACTAAATTATCACTACCTTACCCACTACCCAATGCGAAACTACCCTAAGTAGAATCATCCGTATATGTTATAGTCTATCTGTTTTCCGTCTGTATGTCTATTATTTTATGTTTTAACAGCTAAACGGCAGAATTAAATTAAATTTGATTAAATTTCATAAGGAGATAAATTGTAACTTGGGGACGGACATACCGTCACCAAGTAAGACGAGACAATTTTATAGAATACTTTTTACTTACTTACTTTTTATAAAACGGAAGTAATGTTTATTTGGTACATACATATACACACACGGAAATTGATAATACAGTTTTCGATACTACAATTGTACACTAATAATAAATAAATAAATAAATAATAAATATTCCTGGACCTTTCACACAGGATCATTTGGCCCCAAAGTAAGCAGAGCTTGTGTTATGGGTACCACATGACTGATATACTAATTATATACTTTTTTTTGTACATATTATACATAGAAACACCCAGAACCGAGATATATGCTTGCAAATCATACAAACATTTGTCCCGCGGCGGGAATCGAACCCGCAAACTTCTGCGTCTCAGTTGTACCTTAGCCCACTGCGCCACAGAGGTACATAGTAGTAGTACAAAAACTGTGTGTTCAAAAGTGTTTATGTAAGTACAACGCATGCGAAGATAGATAGATAGATAGATAACTCTTTATTGTTATACCACACAGAAAAATACAAAAACAATTATTTTACAATAAAAGGCAATACAATGGGCGGCCTTATCGCTAACAGCGATCTCTGCCAGGCAACCTTTGGATGGATTGAACTATAAATAAACAGAGAAAGGGCCTGTTGGTGTGGTGTTTTGGCAAATATAATTCTATACTTACATAATCTTTAAATAATCTAAATATAACACTGATATAAATAAATACATACATACATACATAAAAATAATAAACATATAAAATCATAGCACAAAAATAGGTATTATAATATATCAACAATATAGAAATGATTAGGTATAACAGTACGACAAATAGTGTTTCATGACCATATTCTTGAAGATGGGCGAAGCCGCGGGTAGAAGCTAGTTCATCAATACATTACAAAATCTGCTGACCGCTACTGGTGTTACCCCTTTGTATTTAGTTTGGTTTGGAATTAATTTTCCAGTGGATTTTGTATTAAATATTCAACGTAGCTAGATTTAGCTTTTGAGCGGCGTCTGCAGCGAAATTAATGACTACCTTCCATTTTGTTTAATTTAAACACCTAATTTCACCGTACCTAATTTTATATAATATAAAATATTGATCGATATTTCATACTACCTTAAACCAACTAAACCTAAATACATCACATCCTACTAATATTATGTCTTTTAATCAGATTAAGTAAATATATATATATCTAGAAATTCCGAAAACATTGGTTTTTTAAGAATTTTTCTTGTGGTTCCATCTAGTTATAAGAAAGAAGAAAAAGAAAAACAGAAAAAAGTGCCTTTCGTATTTATAATAATACTAGATGTTGCTCGCGACTTCGTCTGCACTTTTTTTGAAAGGAATTGTAGCTTAAATCCTTCCCCAGGATGCAATTTATCTCCTTGCCAAATTTTATTGATAAGTTTCAAACCCATCACACTCACCACCCATTAAAAAGTTTCCATACAAACATTAACACCCCATTTTACTCCTTTATGAGGGTTTTATTTCAAAATCCTGAAAAACGTGTCCATTTATTTTGCATTTTAAGTATCGAAACCAAGTTTCTATGAAATCACACCACCCGTTAAAAAGTTTCCATACAAACTTTGACATCCCACTTTACCCCTTTGTTATGATTATTTTGATAAATACTAAAATACGTGTCCATTTATTTTTCATTTTACTTTATTCATATCAAGTTTCAAGCAAATCGCACCACGCGTTAAAAAGTTTCATACATTCGTTTTTGTCCCTTTTAGCCCACCCTCTTAGGAGTTGAATTTCAAAAAGCTACCTTCCAAATTTCAGCTTTCTAGCTTCAGCGCTTTCGGCTCTGCGATGCTGAATCAGTCAGTCAGTCAGTCAGGTTAAGCTCTTTTATAGGTATAGATTAGTATGGCGTTGGTGGGTTTGTTCAACCAAAAAAGAGTCGAGGATCTTCTGTGACGTGGACATACGCATACTGATAGGATATTTTTACACAAAACATAGATGTGTGTTTTGTGTCAAAATATCGTGTGTGTTTCGTGTGTTCATCGTACAACTGTTTATTGGGATTCGGAATCCAACCAATCAGGATCAGGCAGACCGACTAACTAGTATTTATAATGAATTGTATTTTAAAATGATTCCTAATAATATTGTTATGAAATATGACATTAAATAAAAAATGCGATACTTCAAGACTTATTGTAAACAGTCTCTATGCAAATGACATCTTGCATAGAGACATTATGAATTTGCACACTTACTTATACAATAAGAAACACATTTCCCGAAATAAGTAAGTAGGTACATGATATTACAAAGATGCACACACATGGTTCTCTCACGGCCCACATAACCGTTACGTCATCGCGTGTCAATGTCATTAATTATGACGGATTGGCTGTCCTTACGTTCTCATGCCAGCGCACGCGCATCTCTAACGGACTGCGTGCGATTGTCGGTACTCAGCCGACCGTGCCGTTGTACTGCTACTTGAGAAGGTTCTATTTATAAGGCTTTTTATCATCTTTTCTTGAAATTGTTAGATATTACGACTGGTATCTCGGCTCAGTTGGTACGCTCTGCCTTACGCTGTAGATTCGATTCTTTCTAAGGACAAACATTTGTGTAATCGACAAATATTGTCAAATTAATTAGGAGGAAAACTATTTATTTATAGGAGCTATGTTGCTTCTTAAACTGTCAAACGAAGAATGCAAACTCAATTCTTCTTTTTCATCTTCGGTACTGGCATGTGTCATAATAATGTAAATTTTGCCAGCGTCATTAGTCCATTAAAATGTTACATTTTTTAGGCCTTAGTGTGCATTTGTCAGAGGACGCAATTTTATTTTTTTAATGTGTAGGGGGGGTCAGTAGAAGCTTAAGTTCAAGTTTGTGGGGTCGGCACCCTTGTCCCCCGGCCGCCATCTTGGAAAAGGGGGTGCAAAGGGTTTTCGCGCTGTATCTCGTAAACTAGTTACCTTACAGAAAATTTAATCAAACATAAAATGTAGCAAATTAAATTTCCTACAATTTTATTTCTATTACTTTTTATCGTCAAGTGAAAAGGCAAAGTCAAATTTATAAAAATTTTGCAGAAGCATCCAGAGTTAGCAAGTGGAACTAAATTATTTATGAGTGAGAAAGTCGAGTCATCGTTACTCAGTGTTGTTGGCGAACGTTTTTTCGTCTTTTTATATGGCGGAAATAAAGACGATACTCTAGACACTCTGCGATACAAACGATTTGCTAAGACAGTGACAAAAAATGCATTTAATCTCTCTTCACTTCCTCCAACACAAGATGCAGCCCGTTTCCACAGTTTCCGAGTGTATCACCAGATTCAGTTATGGCTCGGTAAATATTGTGATCCAGAAGAATGGGGCTGGAAAAAGCATGGAAAATTTTGGATGCCAATCCAAGCTTCCAAGCCTCCAGCACCCCCCGAGCTTATGAAATTAATCTTTTGTAGATGCAAAGGAAATTGTGGAAGTGCGTGCGGTTGCCGAAAAGCAGGCCTTAAATGTTCACCAGTTTGCCTCCATTGTGGTGGTGAAAGCTGCAGCAACATCGTGGACATATCAACATTACTTGAAGAAAATGAATTAGAAGATGAATAATTATGAATGAACTGAAAAAAAGTTATAACCTCCAAAAGGAAATTTGTTACAAAATTTTCATTTATTTTTGTTTATAACTTTTTTGTTGGTCACTTGACGATAAAAAGTAATAGAAATAAAATTGTAGGAAATTTAATTTGCTACATTTTATGTTTGATTAAATTTTCTGTAAGGTAACTAGTTTACGAGATACAGCGCGAAAACCCTTTGCACCCCCTTTTCCAAGATGGCGGCCGGGGGACAAGGGTGCCGACCCCACAAACTTGAACTTAAGCTTCTACTGACCCCCCCTACACATTAAAAAAATAAAATTGCGTCCTCTGACAAATGCATACCCAAATGTAACTTTTCAATGGACTACATGTGTTTACATTGTTTATAGTGTTATGTACAAAGTCATATCCTATCGTTCGTCATTTGTTATTTTATATAAAACTAGCTGACCCGGCCACGCGTTGCTGTAGCTCAGTAGTTCTAATACGTTGAACCCATATACGGTAACCTCTAAAATTATCAGTGTTTCTCTACTATATTATGTATGTATTATACATATAAACCTTTCTCTTGAATCACTCTATCTATTAAAAAAACCGCATCAAAATCCGTTGCGTAGTTTAGAAGATCTAAGCATACATAGGGACAGACAGGCAGCGGGAAGCGTCTTTGTTTTATACTATGTAATGATGGTGTCTTTCATATAAAATAATTATACGGATTATGTTTGCTCGAATCACAAAGAAACACAAAGCTTTTATTACCAATTATTCACACCAGAGTCTATAATTCTAGCTCTTTTTAAATAGAAACACCAATATTACTAATAAAACCGGATATAACTAAAGAAAGAAAGAAAAACACAGCACACACGAAAACATACAAGACAGAAACTAACAGACTAAAACTAAGCTTCAAGGGGAAATTGATACCAACACATTAGAACAAACAGAAATCAAACTATAAAACTATTCATAAAAAATAATAATAATAATAATAAAAAATAGCCCTTCCCGCGAACCAAACAACATTTAAGTGTGGCTGAAAAGGTTCCATCTCAGCATGTGCTACTTCCGGGCACGGAAAAGAAAAATAATGAATATAGAGCGCAATGTTTGCTTCGCAAGACCGCCAAATATAATTCCCAAACTCTTCTTCTTCCTCTTTGTTAATGGCCTGTGACATACTAATGTCAATTTTGCCAATGTCAAGTGTTTATAGTTTATAGTCAGTTTGTTTGTTATTAGAGTCTTAGTCGATGGTCAATTGTCAATTCTAGACGTCACGCGGAATGGCGTCTAGATTTTCATGGGATTCCTCGTTGTTCAAATCACATTGCACCACAATACACATATAATTCAATTATCCATACCCGTCCTGTAGTCACAATTTATTCATTAAAATTCCGCCAAGATTATTGAATAATGCAATAAAACGGGTAAAATATATTAAATTAGCAGAGTTATGTTACTCTATGAAATGACAGACGAAGAGATCCATTCCCAAACTCAATTCGTTGACAAATACCACTTTGAAACAATGTCATAAACTAAGTGACAAGATAAACATAAATGCATAATAATCAAAATACCTGCAGCTTACATAATGCGGTTCGTTATTTATGATCATAGTTTATTGACCTCCACAAAATATAACAGGTGTCCCACATTTTTGTGAGCAAACAACTTGTCAACACAACGGAACCACTTTGCGGCACGAGGTCAGAGAAATGAATCTCAAAAAACTCAGCATCACATTTACAATAGAAAAATATACGTTGCGGTAATTTTTGGTGACTTCAAAACGATGTCAATGGAAAAACGGCATTGGTGGCGGAACAAAATGTAGTTTCCGAGTACAATGTCGATAGAAATGTAGGTGGTTCTTGTTCACGCGACAATGACCGTGGATTTACCAGTTCAGCTGGTTTATTTATTATTTTACAGTTCGTTTTGTTACCGGTCGATATGGACCGTGATCTCGTTTAACCATTTCGATAAGGTTGAATATTGTACTTAAGATATTCGTAGGGTTGCTCTTAAGTATTATAATTTTACCGTCTAGTTTGCAAATACTTGTTTAATAATGCTAAGGATCATCATGGAAGTTGTAATGAGGTAGCAAAATAAACGTATTTTATTATAATTAGTTGCAGCCCGCGGCTTCGGACACGTGGTACCTACATGAAAAGCAACCTATATCTATCCTCGAGATACAATGTATCTTCTTACGAAGTTTCGTCTAGATCCGTTCAGCGGGTACAAGGTTATATTTAAGACAGGAAGAGCAACTTTAGAATTTACAATATCTGTATGGAGTGTTATAAGTATGGATGATATCTTTGTCGCGACAATATATACAAACTATATTTGCGTATAGTTAAATAATTAAACCTTACATTGAGAAAAATGTTGTATCTTTTTTCGCTAAGCTACGACTTCTCGACCTTTGTTATAAATGTCTAAAAATGTTGCATTTTCTGATATAAAATTAACATTTTCAGGTCCGTAGTTGTATGGGCGTTCGAGATGCGGGTGACACTCTGCGTGCTGCTCGCTGCAGTCTGCGTGCTAGCAGACAAGAAAATTAACAGGTACCTAATTGATTTTTTTTACTAGCTTGACGCGGCTTGGCACGCATTGTACTTTACAAAGAGTAGCCTATGTCTTTCCTCAAGATACTATCTCCTTAACAAATTTCATTTAGCCGTATAGCCGTGAAAACGTAACAAACCGACAAAGAGATAGAGAAACTTTTTTCGAATATAAATAAATAAATGATAAATAATCCCGGACATTTCACATCTGGCCCCAAAGTAAGCAGAGCTTGTGTTATGGGTACCACATGACTGATATACTACTTATATACTTTTTTTTGTAAATACATACATATTATACATATAAAACACCCAGACCCGAGACAAATACTTGCAGATCATACAAACATTTATTCTGCGGCGGGAATCGAACCCGCAACCTTCTGCGTCACAGCCATACCGAAGCCCACTCCACTAGAGGTCGTCGTCTTAATACTGGTATGGGCTTAAAGTTACATCAAAAACTCTCTTTAATCATACATTTTCGTATTTCAGGACGACGAAGCCATTTGTCGCCGATGCTGTCGGGAACACGCTGCCGCCACCCACAAATGGTCAAGCCAGTGTCGGTAGTCCGGTAAACCTTCTCACTCCTGACCGATACGAATTTTACACCTTCGATGAATCTGGAGAGCTTGTGAAAAGGCTGATGACCCTTGAAGAAATACAGGCCATTGTCGCGGCTGGTGAAGATTCCGATGGCCTAGTGACATTCGCTAATGATGATCAACCAACCATAGCTTTTAATTTTACTCAACCCCCTTACACAAAAGTACACAGTGTAGTTACAAATGTGCAGAATGTTTTAAAAGCACAAATGGAAGCGCATAAAAATAAACCTCTAATACAGCCAACTTTGGACACTCCTGACGTTTCTGACTCCTGGAGTTTGATACTGCCATCGATATTCGGTAATACCGGAGTAGACATTGTCCCTGATAAACCAACTAGCGGGTATTTACCAGAAACTGATACACTGGACGAACAAAACTTTGAACCTGAAGATAATTATTTGAGTAAAGAAGGTGAGGCTCAAATTCATAACTCTGCAACAGCCGACAATCTTAGTAACATTCAAAATGACAAAATTTTAACTCAAGAAGATAAAGACGACACTCCTGATCCCGTAACAACAACTGCCATTCCAACTACGAGCACTAAAATATCTACAACATCACAGACACCAAGGCCTTCCACTACAACTACAAGGAAGACAGTAACTACCAGAAAGCCTGCTACTACTACTAGAAAAGTAACTCCGACGACCACCACCAGCAAACCAACGACCACTACAAGTAAACCTACCACCACTACAAGTATACCAACAACCACTACAAGTATACCAACGACCACTACAAGTAAACCAACGACCACTACAAGTGAACCAGCTACCACTACAACAACAACTAGCAAACCCACAACATCAAAACAGTTTGTACGAATAACTCCTAGGACGACTACGTTAAAACCAACATCCACCACAATAAAAAAGAGAATAATTACGAGTACTAAAGAATCAATAATTGACAATTTTCCTTTTACTGAAAAAGCTACAGAGTTTGAAAAGATAAGTACGTTTATACCCGTCTCTACAGTGAAATATGTCATGGAACGGACTTCTGCAAGGCCAGTTGAGACGACTATAGCACCCGTAGTTTACGCAAGTACGACGAAGCGATCTCCACCAGCAACCACTAAAACTCCACAAAGACTTTCGACAACTCAGCTTCCAAAAATTTCAACTACAATCGTAACCATGAATAAATCTACAGATGAAATCATAATTTCATCTACCCCTAAAACTGCTGATAAGGCAAAAGTGACAACTGTTACAACTCAATCGGTGTCTCCATCAACTGCAGTTTCATCCACAGAATTAATACCACCAGCAAGCTTAATTACTGATTTTAAGGATAGCAATATGAATGATAACGAACCAACTTTACCTCTTTTCGACGTTGCACTTAGTATAAGTCAAATAGCATCAGACTTAGGCAATAACTATCAACCTTTGCCAACTACAAATGATTTACTAGATACCACTCTAGATGATTCGAATGACATGGAGAGTAAAGAAAATATTGATGTAGATATTCCTTCTGAAAAAGAAGGCTTTTCTAATGTCACAGACAAAAATGTTGACCACTTCGTCAAAATATCTACAATCGATCCTCATCCAGAAAATAAGGAAAAGGAAACTGATAAGGTTAATATACCTGAACCCAAAATAACAACAACGACAACGACCGAGAATACAGATTCTACTACTAGCTCGATGTTTTATGAAACTACAATGGACCCAATTCTCTCCGAGTCTATGGGTGACTTACTATCACAAGTTACAAATGAAGTACCCCAATCGATGTTAGATGATGCTTCAAACCAAGATGACAACAGTGCTACAATAGATCAAAACACAACAGAACCCACAACGTTTGTACCATTAGAAATAACAACTGATATAGTTACAACTAAAGTCAAAGAAGTTTCATCCACAACTAACAAACCTCTGCATACAGTTGCAATTAAAAAAGATAAAATTCCTACAACACCAACAATATTGACAACAGAGAAAATACCAACTATAGAAAAAGCATCAACGACAGAAAAGATATTGACGTCTGAAAAAACACCAACAACTGAAAAAATACTAATCACAAAAAAAATTACAACTACAGAAAAAATATCCACTACAGAAAGAGTATCAGTGACAGAAAAATTACCCACCACAGACGAAGTACCAGTCAAAGACAAAGCATCGACTACAGAAGAAATAATTATTGCAAAAGGCACTAAGATAAATACTTCAAATAAAAATAAACTTGATAGTAAAGACAAGAATTCTGAAATCAATAATAAAAATAATGATTTTGTCAAAATATCCGTATCAACTCATAAAGACGCATCTTTAGTAGAAACAGTGTCTAAAACGGAAGAAGCAAGTGTATTTAATAACAATAAAACTGATAAAATAAAACCAGAAAATCAGACAGCTGATCAAAAATTTGAAGAAAACAAAATGAAACTGCAAACAAAACCAGAAATTATTAAATCTTCTATTAAACCGAACATTACATTAGTTCCAGTTTCCAGTACTACTCACAATAAAACTATTGCCCAATCACTTATCAACAAAATCAACTCTGTCAATAAGTTTACAAATAAAAATGAAAAAGTTTCTGACTCGGGACACAAAATTGATGAATTCAAGAAGAAAATTCAAAAAGTAAATATTGCTGAAGAAGAGTTAGCTAACGAAAGAAACAATTCGTGGAAGCTTGTTCCTACACTTTCACCGCCTAAAATAAATGAAATTCCCAAAGAAAATTTAAGACCTGACAATCCTTACAATCCTGAGAATGTTGAAAACAAAGATGTTGTGTTGGAGTATTCAAAAGAGAACCAAGGGTTAGAAGTAACAACAAAAAGTTTGGGAGAAGATATAGCTCAATTCACTGAACTCTGTAACGAACTTGCGTTTAGATATTGGCACGTTATGGTCGAAAACATTGATAAAAGAAGAAGTTTTGTACTATCTCCATATTCAGTGACGTCAATGTTGGCAATGATGTTTATGGGAGCTAGAGGTTCTACTTCTGGAGAAATGAACGATATACTTAAACTAGATGACATGGTTACATTCAATCCCCACTTTACACTGAAAAACGTTTCAGACTCCATTGAATCAGCTTCTGAATCTGGCATCGTTGTTTCTGCATTTATAAGAGAGCTTTTCAGTGACAGAAATAAAGGAAAAATTCTTACATTCTACAAAGAAAGAGCACAACATTTCTATAATGGACACGTGGAAGAGGTTAACTTTAAACTGATTAGTGATATTATTAGAAGACGAACTAATTTGCTGGTAAAGAGGTACACTTGGGGTAAGATTCCTGAGTACATGAAATCAAATAGCATCATAATGAATCCCCCACTTGCAGCCTTTTCAACAAATATTTTCCAGGTTGGTATTTTGTTTTTTTTGATAACCATATAGGTACTGAATACAAAGCTATCTAGAAATAAGTGCCTTATAACATTATAGTTCTGTAAGAAAAAATCTTGTTACTAAAATTATAATCTTATAAGTAAATTATAAGTAAGCAGATAGTTTAGTTTGTATGAATTAGTGCACAACCTCGAGGACTGATTTCAAAGAAGTTTCACCTTAATATATAGGTCGTCTATGTTAATGACTTTTAGGCTACAAGGCGTCCAGTTGCTTTGCACGACTAAAATCCATATATGAAAAATAAATTTAAGCTTAAAAAAAACTAAAAAACACGCTTTTGTAGAAAACCAAACTAAAAAAATTTAAAATAAATTTGTTAATATTAGATATATCGGGTAAATATAATGATTGGAAATTAAAATTAACATCAATTCCTGCCTTATCGACTATAGATGAAAGTTAGGTAATTTACTTAACAAATCTTATTTTGCAAATTGAATAATGAATAATCTTATCAAATTAGTGCATTGTCATCGGTCTTCGATAAATCTACAAAGTTTGAATGAAATCTGACCGTTTGAAGTGGGTCAAAATCAAGTCCAAAGGAGTCGGTTACAAACACAAACATACAAGTGAAGCTAATAAAAAGCGTGTGAAGACAAATAGTCTGAAATGTCCATTCATAAAAATGTGCATTCATAAAAATGTGCATTCATAAAAATGTGCATTCATAAAAAAGTCCATTCATAATAAGGTACATTCATAAAAATGTCCATTCATAAAGATGTGCATTCATAAAAAATACCAATCATAAAAGGGTCTAATTTAAACAACACTCCGAATTAAAAGCCTTTGATATTCTAACTAACCAACGCTTTCGTCAGCAAATTAATGATTGCACATTTTTACTACTAGACATTTTTATTATTGGACGTTTTTACTTATGGACATAGGCTTTGGACGTTTTTTTGGCATTATTCGTGTAAATAATCCAGTTTTGTATATAACTATAAAATATTATTAACTAATTACGTGTTCATAATTGTGTCTTTCAGACTGACTGCACTGGAACATCAGTGGACGGCCGAGACGGAGAAATGTACTTCGTAGTGTCGCCTAACGTGCGCCAACGGCGCCTCGTTCCTGTCCCTGCCGTAGTCTATAAATCCGGCTTCCTGGCCGGCTATGACCCGGCCTTAGACGCCACTGCGGCCGCTCTAGGGAACACTAATTCTATCGTCAGCACCATATTCCTCATGCCTGGACAGCAAGGCAACGTCGTACATGCTGATGACTTAGAAAAATTAGAGCAAAGATTATTGGAAGCTAGCCCTACGAAACCAGTATGGAATCGGGTGCTCAGAGCGCTTTTGCCGAGACCAGGATTAGAATTGCAAATACCTCGATTCTCACACAAATCTATCTTCAATGTTTCTTCAACGCTAAGACAAATGGGTCTAAAGGATTTGTTTGATGCGGATCATGCTGATTTAGGTGGACTAAATGGACCATCTAAGGACTTATATTTATCTGATATGGTACAAATGACGTCTTTTGTAACATGTGGCGAGGGAATGATCGGCGAGCAGCACCATATTGAGGAGTACCCTGAGACTATACAGTTAGCTCGTCGTAGAACGTCGAGATGGATAAGCAACGACTGGAACGAGCCACGCGACTATCAGAGAGCCTTTCACGATCCGCACGATGGGGGTGAAGCCATGCATTTGCCGTTACATCTAAGGCCAAGGCAAGCTCGAGTACCGACCAGAAGTGTCCAACCAGCCAGGCTAAAGTTTGACCGTCCCTTCTTATTCTTCGTGAGGCACAACCCCTCAGGGATGATACTATACGTCGGTCGGTACAACCCACGGCTTTTACCCTGAACGTTCAAAAGACTGCTAGTTTAGTTTAACTTCCTAAAAGGAAAGTGATAGAGGATACTGGTGCGAGTGATAAGTGGTTCAATGAGCATTTACGTGACAGTATTAATAAGTATATACGTGCACATGGGACTTGCCAACAATGCGAGCAGGCGATCCAGTTTTCATTATCAAAATGTGTACAAAGAATGCAAATGAGTTCGAATGTCTTAGTAGAAATAAGTATTGGTAATAGCGAATAATTAGTTAGTTAACATGTCATTCCATCGTCTTTAGAAGTAACTACTTACTTAATGATTTTAGAATAAAATAGTAAAAAAAATAATGTTTGTTTTAATATCATTCCATTTTTATTGTTCAAATATGCCACCACAGTTTGTGCCATCGAGGGCACAGTGCAGAAAAATTATTAATGCTTCTCATATAAAATATTCGCGACATTCCTTATAAAACTTCTGTTTTTCTAAACAGCTTTCCGTAGGAATTAATACTGGACAATCCTGTAAAAAAAAAGAGAGATTAGGAATAGAAAATGGAGGTATAATGTGCGTGTCGTCATAATATGCCATAATATTGTTCAGAGCTTTTTTTCTAACGCTTTGCTTGAGAACTTTGACAATGACAATTTCCATTCTATTCTGAACACACGTAGATTATACCAAACAATTATTTAGAAGATAATAACAAATAATAGGAAAACTAACAGCTGCCTACATAAAAATTACCCTTTCCCCAAGATACAATCTACCTCCCTACCAAACATCAAGATCTACCGAGACGGTTAGCTGTGAAAAGTAATAAAAAAACAAATTTGACACACTTTCAAATTAGATAATATCAATAATAGTATAGGATGCATATAGATATTCCTAAAGTTGATGCCACAGCAATGGAAATAAAGAAACTGATAATGATAATATATGATAAATGATCATCAACTTACCACATTGATATAATTCCTGATGCAGGTGTGAAATTTAAAGAACTCGCAGACAGTCAGAGGCATGAATAGACGCAAGAGGTTCTTACAGTGCGCCTGAGCATTAATCAGCACATTTTTGAACGCAGAGTTCAGTTTCGCCCATCTATCCAGATGGTGGAAGTATTTATCATCTTCTAAGGAATCGTCTTTAGTGAGGAACCCATACTTTTTTAAAGCGCAGCGCCACTGATCACACTGAAATATATTGAGACAGTTTGAAGTCTAGCATGTGTCCTGGAACTAACAATTTCGCAGATTTCAACAAAACGTTTAAAATACCAGTTAAAACGACAGACGAAACCTACTTAGTTTTCGAAAAATATTAATAAGAGTACTTGTACTTTTTTTTTTAACTTTCTTAACATTCATATTATTTTAGTAGTTAACTGGTATTTACAAGAAAGTAATTTAAAACACTGGAGGATGATAAACTGAAGCGGTCACCCCATTTGACAATGCTGTTCTGGTGTAGGTCATATTATGCTCCTTATCGAAGAAGTTGACATCGATCATTACACCACATGCCTTTGCAACGCCTCTTGTGAAGAACGGTGGAAAGACACAGCATTGCCGGTACTGAAAATAATAATACTTAATAATAATAACGAAATATTAGTAATGATAAGAATAAGTAAATAAATATAAATAAATAATAATGTACATTTTACACAACACCAACTAGCCCCAACCTAAACCTAGCTTGTAATATGGTGACCAGATGACTGATAGAATACATATCTAAATATATTTAAATACATACTTATGAAACGTTGTAACACCCAAACACAGAACAATCATATATGTTCATCACCTAAAAGTCTGTTCTGGGAAGGAATTGAAGAACCCTCAACCTTAAGTGCAGAAGGCAGAGCTACTACCAATATAATAAAGATAAGTTCTACTTAGAACGTCTCACGTTAAAATAGTGCCAAGAAATAGAGTGTATTGAGTATTTGCCATTTGGCCAGATTTGCCTGATCAACTCACCATAAATGTAGCTGATCTGATACACTTCTCTGGTTTTGGAGGTAAATCATCGTGTCGCTGACTTTTGGCCTAAAATAAGGACCAAAAAGTTATAAATTAAATTAGAAAGTAAGATATAAATAGATGTGAAAATTTATACATATATTAACTGCATACAAAATATATGGATTTTACGAACTGTAAGGCAATTCATACATAATTATAAGGCAATTATTACTGGACAGGCGGTTTTTTTATGTTTGTTACCTCATAACTCCGTCATTGATGAACCGATTTGAAAAATACTTTTTTATCTAAAATGATATACACTCCATTTGGTCCGATAGACATTTTATCAAAATCAGTTCAGTTCAAATATGTCATCCAAATAACCAAAATTTTGTATTTTTATAAAAATGAAGTCGGTTTTCTTTTTAGTTTTTAAAACGAATTATTACAATCGATTGAGTTAGTTTTTATATGAGCAACTTACATAAACAAGTAATAGATATAAAATAATTTCTTCCAACCATCGCATGATGATATATATGTTGTAATATAGAACTTGCCGCAACTGAAGCTGTTGGAAAAGTGATTGAGTGCGGAACCCCACGCAAAGATTTCAATGCGAACGAATGTTTTTAAAATGTGATGTAGATTGTTATGACATTAGCTTGTCATACGATAATATTGTTATAAACTCAGTCATTTTAAACTTAAACAATTTGAGAAACATTTGTACGACGACCGTTTGTAACGCAACAAAGCCCGACTGAGATGCAGAATGTTAAAAAAACATTAAATAGATGGACAAATATTTAGTACTATTCCGCCAATCTATTCCCGAAGAGTTACCTCCAAAAGAAAAGCGACACGTGTTTCGCCTCAGCTGGTCTCAGCCTGACGTTGGTCGAAGCAATATGTCTGCAGAGCAGAGTGTTTTTTCGTCGGGGTGCTGAGATAGTCAAGTGTTCCTGAGGATGCCTCGTGAAGAGGCGAAACACGTGTCGAATTTCTTTTGTAGTTAACTCTTTGGGAATAGATTGGCGGAATAGTACTAAATATTTGTCCATCTATTTAATGTATTGTAATGGATTTCCGCAAGGTCACGCCTGAATCAATTATCTATGCATAATGTTGCGGGTTTGATTCCCGCCCCGAGAGAAGTGTTTGTATAATCTGCAAGTATTTGTCTCGGGTCTGGGTGTTTCTATGTATAATATGTAAAAATAAAAAAAAATTATATAAGTAGTAAGGATATCAGTCATGTGATACTCGTAAAACAAGCTCTGCGTACTTTGGGACCAGATGACACTGTGTGAAATATGTATCGTACACCTCACGTATTTTTTGAATGTAAAATACTATGCACTTTGTTCATAATGCTTACCAAGACGGACTCATGATGTAGAGTCCTACCACCACGTAAAATAAAAGGGGTTAAAATCAATCGAATCAAAATACCTAAATGCTTTATTGTGAAAAGGGTAGTATAGCACAATATACAAAAACGATGATACCTGCAAAAGGTAGCACTGAGCAGATTGCCTGGTGCCTATACCCAGCAGTGGGGAAAGACGAGCTATAGATGATGTTAAAGTTAGTATCGGAGAATAGTAAAGTTATCACGGTAACGGTGTAATGGTAAAGTAAAGAAAAGGTGGGGAAAGTACCTACTCAAGTGAAACAGTTGTATTTTTAGAAATCATTAGTTTGTTGTATAAGTACATAAAGAAAATAAATAAAGAATAATGCCAGACATCTCACACAGCATCATCTGACCCCAAAATAAGCGGAGCTTGTGTTATGGGTGCCAAAACCAAGAACAAAAACGACTAATGCTAAATATGACAACCCCGATACAGTGCATAAATCTTGCAGCCTCACAGACTTGCGGGGGTTCAGGAACTTTCCCGTCCCACCTCTGTCGCAATCTTCGCAGCAGTCTTGAAGTCACCCTCTCCGGCCCATTTAGCAAGTTATTTAGCCACATCGGAGTAACTGATTTTGTTTCGATTTACCAAACCTTTTTGATGCAACAATCAGAGAAGCTTAAAACGCTACACAAGAAAATACACTCCCGATACAGTGTATCGGTCTTGAAGCCTCACAGACCTGTGGGGGTCCGGGAACTTTCCCGTCAATCGCAATCTTCGCAGCAGTTTTGATGTCATCCTCTCCGACCCATTTAGCAAGGTATTCAGCCACATCGGAGTGATTGATTTCGTTTTGATTTGTCAAACCTTTTTGATTCAACAAGCAGAGAGGCTTAGAGCACTGCACAAGAAAATGGATATTACATTTCTACTAAAAAAATCTAGACATTTACATAGTCTTATAAGCCTAGTTCGTAGTTTTCTGAAACAAATAAACTCACAGTATCCAGATACACAAACACCTAAAACACCTAAAAACAACTAAAATTTGAAGACAATAATTTTTGTCCTGCCAGACAGGCAATTTGACACTTTGATACCGGTAATACCTGAAATATACGACACGCCATAGCATTTACCTTAACAAGAGGTTCTTTTTTCAAACAATCTTGAAAGAAGTGTGTTGTAAGTTGTAACACGAACTGTACTAGATAGCGCCATCTATAAATCTCAGAGTTAACTATTTGTGTGTACTGTGGCTACTCCGGATTCACAAGGAGCTTCTTGTATTAGTCGAGAAGAGGTGCCGCAGATGGCGTCTTGTCTTTTGCGATCAAATGATCACATAATGAATTATCAGAAATTCTAATAGTTTTGATATTCTACAAGTACAGCTGTTTTTAAAATATTAGTGACTAAGATTTTTAGTTCATAAAAAAACTAAAAACTTTTTAAACTTCAATGCACTCGACAGTTGTTGTGTTACCTTAACAAGTTAAAGTTTATAGCCGTTTTCTTTTAATTACCGAAATGGGTACAAAAAATTCAAATGAGTTTAAATGTTTTATAAGAAATAAGTATTGGTAATCTATACCTATAAAAAAGCTTAACCTGACTGACTGATTCATCATCGCCGAGCCGAAACCGCTGAAGCTAGAAAGCTGAAATATGGAAGGTAGCTTCCTTTTACAGCAACGGCATCCACTAAGGCAGGATTTTTTGAAAATCAACCCCTAAGAAGGTGAAAAGGGTTGTAAACGAGTTTTGCAAGTTTTAACGCGTTGTGCGATTTGCTTGTAATTTGATATGAATAAATATAATGCAAAATAAATGGACACGTGTTTCAGGATATTTCAAAATAACCCTAAAAAGGGCTAAACAAAGTTTGTATTGGAACTTTTTAACGGGTGGTGTGATTTATTTAAAACTTGGTTTTAATACTTAAAATGCAAAATAAATGGACACGTGTTTCAGGATTTTTCAAAATAACCCTCATAAATGATTGAAATGTGGAGTGAATGTTTGTATGGGAACTTTTAATGGGTGGTCAGGTGATTGGTTTGAAGAATATCAATAAAATTTGGCTTCAATTCCTTTAAAAAAAATGCGCACGAAGTCGCGAGTAACAGCTAGTAGAGAATAATTAGTTAGTGAACATGTCATTCCATCGTCTTCAGAAGTAACTACGTACTTAATCGTTTTAGAATAAAATAATAACACCTTTAATGTTTTTTTTAAGGTCATTTAATTTTTATTGTTCAAATATGCCACCACAGTTTTTGCTATCGAGGGCACAGTGCAGAAGAATCATTGATGATTCTCATATAAAATATTCGCGACATTCCTCATAAAACTCCTGTTTTTCTAGACAGCTTTCCGTAGGAATTAATACTGGACAATCCTGTAAAGATAAGGAGAGATTAGAAAAATAAAATGGAGGTATAATTTGCGTGTTGTCACAATATAAATATGCCCGCTCGGCTTTGCCAGAGTCGGACAAATATTGTTCAGACAAGGTCCCATTCCTCTCTGATCACACGCGGGTTATACCTAAAAATTATTAAAAAGATAATAACAGCAAATATTATAAAAACTAGCTTCTGCTCACGTGGTACCTACTTAGACCTACATGAAAAGTACCCTTTCCCCAAGATACAATCATCTCTTTACCAAACATCAAACCTACCGAGACGTTTAGCCGTGTAAGGTAAGAAAACAAACAAATATGAATTTTACACACATTTAAATTATATAATATCAATTAGGAAGTATGGATGGATATTGATTATGTATTCCTAAAGTTGATGCCGCAACAGTGGAAAAAAAAACTAATAATTATAATAATAAATGATCAACAACTTACCACATTGACATAATTCCTGATGCAGATGTGAAATTTAAAGAACTCGCAGACAGTCAGAGGCATGAATATCCGAAAGTGGCTCTTACAGTGCGCCTGGGCATTAATCAGCACATCTTTGAACGCGGGGTTCAGTTCCGCCCATTTACCCAGATGGTGGAAGTATTTCTCATCATCTAAGGAATCGTCTTTAGTGAGGAACCCATACTTTTTTAAAGTGCAGCGCCAGTGGTCACACTGTAATATAATGAGACAGTTTGTCTAGTACAAGTCTAGACTGTGTCTTGGTACAAACAATTTCGCAAATAAATAAGTTTCAACAGTTTTCAACAAAACAAGTTTTCAAAAAATATTGATGAAAGTACTTTTAAACTTTTCCGATCAGATTCATTTTATTTTAGTAGTTAACTTGTAATTACAACGAAGTAATTTAAAACATTTAAGGATGATAAACAGAAATAGTCACCCCATTTGACAATGCTGTTCTGGTGTAGGCTGTGATATTATGCTCCTTATCGAAGAAGTTGACTTCGATCATTACACCACATGCCTTTGCAACGTCTCTTGTGAAGAACGGTGGGAAGACACAGCATTGCCGGTACTGAAAATAATAATAATTAAAAATAATAACGAAATAATAGAAATACACTACCAAGACGAAGAATAAGTAATTAATAAGTAAATATAAATAAATAAACATAGTAAATTTACACAACAGCCCCAATCTAGTCCCAAACTAAATATAGCGTGTACTATGGTGACCAGATGACTGATAGAATACTTATATATTTTAATACATGCTTATGATATTTTATAACACCCAGACACAGAACAAACATGTATGTTCATCACTTAAATTTATATTCTGGGTAGGAATTGAACACTCAATCTTAAGTGCAGAAGACAGAGCTAATACCAATATAATAAAGATAAGTCCTTCTACTTAGAAACGTCTCTCAACTTCTACGTTAAAATAGTGCCAAGAATAGAATGTGTTGAGTATTTGTCATTTGGTCAGATACGTCTGATCAACTCACCATAAATGTAGCTGATCTGATACACTTCTCTGGTTTTGGAGGTAAATCATCGTGTAGGTCACATTTAGCCTTCAATAAGGATCCACATAAAAGTTATAAATTAAATTTGAATTAAAATGAATATCAATTTTACCTAGATGTAAAATTGATATTAACAACATACAATATTATATGGTTTTTCATATGGCTAATTATAAAGTTATGCCACAAAAACAATTTTTACAATTGAGTTAGTTTCTACATGAGCAACTTACATATACTAGTAACAGATATAAAATAATTTCTTCCAACCTTCGCATGATGATATATTTTGTCATATAGAACTTGCCGCAACTGAAGCTGGTGGAAAAGTAATTGAGTGCGCAACCAAACGAAAGTTCTGATTTCAATGGGAACGAATGTTTATAAAATGTGATGAATATTATTATGACATTAGTCTGGAATACGATAATGTTGTAATAAACTCAGTCATACAATCTGATAAACACGAGTCTTATTCACGTTTAATTCACGGGCGATGCAGAAAGCAGATAAAACTCAAATATCATGTAAATATCTCGTTTTGAGTGAAAATTAGGAGTAAGTGATTTACATACCCATAAGAAATCATTTTGAAAAACACGGATTTACTCACGTTTGATTCATCAAACTTACCCTGAATGAAGATTCTCTAGCTAGATGAATAGAAACAGTGTCGGTGTCTCTGAAGACAAAATAATACGTGAGTAAATTCCCTGTTTATCAAAATGTATACCTAGCACACAGAAGTTTTGAAAGTTAAACTGAATAATTTTAATCTTAATCAATTTGAGAAACATTAACATTGACGACCTCTGTGGAGCAGTTACCAAAGCTCGGCTGAAATGCAGAAAGTCACGGGTCCGATTCCTGCCGCAAGATAAATGTTTGTATGATCTGCAAGTATTTGTCTCGGGTCTGGAGTTTTCTATGTATACCTTATATTTCTATATTAAAAAGAAATATAGATAAGTGGTATATCAGTCATGTAGTAGCCATAGCACAAGCTCTGCTTACTATAGGACCAAATGATGCTGTGTGAAATGTCCGGCATCATTTATATATTTTGGTTACATTTGTCGATAATGGCACCAATATAGTCATCATCGTTAAAATTAAAACCTGTATTAAAAAATAACACGAGTGTAAAATGTATCGTACAACTCATGTATGTTTTGAAAGTGAAATACAAGTGTATACTATGCCTTTGTGCACAATGTACCTACCAAGACAGTCTCATAAGGTAGAGTCCTACCACCAGGTAAAATAAAAGGGATAAAATCAATCGAATCAAAATAAATGCTTTATTGTGAAAAGGGTAATACAGCACAATAAACAAAAAACGATGATATCTGTATAAGTTAGCACTGAGCTAATGGCAGTTTGTTACAAAATATAAGCAACAGAATATTTATTCTTGTTTACAAAATGTATATTTTTAATGTTACTGATTCCCTTGAAATTATTTTATTTGTTCCTCATTTGTTAACTAAAAGAAAGCCTTGCACTGTTCCATGTGATCCTTTAATGCTTTGCAGCTGTTTGTTTTGAGCCATTTAGTTTCTGGACAGTTCTGTAAATAAAGTAATATATATTTTACATGTTTGTATGTGATAAAAATAATATTAAGAAAGTAATTGTAATCATTGTAGGAATATATCTTCTGCTTGCATTAAACCATTATATAAAAGACTAAAGTACTAAGTTCTAGTTCCATAATATGTAAGATATGTAAGCAGTAGAGATTAAAAGTCGAACAAAGGTCAATGACGATGGAGCCCGTATAACGGAACTAAAATATCTTTAGGCATGACTCCTGGTTAGGCAAGGTGACGACAGATGTAGTAAACTGAATCTGAATGGTGTCTCAGAATCGGGTTCAGAAACATTGGTCGTCCATCAGCGAGATGGGCAGACGATATAACAAACATCGCTGGCCGAACCTAGATGATGCTGTCACAGAACTGGAAGGAATGGCACATACAAAGGGAAGCCTATTACCCAGCAGTGGGGAAAGACTGGCTGTAGCTGTAGGTGATGTTAATATAACAGAACGGTATAGTTATCTCCATGATTTTAATACAATGTAATTGAAGTAAAGGAGTGGACAAGGTACTCAAGTGAAACAATTGTATTTAATTTGTGTTCTGGGTGCCAAAACCAGTAACAAAAAAGACTCACGCTAAATATGACACCACCGATACAGTGCATCAGCCTTGCAGCCTCACAGACTTGTGGGGGTCCGGGTACTTTCCCGTCCTTGAGGCAAACCTCTGTCGCAATCTTCGCAGCAGCCTTGAAGTCACCCTCTCCGGCCCACTTAGCGAGGTATTCAGCCACATCAGAGTGATTGATTTCGTTTTGATTTGCCAAACCCTTTTGGTTCAACAAGCAGAGAGGCTTAGAACACTGCAAAAGAAAATAGGATATTGCATTTCCTACAAAAAAGTAGCAGACATTTAATTATTTTTTTATGTCTGGTTCGTAGTTTTCTGAAACTTTTTCAAACAATCTATATAATAAAAATCAATTGCTGTTCGTTAGTCTCGCTAAAATTCGAGAACGGCTGGTCTGATTTGGCTAATTTTGGTTTTGAATTATTTGTGGAAGTCCAGGGAAGGTTTAAAAGGTGAGTAAATATGAAAAAAATGCTTGCTTTTTTATTTAGGTATTGATTCTGAGGCGGTATGGAGTTTGCCGGGTCAGCTAGTCTTGAATAAAATGGGTTGTAATTTGTTACACGATTACGCTAGACAGCGCCATCTAGAAATCTCAGAGTTAACTGTTTGTGTATGTGGCTCCGGTTTTACAAGGAGCTTCTTGTATCAGTCGAGGCGAGGCGCCACAAATGGCGTCTTGTCTTTTGCGATCAAAATGATCACTTCATGAATTATCAGAAATTCCAATAGTTATAATATTTTACAAGTGCAGCTTTTATTAAAATATTAGTGACTAAGGTTTTTAGTTTATAATAAAAATAAAAACTTTTTATACTTCAATGCACTCGTCAGTTTTAGATTTTACCTTTCTGGCAAATTAATGTTAATTAATGTTAAATTAATGTCTTCATTGTATATATATATATATATATATATTATGGAAAAAACATAAGTATATATAAACTTCACATCATACAAGATAAACCAGCAGGTGCTTGGTATTCCATTATGTGATAGATCAAATAAAAAAATGTAGTTTGATAAATGAGAATTATAAAACACTTACATCAAATCCACGCTTATCTTCACTGCCTTTGTCTTCTCCTTTCGTGAATCCACAACTGGCTAGATCATCGTCAGTGTAAATCGACTCCACCTGGCAGCATTGATCTGGGTTTTCCTTGAAACGGAAATAATATCAAAGATTTTAAAAGTAGCTAACTGAATGATGAACTTAAAACTATTGTTACAATAACTTTATCAAGGACCTAAATGCGAAAAGCAAACCAAAATATTATATTATATTAATATTATAGTATATAATCCTAATCCTACTAATATTATAAATGTGAATGTAAGTTTGTTTGTTACGCTTTCACGCAAAAACTACTACACATATTCTTGGAGGTATTAGAAGTAACATAGGATACTTTAAAAAAAAAGAATCTTACAATCTAAGAAATATATTTAAATGGCAAAACAACGTTTGCCGGGTCAGCTAGTATTTCGGAGCATGACGTTGTTTTTTTTTTTTGGGAAGCATTTCCAACTCATATGGTACCTAGTTGCTCCGCCTTCTGCTCTGTAGATTCTAGGTTCTATTCACTCCCAGGACAAACATTTGTGCAATGAACATACAAGTAGATATTTGTCCTGTGTCTGGATGTTATGATATATCATAAGTGTGTAATTAATAATATATATGAGTATTCTATCATCCATCTGTATGTATAATATGCACCTATGTATATAGGTACAATAAAAAAGTTTAAATCTTACTAATATTATAAACGCGAAAGTTTGTTTGTATGTTTGTTAGTCTTTCACGCAAAAACTACTGAATGGATTTTTATGAAACCTTACAATAATATAGCTTATACATCAGAATATCACATAGGTTATAATTTATAAAGATATTGAGTGAATTGTCCAAAATATATCGATAAGTGTCAAGTAAGCAGGAAAAAAATCTGTTATCTGACAAATTTAGTTAGAATTACACGAAGCACTAATTCTGCGCAGACGAAGTCGCGGGCACCAGATAGTGTAATATATAATTCATGTAGTACCCATAACGCAAGCTCTGCTCACTTTGGGGCTAGATGATATATTAGTTAATATTCCGTTTTGAGGAAAATTATTTTCAAAACCACGATAGTTTTAAAAGTTGTATCTTATAATGATTGTTTTCACATGCAACATAGACCAGGAAATCCGCATAACAGAAGGACACTTGCGTCAGGGTATTGTGTTCACTAAAGATATCAATCACCGATCTAATTCACCAGGGAGAGATACAATGCTGAGAATGGATAACATCAATTACGTAACTGTAAAGTCTAACCAGGATAATATTACCTATGGTGTAAATAAACTAAGCACCTACAGAAGGAAAATAGTAGTAATAGCAGCGGAATCAACGCTGCGTTGCGCGTACATTGCTGGTTTTTTTAATTTTATTTGTTTTTTGATTTTATAAATTAAATAATTCGATATATATGGTTTTATTATATTGTACCTACTGTTTATTAAAGAACTCAAGACCTGATTACATGCTAAATGTTATTATAACGTATCTGAATTAATAAAATGACATAAATTTAATTAAGTAATAATATTCCTAAGCGAGTGAGAAATTAGCAATTAATAAAACCTGTAATATACCTATGTTTCACAATAAATGAATTATGAATTATGTAACTAGAAAAAAAATGAAAAGAATGTAGATAATTCAAAATATTTTTTGCGTTTTCTCAAAGACGAATCAGCACATGCGGTGTCGGTTCGGTTGCAGGTGCATAACGGCTGGCACCGAGCCGGGCTTGTTTCAAGTTTTCCTTCTCTATTGCTAGCTCTTCTGTCAGCAGAGGGACTAATCCCCAATGATATTGCTTACATTAATAAAATTGCAAGAATATGGTAAATATTAGCATCAGAATCAGCATTGAGTATAAAAATACAACTGAATTGAGAACCTCCTCCTTTTTTTAAGTTGGTTAGAAAAGTTTATATTTTACGTTTATTAGTACCTACTTTGTAATTTTTCGGAATTCGTAAGCACCACTGAAAGGTCACAGGAAAGCAAAATACAACATTTTATTTACTTAGATGACTATTATTTTACAAGCTATTTTGCTATTATTATTATATTATTAAGCTATTTTGTTATTATTATTATATTATTAAGCTATTTTGCTTTGAAAACAAAACCACCGAACCGATTTTGATGACATTTCTATGGAATCAATGGGAAAGTAAAAACGAAAACACAAAAAATCGATATTTAAAGCCAGTTCATTCAAATCTATTCATATACATAAATAAATAATGTAATAAATAAAATTTCACACATTATCGTCTGGCCCCAAAGAAAGCATAGCTTGTGTTATGGGTACCACACGACTGATATACTACTTATATACATATTTTTTAATACATACATATTATACATTGAAGCACCCAGACCCGAGACAAATACTTGCAGATCATACAAACATTTGTCTCGCGGCGGGAATTGAACCCTACCTTCTGCGTCTCAGTCGGTCGTCATGACAGAGTTATGAGGAAAAAATAATAGTAAAAAAAAAACGAATGAACACGTTTTAATAGAAAAGCATAATAAAAAAAATAGAAAATAATTTTCAATAAATTGAAATTAAGAATAATGCGATTAACAAAAAAAAATTTTCATTGTTTAAAAGCGTGAATAAATTGTTAATTTAAATTTATTGAAAATTATAAACTATGTAAATTATTGCATTATCATCGGTCCTTGATAAGTGTGCAAAGTTACAAATCAATCCGACGTTTTAAAGGGGGTGAAAATCACGTTCAAATATTCCGTTACATAGATAGATATATAGTTAGATACATAGATACATACCAATCTAATAAAAGCATGTTAAAAAATCATTTTATTAAAACATGAATTGAGAACCTCTTTTCTTGAAGTCGATTAAAAAGACATACCACTCCTTTAGGTGGTCCTCTACATTGTTCAGGGACATTTTCGAATCCAGGTGGGCCTCTACCTCCAGGTGGGCCTCCAGGTGGACCCTGGGAAGTTATGACCTAAAAGAAACAAAAAACACTGTTTAGCTTGATAAGGTTCCTATCGTGTCTCTTAATTCTTGATTCTCCTAATGCAGATAAGTGATTCAGGAGTGATTTTGCGAATATGTATTAAGATTGGGATAAATAGTGGCAAAGCGAATCATAGGCAGTTGAGAGGCGTTTATATAGTACTAGCTGACCCGGCCACGCATTGCTGTAGCTCAGTAGTTCTAATACGTTAAACCCATATACGCTAACCTCTAAAATTATCAGTGTTTCTCTACTATATTATGTATGTATTATACACTTAAACATTCCTCTTGAATCACTCTATCTATTAAAAAAACCCGCATTAAAATCCGTTGCGTAGTTTTGAAGATGTAAGCATACATAGGTACAGTTGTACAGTTGTTTTATACCATGTAATGAAGGCCGATAAAGTTTCAGTAAGAATGCTAGTATAATTCTCCTTGTGTATTGCCTTGTTTAAGTGTTATCTGTTTTGTTTTGTCTTTATGTAGTTTGTGGAAATCGGTTATCTTATGCTTCTGGTCTCCCGCAATACAGGCTTACCCTAGTGCGGGGACCATCAGTAGTTTTTAAAACACTGTATTTATATTTGTCTTAGGAAATAAATTAATTTGTATTTTGTATAACATATATTATAACTTATATTATTATATTATACACTCGTAGTATTCAAATTTTAATCTCTAGCTAGAGTATTACAAACATTTTATTTATTTATTTATTATTATTATTAATTAGAACGGCACAACCAATTACTCTAATTAAGCACATAGATAACAAATCAAAATAAATGTCACAGTAAGAAATAGTAAAAATCAGAATAAAATAATTAGTAAAATGTTGTATACATGTCAATATTAATAATATAATGTCAGATTCCAATCATCCGTCATTCTCACAATACTTCAAGCATACCAACACTAGTATCTTCCATTCATCCGCAAACACATCACATTCTAGGTGGGCAGCTAGCATTTTGTAATAGCTAAAGGTAGAAAACAGCATCAGAAGAAAATATTGAATATTTTAATATTGAATAGACACATTTAGTACTGCCCCGTCAATCATATTCTAATGAGTTAGACACAATATAATTTTGGCATACTACACATCCTCTTTGCACCTAACTTGTTTTTTAGCTACATTGTGTGTTAGTAACTCGTATCTTTTATTTTTCTTTTAGTGTTAGTAGTTAAGTTTAGTATATTATTTTTGTACCTTATTGTGTATCTGTGCAATGTTGTGTCAAATAAAGCTTTTATCTATTTAATAATAATAATGAACTTTATTGAGAACATAACATTTTAGGTATGTAGGCACAAACAAAATTAATGGCTACAATGTAATATGTCCGGCAAACGGCGGTCTTATCATCCAGGCAACCTTATAAATAAATTCGACACGTGTTTTTTGTCTAACTCAATTAGAACAGATTGACGGACTAGTACTAAATATTTGTCTACATAGGCAATGTTTTCTTTTGATGTAGTTTAATACCTCTAGCCATAATATAGATAGATAGATAGATAGATTAACACTTTATTGTACACAAAAAGAACACAGGAGAAATAATAGAAATAAATTGTACAATGGGCGGCCTTATCGCTAAAAGCGATCTCTTCCAGGCAACCTTTGTATGGACAGGATAAACAAAAACAGAACGACGGCGGTGTACAAAAAGTTACTTAATAAACTAATACAAAACATATAAAAATACAAAATATAGTTGTAATGATGCTAATGGATATACTTACACGATAAATTATTAACACAAACAAACAACTTTCTATAAACAATAATAATAATCATAAGTAGTGATAAATGATATCAACCAGTTAGCAGATTCCAGATATGGACAGATAATGATCATGAACGTTATTTTTAAAGATATGGATAGATTTGGATGCGCGGATAGATGCAGGTAAGGAGTTCCATAAGCGTACGGCTTGAACAGTGAAGGATTCACCATACATAGCTGAACTATGGACAGGAGTAAAGAGCTGAAAAGTGTCAGAAGAGCGCAGAATACGATCGTTTGCCTGATGCAGGAAAACAAAACGTTCCTTTAGATAACAGGGAGAGGAAGACAGAAAAAGGATATTGTATAGAAAGGACAGGATATGAGCATTCCGGCGAAAACGAATAGGGAGCCACTTGAGCTTCATGCGAAATTCGGAAACATGGTCATACTTGCGCAAGCCAAATATGAACCGAATACAGAGATTTTGAAGGCGCTCAAGTTTATTTAGTAAAACTTCGGAGATATCAAGATAGCTGGCGTCCGCGTAGTCTAATATCGGATGGAGAAGGGATTGTGCAAGCATAACTTTGGTAGCTGTCGGTAGGAAATTACGGAGCCTGCGTAAAGACGCAGATGATGCAAACATTTTCCTACTGATTTCGTTGATCCATGGTTGCCAAGATAGGTTATTATCCATGATAATACCAAGATTTTTTACAGTCTGGCTGATCGGTATTCTTGTACAATCAAATATAACAGGTGAGAGAAGAGAGTAATTAATTTTAGCAATTTGCCTCGCACTACCAACTATAATATAATATTTTTTGTTAGAAAATGTTTAATATTTATTTCTATATGCCATCGAGATATGTCAGCCTTACATATAAACACTTTTCACTATTGAACTCTGCTTAAACACTGATTACGATTATCTGTCACTATTTGTCATTATCTAACAAAGAGGGATAGCACTATTTTAAACAGTGATTGGCTTTTGACAGAAGTTGAAAGACGTTTCTAAGCAGAGGGGTATACCAACAAAACTATTTTATAGTTGTTTATAGATTCAGTAAGTGCAATATGAAAAAATACAAAAAAATATTACATAAATAAATAAAAGTACCTACTTAACATAGTGATACACTGGCTTCCGTGTTGGTTTACACTATATTACATAAATTCTGTATCTTCCTTAGTGAATAATATACTAGTACATACAATATACTATATATATGTCGATGGAGGCACCGACAATGTTTCGATTCATCTAGAGAATCTTCATCAGGGTGAGTTTGATCCGCGGTCCGCTCGTTGCCGCTCGAGTTCAACCGTGAACTCGAAAATGTGAAACAATGTCGGTGCTTCCATCGACAAAATAATACGTGAGTAAAGCCCGTGTTTATCAAAATGTATAGTACAACTCACGAAAGTTTTGAAAGTGAAATATACTAAGTTATTGCAATAGAGCATTATAATATTTAATACGTAGAATAGAATAAAATAAGTATTATTTGCAACAACACATTACAATAGACGAATAGACAAAAATAAAATAAACCTATACATACTAACATAATTAACGGTTGCTGCAAAATGGACCCTAACTTAGCATAGGCGGATTGCAGTGTCAACAATCCGCACTGGTTTTCCGTTAGGACCAATTCTGTTTAGCGGACATCAAACTATATTTACATTATAAATAAACAATAAATAAATAAACAAAAGTTACAAAACAGTAAGTAAAACTTTCCATCGTTTGTGTCACACTTAAATCTCATTATCTTCCGCAATATATAATAACATATTTAAATAGAAACACATACCTGAAAAACTCCGGCCAAAACAATCAGATGATTTAACCTTATCATTATGGTGATACAGGATGGACTGTTGCCGTGACGTACCGTCACCGGTTATATACTGCCAGTGTCGCAGCCGTGACCACAGCCACTATTGTCAGCACGGGAAATATTCAAGGACTTTAATATGCTGCTTTAAATGGCGAAAATTAATAGACATACAAAATTAAAAACATACTCTAAAGATTAACATAAATATTATTTGTATTGAGCCATCTAGCGTCAAGTAGCGATCAATTAGGTAAAAGAAAATGCTATGTGGTAATTAAATTAAGAAATGTCAAAATCGAATTAGAGTTGCCATTAGAGCTTTCCTAAATGAGTTTGATGGTACCAACCGAATAGGTTTTACAAATGCTATGACTAACTACAATATATTTTATACAATTCCTAATTTTAGAAATGAAACAACCGAATTGCTACCAATGTTGTTTTCTCAATCTATTTTTGACAAATATTTGAGCTTTGTGTATTTTGAAGTATTCAGTAGTAGATAATTGTCATGAATCTGTAGGAAATAGAAAAAGATAACATCACAAAAGACGATGTGTAGATGCTTTATATGACGACCTCCGTGACACAGTGGGCCAAGGCCTGGCTAAGATGCAGAAGGTCGCGGGTTCGATTCCCGCCACGGGACAAATAATTGTATGATCTCCAAGTATTTGTCTGGGTCTGGGTGTTTCTATGTATAATATGTATGCATTAACAAAAAAAAGGATATAAGTAGAATATCAGTGATGTGTTACTCATAAGTTAACGCAAGCTTTGCTAATTTGTGGCCAGACGATGCTGTGTGAAATGTCCGGCATTATTATTACTTATACATAATATATATATCGCTACCTAATGTAACTAGTAGAAGGTTAGGAGGAATTAGCACCTAAATCCACCTAGTATGTAAGACGTTTCAAAGCGGTCCTTGTATTGAATAAATATATTTTTGACATTTGACTATGAGTAACCGTAACGAGTTTCTTGTCAATTCTTCTCGGACTTGGGTTAGGAAGAACCGGCACCACTTTGCACGGTGGCTAACACCATAGGGTCGCGAAAGTTATGCTCACCGAATTCCCGTGACATTGACATCAGGTGTGAAATCTGTCAGCCGGTGGGGTTTTAACCGATAAGTGTCCGGCATAACCTACGACTCTAACACATAATATACGTAGGTATCCATGAGGATATTTTATACCGTAATAAAAAATAACCTACATTCACCTAGTATGTAAAACAAAGTGATTATTGTGATTGTATTGAATAAAAACATATTTAAGTTTTTGCAAGTTTTACGTGTTACGCGTGTGACAAACAACGAACCATGACCAGTTATGATTATTTTGACGACCTCTGTGGCGCAGTGGGCTAAGGTCCGGGTTCCAAGTATTTGTCTCGGGTCTGGGTGTTTCTATGAATAATATAAAAAAAATATAATTAGTATATATCAGTCATGTGGTACCCATAACACAAGCTCTGCTTACTTTGGGGCCAGATGATGGTGTGTGAAATGTCCGGGATTATTTATTTATTATTTATGTATTACGGGAGAATAAAAATAAATTGTACTAGTTAACTGGCTTTGTAGATATATAGTTTTTCTCTAAGACCTTTGACAATTTATTATCAGTCATGCGGTACCCATAACACAAGCTCTGCTTACTTTGGGGCCAGATGATGGTGTGTGAAATGTCCGGGATTATTTATTTATTATTTATGTATTGCGGGAGAATAAAAATAAATTGTACTAGTTAACTGGCTTTGTAGATATATAGTTTTTCTCTAAGACCTTTGACAATTTATTATATATTGAATGTTGTCTAAGATACTCTTCTTTGCCTATTGTGTTGTAAAGATTAGCATACGGCCATTAACGTATTTTATTTACAAACCACATTTTATGACCTATTTTATGAACCACAATTATCCTGCTATGCTTGTAAGTTTACCAGTCATTAGTAAGATGGAATTTCTTGAAACGATTCATAGCCACTTAATGGCGACAGACGTGGTAAGAAACTTAAATATCTCAATTAAAAACCCATCAAGAACTGATCCAAATATTTATGCAATAGATTTGGTAGACTGTCTTTTGGATCATTAAACAATACAAGTATTATAATAATAATAATAACCCCGGACATTTCACACAACATCATCTGGTCCCAAAGTAAGCAGAGCTTGTGTTATGGGTACCACATGACTGATTTATACTACTTATATATTTTTTTGTAAATACATACATATTATACATAGAAACACCCAGACCCGAGACAAATACTTGCTGATCATACAAATATTTGTCCCGCGGCAGGAATCGAACCCCTCAGAAGAAGAAGCAACCTTCTGATTCTCAGCCGGACCTTAGCCCATTACGCGAAAGAGGTTATAAAGTCTCATAATGCTAAATCCCGAATAGCATGAACTTTTAAGACAAATGCAAGGATGATGGAGACACACCTTGGTTAGTTGTATTTTAGAGGTCTATCAGATATCAATAATAATGTGCTAATGTGGCTTTATAATATGTTGCCTACTTTTTTTTACAATGTAATATACAATAATATAAAATATATGTGAAACAGTTGAGCTATCTAAGGACCGTTTAAAATTATCTATTGATAGTTCAACTGATCCAGATCACTGCCAGAGCGTTCCCAAGACACTGGCGGCATCGCCACGTTGAAAGGCAATGCTAATACGCTGATCCAACTACATAATATTAATTCACATTAGACTGAAAAGGGCACACTATACATTCAAGTTCAAAGCCAGATAAGCTAATTATATGGTTATCAAATGGACGGTAGATAATAATTTATCTACCTGATGTACCTTCAGATTCAAGTCAAGTCGAAAGATATTTTATTCAATATAATCACAAGGATCACTTTGAAACGCCTTACATACTAGGTGAATTTAGGTGCCAATTCATCCTAACCCAAGCCCGAGAAGAACTGGCAAGAAACTCGTCCTGCTCCTAGCGCTTTTTTTCATGATCCATCTTATAACTACCTTAGCTACGAAATATTAATACAAGAGAGTTTATAAATTTCAAGTGTGTCGGTTAACTGTCTGACGGCAGAGCCACATAAGGCCATGCATTCAGAACACTATATAACCTTGTATAACGATTTATTTTTTGCGTTACCAGTAATTAATTCAGTATCTGTGTTTATGAGTCTTCTATAGCACTACAGTTTATTTTTTACTAGCTGCTGCCTCGTGGTGCGTACATAAGAAGTAGCCTTTGTCCTTCTCCAAGGTCCCATCTATCTCTATACCAAAATTCATCAGAAAAACAAACAGACAGACAGAGTTACTTTCGCATTTATAATATTAGTTAGATATGTACCTAACAGTCATCTACCGCAGTAAGGTGAGCTCTGTAATTATTTCAGCGTTCAGCGGATTTTTTAATTTGCTATCTTTATACACATCTTAATTTTGTATTTATGCATCTACGAGCCTTATGATGTTTATTTATATACTACCTGTCCCGATCGCGACTTCGTCCGCGCGATTTAAAAAGAAAAAACAATAAAAAAATAAAAATTGTAAATCTAAGCCATTCTCGAATCCACTTGAAACATACTAACAATATTTTATCAAAATTGGTAAAGCCGTTACACACAAAATATTTATATATATAAAGATAGGCAGTGAACAATTTAGTCAAATCACTAAAATAAATTCATAGGTACAATATTGTATTTATTATATTTCAAAACTTATCTCCTAGAGAGATTCTGTGTTGCATTAGTTAATCTGCCATACCCATAAGGTGTTTCTATGTATAATATGTATGTATTTACAAAAAAAAAAGTATATAAGTAGTATATCAGTCATGTTGGTACCCATAACACAAGCTCTGCTTACTTTGGGGCAGATGATGCTGTGTGATATGTCCGGTATTATTTATTAAAAAAAAGGAAACGAAAAGGGTACCTATTATTATTATTTTTTTATCCCAAATCCTAAGTTTGACACGATCTCGCCTGATGGTAAGCTACGATGGGGAACGCCGGTCTAGAAGACACCTATTTACTCAAGACTTGAAAAGACCCAGATTGTAGTTTTCAGGAAAGACAGACGACGGCAAAGCATTCCAATCTTTGGCTATACGCATTATAAATGTGGAAGCACTTTTGTTCGTTATCGTAGTAGACTGACAAGGTATGGTTGGTACATAGCGTTACGTCTGCTTGTCCTGTTGTAATATTTGTTGTATTATATTCTCTTGTGGTGTTTGTTTATGTAAGTAATAATGGGTGAAATTAACATCTTTCAATAGGCATACTTACTCTGAATCCTAATTAATATTCATCACTTCATTCAAGTAGGCAATTAATAGGTAATTAGAATTAGGGACATCTCATCACCAATTCAAAAGCAATTACCAAACATAATCACAATAGTAGAAGTGTGTCGGATGTCCTCAAGGAGGCTCGCCGCGCGAATCAGTGTCAAGTGTTTCACGGACCTTGAGCACAGTAACTGCAGTATTAAAGACTAAGCTTCATACAATAATGTCCAGAAATAACACTACTGCATCATCATTATCCACAGTCGTCACAGTCACTTCAACAACTGCTAGGTGCTCCTCTTTTTAACCGACTTCAAAAAAGGAGGAGGTTCGTCAGAACGCTTTTGTCGTTTTTTTTATGTATGTTCATAGATTACTCAAAGACGCCTCAAAAAATATGTGATGTCTGCGATATCGTCGGCCGATCTCGCCGCTAGATGTGCTGGATGTAGGTTATACATACCCTGTGCGATGGCAATGCGCGATCTAGGATCAATTTATAATAAAAATAATATTGCCGGATATTTTACATAGTCTCATCTAGCTCCAAAGTAAGCAGAGCTTGTGTTATAGGTACATATATACTTTTTTTTTTGTAAATACTTACATATTATACTTACATAGAAACATCCAGAACCGAGAAAAATACTTGCAGATCATACAACCATTTGCTCCGGGGCGGGAACCGAACCAGCAACCTTCTGCGCCGTTGGCGGGCCTTGGCCCACTGCGCCACAGAGATCGTCATTTAAGATTCGAAATCCAATATTCACATACCATTTTTCAATATTCACATCAGTTAATTGCACGAAAGGAGCTCCTAAGGCGCACTTAAATCCTTTCACCACACTGGTTTGAAATAACTACTGATACGATAAAGAGAAGAAGAATATTAATTTCTAGAAATAAAATAACATTTCTTAGAATTTTGTTGTAAGTAAGAAATTAGAAATTGTTGAAAGTGTCTCTTGAAAATTTTAAGGTTCAAAAACATAGGATGTAAAGATCATTTCTAAGCATCATTTTAAGTAAGCTGTTTGATAAATACTACATATCATAGTTCCCGATCCATTGTTTTGATTTCGAAAGAACCATTGTACCTAATCCAGTTCTGCCTTTACCGAACTGAAGCTCTATCTATAGATAGGTTTATAACTGGTACTTACGATGTACATTGAGTGCTAAAATTGAAGAGCAATTATCAAAGTACAATGACCTGGCGTTTAATGTCCTATTGTGAACTATTAATATCACAAGTTTATGCGTGATGGCGACGGTAATTAAGATAACGTAGTCGGTGCAGCGCAAGGATCTTCATTAGGTCCCATTTTATTTATTGTCACTCATACATGTTGAAATAAATTAAATAGAGCAAGAAATGTTTATGCTAGTAGATTGGTTGCTTAATCAGTAGAGTCTGTAACTTCTTCAACAATTCCATGAAGCTTCGGGGCATTTCTGAAAAAAAACAGTATATATAAAGACCCATTTCGCTGTCAATAGCTCTGATCTATAAGGGATAAACAGCGAAACTCGGGACTTTGCAATAAATAGATACCTACGTGAGCCATTTAGCATTGAAATTGATGACAATACATTACGTTAAAAAGTGTTTCGATTCGAAGGAGGAAAGGATAATATTGCCAGGTGCTTTATTTAGAGAAGAAATGACAGTAAATGACTCAAATACATTTTCGATTTCACAACTTACAAATTCCATTGTAATTTAATTAGAGTAGAATAAGTGTCTAGCCTAGTAAATATGTAGGTATTCTGACTTCTGACTAACATAAGAGCTAGCAACAGAGAAGGAAAACTTGAAACAAATCCGGCCCGGTGCCAGCCGTTAGTGTGGGTACCCTAAGAAGAACTGCGCTATCAAACAGAATCCCAGGCAGAGTGACGTCAGTGGAGAGGAAACTTCACCCACCTCAGCTTTCTGGAGTGGATCCATGACCGAAAGTTTTCAATTTCAAATAACTGCTCTGTAACTTGACTGACGTTACCTAAATCACCTTCAACAGATGAACGAAGGCCAATGATGATGATGATGATGTAGGTATGTATGTGTTCCTCCTATTAATATTTAGGTATTTTAAAAATATAAATGTCTTCAATATAAATGAGGATAGATGGGTTACCTTTAACATAGCGATGCCGGTGCAAGTGAACACATCGTATGCCCTGCATGGGTAACTTAGGTACTGCCTCAGGTCTTTCTCCACGCAGTCTTTGATAGCCTTTTCCACGGCTTCAGACCACTCCTTGTGAGTGTCGGCCCATTGACGGAGGTGGTTTCTGTACGATTCTTTGTTGAGGGTATTTTTGTCTGTTAGGAACCCAGATTTTTCGAAGATGCATTGTACATCGTTACACTAAAAATAATACATCCATACTTATATTATAAATTTGAAAGTGTCTTTATCTGCCTGTCTATTTGTTTGTTTGTTTCCTTTTCTTGGCTAAACGGTTGAACGGATTTTTATGAAATTTGGTACGAAGATAGATTTTTATCTTGGGGACGGGCAATGACTCTATTTTAAGTAGGTATCACGCGTTGGAAGCCGCGGGCAACAGCTTGTTAGTAATATGTGCGAAATGTTTGGCTGTAGGTCTATGCTGACACAGCAATTTCAGTGATATTCAAAATGATACAAATAATAACAAAAATAAGATTTTTTTGAGTTAATAAATTTATTTATCAAGGTCTCGGAACTTTAAAATGTAAACACTTCCGCTGAAAATAAATTACTATTATTTTGATTTTATATTATCGTAAGTATTTAAAATGTAATGTCGATTCAACAACTGAACAATGGCAAATCAGATAATAAAATCATGTTAGAAGCGAGGAACAGGCAATACCTACTAACACAATGAATAGTTATCATCACGTAACAAAACAAATATACGAGAAATATTCAGAGATATATGAGAAAAATATTTCATGTCTGACTGGCCTGTCAGCTCAATTGGTAGTAGCTCTGCCTTCTACGCTGTAGGTTTAGGGTTTGATTCCCTCCCAGTATAAACATTTAAGTGAAGAACATAGGTGTTTGTTCTGTGTCTGGGTGTTATAAAGTATCGTATGTATGTATTTAAAAATATATAAGTATTCTATCAGGCATCTAGTCACCATAATACAAGCTATGCTTAGTTTGGGACTAGATCGAGTTGCGTGCAATATATATAAAAAAAAATGTATACCATATGACGCAATACATATTTGTAATATCTAAGAGCAAGCTACAATATACTCATATTACAATTGAATAGTAATGTAATTTACATGTATGTGGCATGTGGCACATGTATGTTGATGACTTCTGTGGCGCAGTGGGCTAACATCCGGCTGAGACACAGAAGGTTGCGGGTTCGATTCCTGCTGCGGGACAAATATTTGTATGATCTGCAAGTATATAATATGTAGATATGTATTTAAAAAAAAGTATTTAAGTAGTATATCAGTCATCTGGGTAGCCCATAACACAAGCTCTGCTTACTTTGGGGACAGGTGATGATGTGTGAAATTTTCGGCATTATTATTATTATTATGTGGCACATGTTTTTTCAAATCATAAAATAATTTTTACATCACTAATTACGTTTTAAAAACTAAAAAGAAAACTGACTTCATTGAATGAAAGTTGAGCCCATATATATATATATATATATATATATATACAAATAGAACCTCATCCTTTTTTAAAGTCGATTAAAACCATTGGAAATTCACAAGAAAGCAAAATATTGGAATTTCGTTGACCAATCGGGAAGTATCCTTTCAAATGAAAAAATATTTTTTTCAAATCGGTTCATTAATGACGGAGTTATGAGGTAACATACAAAAAACTAATTGAACCTTCTCCTTTTTGAAGTGGGTTAAAAATGAGAAGGTTCAATTCGTTTTTTTTTTCTTTCAATGAAGTCAGTTTTCTTTTTTGTATTTAAAACGTAATTATTGATAATAAAATTATTTAAACCGAAACCCGCTACATATTCTGTGCTGGGGTTACCATGGACTATCATTATTGCAGTGTATAAAATAATATATCTCTATCCATACAAATATAATAAATTTGGACGGATAAATTGAACAGATCTTGATAAAATTTGGTAAAGAGATAAATTGTATCTTTGGGATTGACATAGGCTACTGTTTATGTAGGTACCACGCGTGCAAAACCGCGTGTCTATGCTAGTTTGTAATAAACATTAACCGGGACAGTCGTCTACCGACCCCTATGACTCTATAGACATTCTGGATGAAACTGGGTAATTTGAACACAGATATGTCTAACTAGGTTAATGAAATGATGGAAAGTTACTCGAGGACCGGTGGTAGTGGCATCCTTGCCTTCCGATCATAAGGTCGTGGGTTCGTCCCTGGTCGTGCATCAATGGCTTTGTTCTTACTACAATATTTATGGGCCATACCTGTGTTCTCATACGATGATAGAAAACCAAGGAAACCGGCATATCCTAGAATCTATAAAAATCTAAGGTCATTGGTTAGTACTATAAGCGATGGGCTTGCAGCCTGTCACGTACGGAATACTGACATTATTTATATGATAATAAAGCTTGGGATGAAACTGCTCCAACTAGGTATCCGTAATTGGCAAGGATCATACATAAAGTGTTAAGACCAGACGAGTTTCTTGCCGGATTCTTCTTGAACTGGGGTTAGGAGAAACCATCAACTAGATTCACTAGCATGTAAGAAGACGATTCAAAGATTAATTTAATTGAACTGACCGAAAACGTTATTTACAGAAATAATTACAAAAATGTACAGATAATATACAATAATATCAAATACAAGTGCAACAGTTGAGCTATTTAAGGACCGTTTCAAACAATATATAGATAGTTCAACTGATCCAGATCACTGTCAGAGGGCAGCGTTCCCAAGGCTCTGATGGCGTTGTCACGTTAAATGGCAATGCGCTACGCTAAGCCAGATAGGAGCCAGTTCTCTTATATTGAATAAGGAATGTTTTTATTTAGATTTTGTTTTTTTTATTTACTATTTACTGTGCAAAGCGTGGGTATGTGTCGTAACTCAAAAAACCTCCAAGTGACTAATGATTACTTGGAGGTACTAAAGGGTTGTAAGCCAACATCGGCCGCTCGCCCAACTAGTAACCCAATAATTGTTGACATTTTAAAATCTAAATTTGCTCATTTTATTTAAAATTCACATGACATCATAATTGAAATTATTATTGTTATTTATTGATTGATAGATTTTCTTGTTTGCTCTGTAATTCTACTAACCACTCTCAATTTGATATACGTGTTACTAACAAAATGGATGTACTATGTCTGAATAAATGAATTTAAATTTCAATTTCAATTTAAAGAAGTACTTACTGGCCCAGGTAGTTTGGGAGTGGAACATTCCAGCAGTTGTTTCGTGTTCCCCAACTCTGGTATATCACAGCATGCGGATATAGGTTTCTGTGAAATACAACAAAGTTGTTTGATCTATTTTTTATCATGTCTGTGTGAACTTGTCAATAGCTAAGATACCTACCTACTATTCGGAGAGTTACAGCGTAATGGATTGTTCACACTTCACCTGCCAACAGAGCCCGGCGGGTTGATGTCGTCGGCATTTTGAAGTATTATTGTCGCCGCTATTAAGAAGGAGCCCACAGCAAATTAAATTTGTTTAGAAAAAAATTGTTTATTTTTTAACACTATTTGGGGGCTATAAATGCTCGTTAATTAAAGGAGTAATATTAATAAAAGAAATACATATTTTCAATAGTTTGCCTTCTACTTCCTCGTTTAAAATTGTTTTGAAAGTAACCGTTAGTTTTATAATTTAATTATTAAATGTTATCTAAAATATTCAAAAATCATCATCTTCTAAAGTTGACGTCCTTTTAACGCGCAGCTTACACTAATAGGAAAGCAATCTAATTAAAACATTACTCCCTAATCTCTTCTAGAATTACTTAATTAAATGTTTTCTGTTAAAAAAATCGCAATTTGAGCGCCGTGAATACGCGTAAAATAATTTGATCAAGGAGTCGCCTCAACACGCCGGACTGTGTTGGCGGGTCGGCGGGTTTGGTGTGTAGAAACCTTTAAATCATGCATATGTTAGAATTTACAGTGAATCACAAAATATTACCTAAGGTATCACAATACCTCTTTCGCTTTTGTTTGTTTTGCACCACTGGAAAAACACTATACGTGTGCAAAATTAATTCTATAAATATGTCTTTGTAATCGTAGTAAACAAAACACTCACAATTATATGTCCCATATATGCTTAGGTACATATTTTTTTAACTTACCAGTGTTGCACCCTTATATCTTCCCTGCCAGGGCAAATCTGCTAGACTTAATCCCATCTGAAAACCATTAAATCGTTACATTAATTAATTTATCATGCGAAAGTTTTAAGAGCAATCAATTAATATAAGTTATAAATAACTGGAAATTTAACTTATTTTTAAAAAGACTTACCAATGACACAAACATTATGAAAACTTTAGTATTCATATTTTAGTCTTTAAATTAAAAATATTAATAACGCAAAGATGGATGTCGCCGCGCAAGTACATTAACAGAATGCATGAAATATTCGCTTTCTCTGTTAGTATTGTTTACGATACTTTATCAATAACTGGGCAGCTATCTGCATAAATACTCTCGGAATATCTTGACATTGTTGATGAGGTATTGACCTATTTATTGATGTGATATATACCTACTTTCTCGGGGAAAAATGTTATTAACAAAGGAATTGTGTTTCGAAGAACTGTTAAGGATATTTTTGTCAAGAAAGATGAATAATGTGTTTTCTCAGATTGCGTGTTCAATTTGCAGTTTTCACATGATACAATTTGAAATTTGTTAAAGATAAAGAAAAGTTTGACCTCCAATCCTCCCCCATATACCTATGAGCAAAATGAACATGAAAATAAATACTCCAATCAGCAAACATTTTGTAGATACAAAGGTTGTATTAAAATTCCTTGTTTCAAAAGTTACTTACAGTCGCAAAAAACGCAGATAGATACCTATTATGAAGCCATACTAAACAGATTCTTTTTTGACCGCCATTGTAGTTTCGCCACACGTCTTCTTCGGTGATATCTAGTTCTGGAATAATGCGTTAGATGGCAGCACATGTATGATTTACATTTAGCGAACAACTGTACCTGCTAATTTAAATTCTGGGTATGCCATACATTTTACCGAATCATGTTTTAATATCCTAGCTTATGTATATTACTGTCCTAGAAACTGATGTAATAAAATTGAGCTCAGACCAAACGTTTATTAAATGTATATCCCAATTATGTATCTAATAACAATGATTACTATCAATCCATATACTACATACATGTAACCTTAATGAAGAAATAAAATCCCCAGTGCGGCTTAAAAGCAAACATTATCTGAACAAAACTGAGTTTACTTATTATTGTGTTAATTCCCAGCATGAAAATCGAAGGCTTCGGCGCACTTCGCATAGGAAAGACCATTATAACTTCGGCAAGGTTCGCATTGTGCATTATTTGAATGCAAAACCTCGTGCAATAGTTGGACAAGTTTAGTAAGATGAGGATATTTTGTAAACTACAGTCACACCGCAGCAAGTTGTATAGAAATGTTCGACTAATAAACTTATATGGACATATATAATGGAAGGTAGATAAACCTATTAATTTTCACAATAAGGCCCTGACTAGACCAGGAGAGATACTACATCATATAATTACGTTTTAAAAACTAAAATGACAACCGACTTCGTATAAAAAAGCAAAATATAAAAATTTCGTTATATCCAAGTAGATGACAGTTTTTTTCAGTTTTTTATATTTAAAAACCATACTACTGAACATACTCCTTTCACTTGAAATCAGTTTTTTTCAAATCGGTTCATAAATGACGCAGTAATCAGGTAACAAACATTTAAAAAAGTACAGTCGAATTGAGAACCTCCTCCTTTTTTGAAGTCGGTTGAAAATATTTCGATTCGAGTTCGATTTCTTTCATTTGTGTGATGAACATAGGTGTTTGTTTTGTGTCTGGGTGTCGTAATAAATATGTATAAGCACATAATACAAGCTATGCTTAATTTAAATAAAAAAATAATGTCAGACATTTCACACTGCATCATCTAGCCCCAAAGTAAGCAGAGCTTGGTTTATCACATGACTGATACACTACTTATATACTTATGTTGTTGTTTGTAAATATATATATATTATACATATAAAATACCCAGACCCAAGACAAATACTTGCAAAGAAAACATTTGTCTGTCACCATAGCAACAAACTTCGTAATTTCGCAGCTCCACAACAGCTGTACCATGTGAAGAGAGTAGCCTACGATAAGCAACCGTAAAATCTGTGACCGGATAATTTAAGAACCGCAAAATTATAATAATTATTATATTAATACGTAAAGCAAAAACTTTATACCCCTTTTTACAAAAATTGCGCGGACGGAGGAGTATTAAATTTCGCACACTTATAGTTTATATAGAGGAGTGCAGAATGCGAATATTTTTTTTTAATTATACATAAAAAATACATTATTTATTAATTAATTTTGGTCGAATTTCGACCAGTGTGCGACCACTTGTAATAATAAAAAGACTAATATTGGTGGACGACCACACAACACCATCTAGCCTCAAAATAAGCATAGCTTGTATTATGATGACTAGATAGCTGATATAATACTTTTATATTTTTAAATACATACATAAGGTACTTTAAAACACCCAAACACAGAACAAACATCTAAGTTCGTCACACAAATGCGTGTCCTGGGAGGAAATCGAACCCTCAACCAACAGCTCAGAAGGCAGAGCAACTACCAACTGAGCAGATAGGCTAGTCATAAATTAATATCTGTGATTGACCTGGTTTATTAGTATATTTAATTCCTTCTCTATAAACGCTAGACGTCGCACTAATCATCACTGAAACATAATTGGTATTGGTTGAGGTAGGGACTACCTAGGGTCATGGATTTGAGTTCCAAAAAGTCTGTTTTTAAGTAATGCAGATTCATTGAAGATGCCTGCTAGGTTTAGACATAAATAAACAGTTACACATACATCGATAAGTCTAATTAGAATTCAGCCTGCAGATACAGTACTGGGAATAGCGGAAAGCTGAAGCGATTTGCATTGAAACTGAAGAATTGGTGTATAGTGTGTTGTAATAATAAATCGAAGTAGGTACAAGTGTAGGCAGAGCAACTGAACGTAAAACTGGATGTCAGATTCAGATTCAGATATTTATTTTACCATAAACGTTACATTGCATAACATTGGCATGTCAAACAAAAAAAAATACAATGTCACATAAAAAAAAACACAATCAATAACAAGACTTATTTTTAAAACTATGTATAGATAAGTATAGTCAGTTGGCAAGGTTCTATGAATGCAAATCAGAAAATGAACAGCTCATGTATTCGCTGATGTTGTAGAATGGGTGACACTCAAAAAATATTTTTATTTTCCTTTTGAAGTCGTTTAGGGGTAGTCGTGTTATTGCTAAAGGCAACTTATTATAGAGTACGAGCTTTAGACATTCACCTTGTTTAAAAGTTTTTACTAATCGAGTCCTTGGTACATGTAGTTTCTCTTTATTGCGAGTGTTAAAATTGTGAATGTGCATTTTCATTGGGAATTCAGGTTTTTTCGAATGTATTTTTAAAGAGGGAATTCATAATAAACACAGATACAACTGTTAATATTTTAGTTTTTTTTAAATAAGCTCTCACCGATGTTAACCTATGTAGCCCGTATATAATTCGCAGTGACCTTTTCTGACAATTAAGGACCCTGTTAATTTGGGAGGCATTGGGAATTCAGCATTTTTCAAATGTATTTCTAAGAGGGAATTCATAATAAACACAGATACAACTGTTAATATTTTAGTTTTTTTTAAATAAGCTCTCACCGATGTTAACCTATGTAGCCTGTATATAATTTGCAGTGACCTTTTCTGACAAACAAGGACCCTGTTAATTTGGGAGGCATTTCCCCAAACTGTTACTACATAGCTAATTATGGAATGGCAGTATGCATAATAAACTGATATAAGAGTAAGTCTGTCAACAATAGGCCTCAGTTTAAACAATACGTAATTTGCGCTGGCCAATCTTTTATATATTTTATGAATGTGACTTCCAAACGATAAAGTGGAATCCAGAGCACATCCCAAGAATTTTACGTCGTGTTGATTATTACATTTACTATTATTTTTTGATTGAACATTTAAAATTGTGCTTTTGTCAGTATTCAAAATAATTCCGTTCGTCCTAAACCAACACTTTAGTTTACCCATAACAAGATCTGTTTGTTCTTCAACTACTACTAACTTCCTATCTCTAACACCAACGTGTGTATCGTCGGCAAAATAAGTTATAAACGAATTATCAGGAAGACAATTTGGCAAGTCATTGACGTATATTAAGAACAGCAAAGGCCCAGAATTGAACCTTGCGGCACTCCTATAGTGCTGTGTTCTTCTTTACACTTGATATTTTTGACGGTACTAATCTGAATTCTGCTTTTAAGATACGACTGCAATATTTCCAATTCAACGCCTGCAAAACCATAGAACCTAAGCTTGTGCAGTAAGATATCATCCCTTAAATAATCGAAAGCTTTGGATAAGTCACAAAATACACTAGAAACTTTCTGTGACTTATCCATTGCCTCTAATATAAAGTAAACCGTTTTCCGTATTGCCATTTCTGTGGATTTGTGTTTTCGAAAACCATACTGACTTGGTGTCAATAGTTTATTATAGGTACTCAAAAAAAGATATGACTCTATTTTAAATTGCAGTTTCTAATATTTTTCACAATACGGCAAGATACATACTGGTCTATAATTTCCCATATCTGAAGTATCTCCTTTTTTATATAGGGGTATTATTTTGCATAGTTTTAGATTATCTGGGAATATGCCTTGCGTAATACATTCGTTAAAAAAAATTAAAAGTAGGTTTGACATACTGTCATCACCCAAAATTAACTCTTTCATTGTTTTAGTGTCCATATCTTAAATATCTTTAGATGTCTTAGATTTAATGCTCAAAAATTTTTTTTTATTTCAGGTTGGGTAATTAGGGTAAAACGTATCTTAGTCATAGATGGAATTCCTAAATATTCACTACATAACAGTCTTCTACTCGTACATTTATATTTTTCGTGAGCTTGTGAGCGATATTATTAAAAAAGCCGATATTATATGTCCGTCTGAATTTCGAATTTGATTTATTGCATTTGAACTGTCAGTCCGAGTATTTTTTTGTTCTTTAACAATTTTCCATCAGGTTTTTATTTTGTTAGAAGATTTTTGTATTCTTGTCGCATAAGTTAGTTTTTTTGCTGTTTCTAACACTCTTTTGAACCTTTTTTTTATGTTTCTTTAGGCTAATTTTTCTATTTTACAAAATTTCTAATTTTTCTAAATTATTTTTTGATGTTAGTATACCCTCAGTTGCTAGATTGTTTTTTTTTTTGTATTATTATATTTTACCTTTTTTAGTGGAAATGCCGTATAATAACAAAATTTCAGGTGGTTCATCCTTATGATCATTTCCTCATTTGCATCACAGGTACTGTCCACTGCATTATTAACATTATTAAAATCTTTACAGAACAGATAGTTAAGGTATAATTTATTCATTTGAGAAATAATTCTTATTGTACGCTCTTCGATTTTACTCTTAATTCCAACAGAACTCGTTTTATATTTCAGTAAAATAACAATATGATTTGATAGCTTGATATTAAGTACCTTACCAATGTGACATTTAAAATTGATGTCATAATTAATTATAAAATTGTCTATACATGTAGCGCTCGTTTTCTTAGTTCTCGTGGGTTCATTTAAAATAACATTGCATTTGAATTCATCTAAAAGTTTTATAAAACATTTTACTGTATTTTTATTGTATTTATTCCACTCACAACATTTAAATTGAAGTCTCCTGCTATTACAATGCTTTTATTTTCTTTATGTGATTTTTCAAGAACTCTTGTCATTATGTCCTCAAATATTACATAATCGTTGTCAGGCCTATAAGCACATACAATAATTAATTGACAATATTTTAATTCAATCGCTGATAATTCGCAATTCATTTTTTGAAATGAATTACGAATTAATTAAATTTAATTAATTAATTGCTAAGCTTGGTTATGTCATGTCTTATTTAATAATCCATGGATGGTGTATCCATCAACTTTCTTTCTAAAAATTCTTTAGAGTCGCGGTAGGCCACCTGGTGTGAGATGCGACTTGCGTAGACAAGTTGGGGGCAGGCCACGTATTGTCTACTTCCAAGAACGTAGGTGCCTAATGCTGCTGCAGGAGATCTAAAGAGGCGGAAATATGCATCTATTGGCAATGGTTATATATTCCTTACTTTCGAAGTAATTTAAACCAAAGGCATGACTCCTATTCAAAGACTTACCCAAGAGACCGGTGAACGAAACGAATGATGAAAATGCTAGTCCTTACCTCGGATAAAGGATCAGTATGAGTATTTAACGAGGTAACGCTGGCAGCCATTTGGGCACTTTACCTGCGGTCAGTGACCTGCGCTCTGTATCTTTAAAATATAATAGTTTTTACTGTTTTTATGTAACACTGCATCGTGATCTGGATCAATTGAGCTATCTATAAGTATATTGTTTTGAATAGTTCTTACGAATCTTAAATCACATGATCTATTTTATATAAATCTAGGCACCGACACTGTTTCGATTTTCATCTAGAGAATCTTCACGGTTCGCACTCATTTGTGCGAACCATGAACTCGAGCGGCAACGAGCGGACCGCGGATCAAACTCACCCTGATGAAGATTCTCTAAATGAATCGAAACAGTGTTGGTGCCTCCATCGACAAAATAATACGTGAGTAAACCCCGTGTTTATCAAAATTTATAAATCTCATATCGCTCTGCCTATAACAAAGCCCGAACCCTAACAGCATTTACAAAGAGTTTTACGTCTCCGGGCGTAAGGGTGTACATAGTGATCACTCGAGCGTCTTTATGCCTCGTAAACGCGACCTTAGTACTTCTCAATTATGAGATTAGTGACGCATGCCTTCGCAAATATAACCACGTATTGGGTCAAGTTGAGGGGGTTGACTTGATAAGAACTCTTACTTCTTTAGTAAACATCTTTTGAGGCTGGCTAGAGATAATTATGTGTAATAAAAACATGTTATATGCAAGAACAAATCTCATATTCAAATCTAAGCATATCATTTTTCAATCAATTTCAGACTGACCTGTCTGCTCTTTTGGATCGATTCCCTCCAAGAGAAAATACTTCTATCATGAACATGGTGTTTGTTTGGTCTGGGTGTTTAGAGTATCATATTTAAATATGATATTCTATCAGTCATCTGGTCACCGTAATACAAGCTATACAAGCTTAGCTAGGGACTAGAAGGTATTGTTTGCATTGTCTACTAAAATTATTAGAAAATGAATACTTAGGTATATCAAAGTCAAAGTCAAAAGATACTTTATTCAATACAATCATAAGGATCAGTTTGAAACGTCTTACATACAAAGTGAATTTAGGTGTCAATTCGTCCTAACTCAAGCCCGAAAAGAACCGGCAAGAAACTCGTCCTGGTTCTAGCGCCAAAACTAATACAAGAGAGTTTATACATTTCAAGTCTGTCGTTTAACACATTTGAAATTCGTTTGTGTCGATTCGTCTAAAGGCATATCTCAGATCGAGCTTAAGGTTTGTTTTAAAACAGGCTTAAGACTTTAGACTCTTGGTTCTAGACTGAAGGTTCTAGTCTAGACTTGTATTTTGTTATGTAATGTGCACCACCAGGTAAGTACGTAGGACCAGTTAATAGAGCTGATGACGTCATTGTTAAGCGCTAATATATATACCTAGGATGTTAATCTGGGGCAAATGAAATGCGTATGGAAAGTTTTCAAGTATGTTCACATTGTTTCCAAAAACTTTAGCAACCCGGAAAGCGATATGAACATTACTTGTACTGTTCACTGAACTTAACAACCCAACTTTGGCAACAAAACGGTGGTTAATTAATATAAACGCATGGAGGAAAGCAGTTTTGAATTTTGATGGAAGATGAAAAGTTTTGAAATGAATTAAATAAAGTTTACTAGAAGCATAAATACATAAAATAACTATTAATTTTATTTGAAAGGTTACTGAAATAATAAACTTTTCAAAGAAATGCAGACTAATGTATAGAAGTACCTTAAAGGTATTGGAGATGTATAAAATAGTAAGAGTGACCAGGGCAGTAGTGCATTGAGCAAACGCTCGGCTGAGAAACAAGACGATGTGGGTTAGAGAGGTACATACTGTGTTTTTTTTTCAACATTTTTGTGTATACCTATAAGATTATTTAGAACCAGAAAAAGCTACTGTCCGTAAACTTTACACAGAAATTATATGTAGACGAGTTTTTTAAGAACTACATAGTTTAATGGGTGCAGTTTTTATTTTATTTATTTATATACATTCGGAAATATTTCAGACGGAATAAACTTTCATCCGTTGTCTTGTTCCGTAGAAGTTTCCGGATGTGTACTGACTGCAGTAACACAAGGGACAGTCGCCATGAAGGCTTAGATCTGAGGCTGTAACTCTTTATGAGCTCTAAACTGAGCTGTAGGCATGGACATTGTCGGTGTTCGTGCGTCCCATGGTTTTATAACTAATTGTCGTATTTACGACCGATAAATGACTATCTGCAAATGGATGATGAAGATATGGAGATTTGTACAAATGAGTAAGACGATCGTTCCCACTTGTTTTAATTCCCATATTGATAAGACAAATGATTCATAAAAAGCCTCGTTTATCCCAAAACATTAGTAGGACATGAGCCTCTGAGGCGCACTTTAATCCTTTTACCACACTGGTAAGAATTAACTAGTGACACGATAAGAAGAAGAAGTAGGACAAATGGGAAAAGAAGTCTCATATGACAAGCTTAAGTGCTCTTGCTAGTATAGCAATATGTACTAGGTACACAGAAATACGAAGAGCTCACATAAATCTTGACTTTACCAAATTACTTTGATTGGCACTTAATTAATTTAAATCAATTATTCTTGCTTTGTAAATAAATATAATTTAATATTTGTGGACAATGCATACAACACAATGTAGTCCCAAACTAAGCATAGCTTGTATTGTGACCAGATGACTGATAGATACATATATATTTTTAATTACGTACATAAGATACTTTATAACACCAGGACAGAAAACAAACACCTATGTTCATCACACAAATGTTTGTTTTAAGGATTCGAACCCCCAACCTACAGCGTGGAATGCAGAGCTACTACCAACTGAACTGACAAGCCAAAATAAGTACTAGGAACGCAAAACCACCAAGAGGTTAAGACTTTTTGTTTAATAAGAATGATTAATTCACGGAACACCTACCAATAGGCTATCGTAGTATCCAGAACAATCGATAACCTCTAAGAATGTTTTACGACATTATATTATTTCAAATAAATAAAAAAATACTCCAAGTCGAGGATAAAAGTCGAAAATTATTATATTAAATACCAACACACCTCTTACATACTAGGTGAATTTAGGTGCCAATTTCTCTTAACCCAAGCCCGAGAAGAACTTGCAAGAAGCTCTTCTTGGTTCTAGCGCTTTTTTGCATGATCCTACCGTAGGCGTTGCTACAAAAATCTAATACATTTTATTAGAGACTAGCAAACCTGACCCGGCAAACTTCGTGACGCCTTAATAAATCAATAACTAAAAATAATCATATATACTCACCTTTTAAACCTTCCCTGGACTACGACAAACATTTCAACACCAAAATCAGCTAAATCAGTTCAGCCGTTCACGAGTTTTAGCCAGACTAACGAACAGTAATTGATTTTTATTATACAGATTTTATTATACATCTCAAATGTGTCAGTTAACAGTCCGAAGACATAGCAACATAAGGCCATGCATTCTTATCAATAATACATATAGTCATTTACATTTAATTAGCTTTATTCAAAAGACTATACACATTACCCACAAAAGACTTATTTACATTATCTAGTCGAAACCTAGGGATGTATAATTTGTTTCTGTTCCTTGTATTGATTCTATGAAGATCAATATTTTGCTGAAACATAACTCTATTTTTATGAGTATATAACCAATTTTCATTTACAAATATTGTGAAGCTATTGTAAGAATATTAATTTCTTTGAATATATCTCTCAGACTCTCGTGGTTTCATTTTATAATTGGCACGTATTGCCGCTTTTTGAAGAAGTAATATTTCTTCAAAACTATAGCTGACATATAGGTAGATGGATAGGAATTAACGTCGGACTAGCTAAATAGGTCAAGGTGGTAATAACTCGTTAACATGATCCCGTAAGTATTTTCTCGAGTATTTTAGACGTGATAAACACGAAAGCCTGCGTAGACCATGACCTCAACACCTTAGAGTCATCTGATATACTTATCTATCCCTCGTCGTAGGGTGACCAAAATATATCAAAAAAAAATATGCCTCGGGGAAATTATAAGTTTCATAGTTTCATGTTACAATAAAAATCATAAAATAGTATCCACTCTTGAGGAAGAAAGTATATGTCTATTGGTACCTTCTTAACCTTTATATAGATCGTTTTAAACGGTCCTTAGATATATGTATCTACTGATGGACTATTATTGTATAATATCAAAAAAATTCTAAAATGAGTGGCCTTATCGCTAAAAGAGATCGCTCTTCCAGGCAACCGTTGGATGGACAGAATAAACAAAAACAGAATTGCGGTGGTGTACAAATATATACATAATATATAATACTAATATAAGAAAATACAAAATATTATGATAATTATGCCTATCTACATGCCTACAGATTTATGCAAAACAATAATAATAATAAGTAGCGATGAATGATTCCAACCAGTTAGCAGATTCCAAAACTGACCTTGCCAAATGTTATTGATAGCCAGCTCGACCAACATTGAAATTGATGGAGAGGCAAAGAATCTTGTAGATTCCATGATCTTCCTAGGTCTTAAAAACCACTAATTAAAACACTTGCTGGTAGGCTTAATTCCGCTGCATATGCAGTTCGTGCGATACCGTGGCTTGCATGTAGCTTGTATATGTAGGCCCTATCGAAACCGACATATTTGAGCCTTTTCAAGTCCTCGGCACCATCAGCTGCCACACAAGCTCTTACAAAAGTTTTCGACAGATGGAATGTCGACGCAAGTAGCGTCCCATACCAATACAATATACAATATACAATACACTACTCACCTCCCAAAGGACAAGAGTCATACCATCAGGCCTCTTACGACCATCACGTATTAGACCATCTCATCTTTACAACATCAAATATTGCTTCTCTCTGCTCCACGTCAGTTGGTTTACTTATCCCTAAAACACATCGTCGACCCATAATGTCAAGTTCGTGCTGCTGAGATCTTTCAGATGCCGATTTAATCTTGTTAAAACTAACTGGGACCATTTTTCAGGGCTTAAAGATGCGAAACTAATGGTCTTAGGCCCAATCCAATAAGAATTAAATTCTCCACTTACGAAACAATCAGGCTACTCTCAGGATCATGTAGTATATAGTCACCATCCAACATAAGCGCTCTCTGAAATATACAGCCGTATCACTGGACACATCACGCTACAAAACCCCACTGCCAAAACATGAAGATAAAAGTGGGTTCTCGAAACTACACTACAATGCCTTTAAGTGAGTTTTGAAGATTGCAAAATCATAGTCACAGTGATGGTCTGAAAGCGGTAACAGAGCGAAACGTGGGCGCCTTATCTCCGTCATCTCAGCCCAATCATATTTCCCTTTGTTTGCCGGCGTCTCCTGTAAGCCGGACGACGCTATTGTCCTCTTAAGAGAACGTTTTCTACTATAGTCCTTATTTAGAATCGAGTTCAAATCGAGATATTGTTCATATTCAGTTCTGAGGGAATCTCTTCGCAAAAGTACATGTTACGAACTACAATTATCTACAAAGCATTTTGTCAGTTTGTTTTTGTATAATTGTATTATGTAAACTCGTACTTTGGTTTCCTCGATACAGGCGTCGCCTAGTGAGGAAATCACCAGATACCTCAAAAACTGTAACGATTTGTCTGCTAACTACATAGGTTTTTTTTGGGTTAATAATAATTATTCTTAGATAAAATATTATTTTTAGTTAAGCTTTTGTGTGTTTTGCTGTAATAAATATATTTTTCATTTTTTCATTTTCATATTTTTACTAGCTGCTGCCCGTTGCTTTGCACGAAAGAAGTAACCTATGTATTTCCCTAAGAAACAATCTATCTCTTCACCAAATTTCATCAAGATCCGTTCAGCCGTTTTGCTTTAAAATTCAATAAACAAACAGACAGACAGAGACACTTTCAAATTTATAGTAAGGTTTTACTGGTTTTACAGGAAGTAGTAATTTTGAACAGTACCTAATAATAATAATAAATGTTGCTGGACAATGCACACAACACCATCCAGTCCCAAACTAAGCATAGCTTGTATTATGGTGACTAGATGACTTATAGCACACTTATATAATTTTAAATACATACTGATGGTACTTTATAATACCCAGATAAACACATGTATTCATATCACACAAATGTTATCAATGTCTTGTTTTTCTATGATGTTTTGTGAGTTAAAGGCCACATTGGTAGAGGACCAAATAAATATTACGATTGACACCATTTAATGGCACCTGTGAACCCCATTCAAACACTGAACAAAGAATGCCCCATAAACCTTCATTATCCCCAAGATAATGTACCTATTCATATCATACGTAATATAGTTATCAAAACACTTATGTCTTAAATTTGGGGGCGTATATAAAATAATGCCCGACATTTCACACAGCATCATCTTGCCCCAAAGTAAGCAGAGCTTGTACATGACTTATATACTAGTTGTATAGTTTTTTGTTTTTATATATTATACATGAAAACACCCAGAAAGCGACAGCGACAAATACTTGCAGATCATGCAAACAGTTATCCCGCGGCGGAAATCTAACCTTCAACCTTCTGTGTCTCAGCCAGCTCACTGCACCATAAAGGTCGTCACATAGGAATCATACTCAAACTCATCTCAAGCATAGATTGAATGAAAAAGACGAGAAGAAATAAAAGAGACAGATCTGAATGAAAAAACTTATCAGCTGTCTGCGGCTTCGGCGTGTGGTACCTATGTAAAATAGCCTGTCTTTTCTATCTTCTTACCATAATCTAAATTTCTTCCAGATCCATTCGGCCGTAAAAAGGTAACAGACAAACGGACGGACAGACACATTCGAAATAATAATAGTACCTAATAATAATCTATGCTTATAATGTGATGTGAGATGGAGTATCTATAAGCATTGTTTAGTCCAACTGTGAATCTGTCCAACTGTGTTTGACAGGATAGATTATACTATTTGGAAAGTTTTCACTTGCCGTAGACATATAGGTAACTAGCGACCCCCCTGGATTCGCACTGGGACTATTTAGTTAAAATTTAGATGTACATATTCAATTAGACGACCTCTGTGACACAGTGGGCCACGGCCCGGCTGAGACGCAGTAGGTCGCGGGTTTCTTTCCACCGCGGAACAAATGTTTATATGCAAGTATTTATCTCAGGTGTTTCTATGTATAATATGTATATATTTACAAAAAAAAAGTATCTAATTAGTAATATCAGTCATGTGGTACCCATAACACAAGCTCTGCTTAGGTACTTTGGGGCCAGATGATGCTGTGTGAAATGTCTGCCATTATTATTATTATTAATTATTATGAAACTATTAAGTTCGATAAGGATTTTCTATTTCCGTGTTTTGATTTGATGTGACAGCGATTGTTGTGACTATAGTATTTTTAAATTTTGCGATCAGACTTTATATTGTTTTAGTAGTTAACAGTTATTTATCGATTACTTCCATTTAATAAAGGAATAAATTAAAGGTAATACGCAATTAACACGCTTTAAATAATAAAACAACATTAACTTCTCCCTCTGTTTGTCTGTCAGTCTGCCTGTCTGTCTGTCTATCGTCTGTATATCTGTCCATAAGTCAAAGCAATAAAAAATATGGCGTAAATCACATATCAAAATATGATTTTGTTACAAACAATTTTCGGCGCTTTCATATTTTATTACGGCGTAAGTAATAATAGTAATTGATGGTGAAAAGCCCACAGTTCCTTTTCAGATACGAAACCCTAAAAATAAAATATATACCCAATAGTATCGTAACACCCCGAGTAAAGTAACCAACGACAGGAACCAAGTCAGCCTCTCTCCCAACTCAGCCTGCCATCAAAATGCCCCCACACAAAAGGCAAAATAAAACATAAAATAAAACGCAAATTTAACATAACATAAACATGTTAAATTTAGTATAAACATGTAAATTCGTTATTAAAAACTTATTTTTATGACAACATAGCTGGTTCGGGTAATAAATCAAATAAATAATAGCTTTCAACAAAAAGTAAGAGACAAACGAATTTATCATTTTCCTGAATTTGTCTCCAAGTCCAGTTTTCGTAGAGCAAAGGGTGAGAGCAATTTATCGCAGAAATGGCCGCTATTACGAAGAAACTGATTTGTCTCGCTATTGTCTCGGATAGAGGGGTTTTACTATAGATATAGGCATTTAAGTTGTAGAGATGATCAAAGTTTGAGGTTGAAAATCAAAGTCCCAAGATCATAACAGAAAAGCAAAAATAATTTGACCAAACGCGTGTGACCTCGCACAGTAAATACTTCCGAAGTCAGAAAGAATTACAACGGCTCAGGTCCAAAATCAATAAAAACCTATAAAAATAAAATAATGTTGTATAGAGTTGTATAGAGATTTACCACATCAAATCTTAATATCTTTATATTGTGGGCAATGCACACAACACCATCTAGCCCTAAACAAAGCATAGCTTGTATTATGGTGACCAGATGACTGATACAATACATATATATTTTGAAATACATACTTATGATACTTTATAACACCCAGACACAGAACAAACACATGTTTTTATCTCACAAATGATTATCCTGGGAGAGAATCGAACACTCAACTTACAGCGTAGAAAGCAGAGCTACTACCAACTGAGCAGACATGCCAGTTAAAATATCAAACCAATATCTGTAATTTAAATTGTTCAAGAAACATCCAACTGTTCCAGAAACTACGAGGATAACTAGAGTACCCAACTGTCCGTTCCTGAGAACCGTACTCGCTTTAGACCTGGACGTGTTCCTTTGCTTGGACCAACGCCTGCACGCTCTGTTCCACGACAACAGTCGCCCATCTACCGCGTTCAAAGACATTTAATTGGATCTGTTTGCTTATGCCTGGATGACGATAGATAGATTGTGTCTTACTTACTGTGAGAATAAATGTTTTGTGTAACTTTACTCGTGATACAATTTAGTGTAGGTATAATTATTAGATTGTTTTTATTTTTGGAAGTAAGATTTACCTTTACTAATTCTCTGTATTTTTTAATTTTCTGAGTAAACTGAACTGAATTGAATTGAATTTATCTGAAAAGTACCTATTCATCGATATGCCACAAGATGATGTAGTAAAATAAAAATAAATCAACCCCTCGTCACAAGTAGGGGTGAAGAACTTGTGAAGAAGGGTTGATTTATTTTAATTTTACTACAAGTTTACTAACAACTTTTTATTAATTTTATAACATTATAGGGTCAACCTATACGAGTACGTATTACCATATAAATTTCGTTATGACTAATGGTCGTATTCTGCGAGCTTTGGTTAAGACAGGCGGATGGTTTCATTATTTGAAATGTGTTTTGCATTTTTCAATGAAAGGTTCTTGGCTTTCTAAATTTCTTAATATATTTCATGTGTTAAGTAATCATTAAACGCTTAGAATATCATGGGACGGCACAACGATCCATCAATACACTTTACACTGAAATCAAACTTTACACTGAATGATTGATTAGTATCAAAATAAATTTAATCCAAAATACTTATATGGAATGAATGTATATATAACTAGCTGCTGCCTGCGGCTTCGCGCAAGTGGTACCTGCATAAAAAGAAGCCTATGTCGTTCTCCAAGGTCCCATCTATCTCTATTACCAAAAACACTAAGACAGAGTTACTTTCGCATTTTGCTATTAGTAGGGATATAACTACTATATATATACTAGTATACTATATATATATAACTAGCCATCAAGCAAGCATACGTCCCACTTGATGGTAAATGGTTACCGTAACCTACGATGCTTGTATTACCAGGAGGTATCTTACCGCTAGAGATACCTACGTTACTTCGTCTGTTCACATATTCTACTTTCATCAGTGCCCTTCAAACCAAGATTACTCACTACCAAGATGGACTCTTGCTGTAGACTCTTGCTTATATTATTTTACCACTAGGTAAAATAATATAAATATTTAGATAGATGGATAAAGAGAGAAAGAAAGAATGAAATAATGAAATGTTTATTTCGTGTCAAATGTTTGACTGGTCTCACAGCTGACGATCTCTGTGGCGCACTGGGTTAAGTTCTAGGTCCAACTGAGACGCAACGCAGAAGGTTGCGGGTACGATTCACGCCGCAGGACAAATGTTTGGATGATCAGCAAGCAAGTGTTTCGGGTCTGGGTGTTTCTATTCATAACATGTATTTACAAAAAAAAGAATATAAGTAGTTTATCAGTCGTGTGGTAGCCATAACACAAGCTATGCTTACTTTGGGGCCTGATGATGCTGAGTGAAATGTCCGGCATTGTGTCAAATGTGTCAGCTCTGTTTTCTGCGCTGTAGGTTGTGGGTTCGATTTCCTCCCAGGACAAAGGTTTGTGTGATGAACATAGATGAGTGTTTTGTGTCTGCGTGTTAAAGAGTATCATAAGTATTTAATAATTACGTTTTAAGAACTAAAAAGTAAACCTTCATTGTATATAAAAATAGAACTGAACTGGAAAGTCCCAAGAAAACATAATACGAAATTTTGTTTATTTGAGTGACATACCTACTTTTTCAAAAAAAAAAAAAATACTAAACCGATTTTGATGAAATTTCTATGGTGCCTTTCCTTATTAAAAAAGATTTATTCAAATCGGTTCATAAATGTCAAAGTTATGAGGTGACAAACAAAATACAACCGCATTGAGAACCTTCTCCTATTTTGATATCGGTTAAAAATATTCTCTCATCTGATTCCCATAGCTATGCTTAATTTGGGGGTTGATAGTGCTATGTGGATCTTATGCTGTTGTTATGTAATGTTATGTTATGTAATGTTATGTTATGTAATGCTATGTTATGTAATGTTATGCTGGACATTTCACTCAGCATCATCTAGCCTCAATGTTAGCAGAGCTTGTGTTATGGGAACGAAATGACTGATATACTCTGTCCTGTTTTTTTCTTTTTGTTTGTAACTTAACATACATAGAAAAACACCCAGACCCGAGATAAATATATTCAGATTTTACAAACATTTGTCCCGCAGCGAGAATCGAACCCGTATTCTTCTGCGTCTCTGCAGGCTTTAGCGCCACAGAGGTGTTCATAGATCGTCTTAATTTTTTTTAATATCAATATATAAATAAATAAATAATTCCGGACATTTCACACAGCATCATCTGGCCCCAAAGTAAGCAGAGCTTGTCTAATGGGTACCACATGACTGATATACCACTTATATACTTTTTTTTGTTAATACTTACATATTATACATAGAAACACCCAGACCCGCGATAAATACTTGAGATCATACAAACATTTGTCCTGCTGCGGAAATCGAACCCGCAACCTTCAGCGTCTCAGCCGGACCTTAGCTCACTGCCACAGAAGTCGTCGTAATGGAAAAAAAAATCTATCTTGAAAATCTATTTAGTTGTCGATTTGGGTTTAGTAATAATCTGAAATGTTGACCTTTTGGTGACTTTGACCTCTAGTGATGGGGTGATATGCCGCGTAAATCCCTGTCACGTTAAAGTTATATTTTCGCTTCAGCTCATCTGAAATTTAAACAAATAAGGTTTTTGGGGTAAAAATGTGACGTCATATTTTGATTCGCGAAATTGAAATGCTAACTGTGTTAGTAGCATTCCAGGATTCCGGCGATGATTAGGGCGGTGGGCGGCATTGGGCGGATCTGTGCTGGCTATATAAGCAGAACCTAGGGCGGGCGGCGGCACAACACTTGTTGCGGTCAGTCGTGTCTGTCAGTTTGTCAGCAGAGAACTTCACACGAGTCAGGTAAGTGCTAGTTGATAGTCATATTATACACCCATGTTTCAGAATTATGTGACACTCCAGTAATTTTGTGAAAATTTTATACATTTCGTATTTTTATCGAAATTTAAAAATAAAACTTAATTTAGAGCATAAACTATTTATAAAATAAAATTCGCAATATTAAAATATTGAGTGATCTAATAATTATTGTTTTTTAATACTACGTAAGTTGAATAAGGTATCAAAATATTGTGTTTTATTTAAAAAATAAATAATAAAAAACTCTACTCAAAATACAGCAAAAATGTTAAAATTATAAAAAAAACACTCCGCTATTAGTAAAAGTAAAGCGATAACAGGTTGTTTTATCTAAATAAATGTGTACATCACCAATACAATAAAGGCCCACTCAATAGTAATCCCACATTCTCAGAACATCGTTTTTTACATGATTAAAATCACAAGAACTAACACCATATAAAATAATTCTACATTATAGTATAGCACTAAGTTCTGCAATGCTTATAAAAAAAAATATTTAATACACAAATATTGTCTGAGCATAAGATCCACATAGGACCTCATAATTTCACTGTTTAAATTTCCTCTGGGTGAAACCATGATACCCACATTTTTCCATACAAATTAACTTGATATTTATACTAATTCAACTAATAATGCCACCAAAATTGTCCAACCGTGGCCGACGGAAGTTAAAATGATAATTAAATAGAAAAACCACTTAGTTTTCTTTTAAGTCGAGGGAAACGACAAATTGTGCTCTTTTATAAGTTTTGGGTCCGTCTGACCCGACATTGCTATTTGTAATTGGAGTCTTTGTTACAAATAGTTTCGACGACAAAAATTCGCAACATAAGTTTAAATAAATTTTCGCGTGTTTTTTTTACTAGCTGAATGAAGGGGATTCATAAGTATCTCAGAAGATTTTTAAATAAAAATATCGGTGAACATTGTCTACCATCTAGCCCCAAACTAAGCATAGCTTGCATTATCGTAACTAGATGACTGATATAATTCTTAAAATGGTTTTAAATACATGCTTGTGGTATTTTATAACACCCAGACACAAAACAAACTCATATGTTCATCACACAAATCGAACTCTCATACTACAGCGCAGAAGGCAGAGCTACCAACTGAGCTGTCAGGCCGGATAGTATAGTTAGATATTTACTTAATAAAAATACAGTGAATAATTAACTAAAAATACTAATAATAAATAATACTCCAAACGAAATGTTGTCTAGGACTTGCAGTTTAGTTGTAAATTCTCTAACAATTCCACAATTCCATAATAAGTATCTACACAGCTGACAAAGAAAATATTCTCCTAATCTTATGTCTAAGACCAACAGTTAAGCTGTACATTGAAATATATTTCAAAATTTCTTACTAAGTACTCAGACTAACAAGATAAAGTATCCTTTAAATCTTATGTCTAGGACTTACGGTTTGCAATTCAACAAATCAATGACAAAACCCGCAAGACTAACGATAATGTAACCTGTCGAAACCCTCCTGTTTTTCTTTACTCGATTGTCACAAATATCTATTACGAGCAGGTAATGTTTCCCTTGTCACTCGTAAAACGACTTATTACATCATACTATTATTATTAACGAGAAAGTTCCGATATGTATTACAATCACGTTGTTACAGCTGGGGGCCGACCGCGGTAATTTTGAACGTGGAACCAAAGCTAAACCTAAGTCAAAACGTTATTTTTGACATATTTCGTACCGCGCTAATCACTATAACAGAAACGATTTAGCTCTAATTTGGATTATACGCAGATCAAACGTGGCGGGATCACGTTTTTTTTGACAGTGCTTTCAAACTAACGTTTTTGGTTTAGTTTGATTTACATCCTAGTAGTCTATGCATAGAGTAATACTAGTAAAATCAACGAATAAATCGCTCAGGAAGAATAGCGCGACATTCAGATTTGCCATATCCAAACCTTTGCCAAAACCAATCCGTTCAATGGCAATTACGTTGACAAATAGGGCGATCGCCCTACTGATGTGGATTTAGGAATATATGATCCAGAAAAACAACTCATAAGGACTACTTTTTCTTGCCTGTCAATAAGAAACAACAACTGAAATTGTTTTATAATAAAACAGCCTTCACAACATCGAGGTGTGTGTCTTAGAGAAATAAAATTGGATGTCAAAGTTAGTACCCGAAAAAGTCGCTGGAGTTCGACTATTTAAGAATAATAATGGTCACAAAGGAGTATTTAGAAATAATTTACCCTACAATGCGGCACGGAGCGGGACAAAGTGTTTTTCCTGCTCATAAAAGAGTTTAAGAAACTCTTGACTAGTGTAGAGAATATTAAGTGGAACTCTGCATACTAAGTGGCTGGTTGAGGAGCGTTTCTTATCTGAAGTTCTGAAGCCAGACTTGAAGTGAACTAATGTTGTTTCATGTTTTGTTGTAGAAAAAATTTTTTCAAAGACATGTTCTAAGTACACGAAAGTAGCCTCTGATCTTTAGCCACTTTAATCCTTTCACCACACTGGTTTGAAAGAACGATAATGATAAGGGGACATCCAGTTGGTATCCTTAAAACGACAAGCGTAGAGTACGTACCTTTTAAGGGCTTATGTTCCTGCTTTTCAAGCCGAAAACAATTCCAACTTTTGCTATAATCGTTAACTGAAGGGTTACAATAATAATAAAGGAATTAGAGTCTTTATTCGGAGAAATTAAGCAAATGATAACACGGGACCGAAACTAGAGATATGACAATAAAAACGGAAATTTGGTGATTACGGCAGCTTCATAGTCAGGCGAGATAGTTCCCACATGTTAGGTAGCATGATTAAAAATAAACATGTATTACTGAACTATTAGGACTAAAATGAGATTTTTATACATTCCAAATTCGACATGCCCAAACCTTCATAATCAATACTTGCACACGATTTCTCACTTTATCTTTCAAAGTTCTTCTTCTTCGTTAGTGGTATATGTCATAAATATTTCAGTGTTTATATTGTTTATAGTATGTCACAAAATCGTATCTTGTCGTTCGTCATTTGTTATTTTATATAAAATGAGGCCTTTCATATAAAATAACTACGGATTATTTTCGCAAACAAAGAAAACAAAACATTTATTCGAATTATTCACTCCGAGTCAATAACACTAGCTCTATTTAAATATAAACACAATAATCACTAATAAAACAGGAAATAACTAAATAAATCATATAAGAGCGCAATGTTTAACTCGCAAAACGGCCGAAAATAAGAGTCGAGATCTTTTTGCTGCTGTAGCACACAGCACTGTTAGGTAGGTAAGTACGCAGTACCTATAATTTATAAGTTTTTTAAATGTCTTTTTCCTTTTACTTTTAGATATGTGTCACTTCCTTTTTACCTAATTTTGTCTAGTAATCATTGTTATTATTGATGTGTATGTGTGCTTATTCAGTAAATAAACAATTGTCCATGTCTATGACTAAAAATAATCTCATTCAAAGTTAAAACGTTCAAAGATAGTTCACAATCTGACTTTGTTTTGGAGTATGGCATGTTACTCATATTAATACCACTGTAGGTCTGTTACCTCAAAAAACTGCGAATATTTTAAGTGTTTTATGGCAATGTCTGGGGGTTCACAGAAAAATACACTTGAAATTGTAGGAGACCAAAAAGTCTGGGTGCTTATTAGGGTACCGAAGTCTACATGGAACCCTTATAGTTTCACTATGTCCGTCTGTCTGTCTGTCTATCCGCTCCTAATCTTGCACTTGCTCGCAGACTACTTAGTTTTATCGTGATTAAATTTTGCAAGGTAATATGTTTTAGTGACCCGTACAAAGTTAAAAAATAAAAACTAAAAAAAAAACGGCTTTTAATAACCTACATGTAAACAGGGATTTTTTTTCTATTTAAAAAAATTCTAATATATGCGTTTCAATACAATACAATACAAGAATCACTTTGAAACGTAAATTTACCTAGTTTGTAAACTAGGTAAATTTAGGTGTCAATTCCTCTTAACCCAAGCCGGAGAAGAATTGACAAGAAACTCCTCTTGACAAGAAACTATTAAACATAAATCGCACTTGTGTTTATTCTAACTAAAACCCGCAATCCATTTTTACAACGTCGTCGGTTACGTAATGGATATCACTACAACAGAAAAGGATTCTGTCAACTATTTCTTAGTCTCAGAACACAGATTGAAATCTGAGCATTGGTTTGTTGACGTGTTTACATAAAATGTATATCTAGGTTTCATTGTGAGTTAGAATTTTGTTTTCTTATATGGATCTTAGAAACTATAAACCAGGAATTGGAGTTCGGTCTCATAACGTAGGTATTTAGTATCACTCTGCCGTTTTTATGCCTTCCAGCTGGCATCTGAGTTTTAATGGAATTTCTTAACAGCTTACGGGTGAAGTTAGAACTTAATAAACTTGGCGAAGTGTGTAACTATTAGATACTTTCAACTGCTATGAACGTGAAATTATAAGAAAAGTTACAGGTTTTGGCAATCGCCAAAGAATTAAAGCTATGTATTCCAGCAGAGGAAATGATTTTGTGATTTTTAAAATCACCTAAGACCTAGAAAATAGTGTTTTAAATTCTGAAATAAGGATATATATTACTTAAGGATCTAGTCTAGTCAAAGTCGCATTCAGTTACAAGATCTAATGAACTTCACTCGATAGAAAGAAATCTCAATGTTACCCATTTTCTTAATGTTTTTTCAATACGGAACGGAATTAAATATGTCTACACTAAATATTTCTAAACAAATAAAATATGAATAAAGATAAGTAGGTTTCAGTTTTGATGATTATCTAGCTAAGACATATTTTTTTAAGCAAATTAATGAACAATCGCGAACTATATGAGAGAGAGTCTTTCTTATGATAGTGGCTAATTGTAAAATCCCGAGACTAAGGAAAGGTTTGGGGGAGATGAGGGATCTTTGCCCAACAGTGGGATATTCATATCCCGTCGTCTCTGTCTGTCTGTTTGTTTGTAAGGGTTTGCGGCTAAATGGCTGAACGGATCTGGATGATAGTAACAAGGTAGACTGTAACTTAACGAAAGAGAGGGGCTACTTTTAATGTAGGAACCACGCGTGCGAAGTCGCGGACAAAAGCAAATAAGCAACAAAAAAACTTGCCAGTTTGTAAAAGCTTTGTTAGTTATTATTATTGCTCTGTGTAACACACGATGTGTGTGTTTACTAAACAATTTTCGGGGTATTGCGTTACTTGATGGAAAGGAAGGCGCCTATCTGGGAGGTTCGTCTGACTTCGACATAACTTATTTATTTACTTGAAGTTATTGTCGTCAATTTTGTGTTAATAATAATAATAATAAATATTGCTGAACAATGCACACAACACCATCTAGTCCCAAACTAAACATAGCTTGTATTATGGTGACTACTTGACTGCTAGAATACTTATATATTTTTAAATACATACTCATGACACTTTATAACACCCAGACACAAAACAAACAAATGTTCTTCACACAAATGTTTATTCTTGGGAGGGAACTGAACCCTCAACCTACAGTGCAGAATGCAGAGCTGCTACCAACTGAGCTGACAGGCCAGTCAATAGGAGTTAAAAATGTAATACTCCGATAATACAATTTGACTCCAACACTAATCTCATGTTTGTGAGCATCACATTATGCAACATATACCTACCATGGTGAACCCATGTGAGGAATGCTAGGAGCTTCACATTTGTAGATCATGCTACAACTAATATCCTATCACGGATATATTAATAAAATCACAAAACAACCGTAAATCATTTTAAATCAAATCAAAGTAATTTATTGCGTAATATGCGTCTCTTAGTTATTTTGAGCAGCCATAATCAGTGTAAGCATGCAATATTTTATTATACATTTTCATTTAAATTAAGTAAGTCAATTAAGAGTTGGATAGGCCATTGGTATGGGATGCTACTTGTGTGGACACTCTGACCGCATAACAATTGTCGGGGACTTCCGTTAGAGCTAGCGCGGCGACTGAATGTGCTGAGGATTTCAAACGGCGCAAATATGCTCACCGCATTTTCAAAATTATTTCACGGCGTCGTTCATGGTAGAAACATTGCGTGATCCAAAAGCTGGCTCCTATCTGGCCCAGCGCATTAGCATTGCCATTCAACGTCACAATCCCGCTAGTGTCTTGGGAACACTTGCAGTGATCTGGATCAGTTGATTGAGTTTAGACAACTCAACTGTTTCACATGTATTTTATATTAATCTGTACATTTCTATTATTATTTCTGTAAATTAAATAAACATCTTGAAATAAATAATTACAATCGAAAATAGTTATTCTATGAACTATTTATCAGCAGACTAGTATTTCGTGAAATTCCAAAACCTATACAAAAAAAAATTTCAAACGCATTGTTTCAATACCAACATTTTAATTCGAGTCCTTGTTTTGAGAGATAACATAGAACCTTTTATTTTTCCTTTGTCTATGCATAGCTTTGTTTAAGAACCGATGAACGTTTTAAAGCAAATATTATTCTACCAAAGACCTATGTTCGTTACTCAATGAGTTCTCATGAGTTTCTAATTGGCAACTTTGATGTGTTCATAGAAATGGACTTTTGTTTGGTTATGCCAATTTGGTTATTATTCAGATAATCATAGAACTTTACTTGGCCTGAGGGCTTCCTTTAACATTGTTTTTGATAAGATTATATATTTAGTAGGTATATGTATAGTGTATTGTGCTATAGTAATATGACAAGACAAGACTTGATATCTATATATTATATTTATATGATATATGATATTTATATTATATGAAGCAAAATCTTTGTACCCCTTTTTACGAAAATTACGCGGACGGAGGAGTATGAAATTTCGCACACTTATAGTGTATATAGAGGAGTGCAGAATGCAACTTTTTTGCAGAAAACTAAAAACAAAAATGCAGATTTTTTTTTAATATAAATTTTGGTTGAATTTCGACCAGTGGGCGACCACTAGCACATATAACAATAAAACTACTCCTATAAATTTCATTCAAAACGGGATATTTACTATGACTTTATCTAAACAGTTTATCTCATGATCATGGCGCATGCAACTGTGCCGAAATATCGAGAAGCAGAAAAACTCAAATATCATTGTAAATATCCCATTTTGAGTAAAAAATATCTTCAAACCCATGATAGTTTTAAAAGATACTCCATAACTATAACTGCAAAAAATGTTCACTTGAATCTGCAGATTTTGAATACGAAAATTTTAATTACTTAAATAAAATATACATTACTGAAACTCATCAACAAAAGCACTTGCAATAATTAAATTGACTGGATAGTTTATCGGCTGACCAAATGGTTAATATTATTAACATGTGCCGAGCGTGAGATTGACGCGCGTCCTAAACATCTGTGGAACACGTCACAACTGTACAAGTACTCTTAAGTACTGGCAAGTAGGGTTCATAAGGGTGCGTTTCGACTGAAAGACCAAGACCGGAAAGACAAATATATTAGTAAGAAAGGTGAGAAATGAAGCAAGCGATTACATGACGTATGTATAATGTGTCTGATGCTATAACTTTTTGTCCTAACTTATACCTTATTCCTCGATGTCGGTGTCATTAAATAGACTTGAAACTCGGACGAGTGATATTCTTCTGGAAAAACGCGCCACGGAAGCAAGCTTAACGCAATTTCCGCGCCGTTCCAGAACGGTCCATGCAACAATTATCATCATTATCATCATCTTCATTCGATTCGTTTCGATTCGACATTCATTCGATTTCGACGACCTCTGTGGCGCAGTGGGCTAAGGTCTGGCTGAGACGCAGAAAGTTGCGGCTTTGATTCCCGCCATGGGAGAAATGTTTGTATGTTCTGCAAGTATTTGTCTCGGGTCTAGGTGTTTCTATGTATAATATGTATGTATTTAAGAAAAAAAAATGTATTAAAGTAGTATATCAGTCATGTGGTACCCATAACACAAGCTCTGCTTACTTTGGGACCAGATGATGCTGTGTGAAATGTCCGGCATTATTATTATTATCATCATCATCATCATCATCATCATCATCAAATATAATAATTCATAATTAAATAAATAAATAATGCTAGAAATTTCACACAGCATCATCTAGTCCCAAAGTAACCAAGTAAGTGTGTTATGAGAACCACATGACTAATATATATATCTTTTTTTATTGTAAATACATACTTAATATACATATAAAAACCGAGACCGAGTTAAATACTTGCGTATTATACAAACATTTGTTCCGCGGAGTAGAAGCCGCATTTTTCTGTGACTGAGGCAGGCCTTTATTCAGAGCGCCACAGAGGTCGTCATTAAAAAAAATATGGCGATTGAAAAATCATTAGTTTATGTTGACATAGGATCCTTATATAATTCAATAATATTAGCGAGTAAATCCCGCTTGCTAGGTACCCTGTCTACCTTTGAACTCCGCAATGCAAACGAAAAGAGAAGGTCAAAGTGTCACTTATCATACAAAGTGTCATGTGACATAACAAAGTGTACAAATCAACTCGACCACTAGGGACCCATGTATGTCAACGGTATTTCTATTTTTCACTCTAGAAAATACAGCGTAATATTTTTGTGGATATATTATGTGAACGGATATTAAATAAAACACGGTGACGACGCTTTTAACGTTCAACCACTCTAATATCATTTTTTGGTTTTCACAAAATGAATTATATCAAACGTAAAATAAAATTTGTAACTGACAGTTTTTAACTAAATAATTTATCCCAGAGAATCGGCGTCGCGTTTGTATTGTAAAATAAAAATAAAAGTAATTCTTCTTTTATATTTATTTGTCATATTGTCACAAAAAATACTCATAGACAAAATTTTCTTTTTGAAGCTCCTAAATATTTTAACAAAAATTTGTGCGCGATACAGCTATTTGTATTCATCAGTGGCGAAGCGTGAACGTTGGAAAAAACCCTTGATTGCACCCTTAGAAACTTATTGTTTTCCTTCATTAAGATTTCAAGTTGATCCTTGCAAACAACATGGCGAAACGAGCTTGACTACGAGAAGATATGAAATTAAAACGCATTATGAATACTTACTGCAAAATAAGTGTAAATTAGAAGCATTCAGAGTCATTTAAGGCAAATCCCTGATCAAATGATTTTGACGCGTATTCTCGGCGCTCAAATCGCGACTTTTTCATCAGAAAACCATCAAATAAGGAATTTAAAAAAATTTCAACGAGTAATGTTTTAATTAGCTTCCCGTCTATTAGTGTAAGCTGCAATTTTAACGACGTCAACTTCATAAGAAAATCATCATTATTGAATATTTTAGACATTATTTCATTGTTGAATTATAAAACTTAAGTATAACTATACTATAAGTAACTTAAAAAACAATTCGAAACTAGGAAGTAGGAGACAAAATATTTAAAAAAACATACTATATTTCTTTTATAACGATTAATTCTTCAATTAACGAGCAGATAGCCACTTATTCAATTCAATTCAATTACACCTTATTTTAACATTACAGATACAGTCTTCCAGTCATTCAAAAAAACTCATTTTTTCTGTACAAAAGTGATTTGCTACGGGAACCGTCTTAAATCAGTTTCTTATCTTTTAATTCGAAGAATTTAACAAATGATGCCATTTTTATGTACAAAACAAAATAGTTACTTTTAAATTTCTGCTAATGTCAACACCACCACAAATCACTTCATTCCTAAAAATCAGTTTCTGGATTTCACATTATGAGATTTCATAAAGGTATTCGGTATCATAGCCCCCTACACTTGTAGGAGGCAGTAACTTAATATCGCTTTCCTTTCAATGAATAAGAAACTAAAACAATATTGGTTTGATACCCCAAGGAGTACGGAAGCCAGCGATTGTTCTTACATGAAGCGCAGGGAATCAAGAATTACTGTTAGGCACGAGTACGTATATAATTTCACGCCCGCTGCACTCCCTTGTGTAAAACAAGACGAGTGAAATTAGAAATAGAAAATGGTGCAATTTTCTTTTTAACCAGTACATAGGTATTTTTTTAATAAACAATCTATATATTAATACGTGAAGCAAAAACTTTGTACCCCTTTTTACAAAAATTGCGCGGACGGAGGAGTATGAAATTTCGCACACTTAAATATTATATAGAGAAGGAGTGCAGAATGCTAATATATTTTTAAATTGTGCATAAAAAATACATTAATTATTAATTGATTATGGTCGAATTTCGACCAGTGGGCGATCACTAGTAATAATAAATATTGATAGACAATGCACACAAACTAAGCATAGCTTGTAAAATTTTGACCAGATGACTTACAAAATACTTATATATTTTAAATAAATACTTATGAGATCTTATAATTCTCAGATAAAACAAAAATCTATGTTCATCACACAAATAAAAAAAGGTAGAGCTACTACCAACTGAGCTGACAAGCCAGTCAATATAGTAAAAATAATGATTCTTTTTATAAAAAACAATGAAACCTACTGTCGTGTTAATGTTTGCACACGTTGCACATGTGAATTGTGGACACTGTGTTTTGTGGTTTTCATCCATTAACTGCTTCTATGTTCCTGACTGCGCTTTTTTAACCACACTCGTAAATGCCCGTGAATATATTTAAAACATGGAACGTGTGTACATTTTGCTGTCCGCTGTTTATGTATTCATAACTAAACTTTTATGTACCTCCAAAAGCAAATCAAATGATCACGTAATCCTCAGGCGTAGACATCTCCTCACAACTGTAGATACATATATCTACATACATATATCGTTCAGGATGTCTAGCTGTTACCCGCGACTTATTACATTTTATTTTACACAGAGAGAACACAGAAGAAATAATAAAAAGTGTCGTGGAACACTCGGTTGGAACGAAGTTCCTATCGTATTATATTATTATTGATTAACAAATACAAATGAATGAATTACTACCGTCTGAGAGTAATTAAATGAAACGTAGAAATAACTAATGAATTGAAGGAATGATAGGAAATTCCGTAATTAATATATTTTTTCAAGTTGTGAAAATAAACATTTTATTGTACATCATTCAACTCATCTAATTCATTCATTCGTTTCACCCTTAGGATAACCGTTTAAACTAAAGAAAAGGTCGTGACGGAAATTCGTGACGAAAAAAATCTTACACATTTTTTCGCCTAGCCCCCATCCGCCAAGTCCGTACCGCGCGATAAGGAACTTCGTTCCAAAAATGTACTATGGGCTAGGTTACTGTACAAAGTAAATTATGTAAAGATTGTCAGAGGCACGCTTAAACATTTTTGGCAAATGCTTGCACTTTGAACTTTCATGTACCTATTGGAAGTATATTCAAGCAAGCCGCGGTTCGAATCAATATATAGCAGTTTATATTGATTTCGAAACCTTGCGTCTTAAAGCTAACCCCCGGCAAAGTTTTATGTCCGTTACAAATGGTTGTGTTGCTCAGTCGGTTAAGATTGTCGTTTTACAAAGTGCTGAACATTCCAACTGCGAGGAGATAAGTAATATATTTTGCTTGTTGGATTCTTACAAGCAAAATTATGTAAGTATTTGGTTTACAGCAACATTATGTTAACATCAATTTTGACTTACAAAACCGGGCTCAATATTCTATTCAGGATATCCAGGATCATAAATTTATCACGTCGGTGTCAAGATGGGATTACTATTCATTTCACCAGATTATATTTAATAGAAAATGGTTTAATGCTGAAGAATTATTGAAAAAACATCAAACTGTTTGATGTACGACTAGAATGCTAGTTCAGTTGGTAGTAGCGCCTTCTACGGTGAAGGTTGCGGGTTCCATTCTCTCAGAAAATATATAAGTATTTTATCATCTGGTTACCCTAATACGAGCAATGCTTAGTTTGGGGCTAGATGGTGTTGTGTGCAACAGATATTTATTTATTTATCTTTGTATGTACATACACACCAAGACTTAGTAGACATCTCTACAGATCTCTTGTTAGGTCTTTGAGGATTTCAAGGCACATTCAAATATTATATTTGACACATGGCCACTTTTGTGCACAGGTAGGTAATCCGTAGTTAACATAAAAGAAAGGTTGCTGTAAAGTGATGACGTCATAAGAAAACATTGATGAACCGATCGTGCCTCTCTTTGTCGCTTGCACGCTCGGCTCAGGCAGAACGTGACAATTAGTCAGGCTTTTTCGTGCGTACAGCGGGCGTTCATTGATTTATAAGACGTTATCACGTCAAAAAAAGGCTTACACATAGCGTACAAAAATTAAAAATGTTCAATTAGACAAGAGACATACGATGTCACTTATGTCAATGACATAAAATACAAAATGGAACGATTTACGACTATTCTCATATTGAACAGACGACATTATGTGTAGCAAAATGTACACAACACGTGGGGAGCAACAACCTGATACCAAAGAATTGAATGATTGATGACACTTTGTGCCATGAAATAACCGTAACCGTGCTTTTCATGACATACCATCTCAGGTATCATTATGTCACTATGTATCATTAATGTATCATCTTCTATAACATAACAGGGTGAAAAAGGGTTATTATAATATAGTATTTTCGATTCGGTATGGTTCAAATTATTTATTCATTATTTATTCCCATATGTTTTTATCTTTTAAATCTGAAAACCACCGAACCTTCCATACTATGTCTGGGAGTAGCAATAAGCTGAAACTATTTGACCGCACTCTCAGAAGAGAATTGATTGATAATACGGTAGTTCACTTACTCGCGTTTAGTGATGCCCTATTTGATTTTTTGCATATACTTACTCCTTTTTTTTTATTCTTTTTGTCAGTGTAAAATTTTTTTTTGTTTCATATACTTTTACATATTTTTTTCTTCTATATAAATCTTCTTCTCTTATACCGAATTGCATATTTTTTGTTCTCATCAGTTCTGGGCTGGTTTACAAGCAGCTAAAGGAAATTTAGGTGGTTCCAAGTTCACAGGGTCATCTAGTGTACAATAAATGTAGGTACCTACTTATCGTCAAGACAGTGTCTGGTGATTTGGTTATATTATAATTATAAATAAAAAACATTGTTATTGACACAGCACCATCTAGCTCCAATCTAAGCATAACTTATATTATATAGCTGATGCCCGCGCAGGATCAGTACTTCGTGAATTCTAACGGTTTTCGCAGCGCACGCCAGAATAGCTCGCAGATGGCAGATATTTTTCCTACTTACTTGAAACTTATCGTTATATTTTGGACAATTCACACAATATCTTTATAAATTATAGCCTATATGTTATTCTGATGTATAAACTATAATATTGTAAAGTTTTATTAAAATACATTCAGTAGTTTTTGCGTAAAAGAGTAACAAACATCCATACATGTTTATAATATTATATGGTAAGGATAGAAAAAAAATGAAAAAAAAATGAAAAAATATTTATTTGCTGTTTTAACTTCAAACTAAGAGTTTGACAAAAAAAAACAATATTACAGTACACAAGGTTTAAACACATGAGGTTTCAATAAATTTGACGATCCCCTCACTAGGCGGAACCTGTATCGTGGGGACCATGGTATAAGCAAAAATAAGCATATTGGTTAGCTATGGTACCCACACTAGAATAAATCTGTATTATGGTCACCTATACGGTTTAACTAAGTGTATGGTTAGCAGCCTCGGTCGGTGAGCAGCATGCTATAATATTTTCACAAATACAGTATCAATAAATAAATAATTTGAGGTTATAAATAAATGTAATACAATAACATACAATAAATATTAATATTTTTATAATTTAAGATATTTAAGATATAGCGGTCAATAGGTTTTCTGTATTATCATAGGATAGCGTAGCGAGCCATTTAGACAGAAACTTCACTGACAGAACAATGTTTAAGGTCACACATGTTTACAATCTTGCTCTATAGTAAGGTTGATAAATACGGCGTAAATCGTTGCGCAAATGAATTCTTGACTGCAAACGTGTGAATATTAAAATTACGTTTAGAGATTTTTTCTTTATAGCTGTCACAACTAATTACAGTTTTATGCACGGACAAAAAGGTTTTTTGTATAAAAAGTTGACGCACGGAGAGTACTCCACTTAATTTATTCAGTTCCATTGTGGGAAATCAGAAGGGTTTCCTAAGCATGGTCTTTAAGACTGCTCTTTGAGCCCTTTCTACCTGAATCGTTGTAGTTTTTTTTTTTGCTTATAATGTTATATGGTAAGGAAGAAACAGAAACTGTTGTTTAATACATATACGATACGATACAATACGTGTACATACGTAATACGTAATATACTCGTTTGATAACACCCAGACACAGAACAAACATAGTTAGATGTTCAACACACAAATGTTTGTCCTGAGGGGAAATTTGGCCTAAAACAAATAACTACTACGTACTAAGCTGTGACAACGTTTCTGTTTAAAGTTTATCCGATAATAGTTGAGCCATGGGATGTAACATATAACATATATAGTTGCATCGAAAATAAGTTACCACATTTTTATTAATCTATTGATGAGAATACGGGTTTGTGGTTTAAGGTAACAATAGGCAATTCGACGGCATCCATTCATGGCACCATTCATGGCATGGCAATGGCATTTCCATCACACAATCCATCACGTGGCCAAATAATTCAAGTACAGAAGCATTCCCCAGAAAGAACTGAGGTCTTGTCCTCGGAAACGGTCGATAAATGTCATTGAGTGAGATAACTTCAAGTATACAACATATCTCGAGCAATAGCACGACTCAACATTTGTCATCTGCTTTTGCCAGAGATACGACATTTGACCGTCTCCTTTTGATATCTATTCCCCCGAGATACGACATAGATTTGTCTGCAATCTCTCGTCTTGATAACTGTCGAACTTTTACGCGGGTAAACATGAGCCATTTTGAATTATTCTATCTAACACCACTTATACTCAAGTATTATTTTGTAGATAAAATTACCGATAATGTTTCGATTTTTTTGGATAGATTTTTTTTTCATTCTTCAGGGTAACTTTCCGCGTCCGGCTGTTGTGACTCGCTTTCACGATTCGCACTGAACTGAACTGAACTGACTCACGAAAGTTTTGATCCCTTGTTTTTACTTATTACTTTAGCCTTTAGAACTAAGCTCTTTTCACGTCGACATACCGCACTTCAGCTAGCGTTTTCCTAAATCCCGCGGCTGAAATTACGTTGTAAAAACTGTATTGCACATAACTTGTGGCAGACGTTTCCCTGAGGTAAAGTATGGCTGTGATAGATAAATACAGAGAATCCGAGTAATCTCCCCGTAAGCGCGAGATTTGTTGAAGTTTCGTAGGGATAAGCACCTCAACCTACTCACATCTAACATCAGGCAGCCGTTAAGGTATATGTGGTTTTCCTTCTGTAACATACGGTTGTAACACGCAATTTATATATATTGTTTTACTAAATTGTTGTTTTTATAGATTTGCTATATTGTCATAGATATAATGACAAAAAAACTAATCTGTGAAATAAAGGAATACTTGTGAGATCACATCTTGAAAGTCCTTTTTCTTTTCTACCTATAATGGCAACTTTGTTTTTACAAGGTCGTCAATCGATTGTCATTTGTTTATTCTAAACTCATCACGTCATCGCGGAATGACATTTTAGAATGTACAACTTTCACAAAGCAACATAAATACTTTTCGGCTGATGCGACTTTCTAGTATCTTCTATTGCCTTAATGAAACGCAGTGAGATTCATATTATGTATTCGTATTATCGTATATTTGTAGATCATGTTGCCAGATCATTTAGTAAACTTGACTAGATGATCTGGCAACATGATCTCATAATGGATAGAGAGATTTGCATTTGCACACACGTAATATTCCATCAGTCCACGATAACTATAATCCTTGAAAATAATGCAGCAATACTCTTCACCTTATTTTTACAACCTCCTTTTTCGGTTCATTCTTTGCTATTTTTTTATGAAAATGGTATCTACCGACTGTGCAAACAGACAAAGACCTGACAGCTGACGTTGACGTTAACATATATATGCTAGTCAAATCATTGTCACTAACACACGGCATACTTACAATTCCATTATTTACACTTGATCTAAGAAGTTACGATTTATATTAAAATTCCGTAAAATTAACTAATAAAACATGAAACAACGCGAGAAAAACGAAATAATTACAAAAACTATGTTACATATGTTACTATGTCATAACATTTTATGCGAAGAATCTTTTCTCTTGCTATAACCGTCTTCTTACAATACCAGTGTTACCAGTGTCACAATAGTCTCTGTCAATCGTCATAACATGTCATTCCAAAGTGCGAAATTGAACTCGTGAACTCGAGCGGCAACGAGCGGACCGCGGATCAAACTCACCCTGATGAAGATTCTCTAGATGAATCGAAACCGTGTCTGTGCCCCCATCGACAAAATAATACGTGAGTAAAGCCCGTGTTTATCAAAATGTCATTTAAAGTTTCAAATTTTCATGGATTTGTCTTCGCACAAATTAGAAAGCAAACTTTGTTTATATTTTAACTGCCTACACTTATGTTAAGAAGTAACCTTCTACTGATTTAAATACCAGCACAAATTAAACGATAAAACTTTAAATAATATGAGAAATCATTTTTCCGAAAAGTTCCACTTCTGGTTTCGACTTTTATAAACACTTGTAACTTTGACAGATGCTTTCAGTTTGTGAATATACATGGCGTCTACATATACACAAACATATGCAAACCCACGCTACAATATCGCTTAAAATTGTACAAAAAACTGACGATATACGATATAATATCGTCACAAAAAATTTATAAAAATGGCTCTTTAAAAATTGTGACACCGACAGCAAAATTTTTTTTTTTGCGAAAGAATATTACGTCGCGCTTCTACCATTAGGCGTGATGTGTCGTGAATGAACATTTTATATAATGAACTGCCGAGTCAATAAAGGCTGAAGGTAAAAGCTGAAATTCCATTAGAAGTACTTTGTTTAACTTTGTAATGTATTTTCAAAAAATAACTTGAACTTGACCTAAACTGAAGCGAATATTCCAGCTTTGCATTTCTGCATATATGTTGCTTACATACAAAAATTGATTTAGCGTCAGGCAATAAGAATCTTATTGAAATGAAATGAAACTCGAAGCGTGAAGCATCGTGAAGCAATCGTAGCACCATCGTAGCAGTGCTACAGCATACACTATTAAACAATAAGGTATATGTTTGTAATGGGTAAACTGTTTTTGACATGAATTTGAGGAGAGGTACAAGAATGACTTTAGATAGACCTATGTACATAATTTTTTTAGGGGTATTTGCATTAAGTCGTTACCTGTATATACTCGTACGTATGTGACTAGGATCACGACTCACTTCATTGCTTTGTAGTTAAAAACATACATCCATACATACAACTCGAATAGTTCTTATTTATTTTAATAACGTGTTTTATCCATTTTGTAAACATTGTGAGCCTTTCGATCTTGACACAGCTCAAATCGTAAAAGTTTCAATTACGTACAAATTTTCTTCTCAAACTTGGCGAATAATTTTTAATTATTTTTCAAAGTTTGCACCTCAGTGGGGTAACGCAGCTCCCAGCCGCCCAATTCCACTTATTAGATCAGCTAGCCTGATGAGAAGGCGAAACACCTTGCGATGTTAAAGTAGCTACATATAAAACAGATAAATTGGGTTTCGTACGCGCCTACGCTGTTAGTATTAAGAATAGATTACCTTTCGAGTACATGCCAACTTACATCTTAGATTTTACTTTTGTGTCAAACTAATACACCGATTGAAACAAATGAAGTGCGTAAGTATATTCATTTTATCCATTGCGCTGATGGAAAAAAAACTTACATTTTGATAAATTTGGTTCTAATTGGCTCATTGGTTTTACTCACGTATTATTTTGTCGATGAAGGCACCGACACTGTTTCGATTCATCTAGATCTTTATCAGATTTATCAAAATTAATGTACTTGAAACGAAAAAAATACTCTTTAAGAAATAAATCGGTTAAGTGCGATAGTCGCGCTTAAGACTAAGTACCTAAGTCCCTATTTGTTACACCAACATGGCTCTCTTACCATTTACAATTACTAGACTAATCAGGACCTCTACACCATCATAAACTATCACCGGAAATATCTTTAACAAAAAGATAGAAGAACTTTTTTGTCATACATATAAACAGTTATTTTTCATTATATTTTTCATTATTCCATTACTTGAGCTTAGAGACCTTCTAGCCAAATGTCATGATTATAAGTCTTCGCGTAGACTAGGTTCAGTAGGTATCCAAGAGGTTTAATTTACTGGCGAGTATTGAAATATTCAGTATTAATGACCGTATTTAGATATACCATGTTTTTACAGTTCAAAGAAACCTCAAACATTCATATATAACCATAAAAAAATCTTCTTGATTCTTGAAAAAACATCTCTTTTTATTTTTTGTTTTATTTTATTGTTAAAAAAAAACCACTAATTTCTTCATTATTAGGATTATAATTTAGTGAAGATTTCGTTGGATTAAATATTGTCATATGATTATTTAATAGTATAATGTAGTTCTGTTTGTTCTCCCAAATAACATAAAATAATTATTAAAAAAAGGGGGCTTGGCATTAAAACAAACAGACAGACAACAAAGTCATTATATAAAGAAAGTTCCCTTTTTTGAGGTACGGAACCCAAATATATATGTATATTACGAAACTCAAATGGTAAAAAACACTCTCATCCATAGTGTGTTATGATAATGGATTTACATGGATATTTGGTTGTAAAGGGTGTATAAATTCTGATTCGAATACGTTAGGTTTTGATTCGTATAAAAACACTGCCATGTTAAGGCGATAAGGTAAAAAAGCCTACGGATTTTAAGCTTATCTGTAACACCTGTACATGCAGTATAAGTATTTCTGTCTCTTAAAGGGCTCGGGTTAGTTGGTAGGAGCTGTCTTCTCAGATGTAGGTTGTGGGTCATATTCAGACCGTTTCCTCTTGCTCCTACTCGGTTCTCCTACTGGTAGGAGCACGAGGACCAATATGCCCTTATGCTAATACCGTGACCTTGTATTATTCTTCTGGCGCTTTGGCGGCCACTGCCGCGGCACGCTCGCTTCGCTCGCTCGCCTTGCGCCTTGTAGAAAACAAGGCGCAATACTCTAACATAACCAAGTGGTTTGTAATAAAAATGCTCATCAGATCCAAACCGATCTTTTGCAGTAGGAGCATCAGAACATGGGTATCCCGGTGCTCCTACCAGTAGGAGTATTTAGTAGGAGCACGAGGAAGTACCTATATTCAATACCGGACAAACATTTGTGTGATGAGCATAGATATTTGTTCTGTGTCTGAGATTTATAATGTATCAATGTAAACATTGCTGGACAATTTGCACACAACACCATCTAGCCCTAACTAAGTATAGCTTGTGGTAACCAAATGACTGGTGGAATACTTATATATTTTTAAATATCTACTTTATGATACTTTAGACACAGATTCAGAAAAAACATCTATGTTAATCACACAAATGTTTATCCTTTGAGGGAATCGTACCCTCAAACAACAGCGCAGAAGGCAGAGCTACTACCAACAGAGCTGGCAGGCCAGTAAGTATTATGTTTCCATAATTAAAGTTATGCTTAGTGGTTTTAGTTGGTATTATGAGGTTTGTCTACTAATATATATCAATATTTATTCTTTTAATCAATGCTGTTTCAAAACTATTGTGAATTTGTAGAATTCACTAAAATTAACATTTTCCTTCATGTCACATTTATTTTGTCTAGTTCATTCGACCGAATGGTTGTGAATTTTAATTTAAATTGTCTCTGACCCTGCCTGTTTTATACACTTGTGGAACTTCCTGACATTGCTTATGTAGTTATTTTTTTAAACTTAAACAGTAGCTTCCATTATTGTCTATATTTAAGATATGCCTTCCTTATAAACTCCATTAAAATTTTTATGGCTTATCGAGGTTATAGCTGTCTATGATTGTCAGCCTTAACTAATTATTTATATTGACTATTTGACGACCTCTGTGGCGCTGTGGGCCAAAGCCCGGCTGCGGCGGAAAGTTTGCGGCTTCGATTCCGGCCTCGGAACAAATGTTTGTATGATCAGCAAGTATTTGTCTCGGGTCTGGGTGTTTCTATGTATAATATGTATATATTTACAAAAAAATATGTACATAAGTAGTACATTAGTTATGTGGTACCCATAACATAAGCTCTGCTTACTTTGAGTCTAGATAACGCTGTGTAAAATGTCTGTCATTATATATTTATTAATTATTAACTATTGACTGACCTCTCAGCTTACTCGGTATTACTTCTGCCTTCTGCGCTGTAGATTGTGGGTTCAATGCCCTCCCAGGACAAACATTTGCGAGATAAACACAGATGTTTGTTTTGTAAGTTCTATCTATTCTTCTATCTCAGTACCATAACAAATAGACGTAACAAACAGACGCATTTATAATATTAGTTAGATGTATCTGATATCTTTATTATGTATGTAGGTTTGTTTACAATTGCAACATACATCTACTATGCCAGGTGTATCTCAGATAGATAATTGATTCAGGCGTGACTTTGCAGAAATCCATTACTAAACATTAAACAGATGGACAAATATATAGTACTATTCCGCCAATCTATTCCCAATGAGTTACCTCAAAAAGAAATTCGACACGTGTTTCGCCTCTCCACGAGGCATCCTCAGGAACACTTGACTCACTCCGCACCCTGACGAAAAAAACCACTCTGCTCTGCAGACTTGTTGCTTCGACAAACGTCAGGCTGAGGCTATTGACAACTGGAGTACGAATCTCATAAAATTTAATAAATAATTGGTTACATGTCACATAGCACCCTTCTACGCTATTTACGACTATTAAATCTCAAATTGTCCATTTATTTTGATTTATTCCGTGGGACTCGAGGGTCATATTTGTATTAGCGTATAAACCATAAAAATTCATTAATATTTACGCAATAATTCTTTAGGGCACTTATCCTTTTTTAGGATCAGATAAAGGTTTTTATGATCCCTTTCCGTACTAACGCAAAATATAATTAAAATCATCAACACAATCTACATAGGTACCAAGTAAATGAAAAGAACAAATCTTCTGGCCGACGAAGGGCACGCAGGTCTAGAAGATACCTATTTAATTTGACTTGAAGAGACTCAGATTGTAGTTTTCTGGAAAGACAGACGATTCTTATAATATTTCACCATTTATCTTTGTGTACGTGCAAGGAACCGATTGAGTTCAAACACATAACTTTGAAACATAAATGTATGGAATAATATACAATAATATAAAATAGATGTGATCTATAGATAGGTCAACTGTTCTAGATCACTGCCAGAGGGTAACGTTCCCAAGACACTGGCGGTATTGCCACTATTTAAACTTAAAGCATTATGTAGCTTTGAGTACTATGTGAAGTCATCTAACTCACAATCAAAATATGAAAATAAACACCAAATAATAACATTATAAAGACTAAAAAGAAAACCAACTTCATTTATTTAAAAAGATCTTTTTTTTAAGTACTTTTAAGTACTTTATCACTTTTCGAAGTTCGTAAACACCACAGGAAAGCATAATATCAAAATTTCGTTTACTTGGATGACATATTTTTTCGGCCAATTTATATTTATAAACCAAACTCCTAAACCGATTTTGATGTAATTTCTATGGGTCCAATCGGGGAAGTATATCCTTGCACATGAAAAATATTTTCAAATCGATCTAAATAACGGAGTAACATTGTGTACACAAAAAAACAACCGAATTAAGAACCACCTCTTTTTTTGAGGTCGGTTAAAAAACAAAATTGATCATGACTGTTATTCCCGAGCTTGGTAGACACTTCCACAGATTTTGAGGATGTCTAATGGGGTATTCAAAAGCACAATTATCGGACTGATGTTTGGACAAAATAACGTCCGTTAGGGTTTAGGTCCGTTAGGGTAGGGTCCGTTGGGTTAGGAGGAATTGGCGCCTAAATTCACCTAGTATGTAAGACGTTTCGAAGTGATCCTTGTGATTGCATTGAATAGTATCTACTATTCAATGCAATCAATTGTGAAGGTGAATTTGACTTGAATTTGACTTGACCTCATAATTGGCTCATGCCCGTGTTTTGCTCATTATTCGTGGTATAGCGTGGTAGGTCACAATCATCGGTAAAATAAGTTTAATAGTATGTTACTGTTCTAATGACAACCTCTGTGACGCAGTGGGCCAAAGAGCGGCTGAGACGCAAAAGGTTGCGGGTTCGATTCCCGCCTCGGGACAAATGTTTGTACAATCTGCAAGTATTTCTCTCGTGTCTGGGTGTTTCTTTGTATAATATGTAAGTATTTACAAAAAAAACGTATATTAGTAGTATATTAGTCATGTGGTACCCATAACACGAGCTCTGTTTACTTTGGGGCCAGATGATGCTGTGTGAAACGTCCGGCATAATTATTATTATTATTATTGTATGACTACCCTCATTGCTCAGTTTGTATTAGTACCTTCTGCGCTATAGGATGTGGGTTCGATTTCCTCCCAGGACAAACATTTGTGTAATGAACGTAGATGATGATTCTTTGACTGGGTGTTATAAATTAACCAGCTAATCCGACCACGCGTTGCTGTAGCTCAGTAGTTCTAGTACGTTGAACCCATATACGCTAACCTCCAAAATTATCAGTGTTTCTCTACTATATTATGCATGTGTTATACATATAAACCTTTCTCTTGAATCACTCTATCTATTTAAAAAAACCGTATCAAAATCCGTTGCGTAGTTTTAAAGATCTAAGCATACACAGGGACAGACAGACAGCGGGAAGCGACTTTGTTTTATACTATGTAGTGATAATGCCTGACAATTCGCACAGCATTATCTAATCCCAACGAAAGCAGAGCTTCAACACATTATTATTTTTCTTGTAAATACTTATGTACATATTATAGATAGTAAAACACCCAGGCCCGAGACTAATACTTGCAGATAACACAAACATTTGTGCCGCGGCGGTAATTCAACCCACAACCTGCTGGGTCTCAAGTGGGACTGTTCCACTGCACCACAGAGGTCGTCTTAAAGTATCATAAGTATGAATTTTGACTGGTCTGTCAGCTCAATTGGTAGTAGCTCTACCTTCTACACTGTAGGTTGAGGGTTCGATTCCCTCTCAAGATAAACATTTGTGTGAAGAACATAGGTGTTTGTTCTGTGTCTGGGTGTTATAAAGTATCATAAGTATGTATTTAAAAATATGTATTCTATCATAATTATATTGTAATTAATAATTAATATTTAATTATAATTTAATAAGTATTCTATCAGTCATCTAGCCACGATAATACAAGCTATGCTTAGTTTAGAGCTAGATGGTGTTGTGTGCATTGTTCAGCAATATTTATTTATTATTTATTTATTTATGTATTTCAAAATATATAGATTTTCTCAGTTATCTGGTTCCATACAAGCTATGCTTGTATGAAAGGTATTATGTGAAATATCCAACAATATTTATTTATTTAAGTATTATAATAAGGTTAAAATGCCTACTATGTATGTATCAAAAACCTTTGTGAACACGTGTGGTACCTTTGTGCCCAAATCACGTCAAGGCATATCGGTAAATTCAGTAATTGATACGTTAACACGGCTCCCCACTCCCGTCAGCAAACAGTGGCTACACAACCCTTATCATTCAGCCACGGTTCTGAACTAAAACATGAAACTTACAGCTGTACTTGCTACGTATGGATTTGTTATTATGGCATCTGGAGCTTTTTGCTTGTTAAAATGAGACAAACGTTATATAAATACTAGCTGCTGCCCGTGGCTTAGCACGCGTGGTACCTCCATAAAAAGTAGTCTATATCCCTCTTCAAGATCTCATCTATCTCTATACCAAAATTCATCAAAATCGGATCAGCGGTTTTGGCGTGAAAACGTAACAGACAGACAGACAGAGTTGCTTTCGTATTTATAATATTTGTAGTGATTGGTGTACAGTTTGATACAAAACAAATCATAACTTGTACTATGGGAAACAAATGACTGATAGAATATACAAGTAAACAGATACACGATACCTTAAAAAATACATCTTCTCACAAATGTTTATTCTATGTTGGAATCGAACCCGCAACCAACAGCGCAGAAGCTAAAGCTACCAACTGAGCTGTACGTCATTGGTTCAAAACACAGATGACGTGTTTTTTTTTGATGACGGCTTCAGGTACATCGCGTGAGCGTGGCTCTTATCTGAGCCAGCTTTGCCATTCAATGTAGCAATGTCCTAAAAGAGCTCAACTGTTTTACATGTATTTTATATTAGTAGTATAAGTTTATTAGTAGTATTAGTGGTAGTAGGTAACGATACATTTAATAGATACTAACAATGCTTAACTTATAATCAAGAACATAGGGTTTGGTTAAACCTAATCTAGGTTTACAAACACTATTAATTAAAACTTGTACCATACCTTTTTTTTCAATCTCAATTCTCAATTTAGTGATAACATACAGCACTGACAGTGCTGTATGTTTGACGGTTCCCAATGTTGAAGGCACGAGTGGCGAAGTCGAAGGGCCAGTACTAGCACCAAATTTGTTATGCACGACTCGCGCCGCGAGATACCTCACGCGCAGTTCGAACCGTGAACTCGAGCGGCAACGAGCGGACCGCGGATCAAACTCACCCTGATGAAGATTCTCTAGATGAATCGAAACATTGTTGGTGCCTCCATCGACAAAATAATACGTGAGTAAAGCCAAAATAAAACGAATTGAGATTATATTTTGATAAACACGTTATCAAAATATAATCTCAATCCGTTTTATTTTAATACTAAAGAAGACCCAAACATACCGTAATTATGCAAATAACTTGAAAACACCAAAACCCGCGCGCTCAGTCCATAAAAAATAGTCGTGAAAAATAGACGGCAAGCCCGACGGTAATCCCAATACGTAATGTCAAGTTTGCATTAACGGTACCAGAGATTGAAATTGGTCGAGGATGCCCGATGAACATTTTTTCATGGATTGCTAGTTAGTATGTTACCCGCTACTCCCGGGTTGCGGCCCTACCCGGGAGTAGCGGGTAACATACTAGGATACGTTTGGAGGGTAAAAACTTCTGAAATCTGATATTTTCAATCAATACAAATAAAATTAATAAATTAAGCTAATAAAACAAAACTGATTAATTAAACCTCAAATTAAAATGTTGATCATGGAAGAGTTCGAATATATTTTCAAACTTGTGTCTCAAAATCTCAAAATCATTTGTATCTAGAGTGTCCACAGAACAGAAAGAACAATCCAAAAAAAACAAGACAAAGGGTATCTTACGAAAATTGATTGAGGTAGCCGATATTAATTGGGCATATCGCGTTCATGAGTGCCAAATGACATGTTAGAATTGGGATCGTAACTCAACGGAAGTCACCATGGTATGCATGTTTGCAGTTGTATTATGGCATTCCATACTGTGAACGACGTCATTAATATGACGTGACGTCATGTCCGTCCAAATTTTAATATCCTACGTGATACCGTTATGTGCTTACTGAGGCGGTTGTTTACGAGAATATTTTATCGCTTGTATTTTAGCGGCCTAAATTTTTATGTTTGAATCGTTATTTTGTGAGCAATAGGCTACTTTTTATTCCGTTTATTTACACAGATAGAATGTAAAGTTAATTAAAATATTTTTGTAAATATATGAACGTGCATAATTATAGCTGTGTCAATAATATAATATTTGAGTGTGGCTCTGACTAAATTTTCTAGTGGTATTTTATGTTTTATTTGGTAAACTTACCAGAGTTTGAATCAATAAATTGTGACACAATTCTACGCTTGTGCCTAGAGCGTAAAATTGTGCTAAAATTGATTTTTAGAAATCCAAGTTTACACGGCGTCTGGTAGATACATTGCGTGACCCAAGACCTGGCTCCTATCTGGCCCAGCGTATTAGTATTGCTATTTAACGTGGCAATGCCGCCAATGACTTATGGACACTGTCCTCTGGCAGTGATCTGGATCAGTTGAGTAAGATAGCTCAACTATGTATATTATATTATTATGTACATGTCTGTTATTATTTCATTATAAGCGAAGACAATTGAATTATAAGTGTATCATGACGACCTCTGTGGCGCAGTGGGTCTGTCTGATACGCAGAAGGTTACGGGTTCGATTCCCGCCGCGGGACAAATGTTTGTACGATCTGCAAGTATTTGTCTCGGGTCTGGGTGTTTCTATGCATAATATGTATGTATTTACAAAAAAAAAATTGTATATAAGAAGGTTGCGGATTCGATTCCCGCCGTGGGACAAATGTTTGTATGATCTGCAAGTCTTTGTCTCGTGTCTGAGTGTTTCTATGTATAATATGTATAAAAAAAAGAATATAAGTAGTATATCATTCATGTGGTAGGTACCCATAACACAAGCTCTGCTTACTTTGGGGCCAGATGATGCTGTGTGAAATGTCTGGGATTATTATTATTATTATTCCCTTAGATATCCATATAGGCCTAAATTGAAGGTTACGAGAATATTTTACAAATTCAATTTATTTTCTGATACCAAAATTATAGTGCTCATGGAGAGATGCAATTGAAACCCATAATTTGATATACGTAACTCTATTATATTTTTTGTTGCCAACAAAGTGCAATAAAACCGCAAAGTTTGGAGAATTAATCCCCCGGGATTCATTCCCGGCTTGTATTATTTAATTTAAATTTTAATCAGAACAATCCTACGCGCGTATGAATGAGTTATGAACTAAGAAAATGTATTAAATTCCACAGACCCACGTTTGGGACTAATGTAGGCAGTTTACGCGCTGTTACCTTAACTAATAAGTGTTTTAATGATGCGAACATTGTTCGAGTTACGAAAGCTCTTGTAGTTAAATTAGATTTCACATGCAAAGCTATTCACAGATTGGATTTTGAATCTTAAATAATTTGCATTTTTTTTAAGTGAAAAATTCTTTTAGCGCGGTACGCATATTCTTAGATGAGGTAAAACCTCTGGACTCGCGACACCGTTACGAGACGCAGGGCCCATTTGATTATAAACCTTAATTCACATGTTTATAGTTTACTTTTGTATGGAGAAGTTTACTGAGATAAGTTCTTTGATATATTATCTACATTCTGAACAAAAACATTAAACGAATATTAAATGTATTTTAAAGTTTCTTATAACTAATAAAATACAATTCATAAATAAAATGCAATTCATAACCCGATAACCCAATAACCCTAGTACCCATCTCAAAAATGTCTAACGCGCCAAAATAAGTTTTTCATTTCTGTCGGCACTCCCGGAGTGCAACCCGTAATTTTTTTTTTCCATGTATATATCAAGTCTACTCACAGAAATAATTACAGAAATGTACAGAATAATATACAATAATATAAAATACGCGTAAAACAGTTGAGCTATCTAAGGACCGTTTCGAACGATCTATAGATACCTCTACTGATCCAGATCACTGCCAGAGAGCAGCGTTCCCAAGATACTGGCGGCATTGCCACGTTGAATGGCAATGCTAATACGGTGAGCCAGACAGAAGCCAGCTTTTGGGTCACGCAATGTATCTACCAGACGCCGTGAAATAATTTTGAAAACGCGGTGGGCTCCTGTTCCCCACGGGCCCAGGGTCTCGACTCCAAAAGTCTCAAAATGTAGGATTTATTTAAACCGGCATATATGAGCCTTTTGAGGTCATACATTCAGCCGCAGCAAAAGATTGGATTTCAAATCTTAAATCAATGTCATAAATGTCATCGTACAAGACTTCGTGCTATATAAAGCATAATTAAATTTTAAAAAAATCGGGTTGCACTCCGGGAGTGCCGACAGAAGTGAAAACTTATTTTGCCGCGTTAGAGTTTAGTAATAAATCACTTCAAAATCAATAATTATGGCGACTGCCAATCAAATACTGAACGAACACAGCTCATATTTTACCTCATCTAAAATATGATGCAATATTTTTTGTTCAGAATGTAGATAATATATCAAAGAACCTAACTCAGTAAACTTCTCTACACAAAAGTAGATTGTAAACATGTGAATTAAGGTTTATAATCAAATGCGAGCGCGGCAGCCGGCTGCGTCTCGCCCCAGATGGTAAAGGTGTCACGAATCCAGAGGCTTTACCTCATCTAAAAATATGCGTACCGCGCTAAAAGAAGTTTTCACTTCAAAATAAAAAGATTCCGACGAATTGAGAACCTCCTCCTTTTTAATGAAGTCGGTTAAAAAGGTTTCTATTAGACGCAATAAGAAGTAAATAAAAGTAGCAGTATTTGTTATAGCGAGTTTACACAACGCCTATCCATCACGCTTCACCTTTGATTGATTGGCAACGCCTTGTTTATGCCTTGTTTTCTCACGCATTATACTTCTCCTTATTGTGTCATTATAATTCGAACAAGTGTGGTGATAAGACTAAAGAGCGCCTCAGAAGCTCCTTTCGTGCATTTTGCACATGTCTTCGAACTTTTTAGGTTTTACGACAAGCCGGTTTCCTTAAATTTTTGAGAGTTCTAGTATCAACTAGCTTCAAACCGCGGCATTGCACGTGGTAGTTACTTAAAACCGGCATGGCGACCTCAGTGGCGCAGTAGGTAAAAATCCGCTCGAGACGGAGAAGTTTGCGGGTTCTATTCCCATCGCATGACTAATAATAATAATAATAGTAATGCAGGACATTTCACACAGCATCATTCTGACCCTAAAGTAAGCAGAGCTTGTGTTATAGGTACATAACTGATATACTTACTACATTTTTTTTTTGTAAATAATACATATTATACATGGAAACACCCAGACCGATACAAATACTTGCAGATCGTACAAATATTCGGCAAACAACTGGTGTTTGTATGTTCTTCAAATATTTGTCTCGGGTTTAGGTGTTTTTCTATGAATAATATGTATGTAGCCAATAAATAGTTAAACACCCACATATACATAGCTACGCAGTTATATTAAAAGCAGGATTAGTGTCACGTCAATAGTACAATATGCACCAATTTATCTATCCAACTTATATCAGGCCATGTCAAGAGTAAAACCTACCTTATTAAGTAAACCTAGATACTTTTATTATCCAACTTATATCAGGCCATGTCAAGAGTAAAACCTACCTTATTAAGTAAACCTAGATACTTTTATTGTGTGGCAACGTTTACTTGAGAGAAACGACATAGGAAATGCACTAGAGTGCCTAAAGTTGCAGTCACACTTTTATGTGCAACTTAAAATGAAGACATTGTTTTTAAACGACATGTTTGAACAAAACGCAAGAGCGTTTAGTGTCGTGTTTTAAAGGAGCGTAAAGTTAATGTGTTGAAGTCAATAAAAAAGGTTTCTACCTAGATTCTTTGTAAGAACTGTATTTATAAATAGCTTCTGCCCGCGGCTTCGCACGTATGGTACATACAATCTATATGTCGACCTCTGTGGCGCAGTGAGCTAAGATCCGGCTGAGACGCAAAAGGATGCGGGTTCGATTCCCGCCGCGGGACAAATGTTTGTTTGATCTACAAGTATTTGTCTCGGGTCTGGGTGTTTCTATGTATAATATGTATGTATTCAAAAAAAAAAGTAAATATGTAGTATATCAGTCATGTGGTACCCATAACACAAGCTCTGCTTACTTTGGGGCCAGATGATGCTGTGTGAAATGTCCGGTATTATTATTATTGTTTATTATTATTATTATTGTTATATCCCTACCAAATATGATTGATGCAAAAAAAAGTTCTGTTGATCCGATCGCTACCAAACTTCTCAGGATTACCCGCTAGGCCAATTTTAAGATTTAATAAGAGAGTAATAAGATGGATCATGCAAAAAAGCGCTAGGATCAGGATGAGTTTCTTGCCAGTTCTTCTCGGGCTTGAGTTAGGATGAATTGGCACCTAAATTCACCTAGTATGTAAGACGTTTCGAAGTGATCCTTGTGATTGTATTGAATAAAGTATCTTTTGACTTAAATATCTTTGACTTTAACTTTGAAGCTAACATTGTTACATATGCCTTTATCTCACTTTTCCCCACATAATCTGAAATATCTGATATTGGTGGCAATTCGGATGGTTCATTTCTAAAATTAGGAATTGTCTAAAATATATTTAGTTAGTCATAACATTTCTAAAACCATCTAGTTGGTTGGTACCATCTAACTAAATTAGGAACGGTTAATTAAATTATATAAAATTAAATTAGGATAAGTTGGTAGCAGCACAATACCAAAGCTTAATTTGACAGTTCAAAACCTAATTTTAGCTAAAATTAGTTAGGTTGGTGCCAACAGAATTGAGGCCATTGTGAGATTATCTTCGGCTTTACAGAAAACAAAGCCAGACATTGTCCATCCCTACTTGTTAATGTCACACAGTACTTATTAGCTTAAGAAGGCGACAAATAACAACTCTTGCTACGACGCAATAAAGTTCAATTCAGCTTAGCGCTTAGCGCCTAACATTATATATACCTACATATTGCATCTCATTTTATTGCGTAACTCCTCGTATACTCCTCCTAACTACTCTACTCGCCAATGAACTTGTAGCTGCGTTCCTAAAGTGCAAAATACTCCTTGTTTGTTATAATCTGAAAAGCTTCAGACGGTTTTCTCTGAGTCTACTAAAACCCTGTACTGCACTTTCATTGAAAAAACAACGTGACAGCTCCCGCATTGACCAGCAATGTTGAGCAAAATTGAACTCTATTTCTGAGTAATCTAGTTCATATTTCAGGGAAAGGACGCATTGCAGGTAAAATCACGATAGTTTTAGCTTCTTGTGCAAAGCACCTGTTATTCTCAGTTGTGGTTGCGGTTTGTTGAAACATAAAATACATCAAAGGCAGTCAAACTAAAGTCTAAAGTTTAAAGCGATTAGTTCATAAATTCATAAATTAAAAAACGAAAATTAGGTACGTATTGTTGGTTTATTAACTACTAGGTTCTGCCCGCGGCTTCGCTCGCATAATACATACATAAAAAGTAGCCTATGTCCGTTCCTAATATATAAACTATCTCCATACCAAGTTTGATTGATGCAAAATAAAAACGTTCCGTTGATCCGATCGCTACCAAACTTGACAGGAAAACCCGCTAGGCAAATCTAAATATTTCATAAAAGTTTAATCGAAATCGGTCACACACTTCGCCTTTTATATATTATGTAGTTTACAAATATAAATCCTTATTTGATTCTAAGAAGGCGGCAAATAACTCTTGCTACTACGCAACAAAGTGCAATTCAGCTCGCACTAGACCCTAACTAACATTATACATACCTACATCGTGCCTTTCTTTCTATCGCGTAACTCCTCAATTACTCCTTGATTACTCAAAGAAGCCTGAATCGATTTGGAATATTTTTTTTTAATTTAATTTTATCGAAAACGGTCGAGCGGTTTTTAAAATATCAACAAAAATCTAAAAGTTGTATTCATCGATGATATTTTTATATTCATGACGTTGGTTGTATTTTTAGTTTTTATAACGTAATTATTACGTAGTTACAACGCATGCGAAGCCGAGGGCTGAACCTAGTTTCTAATAATAACTAGATGTCACAAAATGTTTAAACTACTATTCATTTTGCTGGCAGTGACTGCATTTGAGAAATTTCAGCGTTCTGAATTCTGGCAGATGTAAAAAACGAATCTAGATATCAATCTGAGACTCCGAGGCTCCGAGGCTCCTCATTAACAGTTCGCCGTTAGCACCCCATTGTCTAGTTGCCTAAGAGAGTAGAAGGCTCAAGGAGTATTCGCTTCTGGACTTGCAGTTCCATACTGCTGATCAAGTCACCAAACTTTTGGCCTGGACATGAGTCAACTTTTCAAAGTACCTAATCTAAAGACTCAATTAAACACGAAACTTTAATAAAATCGAAAGGCACATTTCTTCTGAATAAATTAATGTTGATAGACAATTCGATCCTTAGAATTCAAATCCGATGATATAAAAAAAACATTTATGTTAATCACAAAAATAATTTTCACTAAACGAAGGGATATTTACCATCAATTTTGTTAGTTTTTCTTGGTCCCGATATTTCGGCACTGTTGCATGAGCCATGATCACGGGAAAAACTATTTTTTTTAACACAGATAGACCTACGTTTGACCACAAACTCGCCTGATGTTAAGCGACGATGTGGCCGACGATGGGACACGCAGGTCTAGAAGATACCTATTTACTCTTGACTTAAAGAGAACCGAAATATAGTCTCAGGAAAAACAGACGACAGGAAAGCATTTCAATCCTTGGCTGTAAGCATTATAAATGTGGAAGCAAAGCGAAACATTTGTCAAGCAAAGACATCAAAAACGTATGTCATTGCGAACTAGAAAAACTCATAAATCATTGTAAACATCCCGTTTATAGTGAAAATTATGTGAATAACAATGATCGTTACATAAAAAAATTTCTGTCCTAGGCGAGAACCAAACGCACAACGTCCATTAGGTTACGTTGTACATATACCGAAACTTTTGCAATTCGTGCTTCTTCTCAGAATATATATAGTCCAGAAACTGAATAAGTTATTCTAGTACTCAATGCGTCCACTGCAAGCCGTTTCTGCAGATCGTAGAAGCAATTAGCAGGTTCTATAAATTGAGTGCTAAGTAAATTGAACCTTTCACGCTCATTACTTAGTCATAAGTGAATATGTCACTTATTAATAATGTCGTAAGTAATAAATTATAATAGCAATTAAATTTCGTAAATTACTGTTAAAAGGTTATTATTATACCTCTTCGCGTATCTTTTCTTCTCTTTTAAGATGGGCGATTATAGAATTCTATCAAAACGTTAGAAAAAACAGCAGCAAAACAGCTTTCAGTTACTATTGATTAATTGGTATTAAGGAAGGTTGTTTTTATTGACACATTTTTCTTTTTATTTATTCTACAAAATCTGCATGAATAGAAACCAAATGTACGTCATACTGTTATTAAAATTAATGGAAAATAAAGTTTTTTTCCTATTTTGACATTGTATTTATTTGTTTGACAATACGATGGCTATAGGGTTCTTCTTCTGCTTCATTAATGTCATCATAATGTTAATTTTACCAGAGTTTATGTTGTTTATACCTGTAGTATGATGTGACAAAATTGTATCTTGTCGTTCGTCATTTGTTATATAATCTTCACAGAAGATTTATATATATATAAATTTATATATATAAATCTTTTGTAATTAAAACTCCCCCTAAATGGCTTGATCGATTTTGATCAATTGTTTTGTGTGTGTATTAGAGATTGTATAATTTCAAGTGGATTCGAGAATGGTTTAGATTTGTAATTAGATAATTGTTTTTTTTATTTATCTTATTTATTAGTCTTTTTAAAATGCGCAGACGAAGTCGCAAACGGGACAGCTAGTTTTATATAAAATGGTGTTTTTCATATAAAATTATTATACGGATTATTTTTGCTCGAATCACAAAGAAACTATACATTATACACATTACAGAAATGTACAGAATAATATAAAATACATGTAAAACAGTTTAGCTATCTAAGGACCATTTAAAACGATCTATAGAGCTCAACTGATCCAGATCACTGCCAGAGGTCAGCGTCTCCAAGACGGCGGCATTGCTAATACGCTAGGCCACATAGGAGCCAGCTATTGGGTTAAGCTATTTTTCTACCGATGCCGTCAATACATTTGGCCATTGCCTTTATTTTGAACTTATGAACTTATTTTCATTGCAACAAAGAATTTATCAGCTAGACTATAAGAACTATTTTACAATTTTTATTTAGATATCATTAAACCATCCACATTCGTTTCCAGAGATTAAATTCATTTTATCATGTTTCTCTATGGCAACACTAGCATTGTAGTTTCAAGATTATGTGGTTTGTTTCATTATCAAAACTTTCGTGAGTAGCTATAGGTGCATTTTGATAAACACGGGCATTATTCACGTATTATTTTGTCGATGGAGGCCCCGACACTGTTTTTGTGAACCGCGAACTCGAGCGGCAACGAGCGGACCGCGGATCAAACTCACCCTGGTGAAGATTCTCTAGATGAATCGAAAGAGTGTCGGTGCCTCCATCGACAAAATAATACGTGAGTAAAGCCCGTGTTTATGAAAATATATGTGGTTTATGTTTCACATATAAATATATCAACAAAATCTCGCTCGTTTTCCTCCCTCGCAGGGAATCTCAAAGTGTGTCACAGTGACAAAGTATAACCACAAGAAATAGTATGTCAACATCATTATAAAACAAAGCATTGGCTTCCGAAGAAGCGGCCTCCGCTATATGGCATGAAAATCGATAAATAAGTGAATGTGACTCTTGGACGAGAAAACCCAGCAAATGCATGACCACTCTTGTATTTGGTAACAGCGATAGAGGCAGCTCTTGGCTGTACCTATCACTTTTCTAGTCGCATTTAGACCATACCATGTTTTCCGTCACTTTTGCTGGTTTGGGAAAACACATTGTGGCGCAAAATTTAACGTTTTTCGTCATTTGCATTCTTATTCTTTTGTTTATATCATTGAGCCAGCAGACAGGAACACAGCCTTCTGATGCTAAATGATTCCCTTGGTTCTGATACTAAGTACGCAATACCCTCTGGTATGGTTATGGGAAAAGGTTGCAAGCACACACATGTTTCTTGCACATTGTAAAACAGCGCTGTTTTTTTTGTAGTTGCGCTACTGTATAGAAGTATGGAGTGAGTTCTCGATTGCTCCACAAATACTGACGTGTGGAGGCTTCTATTATAGCTCAAAGGGTTGGCGGCGACGCGTGAAAAATGTCACGAGGACGTCTCGATATCGAGTTGTTATTATATCACAGACTTGTATTTGTAACAAAATACATTGCATTATAGTCAAAAGGGAATCTTCCCAGTATTTTCGCAACAAGCAAAGCACAACCCAAATAATAATCACGAAAACGATTATTTTTTTATTCATTGAAAGTTTGGTAACTAAATGTGTCAAGTTTTTTTAGGCCAAAATCGATCTAATATAAATATGTAATATTTTATATTATAAATATTATTATTGTAATAGGTATCAAAATATCACTACTTAGTAACTAGTAACGCCATCTGTAATCTGTTGTGTAAAAACTTTTCTTATGTAAAATATAGTCTGTTGCGAACTGCTAACGTGTCTTTATAGGTTATGGGCAAATTTACCGGTTTATCAGTTTTTTTATAGTATAAAAAAGATAAATTGTTACGTTGTTTCGCGGAAACATGACTACGAACTATATTGCGAGTGTGCCAAAGCTAAAAGGCAGAGAGAATTACGATGAGTGGTGTTTCGCGGCCGAAAACTTGTTGGTACTAGAAGGGATGGAAAAGTACATCAAACCTAGTGCAGACTTCGAAGTTAAGCCAGTGGACGACTCCAAAACGAAGGCAAAGCTAATTTTGACCATCGATCCAGCATTGTACGTGCATATAAGGAATACCAGGAGCTCGGCAGAATTATGGACAAAATTGAAAGCCATGTTCGATGACTCCGGTTTCTCAAGAAAAATAACCTTACTTCGACATTTGATTTCGATAAGACTTGAAAACTGTGATTCGATGACTACCTATGTCACACAAATGATCGAAACGGCTCAAAGGTTAAATGGCACTGGATTTACAATAACAGATGAATGGGTCGGATCATTATTATTAGCAGGTTTGACCGATCGCTATTCTCCAATGATAATGGCAATAGAACATTCTGGCATTTCGATAAGTGCGGATACTATAAAGTCGAAGTTACTCGACATGGAAGTAACCAGTGATTTTGAAGGTGCAGCTGGCGGTACGGCGGCATTTGCAGCGAGAAATAAATATAATTCTGGCAGCAGCGGTAAACCAAAGAAATATGGCGGCAACCCAATGTCGAACAAAAAGACCGCGGCAGATACACCAGCAAAAACAATCACTTGTTTCAAATGTAAAGAGGATGGACATTATCGAAATCAGTGCCCAATGTTGAAGAAAAACACAAATAAATGCGTGTTTAACGTTGTTTTCCTAAACGGAAAGTATAACAAAAACGAATGGTACGTTGACTCCGGCGCAAGTGCACACATAACAGCAAATAAAGATTGGGTAAAGAACATGAACACAACTCCATGTATACCAGAAATTGTTGTAGCAAATGAATCAAAAGTGCCAGTTGTTTGTTCCGGAGAAGTTGACATTATTTCTGAACTTGGATGCAATATAACAGTGAAAGATGTGTTGTGTGTGCCTAGCCTGACAACCAACCTATTGTCGGTTAGTGAGCTCATTCAGAATGGCAATCATGTGATATTTACAAAGAAAAACTGTTATATTAGAGACAAGAACAATGTTTTGGTGGCGACAGCTGATTTATCTGATGGTGTTTATAAGTTGAGATTACAATCACAAAGTTGTATGTTGGCTACTACAGCTAGTGCAAAGTTATGGCACAGAAGACTGGCACATATAAACAGCCAAGACATGCACAGAATGAGAAATGGTATTGTTGATGGTTTGTCTTATGATAACTCACTTGACATAACCAAATCACAATGTACTACTTGTTGTGAGGGAAAACAAATGAGATTACCATTTTCTCATGTGGGTGAGCGGAGTACAGAAACTTTACACAGAATCCACACAGATATTTGCGGCCCAATGGAAACAAGTTCTTTGAGTGGTGCTCGCTATTTCCTGTTATTTGTTGATGATTATAGTCGCATGACTTTTATTTATTTTCTGAAGCAAAAGAATGAAGCTTTGAACAGATTTAAAGAGTTCAAATCATTGGTTGAGAATCAACAGAGTAAGAAAATAAAGGTGATCAGGTCAGACAATGGACTAGAATTTTGTAACAAGGAATTTGAAGGCTATTTGAAGCAAGCTGGAATTATACACCAGAAAACAAATTGTTATACACCTGAGCAAAATGGACTTTGTGAAAGGAGTAATCGTACAGTTGTTGAGAAAGCCAAATGTTTACTATATGATGCAAATTTAGATAAGAAATTTTGGGCGGAAGCAGCCAATACTGCTGTGTACTTGAAAAATAGATCGATTGCATCAGGATTGGATAAAACACCTTATGAGTTATGGTATGGATCAAAACCAGACTTAAGTCACCTACGTTTGTTTGGAAGCAAAATTATGGTGCATGTACCCAAACAGAAACGTTTGAAATGGGACAAGAAAGCTACACAACATATTCTAGTTGGATATGGTGATGGTGTTAAAGGTTATCGTGTGTACAATCCTTCTAAGAACACTGTAATGATCAGTAGAGATATAATAGTGATGGAAGATGTAACACCTATCAAGGAAGTCAGTGAAGAGTCAGCTATTTGGATATCCAATGAAGAAAATCCTACCGACAATTTAGTGGAGGAAAGTAAAGATAAAGTGGGGGAGAGCAGAGATTCAGTGGGGGATCTGTCTAATAATGTTTCAGAAACAGATTTTTTAGATTGCTCTTCAGGTTCCTCATTACATACTGATGACAATGAAACACTGACTGAAATAAACACTGAAGATGTTCCAGAACAAGCAGTATCAATACCTGAGCAAGTGCCAGATGTGCCAAGTAAGCGTCAGAGAAAGAAGACTGAGCGCTATGGTATTAGCAACATATGTGTTTCCAGTACTGTTCCAGCATCGGAGGAGATTGTATTCTCAGAGGCTCTTGAAGGGCCTGATCGGGAGCAGTGGAAGCAGGCAATGGATGATGAATTACAGTCATTTGAGGACAGTGATGCGTGGCAGCTTGTGGACCATCCAGGTGATGTGACAATAGTGAAGTGTAGGTGGGTGCTAAATAAAAAGTATGATTTTGAAAACAATGTAAGGTATAGGGCTCGATTAGTGGCAAAAGGTTTCTCGCAGAAACCAGGTGTTGATTATACAGATACTTTTTCACCGGTAGTGCGGCATTCTACTCTAAGATTGTTGTTTGCACTTAGTGTTCAAATGAAAATGAGTATAACACATCTAGATGTAACCACTGCTTTCCTTAATGGTTTTTTGAAAGAAAATATTTATATGTCATTACCTGAAGGTTTTGTAAACAAAAGTGGGGGAAAGGTCTTAAAATTAAATAAAGCCATTTATGGGTTAAAACAGTCTTCCCTGGCATGGTATGAAAGAGTTAAAGAAGTTTTGAATAGATTAGATTTCAAAAATAGTCAATATGAACCATGTTTGTTTACAAAAATAACTGGTAAAATTAAAGTGATAGTGGCCCTGTATGTGGATGATTTTTTGATTTTTTCAAACAATGATTTTGAAACAAATAAATTAAAAAGTGTATTAGGTTCAGAATTTAAGTTAAAAGACTTGGGACCTGTAAGACAATATTTAGGCATGAGAATAAATTTAGATAAAAATAAAAATGTTATTACTGTAGATCAACAACAATATATTGAACAGTTAGTTTCTAAATTTCAAATGTCTGATTGTAAGACACAAAGTACTCCGATTGAGCCTAAATTGAATTTAGATAAGTCATCTGATAAATGTTTACCTGATGTTCCTTATCAAAAACTTATTGGAAGTCTGATGTATCTGGCAGTATTAACAAGACCAGATATTGCTTACTGTGTTAGCTATCTCAGTCAATTTAATAGTTGTTATAGTCACATACATTGGAATTATTGTAAACGTGTATTAAGATATTTACTGCATACTAAAAGTTATTGTTTAAAATATACCAATAATAACAATAGTAATTTACAAGGTTTTGTAGACAGTGATTGGGCAAGTGATGCTCTAGATAGAAAATCCTATACTGGATTTTGCTTTATGTTGTCAGGGTCTGCCATTTCCTGGCAAAGTAGGAAGCAGAAAACGGTTTCATTATCCAGTACTGAGGCGGAATACACTGCTCTTTCTGAAGCTTCAAGAGAAGCTATTTATCTAAGAAATTTAATGCATGAAATTACTGATGTATTTAATGTAATTGATTTGTATTGTGATAACCAAAGTGCATTGAAGTTAGCCTCGAGTAGTCAGAGTCATAATAGATCCAAGCATATAGATGTGCGTTGTCATTTTATTAGAGATGTTGTAAAGAACAACTTTGTAAAAGTTAAGTACATTCCTACTGAAGAAATGCCTGCAGATATTTTAACAAAAGGTCTTTGTCATCTGAAACATTATAAGTTTATGAATTTACTTGGCATTGTTTCTGTGTAATCATGTGTACTTAGATTATTTTGATAAGTGGGGGTATTGTAATAGGTATCAAAATATCACTACTTAGTAACTAGTAACGCCATCTGTAATCTGTTGTGTAAAAACTTTTCTTATGTAAAATATAGTCTGTTGCGAACTGCTAACGTGTCTTTATAATTATATAATATTTTATATAATTTATATTACATATAAATATGTAATATTTTATATTATATGATCTAATATACATATACTCCGATTATATCCTTATTCTCCTTATTTTTATGATTTGCAAGTATTTGTCTCGGGTCTGGGTGTTTCTGTATATTATGTAGGTTTGTATTTACAACAAAAAAAGCATATATGAAGTAAGTACATCAGTCATGTGGTACCCATAACACAAGCTCTGCTTACTTTGGGGCTAGATGATATTGTGTGAAACGTCCGGGATTATTTATCTATTTATTATTTACAAAAATAATTACTGAAATGTACAGTATAATATAAAATACACGTGAAACAGTTGAGCTATCTAAGGGCCGTTTAAAACGATCTATAGATAGCTCAACTGATCCAGATCACTGCCACAGGGCAGCGTTCCCAAGACACTGGTGGCATTGCAATGTTGAATGACAATGCTAATACGCTGAGCCAGATAGTAGCCAGCTCTTGGGTCACGCAATGTATCTACCAAACGCCGTGCGATAATTTTGAATATCTAATATATTGATATTAGATCGATATGTATAATCCGTATTAACTGGGCTCAAACGGAACATAAGTAAATAGGTACTTCTCTTACATTATCAATCAAAAAGTATCAACCTGATCAATTAACCGTGAGTATGGTGTTATGCTCATTATTAGCTTGCTATATAAGTATTTCTTGGTGGACTTGAAACCCTAAAATCATTGTCATCTGGCATGCCAAATTAAATGATCTTACTTTTACACATAAAATCAGAAACTTATTTCAATTCTCGCTGGAGTTGGAATATAAAAGAAAACTTCTAAGGAAGGAATCACAATTTCATACCTCCAGATGAGCTTGCAAAGTAAAATATATTTTTATAAACATACTACAATCACTGAAGAAAAAATGTATACTGCGTCACAAGAAGAGAACGTTAATTAATTTAAAATGTACTGTCTCCTTTCTTCATTATAAATATGTATTCGTGATGAGATGCTGAGAAGAGATCCACGATGATTTGAAGTTTAACCAAGTAAAACCTTCATATCATATTTTATATTTTATTATATAAAATACAGTACTAGTAATACAGTCATTTAGTAGATTTTCCATGTTTAAAGCTTATAGGTTGAGAGTCCGATTCACTTCTTGGACAAACATTTTGTGTGATGAACATATGAGTAGGTGTTTGTTCTGTGTCATGGTGTTATCGACTTTAAAAAAGGAACGAAACTTTCAATTGGGTTGTATTTTTTTCCAATTGGTCCCATAGAAATTTCATCAGAATTGGTTCAGAAGTTTGAAGAAGTTTCCGAATTTTTGAAAAAGAATTTTTTTTCCTATGACTTTCCAAGTATATTTACGAAAGTCGATGATAAAGTACTAAAAAGCGTAAAATAGAAACTTTTTAACCGACTTCTAAAAAAGGATCAGAACCTCCTTTTTTAGAAGTCGGTTAAAAAATTTTTTTTTTCGGTTGAAATTTTTAATATAAAATTTTTTTCAATTATACTTTTCAAAACGTAATTATAATGTTTCTATATTTATAAAAAATATATACGTATATCAAGTCATCTTGTCACCACAAGCTATGCTTAGTTTAGGGTTAAATGGTGTGTGCATTGTCCATTAATATTGATTAATTTTTATTTTATTTTTGTATGATCGTTAGAATTTTGTGAGCATCATTCAGAACTGTTATAAATCTATGCATAGTCCTCGATCAGTGTTTATGTTCTGAAATATTGGCCTTCGGTATTTTCTAGAGCTTAAAATGTCGTTGTCCATTCTCACTTTATTACCGAGCGGTAAGCTTACTTTGCCACGGCTATTAAGCTTAACGACTCTTACCTCTACTCTACTCAAAAATGTTCAACGTAAACATTTAATAAAATCTACCATGTTGAGATACATTCACAATTAACAAATGAACGAATGAATAAATTAATGAATGAATGGATGATTGAATGAATGAATGAATGAATGAATAAATGAATGAATGCATGCATGAATGAATAAATAAATAAATAATCTCGGACATTTCACACAGCATCATCTGGCCCCAAACTAAGCATAGCTTGTATTATGTTAACCAGATGACTGATAAAATACTAAAATATTTTTAAATACATACTTATGATTCGTTATAATACACAGAAGCAGAACAAACACCTATGTTCATCACACAAATGTTTATCCTGGGAAGGAATCGAATCCTTGACCTACAGCGCAGACGGCAGAGCTACTACCAACTTAGCTGACGGGCTAGTCGACTTGACGAATGACTTCATACATACTCGGTTAATGGTTCACTCACAGATTTAGAAGACATGTGCCAAGTGCACGACAGGTGTCTCTGAGGCGCACTTATATCCTTTCACCACACTGGTTAAAATAACTACCGATACAATAAGAAGAATCAATGATTTAAAAAAACATGGCTAAATAGTATGCAAATTCATAATTGCAATTCATTAAGACTCTTTCAGTTCAAACAACTATGCTCGCTTGAGCGTTTATTTTTTCGACGACGACCTCTGTGGTGCAGTGGGCTAAGGACCGGCTGAGACGCAAATGGTTGCGGGTTCGATTCCCGCCACGAGACAAATGTTTGTATGATCTGCAAGTATGTATGCAAGATCTGCAAGTACTACAAGTATTGGTCTCGGGTCTGGGCGTTTTTATGTATGTATTTACAAAAAAAAAAGTTTTTAAGTGTTATATCAGTCATGTGGTCCCCATAACACAAGCTCTGCTTACTTTGGGGCCAGATGATGCTCTGTGAAATTTCCGGGGTTTTTTATTTATTTATTTATTTTCAGATACGTAGTTGGTTTTAAGTTCTTGACATTTTCTGTTCGTGTACACTAATTTAGCTGGGAAAATTGGAGATCGAACAGATTCGGAGATTACAGTGTTCCCTTGAAATTTTCGCCTGCGATGATTTAGAATGACCTATTGGAAGACCGCGATATTAGAGCTTCATGTTTAGAGAGCTGTAACAACTGATTATTCAATATTAAACTCTATCAAACTACTCTCTAAATTCAAATTCTACTGCTATAGTTTTCTGTATGTTTGGTTAACTAGTAAACAATGTTTTTTTGACAGCCCTGGTAATGGAAATAACTTATCGGATGATTGGATCACTGCCCCTCAACGTGCAAATAGCAATCAATATAATAATGACACGTCATTATCATCGTAGACCAATTTAATTTTCATCACATTAATTTTCCACAGAACGTGATCATTTTCAAACTGATTATTAATTTTCAATAGATTATTATAACCTGTTTTAGTAATGAATAATGTTAGACATATTACACGCCATCATCTGGCCCTAAAGTAAGCAGAGCTTGCGTTATGGGTACCACATGACTAATATATACATTTACTATTTATATACATTTTTATTTCATTTTTGTAAATACATACATATGGAACACTCAGACCTGAGACAAATACTTGCAGATCATACAAACATTTGTCCCTCGGGAAAAATTCAACCCACAACCTTTTGCGTCTCAGCCGGGCTTTGGCCCACTGTGGCACAGAAGTCGTCAATTGAATTATGTTAAATTCAATTGCCTTAACTAAGAAGTCACAATTAATTAATTATAATTCCGTTAAGATTATTCAATAAAGCATGCATACTAGAAAAACTAATTAATTGACCGAGCGAAGCGAGTGTCTCCGTTTCAGCTTAGGCGAAAGTGCTTTCGTATGTCTGTCTGTCCGGATGTTATCTTTTACAGGTCGCATTTCTCAACCGATTCTCGTGAAATTTTGTGAGCAGGTTCTTTAACTATAAATAATTATTTTGTCGATTCAGTTTTTGGAAATTAAAAAAAAACGTAAAAAGTTATTTCCGTCATTTCGAAAAATGTTCGCGAGGTCTACAGCTGTGAGCTGTAGACCTCGCGACTAGTTATAAAATCTATGTAACCTTATAAAATATCATAATAATCATTGAAACTTTAGTAACAAATAGTGTCAAGTCGTATTAGCTCGACATAAAATGAAATGTCAGATTTTACAGTAATCCGTAGTCGCTGGGCCGGAATGGAACCCTTATCCAAAATAATGTAGCAAGTTCTGACGATCAGATCCTGAGGGTTACACAAGTAATTTTGAAAGGGATTGTGGTGCGGGCGAGAATTGTATCAATTGAGCATGCTGAGTTTAAGATCTTCTACCACAAGCAACTTGCTAAACGAAAAGTTTAAATGGAGCGGCTGTTGTTATTGAATAGTGGCCTTAATAGTCATGGTGCTTAAGTTACATTTAAACATTTTAGTTGTTCACTAAGTTGGGGGTAAATACAAGATTATTGTCTTTTTAGTACTTTAGTTATTTATTAACAAGAAAACCTTGTAGTTTCGTTATATCCATTTGTCTGACTATTATCCTTGTCGTGATTAACTTTTGGGCGGTAATCTTCTTAAATATATATATATATATATATATATATATAAATAAAACAAAGTCGTGTTAGTGACACCATTTATAACTCGAGAACCGCTGGACCGATTTTCATCATTTTTAATTTGTTGGATTTGTCTCCATCCCGAATAGCAGAAACTAAAAAAAATGTTATTAAAACAAAAGGAGTTTCAAGGTAAGTTCAGTTTGATACAACCTTTGACGATGTTCGGTTTGTTTGACGATGTTCGGTTTGTTTGGTTATATGACACTTCCCAATGTGGAAGCAAAGTCAAGCAAAACATTTTTTCTGACATATTTTTCTTTTTCAAACGCGCGGACAAAGTTGCGAACGAGACATCTAGTCCTTACTAATATTATAAACGCGAAGTTTGTATGTATGGATGTTTGTTACTCTTTCTCGCAAAACTACTGAATGGATTTTAATGAAACTTTACAATATTATGCTAATACATCAGAATAAAACTTCACAATATATTGTGTGAATTGTCTAAAATATAATGATTCCTTACCATAATTTTGATAATGGTGTAAAATTGATAGGATTTTGGAGATGAAAATAATACTCAAAGTAATAATCCTGCGCAGACGAAGTCGCGGGCACCAGCTAGTATTTATATATATATATATATAAATACGACTACTAATTGTAACTTACGTACTCGTACGTCATTAAAATAGTTATTTCTATTATGTGAATTTTGTTTTGTTAAATTCAAATGCTCCTTCAGACCACGGAAAAGAAGAGGCTCTTCTAACACAAGTTATTTTTAACTTAACATTATATATCCCAACACATATGATGTACTTGTTTTTAATTAATAAATGATTTTTGATTTTTTTTATCACGGCTAGTAACGATTTACTAAATTTTGAGTAAACATAAAAAAATTAAGAAGCCCCACATTTTTTTTTGCTTACTAGACTGTGTTGTATTGGTTTGGGACCTGTAGGGCGATTATGGAACTCTAATTACAATCAATGTCTATTAGAAATCTATGAAAACTGATAGAAATTGATTGTAATTAGAGTTCCATAATCGCCCTACTGAGCACAAGATATTCATATCATTAATGACTTCAGAAACCTACACTGTACGTGGTTAGCCAATTTATTATATGTTATCGTCTAAAAATCTATAGATTCTATCTGATTAGTTGTTGATTGGGTGGACAGTGTACAGTTGGCTGACACTGGCATGTTAATTTTGAAGTATCAACTAATGAGTAAGTAATTTAAACATTACTACTAGAAATACATTTATTGTATTATATTTATTTATTATACATTTACAAAAATGTAGAGATATTAGATCCAGATAGTGTAGATCGAGTATTTCTAAAGATATCTCAACTGATCCAGATCACTGCCAGACGACAGCATTTCCCCGTTATATACTCTAAAGCTCTAAAAGGATCCAAAATGCAACAAAAACTCATTAAAAGATTCTTAATTCTTATGCAAATTATCATACCTTCGACTGGCGATTAAATCTCCCACAACAACGCTGTTGTCTCTGGGGAAATTGTAAAACAAATTTAAAACCATTAAACAAGTGGTACAAGTTACAAATGCTGCATAATTCCCAGTATGAAGCAAAATAGGTACTTCGTGGGCAGAACTTTTATGATGATTCGCTTAGAATGAGCGAGTGGGCGAGTACTGGCTGCTCCTATCTTATTAAAGAAATTATTTATGAATTCTTGTTTTTTTTATTTTTTTATATTCGCGGCGTAACCTTGTCCTTCAATTTAAATCTTAAAACGTATGATTGTGTTTTGTTACCTAATTTTCGCTAGTTGTTAATATACATTTTGATAAACACGGGTTTTACTTACTTATTATTTTGCCGATGGAGGTACCGACACAGGGCGTCTACTCTGCGAAACGATTTTGATATATCGAAACGAGTGTCGTTAAAATATAGGTCGAATTTAGTCGAACTGACAGCTGTTTCGTTTTCAAATTCAAATTAATCATCTGTTATGGAGGATTACGATACGACGTCGAGTGTCAAAAATAATATCGATCTTTCCATCGCCCAAAACGAGTCAAAACTACGTAGCAAAGAGTAGATTGCACGAATATTGACCCTATATATCATTTGTCGATTTCAAGAGTAGGCCCCCCCCCTGTTTCGATTCGTCTTGAGCATCTTCATCAGGGTGAGTTTGATCTGGTCAGCAAAACCTGTATTAATCAAAAGTTTATTATATAGTAACATAGCGATACCAAAGTTATCTGCTGTATGAAAGGAAGAGCATAACATTAGCAACTAAACGAGGCGAGTTAAATGTTGAAATCAAATTTAAACTTTTTTCCCGCACCTGTGTGTGCCTTCGAGCATTGTTTCGAAATATCATTTGCGCTTCACTTTTGTTCAAAATTGTTTGGGACAATTTAATGTTTACTTGATGAAGAAGAATATTCCTCACTTATTGCCATAAACTTTAGTACTTTGTCTTTGTTCTTGTATAATAATTTGACTATTAAATATTGGAATTGACCGAACGAGCGCGAAGCGCGACCGAGTGTCTTCGTTTCAGCTTAATAAGCAAAAATGCTCTCGTACCTCTGTCGGGCGGGCGTATGTCCGGATGTTCTCCTCTACAGGTCGGATTTCTCAACCGATGATGATGATGACTCGTGAAATTTTGAGAGCAAGTTCTATAACTAAGTATATAGATTTTTTTGTCGATTCAGTTTCTGATTTTTTTTGAAATGGCAGAGATATGGGGATTAAAAACGTCAAAAAGTAATACTTCAGAGCCACTAGTATACCTCTATTTAAATGTATTTTAATTAAATTTTGTAGGTAAGAGACGGACAAACACTATCGTACTTAAGACTTAAATCACTTAACTTAAACATAAATCCGTCTGCAGGAAACTAGAAAGTAAAGAGGCTGGTTATTTTGTTTTTACTCTATGATTCTGTTGGAAATTTTAATTCCGTCTTTCTATAAAATTTAAAAAGTAAAATTTGATACATACAAAATTGAATGCAATTTATTAAAATCATAGTATACTTACAATACAATAACATTAAGTAATAATAATGATAAGTAGGTTTAGCTTATCTAAATATCTCACCTCTCTGTAAGTGTGCAACCTACCCTCTTTTCGATTACAAGGGTTACCTACCGAGTTTTTTGCGGTGTCACCTACCCATTCTTCTTTTTCTTCATTTATGGCATGTGTCATAATAATCTAAATTTTGACATTATCAAGTGTTTATATTGTTTATAGTATGATGTCACATAGTTGTGTCTTGTCGTTCGTCATTTGTTATTTTATAAAAAATTGTACGGATTATATTTGATCTATATTCGTGCTGTGCCAAATAAATATTTTTCATTTTCATTAAATTTTCAATAAAGTTGTATTGTATATATTTCTGCCGTAAATAAACTATCTGAACACATCAGCAGTTTCAATACCCGTATAAGCAATTTCCTGTTAAAAGTTCAATTCTCCGGTCCGCGGTACGGCTTAGTTCAATGAAATAAAGTATTAGTGGCCAATAAATTGGATTTCGTCATGTGTTAAATCCTTTCTCTGAGTCTGCCCGAATGAATGAATGGCCCGAATGGTGGCCAGTCACATTCATCATTTTATAAAGCTTTAGTTCTCAATTTCCTACAATACTCAGTGTCGCAATGGGCCCGACTGAGACGCTGAAGGTTCTTTGTTTGTTTTTCAAATGTATGTTAGTTTGTGTGTTTGTATTTATATTGGGTGTTTAGTTTGGCTCTGCTTACTTTGGGGCTAGATGATGCTGTGTGAAATGTCCGGCATTTATTTATATTTTATTATCATTCTTGTAGATTATTTTGTGTTCCTTGCAAACTGGTTTAAATAACCTATTGATAGACGTGATTTTTTGAGGACTGAATATTATTTTCTAGTAAGATATTTATGTATTTTTTCAGGTTCAGTTAATGGTATCTCTGACTTCTGCGTTTTAGGTTGTGAGTTCGGTTCCCTCCCAGGACAAACATTTGTATGACGAACATAGATGTTTGTTCTGTGTCTGGGTGTTATTAATACAAGTTGATGGACAATTTACATAGCATCAGCTAGCCCCAAACTGAGCAGAGCTTGTACGGTCCTGAACCCACGAATAAACTCACTAGGCTCTATTATTCGTGTTTTTTATTGAAGTTTTGGATTTTATGTTCACGGGTCTTAATTTCATTAATTTCAACAATTTAATAGATTATGTTTATTTGCTGCAGTAACAATAACAGAATTCTTTTGTAATAAAATATATCGTTTTTATAATAACGACCAGGTTGATTGTTTCGAATGCAGGATTGAGGCACTTAACTTAATTACGAGTAATTCAGAACGAATAGTCACAAAAGTAGGTACTTATAAAGGTGGTATATTACCTAAACTATTGGATGACCTCTTTGGCGCAGTGTGCAAAAACCTAGCTGAGACACAGAAGGTTGCGGATTCGATTCCCGCCACGGGACAAATGTTTGTATGATCTGTAAGTATTTATCTGGATGTGGGAGCTTCTTTGTAAAATACGTATGTATTTACAAAAAAAAAGTATATAAGTAGTATATCAGTCATGTGGTACCCATAACACAAGCTCTGCTTACTTTTGGGCCAGATGATGCTGTGTGAAATGTTTGGCATTATGTATTTATCTGTTCTTACGTACACAGCTTTTATTTTATACTAGCTGTGGCTATCAAAAATTATAGCTTGTGTTATGGGTACCATATGACTGATATACTACTTAAATACTTTTTTTTTGTAAATACATACATATTATACATAGAAAAAATCAGACCCGAGACAAATACTCGCAGATCATATAAACATTTGTCCCGCGGCGGAAATCGAACCCGCAACCTTCTGCGTCTCAGCCGGACCAAAACGGTTGTTCAATTAAATTGAGAATACATGTGGATTGCGGCCAGATGATGCTGTTTGAAATGTGAATTCCAGAATTGTTAGCACCCATTTATATAAACCCTTGTAGAAACCTAAGAGATAAAGAATATGTCACAAGCAGGCAAAGCTATTCTTTGCACAAAGAGAACGCAGCCGTTTAAATGAAAATTAATTTCACAATAGAACCATCCCTTGAGTGATAAAAATTTCGAATGCGAGATAAAACGGGTTAAGTAACCAATTGTATAACATTATTATCTCATACCGGGCGGTGCTCATAAATAGCTTCTAAAGAAAAACATCTGCGCTTAACAAAATTATAACCGTTGTGTGGGGCAAGATCATCGCGGATGAAGATTCTCTAGAAAAATCGAAACAGTTGTTTGAAACGAAATCGAAACATGTTTTAACATTGCGTTTGCCTGCTAAATGTGAAATGGTGCGAATTTCTTGTCCAGAAACTTTACCTGCATTCCCCAGAATCATCGTGCCTAGTTATCTTCACCACCAGCCCTTGTATTTATGATTGGACTAACTATCCCTGCTATTCCTGCTATTTAATGGGATTAATAAACAAAAATGGGGATTAGTCCCCCTGCTGACTAATAGAAGAGCTAGCAATAGAGAAGGAAAACTTAAAACAAGCCCGGCTCGGTGCCAGCCGTTATGCACCTGCAACTGAACCGACACCGCATGTACTGATTCTTCTTTCCTGCGTGTCCTGTTGGCAAGGTCGAGAGCTTACATTAAGGCTTACCTAAGTGCACGAAATAAGCCTCTAAGGCACACTTTAATCCATTCACCACACTGGTTAGAAATACTAGTGACACGATAAGAAGAAGAGAGCAAGAAAATAAAAAGAAGATTTAAACAGTACATTAGCTAATGAATGATTATAAGATAGACCCATACAGCCTTATTTATAAACGCCTCTAAACTTGAACACTGCTTTAACATAGCTTAAGATTCGCCTTCTCACTATTTGTCACTATCGTACAAAAATAGATGGCACTATTTAACCAACTTCATTAAAAAGGAGGAGGTTCTCAATTCGTCGGAATTTTTTAATATTTTGTGTATGTTCACCGATTACTCGAAAACGCCTGAACTGATTTGAAAAATTATTTATTTGTTTGAAAGGGTATACTTCCCAGGTCCCATTTAAATTTTATCGAAATCGGTCGTGCTGAAAAATCAACAAAAATCTAAAAATTTTATACTTCATCAATATTTTCGTTTACTCCGATACCTCGCTAACTCATTGGAGCAGTGCGTTTATTTAGCCTACCCATAATATATATATCATAAAAAATCTACTTTCCACTATAAATGTATAATAGGCTCAAATTTCATTCAATAAAGTAGGTTTTCTTTTTAGTTTTTAAAACGTAATTAACCGACTTTATCAAAAAGGAGGAGGTTATCAATTCGTCGGAATCTTTTTTTGTTTTTTTATGTATGTTCACCGATTACTCAAAAACGGCTGAACCGATTTGGAAAATTCTTTTTTTGTTTGAAAGGGACTTCACAGGTCCTATATAAATTTTATCAAAATCGGTCAAGCTGAAAAATCAACGAAAATATAAAATTTGTACACATCGATGATGTTTTCATGTACCTACTTCGATACCTCGCTGTCTCATTGGAGCGGTGCGTTTATTAAATTTAAAGTTCTCTATTTTGTGGATGTCTGTCATCCACATCAAAACTGTTAAAGCTTGGGATGAATCTGCTCCAACCCGACTCGGCTTCCGTAACAAAATAGTCAAGGATCATACAAAAAAGTGTTAAGACCAGTCGAGTTTCCAGCCGGATTCTTCTTGAACTGGGGTTAGGAGGAACCGGCACCTAGATTCACTAGCATGTAAGAAGACGATTCAAATTGGCCCTTGTGATTGTAATGAATAAAGTTATTTTGAATTTTGAACTTTGAATTTAAATTTATAATTTCCTCTTTATCTATCAGTGGAAATTTGTAATTGACCATCAGCGTAGTAGATACATATGCATCCCAGATGTATCTACTATATATTACTATTGACCACCGATATTTATTATTTAAAACAGTGATAAATTTTTGACAGATGTTGAGAGATGTTTCTTACTAAGGCCGAAAATATGTATAAATAATCTTATCTTATATATTTACATTTATAAAAGAAAGTCGTGTTAGTCACACCACTTATAACTCAAGAACCGCTGGAGCAATTTGGATAAAACTTAAAATGAATATACGTAGTAACTTGGATTGGGATATAAGCTATTTTTTATCTCGGAAAAACAACGGGAACGGGATCGGGGTGGGCGAAACCGCAGGGGTGGCGCTAGCGCCATCTATCAATATTTATCCGCAACTTTGTTAATCTCTGTAATTATTACAATGATTTGAATAGCTACCTTTTTTTAATAGATATTACTACCTTAATATTTTTTGTGAAGTTGTAACCGCCCAACGAAGTGGGCACGGGTCAGCTAGTTAATAAATAAATATTAGACGACAATTCCATCAATACCATCTAGTCCCAAACTAAGCATAGATTGTATTATGGTGACCAGATGACTGATATGTTTTTAAATACATGCTTATGGTACTTTGTTACACCCAGACACACAACCTATGTTCATCACACAAATGTTTATCCTAGGAGAGAATCGAACCTTCAACCTACAGCGCTGAAGGCGCTACCAACTGAGCCGACAGGCCAGTCTTTAAAATTATGTTATTATTTGATTGTACGTTGATTGTGTACCTGCTGTGCTACTTGTGTCTGTGTGTGTCAAAATACATTGTATGTGAATTAGGATAATTTGTAGTCAGAATTATATAAAAATGTTATTTTTTAGAACTTCTGTGTATAACATTAAGTATTAAGCACCAATAAATTTTCAATGCTCCGCTAACTTTGCTTGAAAGCGCTTTTACAATATTAAAGAAAAATGTTTGAGCGGCTTATTCATTGCAAGTTATGTGGCCATAACTTGCAGAACACGAAATAATTTTGGTATTTACTTAAGTAGGTTCTATCTAACCTTACTAAACGATTTGCAAGGAACATAAAATGGAGTGTTTAGACCGAGTAACAATAATAATTAATAGTTTATTTATTTACTCTTTACACATGTTACATGTACTTAAATATGTCATGACAATATTTGGGATCTTATACAGAATGTGTTTCACAGAATATAAATTTATCTGCCAAAGCCTCGTCAATTTTATAGTAATAAGATACTCACTCTTACTCTTATGTAATAATAGCCTTGATACAATATTGAAAAATTCACAGTCATTTTTAGATACAATGTCAGTAGGTATTTTATTATACAATTATTTTTTTTAGTCAGTCTAGTCTTAGGAGTCTGAATTTCCTTTATTTGTCGTGTTATACCTATAACTATACCTTTATACACATAGGTACACATATACCTTTATACCTATGTGTAACAAACATCATTCAAACAAACATACTTTTGAGAAAAGCGTACTAATCTTAATGAATTTTTGAATGACCGCAATATTATTTAGAATTTAGTGACCGTTTTTAGTATGTAACTTTGTGACAATATTTGTATAGTTTGACCACGTAATATTTTTATTTTTGTTTAAATGATTTTGATACTGCTTTACCTATCTACCTACCTACTAAATGTTTGTATGCTGTATGCAGGATTCAGAGATACCTAATTTTAAGAAACACCTGTCTTTTGTAAAACCTGAATTCACAAACAATAAACAATAAATGAATATGAATATAAAATGAATATGAATCATGTTATTGATATATTCCCTAATATAAAAAATATTTTAATAAATAAATTCACCTATCATGGTCATAATATTCAATTCTTTGAGTTACTAAGTTCCCTGTTACTCTAAAGAGGTATAAACCGAGGAGAGAAGAACTAAACACAAAAACTAAGGTGAACAATAACAACTGAGGCATTTATAGCACCATATTCTACCTACCTAAACAACATTGAAACTTGAATATCTTTCGGTACGTTGCGAGCGAGCGGCAACGAGTATAGACCGCGAATCAAACTCACCCTGATGATGTTTCTCTAGATGAATCAAATAGTGCCTCCATCGACAGAATAATACGTGAATAAAACCCATGTCTATCAAAATGTACAGCTATATTTTTCTCTAATTACAAAGAAATTTAACTTGTATTCCAATTATTCACACCCAAGGCAATAAGTAAAATATCTGAAATATTACGAATAAAACCCGAAATTAATCGAGAAAAATATATAATATAAGAGCGCTATGTTTGCTTCGCAAAACGGGGAAAAATATTCCCAATTTGGTAATTGATTACAAAAATAATTTATTCAACTTGTCAGTGTCTGTTTCTCTTGTCAAATACCTCGTGACCAGACGCTAAAATATCGCGAGATAGCGTTGGTAAAATAACAAACCTTGTCCTCAAAAATTAAGTTTGTATGGAAATACTGGCCTGTCAGCTCAGTGACTAGCTCTGTCTTCTGCACTGTAGGTTGAGGGTTCGATTCCCTCCCAGGATAAACATTTGTGTGATGAGCTTAGATGTTTGTTCTTTGTCTGGGTGTTATAAAGTATCATATGTATGTATTTCAAATAATCTAAGTATGTCTATCAGTCATCTGGTCACCATAATACAAGCTATGCTTAGTTTGGGGCTAGATGGTGTTGTTTGCATTGTCCACCAATATTTATTTATTTATAATAATGATGGTTTGTTTAACACGACGATTAATTATTTGTGTCTGAATTGTATTATGACTTCTCTACGTAGAGAGCACCGGGGTGGTTTAGTGGTAGTCTTCCGAAGGTCGTGCGTTCGAATCTGGTCGTGAATCAATGGGTTTTTCAGTGCCTAAAATGTATGTGCGCTATACCAGTACTCAAACAGTCATCTCCACATCGTGAGAAAACCGGCAGCCTGTTTGTATCTATCAACTTAAATTATTTCTTTTTCTTTTGTTTTTTTTAATGTATTTGTGTGATTGTAGGTATCAATAAATATCTTTATGTGTTTATCTATCTATCTACATAGTGCATTTCCACAATATTGTTGTACGACCTACATATTTCCGACTCGCGACACGTAAGCCAGTGTGCATCGCTGTCTAGTCCACTGTTCCCTGGCATTGTGTGCGTCGTATCTTATCTGTGTTACCATCACCTTAGCTCTGTCGTATTTGTTCAGAGAGTTTTCTATTATGTGACTTTGTATTATGCTTCTGACTATTATTGGGAACCCACGTAGATTTTGAATGATCTCATTATGAGACTACGCACTAAGTATGTAGGTAAGTTTACAAAAGTATCTAATGATATGATTTAATTAAGTATAGACATTATTATTGTTATCGTATTTTGTATTGAGATAGACATTAACATCGATGGCCGCAGCATATCGCACCTGCGCTTTGCCGGCGATTTAGTCCTCCTAACTGAAAACGTCGACAGCTTACAAAGAATGCTAGAAGACCTACAGCAAGCCTCACTGAGGGTGGGCCTTTTAAGATGAACATGTCCAAAACCAAGGTTATGACCAACCTTCCGGGTCCTAAACCTAACGTAATCGTAGGTAACTGCCAGATAGAGTCAGTGGACGACTACATATCCACTTGAGCGTCCGGTTAGAAAAATCGACCTAAAACTTTGTTGCGTAGACAGTCCGGGTATTTTTTTCGACCCATCGGACCTCTATGACTTTTGTGTGAAGTTCTGTTTGCTGGCGTCTGATAGTTGCTGTATAACGTCACTAGATGACTCATTAATAAAATTGGCGTATGGTAGAATCCAAGAAAACCGTACCGGGCAACGAAAAAAAAAAAAGACGACCTCTGTGGCGCAGTTGGCTAAGACCCGGCTGAGATGCAAAAGGTTGCGGGTTCGATTCCCGCCGTGGGACAAATGTTTGTACGATCTGCAAGTATTTGTCTCGGGTCTGGGTGTTTCTATGTATAATATGTATGTATTTACAAAAAAAAAAAAAGTACATAAGTAGTATATCAGTCATGTGGTACCCATAACACAAGCTCTGCTTACTTTGGGGCCAGATGATGTTGTGTGAAATGTCCGGGATTATTTATTTATTTATTTATTTAAAATATGAAAAAACTAAAAATCTAATCAAAAAAGTTATGTGTGAGTTTGCGTTTTGTGAAGTGAGTGCGTGCGGGTGCTGTTTAGATTGTTTTATTAGTCTTATTTATATTAGTGTTAAATATCAAAGTAATCCTCAAGATTATTGCTATTGAAATATTTACAAATATTCTAGGCCCATCGACTGATGGCAAAAAAATCGACATTAAGCAAAATGCCGAGTTTATTGAAATTTAACCTACATTGTCAAGTTTAAATTTATATTTTTAGTATTTAGATTCATAGTTGAAATTATTTTTTTACGCAGTTTTAATTTGTATAGTTTTACCTATTCATATGTATTTTTATTAAAGTCTAGCTATAGAAGTTTTCAAGTTATCACGCTCGAAGTTGAAAATGAACCAAACGCTCGGCGGCGCAGAATTACGATCGCGCGGACGGACGTTCTAGAGGGAGACTGCTGCCGCGCTCGGACGTTCAAGTAGATATACCTTGGACATTGTTTATCTTTCGGCCCACAGTCCCAATTAAAAGAGATCTCAAAACGAATCCAGCTAGGATGGGCCGCCTTTAGTAAGTTGGAAGACGTCTTGAAATCGAAAATCCCTCAGAGCCTGAAAACCAAGATGTTCAACCAATGTGTCCTGCCTATACTAACTTATGAATCCGAGAAATTGGCTCTCACAAAGGAATACATGCATAAGATCAGAGTAGCACAACGGGCAATGGAGCGCGCCATGCTCGGAACATCACTTTTGGATCACATACCTACCCAACGTCGAAATTAGATGTCGGACGAAAGTCGTGGACGTAGGTATGCAGATCGCCAGGTTGAAGTGGAAATGGGCAGGACACTTGGTAAGAATGGATAACGGGAGATGGACAAAGGCGGTAACGCAATGGTGGCCAAGGGATGCTCGACGGCCAAGAGGCAGACCACCCGCCCGATGGTCGAACGATATAGTCAGCGTTGTCGGGAACCACTGGATGAGACTTGGCAGTGGATGCAATCGGGCTAAAATGATGATGATGATTTTGTATTGACGTGATAACGTATTATAAATCGATGAACGTCGGCTGCACGCACAAAAAGGTCAGCCTGAGCCGAGTGTGCAAGCGAGAGCGCGGAGCCATCGGTAGAGAGGCACGATCGGATGTTTTCTTATGACGTTATCACGTAAAATGATCGTCCTTAAACCGACTTTACAGACAACCATTTTTTTATGTACTTAAACGGCCAACCACCCACCCGTTGGTCAAATAATATAGTCAGCGTTGTCAGAAACCAAAGTCAAAGTCAAAATATATTTTATTCAATACAATCACAAGGATCACTTTGACACATCTTACATACTAGGTGAATTTAGGTGCCAATTTCTCCTAACCCAAGCCTGAGAAGCACTAGCAAGAAACTCGTCCTGGTCCTAGCGCTTTTTTGCATAATCCAACTAACTTACCTTAACTACGAAAAACTAATACAAGAGAGTTTATACATTTCAAAAGTATCGGTCTGTCTAAGACTGTCCGACCACTGGATGTGAACTTGCTAGGAACCGGAAAGAGTGGCGTAATAAAGAGGAAGCCTATACCCAGCAGTGGATGCAATCAGTCTGAATGATGATGATGTATTTGAAAAAATAATTAAAACAGTAAAATAACAAATTAAAATTTACAGGTTAAGCATTTAACAATAAATATCTTTTTTTTTTGATTAACCTATATTGTCCCACTGGGCAAAGGTCTCCCCCAAATTCTTCCAACTAGCTCAATCTTTCGAGATCACCCACCAGCCTCCCTCAAAGTTGTCAAGATCATCTCTCCAACGCTTTTTCAGGCGACCGCGACGCCGCTGTCTGACAGGCTGCCAGGGTGTTACCATGTTGGTCCATCTGTCTTAATGAATGCGTCCACATGACCAGCCGTCCCACATAAGCCTGAAATATCATTTGCTTAATGTAGATGCTTATAAACTATCCAGTCTTTACACTAGGCAAGCCAGTATCGTGAGTCTGTAAGCAGCAGGTTAAACTATATCAATATAGAGACAGCCGTGCTTTACATGTTTATACAAAAATATATTTTGTTTTAAAATAAGGTGCGCTAAAAAGAATAAAGAAATCTTTTTGTACACCGCCTTCTTTTTGTTTTTTGTATATTCTATCCGTCCAAAGTTTACCTGGAAAATATCGCTTTTAGCAATAAGGCCGCCTACAACTTCATTATTAACGGTTCTTTGTGTTTTCTCTGTGTACAATAAAGCATTAAGCTCTATCTATCTATGCTAGGCTTCAATATAGTTATATTTTTAACGATCATTCGTAAAAGTAAAATGACTAGTAGGTACAGTTGACTATACTAATCAGACAAAATTATAGTACGCAATTGAGTACTAACATAAGTACTTGTATCATCATCATCATTCAGCCCGATTGCATCTACTGCTGGGTTTAGGCCTTCTCTTTATTACGCCATACGCCACTCTTTCCGGTCACTAGCAAGTCTCATCCAGTGGTTTACTACAAGGTACTTGTATACGAGCATTTATTGAAAATTGCCTAATTCTGACATTCCTATAGATTCTTTTTATTTTAGAGAACTTCGGGATTAAAAGTTGCCTATGTGATATTCCAGGCTATAATATATCTCTCTAGAAAAATTCATCTAGATCCGTTCAGCCGTTTAGGGGTGATTGATTAATAAACATCATCCGCACATTTATAATACTAGATGGCACCACAGGAAAAAATAGAATGCGCTATCGTAGCGTTTCGGAATTTCTATATATCTAGCGATACTTATCTAACCGAATTTTATCATACCAGTAGGACGTAAAATCACAAGGTTTATAAAAGCTAAGAATTACTGAATTTGCTTTGGTGAATTGTGAAGCTTATATCAAAAAACATTAAATAACATAGATTTGCACAAAAACCACAGAATTCTTATTCCCGTCCATTCCATCTTCAATAATTACGATGATGACAATAGCGTTACGAGCTTCCATTCATTCCTATACGTTGTTATAAGCAATTATTATCTTCATATACCTACCTACTTCGGTTTGCAAAGAGGAAAATATATATGAATTCTATCGGCCTTTTCTGGGTACTCTGAACTGAAAACATACAAATGTATTGTAGGTACAATAGGTAGTACAATACATTAAGTAGATAGTATAAAACATTAGTACAATATTATAACTTGTAGACGAAAATATAACTGTTTTTATTTCGCCGGATATAAATTTGGTTTTAACCGAATTCTGTGTAAAATTACTGCGAATCCCAGATGGTCCAGTTGTTTGGAGGTTTTTAATTTCACTTCCTGTACGCAATAAAATATATCTCTGGTTTAACATCCCACTGTCAGAGGGTTAAGTTTATAATAGCGGTGCCGGTGGGGACATTTTGTTTAATTGCGGTCACATACCTACTTTTAGGACAAAATATTCCTAGGACTCAAGAATGTGACTCGTAAACGTAAATTAAATATGTAGTAAATTAAAAAAAAATATGCGAGCCTCAAAGTAGTCGCATGTGATATTGGCCTCAATTCTGTTGGCACCAACCTAACAAATTTTAGCTAAAATTAGGTTTTGAACTGACAAATTACCCTTTGGTATTCTGCTGCTACCAACTAATCCTAATTTAATTTTATCTAACTTAATTAAGCGTTCCTATTTTGGTTAGATGGTACCAACCGAATAGGTTTTACAAAAGCTATGACTAATTAAATATATTTTAGACAATTCCTAATTTTAGAAATGAACCAACCGAAATGCCACCAATGTGTAACAATTGCCATCTCACCCTGGTAACAAACAACATTACAATTACATCCTGAATTAGTTTATATAACAATACACTTCCACTTCCAACCTCTGAGAAGATGGGTTGGTACCATCTGACTGCCAACTATACCACCGCGCGCGCTTCCTGTCACAATCACCTGTACACAATCCCGTTCCTTTTCACGAAATTACAACCACAGATTGCAGGAAAGCGGGGGAAAATTTGTCACACGTTATAATGAAGTATCATATGTATGTATTTAAAAACAAGTAAGTATTCAGTTATCTGGGAACCATAGATTATGTTGTGTCCAGTCCACGAATAATGACTGGTCAGCTCAGTTGATAGTAGCTCTGCCTTCTGCGCTGTAGGTTGAGGGGTTTGATTTCCTCTCAGGATAAACATTAGTGTGATGAACATAGGTAAGTGTTTGTTCAGTGTCTGAGTGTTATATAGTATCGTTTGTATGTATTTAAAGATTTACTAGTATATTAGTCAGCTGGTCACTATAATACAAGCTATGTTTAGTTTAGGGCTAGATAGTGTTATGTGTATTGTCCACCAATATTTATTATTATTATATTTATTTATTTATGATTCTTTCTCAATCTTAATTCGCTTTTTTTAAATACGGGCTCTAGACCGTCTTATAAAACATCTGAGTTAGGGTAAGGTTAATAATAACAACCTAAAAACAAATTTCCGTATATTGGGTGTGAATCGTAAATTTAAGGGATAAAAACAGGGTTATAGCAGATTCATCACCGGTAAACCGTTGAAAATAAAAAAAAGTAATTCGCCAATTTATATCTCGTGTTACGTCAGATCTTTAATATTTTCATGAATAATGTAATGGGTTATGATATATTCTCTGCAGCAATCATTCTTTGAGTACATCTTTTACTGTTGCTTGTTGGAATAATAAACGCCGGGGAACATGGTTTAGAAGTCAATAAATTTAGATTGAAATTGTTAAATATGTATTAGCATTTGTTAAACTTGGTAGTTAATCATTAATAGAATATTATTATAAATCATGTCACTTCTTATTAGTTACTTACTTCTGCCCGCGGCTTCGCACGCATAGTACATACATAAAAAGTAGCCTATGTCCGTTCCTAAGATACATAGGCAATCTATATCCATACCAAATTTGAATGATGCAAAAAAAAAATGTTCGTGTTGATCCGATCGCTACCAAACTTCACAGGATCACCCGCTAGACCAATCTAAAGATTTCCTAAAAATTTCATCGAAATTGATCCAGGCGTTTGGGAGTCTATAGGAAACATACATACACACATCTCCTTTTATTTGTCTGGTTGTCAGAAAGGTTGTCTGGAAGAAAACGCTCCCTCAGCGATACTTCGAACAGAAAAAAATATTGGTGCACGACTGTATTCGCAGCGCAGAAGGCAGAGCTACTATCAACTGAGCTGACCAGTCATTATTCGTGGACTGGACACAACATAATCTATGGTTATTATGGTTCCCAGATAACTGAATACTTACTTGTTTTTAAATACATACATATGATACTTCATTATAACGTGTGACAAATTTTCCCCCGCTTTCCTGCAATCTGTGGTTGTAATTTCGTGAAAAGGAACGGGATTGTGTACAGGTGATTGTGACAGGAAGCGCGCGCGGTGGTATTGGCAGTCAGATGGTACCAACCCATCTTCTCAGAGGTTGGAAGTGGAAGTGTATTGTTATATAAACTAATTCAGCATGTAATTGTAATGGTGTTTGTTACCAGGGTGAGATGGCAATTGTTACACATTGGTGGCATTTCGGTTGGTTCATTTCTAAAATTAGGAATTGTCTAAAATATATTTAATTAGTCATAGCTTTTGTAAAACCTATTCGGTTGGTACCATCTAACCAAAATAGGAACACAAATCATTTATATAAATTTTTCACACCAGTGTCAATAGTTTTTACTAATAAAACCCGAAATAAATCTAGAAAAACAAATAAAATGAAGAGAGCGCAAAGTTTTCTTCGCAAACCGGCCAATAATAATCTCTGCCTATCCAATAATAACACAATTAACTAGTGACGTTACAGTATGATGTGTACTTGTCATTCTAATATCACGAATAAAAATGGCAACATACAACGCCACATTTTAGCTATCAATAAATTATGTGATTTAGAGACAGACCCTACATTTTGTACAAATGATTGCTTCATTTCTTGGTGTCAAGAACAACCTACTGACCAGCCTAACTCCTTTTAGACCCTAAACAGGTTTTAATGCCACATTATCTAATATGTGATTATATTATAGACCTCATATTTGATACAAAATCAAAGTCAAAGTTAAAGTCAAAACATTCTGTATTAAATCAAATCACAAGTATCACATTGAGTCGTCTTCTTACATGCTAGTTAATCTAGATGCCGGTTCCTCCTAACCCAGACTAATAAGAATCCGACAAGAAACTCGTCTGGTCTTAACACTTTTTTGTATGATCCTTGCCAATTTTGTTACGGATGCGGAGTCGAGTTGGAGCAGATTCCTCCCAAGCTTTTGTATCAACTAAATAAACTGATATTTTATAATATGCCTTAATAGACAGTTTCTGTTTTATTTCGTTTTAAATTTGCAATGTAACCAATCGATCGACCAATGTAACACGTCGCTTGGGACCTTGTTATAAAAGCGTACACTTTTCTCTATAAATGCTTTAATTCGTTTTTAGACCTTTAACAGATTTTCACGTCAAATTTGCTAGTTTATGATTGTTTCAGACCCTAAATTTAGTATAAAATACAGCGTTTTATATTGGTGTCAAGAGCTAGCAAGCCTTACTCGTTTTAGGCCCTAAACCCGATAGTGTGATCATTCTAATCATACCACACCGCTTGTAATATTGTGTATAATCCGATGTGAGCCGTCGATCGATATTAGATTAGTCCTAAGCACTGGCAGTTTTATCTTATCTTTCAAGCAGATTTCCACGCTTTGTTCCTACCACTTGTAGATAGGTATTATCAACTAAATACCTGAATGCATCATCAGCCCTCACCTGAAGCCACTTTTTCTCTTGTCATAGTGCTTTATCTAGTGTCGGAAGAATAGGTCGGGTCGGTTGGTTTATCTAGTTTTAATTAGTTGGATTAGCTATTGTTCATTCTTTTTTCCTTCTACTTCTCCTCAGTTGGTGAGGATCTTTATACCGTCATATCAGTACTCATAACTCAGAAATCTGCATCCCTGATCCGTAGAGTTCGAGACAGTCACAACAGCATTCTGAAAACCATACCGGATAGGTACACGTCGCCGATGTGGGCAAGGCTGGTACGCAGGGTGATCTCAGTAAACTGCTCGGTACTCTGGTAATCGCTCTTTGAACCAGCTTCAGCTCCTTTTTTTTTAATTTTAATTTCTTATTATATCATTGTGTTACTAACTCCCTATTGTTCTATGTATATGTTCTATGTACATCTATGGATCTAAGTTGTCCGAAATAAAGAGATTTGAATTTGAATTTGAATAACATTCTTTCACGTAATCATCATCAACAAAGCCCATCCATCTTTTCTGAGGCCTACCTCTACCCTCATATCCACCCAAATTCAAATCCATCAGCCATCTTGTAATCCTTCGGTTGGTTATTAGCTGACATTGACATACCGCGGAAAATCCCGTAGGAACTGATCAAGTTGATTGTAATAGCAGGAATAGCAGGAATAGTTCGTCCAATCATAAATCCAAGGGGTGGTGGAGAAGATAACTAGGCACGATAATCTGGGGAATGCAGGACAATAAAGTTTCTTATGTAATATGTAAGTTTTGATAAAATCTGGTTTTACTCGAGTATTATTTAGTCAATGAAATTACTCTGTTTTAATTAATCTAGTCTTTTCTAGATTAATTAAAACAGAGTTATTTTCTAGAGTCTATTAATCTAGAGTTTTCATCAAGTTCTGAGCAGCGGTCCGCTCGGTGCCGTTCGCGGTCGCGGCTCATAATGAATAGTCAAGAAAGTTTTAATATAAGGAATACATTTGTTACAAGAGAACTAATAGCTACATTCGTTAAATTTTGGATTTTTGAAAAGTGTCCAAGGGGGTCTTATTAAACAGCAAAATTGCGAGTAGGCTTCTAGTTTTTGAGTTATGCGGATGTCAAAAATAGCTCGAAATACAGACTGCCGGTGCTTCGCCCGTTTCGAACTTAACAAAATTTTGTTAGAATATAACATCAACTCCGAACAATGTTGTTCTATCAAAAATGTGTCGCGTGTAGTGTCCCTAGGTAAATCAAACTACGCACATGCGATAACTAGCTGCTCCTTATTGAATTGAATTTATAGAAAGAAAGGTTTATATTGTGTAATAACATTCCAAATGGCCTAAAAGTATATACAAACAAGTATAGGCAAATTTCACGTCCAGATGCAACCTACTCACATTTCGAACTATAATTTGCGTTGTCTCACAAAACCGAGGCTTTTGTTGACTGTACCCTAGACATGGACCGCTGGGACCAGATAAAACCTAAAGTTCCATAGTAAGAGCCTGGGGCGACAGCTTCCGCTGGGAAAATATTTGAAAAACTCTTCAACACGAGATGGAGCATTCGAACGAGAACTGAGCAATTGTGGCAAACTTTTCTTGAATATATTTTTTGATAAATACTTTTGGAAACTAGAGATATCAGATGTCTACCTAGCCTGGGGTTTACAATCGTGATCATTTTTGTTTTGTTTCTTGATTCATATATCTATACATATAATATTCAATTTAATTCAAATCATTGTTATTCAATACAATCAGAAGAATTACTTTGAATTATCTTACATGTTACATGAATTCAGGTGTCAATTCCTGTTAACCTAAGTCCAGTAATAGAATAGGTATTTATGATGTGGGCCAAGGCCCGGCTGATACGCAAAAGGTTACGGGTTCGATTCCTGACGCGGAACAAATGTTTGTATGATTGCAAGTATTAATCTCGGGTCTGGGTGTTGCTACGTAGGTATAATATGTATGTATTCACAAAAAAAAGAATATAAGTAGTGTATCAGTCATGTGGTACCCATAACACAAGCTCTGCTTACTTTAAGGCCAGATGATGTTGTGTGAAATATCCAGCAAAATAATAATTATTATTTTTAAATTTTTCAGTAAATAAACAATTTACAGAGACAATGATACAGAACTCACACACACAACACTGAACTCAACTTTATATTTCCTTTACAGTAAATTTCGTAAATAAAACAATGCTCCATTTATTGACTTTACTTTGCGTTTACCTCTCTCATAGAGCTAGTATACTTTGTAGCTAATACTAGAATGTGTCATTTACACTAATACCTTACATGTAAGCATGCTGATTAGACAGTTACTATATTAGTGCTTGAATTAATTAAAACCGCAAGTAAATAGAAGCTGAACCTTTTTACTAAGTGACAAGTGGACGACAAGTGATTTCCCTTACCACAATCTTTAAGCACTGTTAAGTTGTGAATCACAACATGTGTTTTATGTTTAATGACAAATTGAAATTGAAGTCAAAACGCGACGCAGGTGTTCCATTTATAGACCGTTCACCGTAAGATGTCCCCTGCCTTGGGAATTGGCTGCATTGCCTACGGTGTTGTCAACAATATATGTAGTATTTACCCCACTTGATGAATCGGCAGCATTTTAATTATATTTTTATTTTATTTACAGTGTCTTAACAGTACGGACACTAAAACGATAACGGAATCAAATAGCACATAAATACTGTGTAGCAACATCTGAGAACTTCGCCAAACTAGAGCTAAATACATCAATATCATCAGATTCACATAGGCTGTTGATGATAGGAAGGGCTCGCGTGAATGGTGCCTCACTCACAACATTATCTAAACTTTTATGTACCCACCACAGATTAAAATGTTTTACTTGCATATTTTGAAATTATATACAGTTATGACTATTAAGGTTAATGATGACACAATTTAAATTTTAAATTATTTATTGATTTATTTTTTTCTGACAGTAATTATGGTCGAAAGGAACGATTCTAGACATAACACTGTTACTTGCATAAACGTCATCATCATCTGTCGTATCCGAATCTGTGCTGCTGTCATTTCCTAGTTCAATTTTGAATTTATCAGTAAATTATCCATGCAGTCATCACGTTTATATTTTAATTAGTTATGTCAGTAAATTCTAATTACCCATACTAAAGGCATTGTGTCGGAAACTGGTATCCCTATTTTACTAACCTGTCATGGCGGCGACGCGAGATCGCACTTGATTGGGTGGAATTAGACAACAACAGATTGACAATCAATAGTGCCAACATCACGGCATGGGACAACTTACGGTGAACGGTCTGTACTTAAAATGTCATATCACTAATACCTACGTCTAGTACGGGTTTACAAACCACTCATACTATATTCGTGTTCGTGGATCGTTAAACTAATAGTTAACATTTAAATCGGTAGTACGGTTCAATATTTTCGAATGAAGTTTACACGATGCCGTCCATCAACTAGCTCTATTGAACTAACTTCATGCTATATACTTCTATCTCTTTTACACATCGGCAACAAAAAGAGACACATATATTTCTTCAAAATCTCATATATTTATTGTTTTTCTACAATCAGTCGTCTGCTATTGTATTTCTACTTACATATTTTCTTTTTTATAACTACAAGTGGAAACTTTAAATTGGCCCTCTGCAAAATGTACATGCCTTGCATTATGTTACTTATTTCATAATTAAATTGTACTTACATAGCTTTCAGTTTTCCTACAACGAATAAAATAAAATAAATATACCAAAATACTGATGTTAGTTCATCAAAGACTCCGCTAGAGGCGCGGCGCTGTATGGAAGCAAATTAAACTTTATATAGTCTCCGTAAACTATCAAAACTTACAAACTATACAAACTTACTTCTCGTTTAGCAGTTTAGTACCTCGCTTCTAGTACGAAGCCAGTGTAAACTAGGCATTAAGACTATTTACTTAATGCTGGCAATTCTGTTGTTCGCCGGACTAGCTAAAATTTCCTTAAATATGGACGACCTTATTTTGCTACCAATAAAGTTCAAATTAGAGTACCCATTTTATATCACAGTTCTAAAATAAGTTGAAATTATTTTTTGGTTTTATTACTATAATTTTTATTCCAATTAATTTATTAAAAATAATGTACACGATGACGATAAATTGAGCTAAAACACGTCAGTTATACGTTAAATTAGTAAATTTAAGAAGTGTCACTAAAAATGTTATTCTAATTCAGACTTTATGCTAAACATAAAGTCTGAATTAGACAACATGCTAAACAAAATAAGATCGTTTTTGTTATAGGAAATTTTAGTTACTCTAGCGAAACAACAGAATTGAGGCCAATATGGCGTTTATATCTGTTTATCTGCATATCTGCATTTTTATTTATTAACATTAGATTCAGCAGGAAAAGCCATACCTTAACGCCTAATAATAATAATATATTTTATAAAATAAACAAAGTTACCAATGATATTATTTGGATAATTTGGCGGTACTTTCAAAGCAAAAGTTTGTAAAGTGCCATTTCTCGGATTAACTAATTTTGATGAGTTTTCAAACTAATTAGCTTCTAATAGAGTTGATATTCAACACTTTACGTGATGTACCTTAGCATCTGTAGCTGTCGTGTATGTACCTACTAAGATGTTTTGGCTGTTATATCATACGTGGTCACACCTCATTATCAAAGCAGCAACAGAGAAATTTCTAAATAGAATTTCCATCTCACAGAATGCGTCATAGAAGTGGCACCAACTTCTCTGTTCGTTACGAATTCAGTCAGTTGGGTGGTGCTGGCAAATTGCAACTATAAACTCGACACAATCCACAGCTTAGATAGAACGCCTGGTCAAATGTAATTAAATAAATATTTATTGTGATAACACACGCTCTGTTTACTTTGCGAACAAATGATGTAGTGTGAAATGTCCTATTGTATTGTTATATATTGTATTGTTATATATTGTATTGTTATATATATATATATATATGTATTATTTATCTATTTATAACACCCAGGCACAGAACCAACACCTAAGTTCATCTCACAAACGTTTGCCCTGGGAAACGAGCCCTAAACCTACAGCGCAGAAGGCAGAGCTACTACCAACTGAGTTGATAGGCCAGTCAATTATGGCGACGAGATGACTGACAGAATATTTATATATTTTTTTTATAACACCCAGACACAGAACAATCACCTATGTTCATACAAGCTATGCTTTGGGGCTAGATGGTGCTGTGTTTCTATTTTATTTGTATTTATTTATTGGTATGAACAAAGGTTCTAATCCTTCCAGACCCAAAGCACAACTACTGTGCTCAACTGGTTGTGCCGTGGGTAATTTTGATCCCCTTTTACACAACTGAGTTAACAACGACACAACCCGGACCCTCGGCACAACTACTATGCCCATCTGGTGACTCAGAAACCACTTTGATTCCCGATAGCACAACTACCCTTATTCTCTCAAGCACTGATGTTATAATAGCATGCCAATAAACCAGTGTTTCTCATTCGACTGTGACTAGCTCATAGAACCTCAGTTTGCTCGTTAGTGATACCACATTTCTGTTTGGTGCAAGGCAGGCTTTAGGAAGGTGGCAGAAGGTGTTGTGAACTTTGTGGTGATAATTTCTAGGAATGTTATATTATAAATAACCTCTAATAGAGAAGGACTATATGTGGCTAATTATTTAGTTGCCTTCGTCCGCGGTTTTGTTTGATGTGCTGAAACAAATCACGTGTGTGGGTTGAAAGGGTTAGGGTGCGGTCGTCAAAATCACTAATCAACATCATTTAATACAAATCAAGTCAAAATGTTTGTTATTCAATAACATCACAAGGATGATTTTCAACTGTCACGTGTTATGTGAAAGTTGGTTCCGATTCCTCCTACCGTTGTTCTTCGCCAAGTAATTTCTAAGTAGCTATTAAGGCAATAAGTTTGAAATTAAATTCAAATTTAAGCAGATAACATGCCTGCATGGACAGAAAATGTCTGTCCATGCAGGCCTGCAGACGGCAGTACACATTTAAGACGTAGTTTTGCCTGACCACCTTGCAAATAAGCTAACGATTTGGTTGTGCATATTGGATACTAGCGCTTGACTGTGGCTTCACACGCTAATCCAGATCTAGGACTATTCCATTCTAAGTTTTATCGTTGCAGTGTGATTGAACCACAATTAACACATCTTATCAGAATATACACATTTCGCATGTATAATACTGTTCGGATAATCAGCGGAAATTAAGGGCCAGGTAGCATACACAAATTGATGCCTACCGCCAAAAACAGTTATCTCATATGTTATCAGACCCAATCATGCGTGCTATTGACTAAGCCCTTTCCTAAACTAATTACATAGCTCCTATGTTTTGATAATAGCAATGGTTTTGATTTTCGCCGGCCTTTGTGTCGAAATGTCACCGAAATGTCGTGTTTCGATTGATTAAAAGCCGCTCAAGTGTTAATAGAGCAACCCGGAGGCTAAGACCAAATAGTATGAAAATTACATCAGCTTGCGATATGTCACTAGACTGAAGAGTGACTCATAGGCGTGCATAAAAAAAACGATATATTTTTATTTTATTTTCTTTGGTAAACTTGCTATAATTTAGGAATATTAAACTATATATAGTAGATACATCTCGGCTGGCGTACGCTCACGTACGCTGATGGCCAATTACAAGTTTCCACTGATAGATAGAGAGAAAATTATAAATTTAACAATTTTGATGTGGATGACCAGACTAAAAAAATAGAGAAACTTTAAATTTAACAAAACTTACTTAAAATAAGGAGTCCAAAAAGAATTTGTCATTAAGCAAGCGTTTTAACTTGCTTGTTGTAGTATGAAATAGATCAATATCTACACTTGCCAAATTGAACTTAAGACCCTCAAGTGAGCCAGGAGTTCTTTCTTGGATTCCGAACATTATACAACCAAGCTCAAGCTAAAACTAGCTTCTAATTTTCACACACTGTATACACTAGCTCGAACAACTCGAACAAGCTTGAAACTTAGAAGTTAAACGAAGCAGAAAGTGCAATGAACTGACTGTGTATTCAAACTACAGTCGGTAGAGCTCGATCCTGTAAGCTCCACTTGGTCTTGATGCCTAAGCCCCAGCTGAGGTGAGCTTTGAAGTGTAGTCCTAATGAAAAACTCATTATTTATATAATATGTTGACCAAAAGGTATTTGGTAGAGTATCGCAATTTTCTACTAAGTTTTTGAAGATCAGACTGATTTCAAACGCGACTGTGATTAAGGGAGTGAAGTCAACTGTTCCTTAAATGTGTAAATTTGATATGAAAGTCAAAGTCAAAAACATTTTTATTAAATACAATCGCATGGATCACTTTGAAACATTTACATTACAACATTTAGGTGAATTTTGGTGCCAATTCCTCCTAAGTCAAGTCAGAGAAGAATTGACAAGAAAATCGTCCTGGTCCAAGCGCTTTTTTGTGTCATCCTTCTTATAACTACCTTATCTACGAAATTCTAATACATGGTAGTAAGTTATACATTGAGAATTTGTCAATTAACTGTCAGAGGGCAGAGCAACATGAGGCCATGCATTAATATCAACAATTTAGTAATTGCTATTATAACTAGTCGCCCAGTGGTCGAAATTCAACTATAATTAATAAAATTGTATTTTTTATACATAATAAAAACAAAATATTAGCATTCCGCACTCCTTCTCTATAAAAACTATAGGTGTGCGAAATTTAATACTCTTCCGTCCGCGCAATTTTCGTAAAAAGGGGTATTCATAAAGTTTTTACTTCACGTATTAATATATAGATACGCTCCCTTCAAAAGACTATGTAAGCTTTAATTTCTTAATAGGTAGTTTAGTTGTATTTCTACTGCTGGAATAAGTATCTAAATATGCTGATTTCAAAAACTGCGCTTAATTGTCAAAATGAGTGTTATACTCGTAATGTAGATCAATAAATACAAGTTTCATGTAAGTAAGTACCGAGATATAGAATTTCAGTTCTATTTCATTTGATTTGGGTTGGCGAGTGTCATTTTAACGGACGACCGATGAAATCGAGTTGTCTTTCCCGTTTTCATTGTTATCGAGAAATGAACATTGAGCCATTCACTTATCGGGAACGGAGGATTCCGCTCTTGTGAATTGGTTGAAACACATTTCTTTTGACAGTACATCTATTTTCTTTTCATTTGTTTTTGGATGACTGTGTTATCAGAAAATGAAATGGCATTAAACACGATGTTGTTATGGGACTTTCGGTACTTAAACACTACAATAACATATAATATAAAATCTACACTAATATAGATAATTGATTCAGACGTGACTTTTAAAAAAGGACAAATATTAACAACAGTATACTAAATATTATAGTTGATAAGTGGGATGGTCCTTTTTTCGGGCAATGTAGTCGAGTAATGATGGCATAGGATACTATTCCGTTATTGCTCGATCTCAGTGTAAGTTGCCTTGCCTTATTCCCACTTCTATTTAATTTTTTGGTTCTGTGTCTTAGTGTTATCAAGTATCATATGTATGTATTTAAAAATATATAAGTATTCTATCAGTCATCTTGTCACCATAATTCAAGCTATGCTTAGTTTGGGGCTAGGTGGTGTTGTGTGCATTGTCCAACAATATTTTTTATTTAATAAAAAAAAAAAAATTTTAATGGATAACAGTGTCTCAAACATTTGACTTGGAATCATACTTAGTGGCGTTTTAGTATTTAAAAACGCACATACCTTGAAATCAAAAAAATTAAGCACACGTAAGGCCTTACTTATAAACGCCTCTCAACTTAAACACTGCATAAATACTGCTTAAGATTCGCACTGTCACAATTTGTTACTATCTTACAAAGAGGATGACACTATTTTAATCAGTTATTAACTTTTGACAGAAGTTGAGACATGTTTATAAGTTAGGCGCCATGTTGTGTATGCATACTTTATGTCTGAAACGGGTACTTAATATTTTCAAAAATATTTTATATAATTGTACATGATGACATTGTAGTGAAATAGCTACAGAAGGTATAGAATAATATAAGATACAAGTGAAACAATTGAGGACCCTATAAAACGTTCTATAGATAGATCAACTGATCCAGATCAATTTCAGAGGGCAAAAAAAAAACACTCTTGTATATAATACATCGATATAATGTAGTTACTACATCTAGCTCGATGCATTTCGGTTATAAATTTTTGCAAAAATTGTGAACGTAAAAGCTTCATACATCATAATTTGAATGAAACAATTTTCGCACCCTCCGTGCACCGTGATATATTACTTTGTAAAAGTGGGCTACAGAAATTCGAGTAACGTTGTTATTTTTCATCCTTTGTTGTTCCCTGTACTAAATCTGTAGTTTTGTGTAGTTTTATTCCATATTTCTTTAATATATAACTAGAAGTCTCGTCCACGCGTTTAAAAAAGAAATATATATCGATTTTGCTTCTATATGACGCAAATATTAATGAACGTACATACAATGACAACTGACAACTGACAACTAGCCTAACCTAACAAACTGAACGTCGTCAGAGGTCGTATCAAACTGAACTCACCACTTTAAATCTTATTTTTTTTACTAAATTTTAAATTTTGACATTTGTTTTTTTTCCATCATGGTTCTTTTACCATCAGTTACATACAATTAAAAAAAACTGCTACTTGGATACGAGTATTTTGTAGCTTGTACAAAATACTTTTTAGTGTAGTACAAGAAAACATTTATATACGTCCTTTGCTACAACGCAACAATGTTCAATTCAGCTCACACAAGTGCTTAGTGACTAAAATTATATTTACTTAAATAGTGGCTCTCTTTCTCGTCTGATGCAGCACTTCTCTACCAATTTTCCCATAATAATGGATGCGCTAATGATTTTGTAACTTCGTATATAAAGTGTGGAGTACGCCTAGCTTAGCCTGGTCCATGTCTTTGTCCATATTTCATTTTATATGACGACCTCTGTGGCGATGTGGGCCAAGGCCCGGCTGAGACACAAAAGGTTGCGGGTCCGATTCTCGCCGCGGTACAAATGTTTGTATGATCTGCTAGTATGTGTCTTGGAGCTGGGCGTTTCTACGTATAATATGTAAAAATTTACAAAAAAAAGTATTTAAGTAGTATATCAGTCATGTGGTACCCATAACACAAGCTCTGCTTACATTGGGTACAGATGACTGTGTGAAATGTCCGGCTTTATTTATTTTAATATCTAATGTTTTTTCATTTGTTCCAGAATGGTGCGTACCTGCCTAGTGGTGAGCTGCGTGCTCGTGTCTCTTCTCGCCGTGCCCTCATCTGCTTACCCCAGGTAGTGGTACAATATCATACGTCTTACCAACAACATCAGCAGTTCATAACTGCATTGAAAATTGGTCTCAACACAACTCCTTAAAAGTGTATTATCGAATATCATTTTATACGTGATTCCTTAATCATTCTTCAAATTCAAAACATTTCTATCCTTGTCATTATAATGTCTATGAATAGAGATGGCAATAGATTTTAAACGATTTAGCACAACAGCTGCGTTCGTATTTTGAGTTAGTAACATTAATTTTCCATTCTAGTCCTAGCAACTACTTCCGGGACGACGGTCCCTACGAGCCAGAAGAGATCGTGGACATGATGAACCGCCTCGGAAACCTCATCTCGATGGAACGCAAAATGGAAACGTATGTACCTTCTACACAGCATATTAGTGACTTTATATAGCATAGTATATTATTAATCTAACATGCTAGTGGCAATCGTAGCTACGGAAAAACATCGAAAGCCAAATTTACTCACCTTCAAGGCTCGGAAAATCCTTGCTTCTCGTAAGAGTTTCTCACAAGAGGTTTCGCGAATAATTTTCAAATGATTATCGCTTTTCGTAGGCTGTTACTTTAATGTCTGCTCTTCTATATGCAAGCATTATAGGTACAAGATTTTTTTATTCGTTTTTTGTCTATGATCGATACCATAACTTTGAATAAAAAAAACGTGTGCGTCTCGGGACGCCCGACAGAAGTGATAACATAAACTATTCTAACTAGCGCTGTGGGTTGGAGTGAGAGAGGAGGAGCCTGCCTACCGCTGCCGTAAAGCGTTACGTAACGCAGCGGTTTACCCTCCCATAAGAAGTTATCACTTAAAAACTTTCTCTGTTGAACAATTTAATACTAAAAATTACTAAATATTTTATTATTTGTTTTGAGTGGCGAGCCTAAATTTAGACTTTTAAATAAAATTCCCGCGCTAGAACTTTCGGGCCAGTTGCGAGTCAACGAAGTTTTCACTACCGGGTAAATTGTACCATTAAAGAGTCAACGGGTTAAATAAAAATACGTGTCAATTTATTAAGAACCTCTTGTATTTTTGTTCGGCAATATATAATCCATTATTTACCTGGCATACCTGGATAACTGGGATAATTGAATTTAAAACTAATCTTTCTTTTCAGCTATAAAGATGACATTACTAGGTACGTTTCTTAAACCTGTGCTTCTTATGTATTTATCATTTTATCTCCTTTTTTTAATATCTCACTACCCTATAGATATCATCAAATATCTATGTTTCAAGTTCAAGAGATCTGAGGTGTCTACCAAGCCAATTGCCATATGTCAATAACAGCATGTTTGGTTTCGTTACGTTTCCAAAATACACTTTTTCATCGTAGAACTAATTACTTTCTTTACGTCAGTTTATTTGCATACGTTTAAGGTGTTACGGTTATGCATGAATTTTAGCTTGAGATTATGTAAAATACTATCATAAAAGATTAACCTCTCGCCTTTCTTCGAGTTCCTACTACTTCTAAGTATAGTTACGTAATTCGGCAAACACTTCGCCTTTGGTATTTAAAGCATAAACAGAGATGAGGCGTGAATTTTCGTCTCAATAAAGCCCAAAAACTCTTTTATGAAATTTCTTACCTTATCTTTGCTTTGTGCTGCACATTATACACTCATACCTGGATATAACAGCTAGCGATCCGCCCCGGCTTCGCACTTTACAGTTGTAGTTTACATGTACATAATCAACCTTAATTGTGAAACTATTTAGTTGGATATGGATTAATATCATGATACGAATGTAACATCTTTCGATTTATCCGTAATTTTATGACGATCTCTGTGGCGCAGTGGGCTTAGATCCGGCTGAGACGCAAAAGTTTGCGGGTTCGATTCCCGTCGCGGGACAAACGTTTGTATGATCTGCAAGTATTTGTCTCGGGTCTGGGTGTTTCTATGTATAATATGTTATTAAAAAAAAAAAAAGTATATAAGTAGTATATCAGTCATGTGGTACCCATAACACAAGCTCTGCTCACTTTGGGGCCAGGTGATGATGTGTCAAATGTCCGGTATTATTATTATTATTATTAATTTGAACAAAAGGCGGTTATTGTGGCTTAACTATAATAGTTAGATATATAACATCGCGGACTTTTTTGTGGGTAGTGATGAGTACTATAATTATTAACATGTAGTATATTATTTTATGTATCATTAATAGTATTCGCACACCAAACAATTACTTTTTAGGCAAAATTTTGATACCTTTAATTACATAATTGCAATTTTCGTAAGGATTTCTGATATTTTTTTAAATAAAAAACAATTCATATTACGTACAGATAATGTAGCTTCTTAAACGTAATTTTTTTTTTAAATTGGTTAAGTAGTTTTGAGTTTATCCTTTACAAACAAACATACAAATACATAAATTACGGGTTGCACTCCGGGAGTGCCGACAGAAGTGAAAACTTATTTTGGCGCGTTAAACATTTTTTAGATGGGTACTAGGGTTATTGGGTTATTGAGTTATGAATTGCATTTTATTTATGAATTGTATTTTATACGTTATTAGAATCATTAAAATACATTTAATATTCTTGTATGTTTTTGTTCAGAATGTAGATAATATATCAAAGAACCTAACTCAGTAAACTTCTCCATACAAAAGTAGACTGTAAACATGTGAATTAAGGTTTATAATCAAATGGGGCGAGCGCGGCAGCCCTGCGTCTCGTAACGGTGTCACGAGTCCAGAAGTTTTACCCTCATCTCATCATCAAAATATAGTCTCTTCTCTTTATAATATAAGTTTAGACTATAACTCAGTTTAGAATAAAACACACACAAAACACTACTTTTTTCAGAAACAACCAATTGTTTCGCAACATTGAGGTGCTCAACGAAGTAATGGGTCCACAGTATGTACCTTGCCTTGCTTAGTAGTAGCGACTTTAATGTTATATAAAATAGAGAAAAAAATCCCATTGCGTGATGCAGAGATTCATTAGCTTTGTCTTGCATGGTTCCTTTTTTAGATAATGCTTGAACACTTATATGAGATTGTTGACTGTTTGTACCTTTGTGGTTTTATCTTTAAGTATTTTAAAATATTTCTTTTGGTACTTCTGTGAAAGTTATTTAGTATTTTGCTTAATTTCCTGCGAAATATGTTTTGAGCTCGTACCCACTATTGATATGTACAGCATTGAATGTAATGTATATTTTTTACAATTATTCTTAGTGTCGCTTGAGTATATTTATTAATAACTATTAGGGTTTATCATCGATGTTTTTATAATTTCGTGTTCTTTGTTTTAATATAATTACGATTTAAAAACTAAAAAGAAACCGACTTCATCGAATGAAATTTGAGCCTATAATACATTTTTAGTGGAAAGTAGATGTATTTTGTATATTATAATATGGGTAGGCCAAATAAACGCAACGCTCCAATGAGACAGCGAGGTATGAAAATACATGAAAACATCATCGATACAAGTTTTAGATTTTCGTTTATTTTTCAGCTCGACCGATTTTTATAAAATTTATATGGGACCACCTGTGAAGTATACCCTTTCAAACAAAAAAAGAATTTTCCAAATCGGTTCAGCCGTTTTCGAGTAATCGGTGAACATACATAAAAAAAATCCGACGAATTGAGAACCTCCTCCATTTTGATAAAGTCGGTTAAAAATAAGTATCACACACGGAAAAACAAATATCCCTATATATATATAAAAATCTATTGTCACAGTTTACGTGACACAAGATTTTTCCTTTAGATTTTTACTCCTCCGAAACGGCTTGACCGATTTTGATGAAATTTTATGTATATTCAGTAGGTCTGAGAATAGCTTTATAACTATTTTTTATACCCCTAAGTGTTAAGGGTGGCTCACCCCAAATTTTTTTTTATGTTCAATAAGTCAAAACAACGTTTGCCGGGTCAGCTTTTTTATAATAAATGTATTATTATCAATGTTGCACTGTTACGTACATTGAAATCGTTGAATAGTCTTAATCCAATTAACGATAGTACTGCAAGTGAGTATACGAGTACAATAACAAATAGGTGTAATATTTTGCTAACTATTTTCTATAGATCCGTTTCTACGGATGTTAAAAAATAATTTGTAAATATAAAAGAGAATGCATACTCAATAGAGTGTAGTACTAAAGTAGTAATATAGTCAGTAGAAGGCAAAATCAGTCCCTGGATGGATCATCGCAGTGTCATCCATGTAGTAAACCGCGATATTCTACAGTCTAAAATGAAGTATGTAATTTTCAACGCGGTTTTCTGCACTAGTGTGTGCTTCTCCGTCTGATTTCATGCTCCACAGAATAGCGCGGAAAAAATCATATTCGACAATTCTTATTTGAAATGCACCTGACAGATATTGATAAATTTATCATCTACTTCGGTAATGGCATGTGTCATAATAATGTCAATATTGTCAGTGGCAAATGTTTATATTGTTTATGGTATGATGTCATACTATTAATGAGGAAGAAGAAGTGACAATTTCTCAGACAGAATGTTAATATACGTTTTGTTTTCCAGTGATAAGCGCGCACTTGACCTCGGACTCAGCCGCGGATACTCAGGAGCTCTCCAAGCCAAGCACCTCATGGGTCTGGCGGCTGCTAACTACGCCGGCGGACCTGGTAGGAGGCGACGTGATGCTGGACACTAAACGCTAAAACACACACTATACCCTGCTACTTAAAGACGAATATCCTATAACGAGTCGCCGCGCGTTTTGCAACTTTAGCGCCAGGTGTACTTTATAGTGCAACCGCGGTTACAGGAGTTCATACCTACTTGGGTTGCGAAAAGGGTTGGTTTTCGCAAGCAACTTTCTCAACAGCTATTCTAACAGTATAAAGATATCTAAAAGACATTGTAATAACCTAAAAAAACGTAGCTTTTGAATTGGGTTCGTACCGACCTCAAACGAACTTTGTTCTAAGTACATTATGCTACGTGTCTACGTAACTAGTGCTACGTGACATGCTACGCTACGACTCTACGCCGCATCAAAGTGCAATTCAGATCGCACATTATATATACATACATATAGCGCCTCTTTTTCTATCTCGGCGGCTACGCTACGTAGCACGTGCTACGCATGCTATGCGTAGTTTTTGTAGAACTATGTATATTCTCGAACTTTACAGTATGCGAACCGAACTATTAATCAGATTGGATATTCGTCTTTTAGTGGTAGACAAATATTTAGTCAATATCAAGCCATTTCACATAGTACTTCTGGCTTGAAAAGCTATTTTTTTCAATTCAAAACCAATCTAAGCAACTCGTACCGTAGGCTTGCCGTCAAAATATTAATCGTAATTATTACGTAAGAAATATTAATCTTGAAGGTATATTTATAAAAAAAATACCGTTTATAACTTTCTTGAAATATACTTATAAATGTACTACTTATATAATAATATATTATACTTCTAAATAAATAATATAGAAAGGATTAAATCAGCAATTATTGTATTCATTATTATTGAGTTGCGCACAAAATTAAGTAAGAGTTTTATTATATTTTAAGAGTTTATTTATAATATTTTTTACTTAAACCTTAAATATATCTCGTTATTCCTAATTCGGTCTTAAATCAATCTAGTCAATATTTTTAAGTACCTACCTATGTTATTAAATAGTTAAAGCTTAAATCCTTAAATTAGAATTTACAATAAACCTGTAGTAATATTTATGTAATTACCAACATTCCTAATAATTACTAAAACCTTGTGAACTTAAAGAACTTGTGAACCTTGTAACCTGTACTTGTGCGTAGTCACCTAGTACTTGTACTTAGTAACTTTGTACCTAGTCACCCAGTACTTGTACCTAGTAATGTTATACCTAGTCATCTAGTACTTTTACTTCGTACCTAGTCACCTATTACTTGTACGTAGTAACTTTGTATCTTGTCATCACGTACTTGTAACTAGTAACATAGTACTTGTACCTAGTAACTTTGTGGACAATTACCTAATAGTCGTTATTATGTGATAAATACCTCCTGTCTAGAGTTTATTGTTATGAAATAAAGATAAATTCATATATATCGATCTGTGTTTTATCATAATCATGTAATCTATACCGACTTTCCCCGCCTAATTTATTCCTAAACTAGCGACCCACCCCGGCGTCACATGGGTGCAATTTACAATTTAGAGTTCAACCATAATTATGTAACAATTTATTGGATAAGGATTAATATCATGATAATATAATGTAAAAATCTTCTAATTGGCTAATTTGAATAATAAGGCAGTTATTATGACTTTTAGCCATAATGACATAATATGTCATATTATATTATGTTTTACTCTAACGGTTGCGGGTTCGATTCCCGCCGCGGGACAAATGTTTATATGATCTGCAAGTATTTGTCTCAGGTCTGGGTATTTCTATGTATAATATGTATGTATTTATAAAAAAAAAGTATATAAGTAGTATATCAGTCATGTGGTACCCATAACACAAGCACTGCTTACTTTGAGGCCAGGTGATGCTGTGTGAAATGTTTTTGATTACCTATAATTTAATATTTTTATTATTATTACTATAAACATGCAGTACATTATTTTATGTATCATCGATAGATATCATCAATAGTGCACACCAAATACATACTTAAATACGCCAATTTTAAAGACTGTAGGTGACATTAATTTAATTTTCATAGTTTTTTTTTTATTTTATAAAATTCAGCCCATGTCTCGTACTGATAGTGTAGCTTATCATTACGAGGCTCAAATTAAGAAATAATGTTTGAAATCGGTTAAGTAATTTTTAAGTTTATCAATTACAAACAAACATAAAAAAATCTAATCTTTTCTCTGAATAATACAAATAATAATGATAATATAACAGGTGTATATTAAGTTTTGATAAATTTGAAATTTTAAAACCCCGACATTTGTATATCATCTGCATCTTATTGAAATGTACATCATCATCAGCCCGTGTCAGTCCACTGCTGGACATAGGCCTCTCCCATGGCACGCCATTTAGCTCGATCTTCAGCTCTTCTCCTCCAATCCTTGCCCGCTGCCTTACGAATATCATCGCCCCACCTAGCTACAGGGCGCCCTACACTACGTTTGCCGACACGCGGCCTCCACTCAAGAACCAGTCTGCCCCAACGGCCATCGGTTCTGCGGCATATGTGACCTGCCCACTGCCACTTCAGCTTGCTAATTCGCTGAGCTATGTCGGTGACCTTCGTTCTCTGACGAATATTTTCATTTCGTATTTGATCCCTAAGAGAAACTCCGAGCATAGCTCTCTCCATAGCTCGCTGAGCGACCTTGAACTGGTGGACAAGTCGCACGGTGAGTGGCCACGTTTCGGCTCTGTATGTCATTACTGGTAGGACGCACTGATTAAAAACTTTCGTTTTTAGATTTTGAGGTATGGGCAATGAGAAGACTCGACGAAGTTTACCAAACGCTGCCCAGCCCAGTTGTATTCGCCTCTTAACTTCCTTGTCGAAGTTGTTTCTACCTAGTTGGAGCAACTGCCCTAGGTAGACATATTCGGATACAACTTCGAGGAAGACTCCGTTTACGGCGACCGGTCCCAGGTCAACGTGCTCGTTGATCATAACTTTGGTTTTATCCATGTTCATCCGGAGACCGATTCGCTGAGACGAATCCGCAAGGCTGTTTAGCATCTGTTGTAAATCCTGCAACGTTTCAGCCATGATGACGATGTCGTCTGCAAACCGCAGGTGAGAGATGTGTGCGCCATTTATATTGATGCCGCGACCTCTCCAGTCCAGCGTCTTGAACATATCCTCCAGAGCGTTGGTGAACAGTTTCGGTGATATGACATCACCCTGTCGCACTCCGCGGCGCAGGTGAATATGTTCAGTCTGCTGGTTCTGTACTTGTACGGTCATCGTTGCGGCTTCATAATGGCTTCTCATCACCTCGATATATCGCCAATCGACTTGGCACCGTTGCAGGGAGTCCAAAACAGACCAGGTTTCGACAGTGTCAAAGGCCTTTTCGTAGTCCACAAAGGCTAGACACAGGGGTCGATTATATTCTGCAGCCTTCTGTATGATCTGCCGCACTATGTGGATGTGGTCTATAGTCCCGTAGCCACTTCGAAACCCGGCCTGTTCCGGCGGTTGCAACTCGTCGAGTCTTCGCGCAAGACGGTTCGAGATGATCCTTGAAAAAATCTTGTATACATGGCTCAGCAGCGATATGGGTCGATAGTTTTTTAGAAGAGTTTTGTCACCCTTTTTAAAAAACAGAATGACTACGCCACTGTTCCATGCATGCGGAGTTCTCCCACTGAAGAGGACAGCATTATATAACTCCTGAAGCTCCTTAAGTATGGGGGTTCCTCCCGCTTTCAGAAGCTCAGTCGTAACACCATCCTCACCTGGGGCTTTTCCATTTTTAAGCTGTTTTAGGGCCAACTCGATCTCATCTAAGCTGATCTCGGGCAAGTCCTCCGTGAAGTGGCGTGTAAGGGTGGCTCTTGGATCTTCTCTGACAGTTTCTGGACGAGGTTCGTGTGAGGCGTAGAGCTGGCCATAGAAATCCTTTACTTCCGAGAGGATCTCCGACTTAGAAGCGACGACAGTACCCGCTTGTGTAGTCAACTTTGTCAAGTGGCTTCTCCCGAGTGGCTGGACAAATACTTTTGACCCCCGATTCTGCTCGATTGCTTTTTCAATTTGAGCGTGCGTGTTGAAAGCTCGGAGGTCGCGTCGAACCTGCTTCGTGATTTTTTTATTTAGGGCCCGGTGTTCTGACATGGTTGAGGGGGGATTTTGGCGTCGCTTGCATAAAAGCTCTAGAGTTCCCCTCGAAAGTTTAGATTTCCTGCCTGTGCGCCTCATTTCGTAGAATTTAGTGCCTTCTTCTCTGAGAGCCTTCACCAACTGGTCGAATTTCTGGTCAACGTTGTCAGTGGTTTCTAAGGCAGCGAATCGGTTTTCCAGTTTTATCTCGAAAGCTTGGGAAGTTGTGGCGGCTTGTAGCAGATTCGGTCGGAGTCTGGACTTCATCAAGCGGATTCTTTCGCGCTTAAAGTCGATGTTCAGAGTGCCTCGTATGAGCCGGTAATCGCTCCCGGTTTTGAACCTTGCGACCACTGAGACATCTCTGAATATGCGCCTCTTATCCGCCATGATGAAGTCGATCTCATTTTTAATTCTACCGTCGGGGCTTTGCCACGTCCATTTTCTTTGAGGCTGTTTCTTGAAGAACGAGTTCATCACTGACAAGCCCTCTTTTTCGAGAAAGTTGACGAGCGTTTGCCCCTGTCGTTTCTGCTGCCATAGCCGTATGGTCCCACTGAGGATTCGCTACCAGTTTTCAATCCTACTTTGGCGTTAAAATCTCCCATGACAACGTTGTAGTGTGCCCTAGTGGTATTATGAAAGGCCTTAGAGATGTCTTCATAAAGAATCTCTATGTCGTCATCCGAGTGTGCCGAAGTTGGTGCGTATACCTGCACTACCTTGAGAGTGTACCTCTCGGTTAGCTTAAGTATGAGGTATGCTACCCTTGTCGACACACTGGACATTTCTACAACGTTGTCAGCGAAGGTTCTATGAACCAGAAACCCAACGCCACCCTGGGAAAGTTGGTCTCCCTCTCTGAAATACAGAAGATGGCCAGATTCTAGGGTAATGGTGTCCTCTCCCTCTCTACGGACTTCACATAAACCCAGAACGTGCCATCTTATGCATTTCAGTTCCTCTTCTAACTGCATAAGATGTTCATCGAGTCGCAGCGTGCGTCCATTATACGTAGCCAGGGTCAATTCATATTTATAAGGTTGGCGGCCTACCGTAGCCCGGGGATTCTTCGCATCCCCTGCCCCGCCGGAACCGTGACCGCCGCCGTGGTCAGGAATAGCGGAGCGACCGGGAACTGGGGGCCGTGGTATATCATGACTTGCCATAGAAGGTTTTGCCCATAATCGCCACGCTGGGCATGCGGGTTGGCGATCGCAGGGCGTAACTCCTCGCACCAGTGGCAAATGTACATAATAATATCAAACACAAGTAAAACAGTTGAGCTATCTAAGGACCGTTAAAAACGATCTATAGATAGCTCAACTGATGCAGATCACTGTCGGGCAGAGTTCCCAAGACACTGGTGGTATTACCACGTTGAATGGCAATGCTAATACGCTGAGCCAGATACGAACCAGCTCATGGGTCACACAACGTTTCTACCAGACGCCGTGCAATAATTTTTAAACGCTTGTTCCCCTCGGGCCCAGGGTCACAATTTGAAATGGATTTAAATATATTAACCGCTATAAATAAAAATCCCAGACATTTCACACATCATCATCTGGCTCCAAAGTAAGCAGAGCTTGTGTTATGGGTACCACATGACTGATATACTACTTATATACTTTTATTGCAAATACTAATGCAAATATAATACATACATATTATACATAAAAATGCCTAGGCCCAAGACATATAGTTGCAGATCATACGAACATTTGTCCCGCAGCAGGAATCGAACCCACAACCTTCTGCATCTCAGCCGGACCATAGCCTACTGCGCCACAGAGGTCGTAAAAGTATCATTACATAGTATAAAAAAAGTCGCCTCCCGCTGTCTGTCTGTTCCGATGTATGCTTAGATCTTTAAAACTATGCAACGGATTTTGATGCGGTTTTTTTTAGATAGAGTAATTCAAGAGGAAGGTTTATATGTATAAAACATGCATAATATAGTAGAGAAACACTGATAATTTTAGATGTTTCTAATGTGGTGTCGTAAATAACCCTTTTTTTGCGCTTACATTGCAAACGCTGGCTGAACCCTACGAGATAGATCAAAATAATGTACTACAGTATTGTACACTTTAAAAAGGTCTACACAAAAGTCCGCAATGGTATATGTCTATCTCTTAATCTATGTTATTCCCTTAGATAACGTTGTATATAAAGACATTCTGTAGTATATTTAGTATCAGCATTGCACCCGTGCTAAACCGGGGCGGGTCGCTAATATTTTATATATTTAGATTAAGACCATTCCAATGAGCCCAAACACGAAACCTCGATACCTTGACTAGGTTTTTGCAGTATAATTGAAGTAACAGCATATTAAATTTCGAATCGATCAGACCTGTGGAAGTTGTTCAGATCCCTTCATCATATAGAAAGAAGCTGATGGCCTTCAAATGGCTGAACAGATTTTCTTGAAGCATAGCTTAGAACACTCTCGATCAAATCACTTTTCTATCAAATATATTTACGTTTTAAAAATCAAAAAGAAATTCGACTTTTATAGAACTACGAAATTTCGTTTCGTTTGGATGACATGTTTTTTTCTAGCTATTATGATATAAATACCAATTTTGATTAAATTTCTATGGGACCAATCGGAAGTATCCTTTCACATAACAAAAAACAGGGGTGCGTCTCGGGACGCCGGACAGAAGTGATAACTTAAACTAATCTAACTAGCGCTGTGCGTTAGAGTGAGAGAGGAGGAGCCTGCCTACCGCTGCCGTATAAGTGAGAGAAAGGGAGGCCAGACAGACTGGTGCCGTAACGCGTTACGTAACGAAGCTGTTTGCCCTCCCATAAGAAGTTGTCACTTAAAAAATCAAACCGGTTCATAAATGACGGAGTTTTGAATTGAGAACCTACTTTATTGAAGTCGGTTAAAAATAAATCTAAATCAGTTCAGTTCAGTTGGGAGCTACTATGCCACTGATACACAGATACACAGATACACGTTAAATTTAATACATGCCTCTGTTAGATTCGGGGGCACAAAATCATGTAAGTAGGTAATATGTAATTAGAAAAGAAATCTAAGCGTTTTTTTTTACCGTGTCTCTCTGGTTATTTCTAAGGTGAGCCTTCTTTCATGTACTTGGCGACCTCTGAGTCACTTTTTCGGTAATAGCATTGGTTGAACGGTGGTCAGAAAACCAGCGCTACAGTTTAACACTGCTGTAGCACCAAGCTGAGTGCTTAGCGATTATGCAGTATCTTCTTCTTCCTATAATGACATCCGTAGACAGAGAAAACAATAGATACATGGTGATCGTGCCGCGTGTGAGATGGAACGATAGGTGGGTGGTGTTGCCACATTAAAACTTTTACCCTAGTCCTAAGTAATCCTAGATTTATTCGAGACGTTATGTTGTAGTAGAAATCTCTAGAGCTTTCCTCTCTATCACAAAACTCAAACATTTTAACAGATGTGTGATATAGAAAACATATAACAACATTTGTGTACTTAATTGTTTACTTATTATTAAAGCTAAGCATAACATTACAGAAATAAAAAAACCATAAATATAACACAAAGTCAAAAGATACTTTGTTCAATACAATCACAAGGATCACTTTGAAACTAAGTCTTACCTACTAGGTGAATTTAGGTTCCAATTTATAATACAAGCCCGAGAAGAGAAACTCCTCCTGGTCCTAGCGCATTTTTGCATGATCCATCTTATAACTAAATTAGCTTCGATATACATATACATGAGTTTATACATTTCAAGTGTGTCTGAGGGCAGAGTGCCATAAGGCCATGCGTTCTTATCAATAATATAGTCATTTATATTATAATAAGCTTTCTTCAAAATACTCTTTTATGTAAGCTTTAAATTTCTTAATAGGTAGTTTAGTTGCATTTTCAGGAAGCTTATTATAGAAGCGCACCGTGTTCTCGATGAAGGACTTATTTACTTTTTCTAGTAGAAAAGTATTGAGCAGTATCTACCTACCTACAGAATAAAAACTCATAAGTCATATATTTACTAGCCACCAGTGGAACAGCATCAGGATACAGAATAGTTAATTTATTCTTCTTAAACAAGACATTTTTCTCAAAATGGGTACTACAAATCCTCGAAGAGTTTTTGGGTGTCCAGATTTTTCGGCCTGTGGCTTCAACCCACTGCAAACGTACATTATCGTTTGATGGAAAACTGTAACAAATTAATAGCGAGGTGTTTTATTTTACAATGTAAGAATCATTTTAATCTATTTATTTATAATTTCACAATCAATTGACATCAAAATGTATGAAAGGTTTCCTCAGACCGATTTTAAGCAGCTTTACCTTGCCTCCTTGCATATATTAATCTTGTATATATTCATCTATCAACATTGTACGATACTTACGTTAAATTGAATTATTAAAATTCATACGAAATGTAAAACATATTTTATGTAAAATTTATGTACCTAGTCTGGGGAATGTTAAGGTCGAATGCAGGCAACACCAAAATAAATAAATTATTTGTTATGATTTATGAATTATGCTGTAGCGAACAAAGTTAAGTTCGAAATGCTGTTATCTATTGTGTATATTATTAAAAAAACAGTTTGAAAGCTAATAACTACTCAAAAATACTTGTACTTACGAGTAAAAAGACAAATCGGGGTGTTTCCGTTCACTATCACTTTTACATCCTAAAACGATACAACGAGCCATTATCTTTACAAAATCCGGTAAAGGAATTTGTTATTTGCAATTCGGAAGTAATTCAGCGTGTTCACAATTAACTGTTTTTTCCGGTTATTGCACACAAAGCGAGCACAAACCATCCAAACAATGGCAAACTGTCAAACGTTGCTTTGCACAATCTGGTGCGGATCTTGAAAAAACAATCGTCGATCGTCTATTCTAAACGTCATCACGGAATCGCATTCTAAAATTTTAATGGATTCCTTGTTGCAGTACCTACTCACAAAACTGTAAATATTTTTGTTAGTTCTAACCTGTTTTAACTTGCCAATTATAGTTAGCACAATGTATGTGGTATATTCATGGGGAATGGCAGTAGCTGCTATGCTACCCTACTCACGATGGCGCCATCACTGAATACGAGCGATACAGCAGCCATCATACTTCTGTATCATATGCTAAGTGGTAGCCTTTTTTCGTCATGGTATATAGACTAGGTACATTATGTTATAATCTCACTGTGTTTGTTATATGGCGTTAAATATATATTTTATTATTCTATTCTAAAAAATAATACATTTAAAATTAAACTGTCTACTCTTGTTCAAAGAAGGCACATTTTATTGTTTAAAATTCCGCTAAGATTATAATAAAACATGAAATAACACGAGGACAACTAATTAATTTAGGAGTTTCGTGAAATGTCAAACGAAGAATCGGATGTGGCTAGTCTCATTTTAAAACATTTTTCAATGTCAAAGTCAGCACAGTTTTTCTATAGGGCACTTTGAATCCTTGTTCATCATCAACATTTTTGGATACAACACTAAAACAATTCTGTTTCACTCTGTTCCTACTTTTCTGGTCAGTGGCACTTGAACTATTTGATATGTAGGTAGGTACCTATTATATATTTATTTATGACTTTCGCAATGGTTAGCAAATTTTCTATGAAGCTTTTCAATACCAACTGTGGCTTCCTTGTAATCATTGTCTGAATTTCGGAAATAGTTAGAGAATCTAATATCTAAAGTGTCCAAAATCTACGTGCCTCTGTTGCGTGTCATCATTTTATAGAGTTCACAGCTCCATCTAGTAAAATAATTGGAGACTAACACTGCCACACTTAGCTCTGAAATTTTTAGTAACTAGCGACATCTATCAGCATCAAGCGGCACTTTTACGAATGATATCGTCTTCTGACTAGTGGATTGTAAATACTTTTAAAAAAATTAGATAGATGGCGCTCAAAGGCACTTTTACGAATGATATCGTCTTCTGACTAGTTGATTGTAAATACTTTAAAAAAAAATAGATAGATGGCGCTCAAAGGCTTTCGTATTAAAAGAAAGAATGACACACATGTACATATATAGGTTGAATAAGGCTACAATGTCTTGTTTGTTGAAATCGATGACTTTGAGATTACTATTAGAGTGAAATAATTATGATTTACTGATTGAGATTGTCAAAACTCCGTAAAACATTTTATAATTAAAACTTTCAGCAACAACTTCAATATCCCGTATGGTCTAGTGGCTAGGATACCTGGCTTTCACCCAGGAGGCTCGGGTTCGATTCCCGGTACGGGAAAACCTTTTGGGTTTTTTTATCTCTTCATACCTAACATACATAAAGGTAATAATTTTTATGTTTTTTATAAACAATAAAGACTTTATAAATCACATTCAAGAATTATTGAGAGATATCGAAAACGTTCATAAAATGTACTCTCACTCTTTTGCGTTAAATTAATTGATTATGTAGGTACTTTATATACTTTAGTTTCGCAACTTTTTCTATTTACAATAATTATTACTTTATATATTTTTACATCTTCGTGCAATAGTTTCATGGTTTATTTTCGTATGAGTAACTAATTGATATCAGAACATAGTAATACAGAAAGATGCAGCTTAAATTGTATTTTATGGAGTACTAGCGACCCGCCCGGCTTCGCACGGGTGCAATTTAGAATTGTTATTTACATGTACATAACCAACCTTAATAAGGATTATTATCATGTTCATAATATTATTATATTATCATGATAATCAATGATTACCTTCGATTTTATCTGTGTTTTGATTGACTAATTTGAATAAAAATCTGTTATTGTGATTAAGTACTTATAATATTAGACACATCCTCGCGGACTTTTTTGTGGGTAATGATGAATAGGTAGGTATGCTTATATACTTACGCCAATTTTTGATAGGTTTCGGTTCAGGCGTTTTCGAGTAATCGGTGATCATACAAAAAAAAAAAAAAAGATTCCGACGAATTGAGAACCACCTCCTTTTTGATAAAGTCGGTTAAAAATATATACCTACATACAGTATCTATACCTATAAAAGAGCTTAACCTGACTGACTGACTGCTTCATCATCGCCGAGCTGAAACCGCTGAAGCTAGAAAGCTGAAATTTGGAAGGTAGTTTCCTTTTATAGCAAAACCACCCACTAAGGCGGGATTTTTTTGAAATTCAACCCCTAAGAGGGTGAAAAGGGGTGAAAACTCATGTATGAAACTTTTTAACGCGTCATGTGATTTACTCAAAACTTGATTTGAATAATTAAAATGCTAAATAAATGGACACGTGTTTCAGGATTCTTCAAAATAACTCTCATAAAGGAGTAAAATGGGATGTGAATGTTTGTATGGAAACTTTTTAATGGTTGTTGGGTGTGATTGGTTTGAAACTAATAGTTGGCAAGGAGATAAATTACATCCTGGGGAAAGATAATAAATAAATAAAATAAATAAATAATCCCGGACATTTCACACAGCATCATCTGGCCCCAAAGTAAGCAGAGCTTGTGTTATGGGGTACCATGACTAATTTACTACATATATATTTTTTTTTCATATAATACAAACATTTGTCCCGCGGCGGGAATCGAACCCGCAACCTTCTGCGTCTCAGCCGGACCTTAGCCCACTGTGCTACAGAGGTCGTCAAAATTTAAGCTACAATTCTTTCAAAAAAAATGAGGACGAAGTCGTGGGCAACAGCTAGTAAATAATAAAAGTATACATAACGCAAGCTCTGCTTACTTTGGGACCGGATGATGAAGTGTGAAATGTCCGGCATTATTATTATAGGTTCCTTTAGGTAAAGTAATGTTTCAAATTGGGTTAGTAGTTTTTGAGTTTACCTATCCATTACAAATAACCATACAAAAGTCACATCTTTCTCATTATAATATTATTTAATGTTAATATCTATTTTAATGCATCTAGTACTAATATTGATTTTGCAAAATGTGTGAGTTATTTAGTTTTCCAACACCGACGATACTGTGCAAAAACGTATTCTGCCCATCACTTATATAAAAGCAGTAAGAGTAGCAGTATACTATAGTATACTATAGCTATATAAAGAGCTGTGTCAATAAAGGCGCTTCTAACAAATAAACTAACAATGGCCAGGTTACCAAGACCCCCGATACTCGAGCTGTGTCCTCCAACCATTCTATTTACGCTTTCAAGCCGCGAGGCGGTAAAGGTCATAGTATTCTGGTCTGTGAGAGGGTGGGTTGTGTATTCGCATGGGTGCCTCCACGTTTTTTCAACATGACTGAAGTGAGTGTTGGCTCGTTTTTTTTTTAAACTGTTTACAGTTGTCTGTTGTATTGTTTGAGGCTATTTCGTAGATAATATCTGTACCTAAATGAGGACCTACAGATTCTGCTATGATTTGGATTACACGCGGGCATTGGTGGTCTAGTGGAGCCCATTTCGATCCTTACGTCGTATGTTTAAATCCAGTCGTGGATGCGGATGACATATAGATTTATCTTTTTGAAAATTGTATATGCTGTACCTATACTAGTACTCTCAAATGGTGAAGGAAAACATCGTGAGGAAACCGGCATGTCGTAGAACCAAAAAAGTTCAAAGAATGTGCGGAGTGCACGAAAGGAGCCTCTGATTGAATTCTTTCCCCACACTGTTTCGAAACAACAAGTGATACGATTATAATAATTATACGCTTCGGCAATGTTCGTGTTTCCGAATTGTATGCAAACCTTATTAGTTTGCAGATAGAACTTTTTTTTTTAAATAAAATCACAAAGACCATTTTGTATTGTCTTACATGCTAGTGAATCTAGGTGCCGCTTCCTCTCCTAACCACAAGAAGAATCCTGCATGAAAAACGTCTGGTCTTACCACTTTTTATAAGATCCATGCTAATTTCGTCCCAAGTTTTTTTGTTATCTAAATAATCTGATATAATTATTATAATATGCTTTACGAGAAAATGTTTGCTTAATTACGTTCTTAAATTTGCCAATCGACAAATCTAGCTCTGTATACTGGGTTGATACTTTTCTTTTTCTTTTCTTCCTATAATGGCATATGTCTTATCAACAATTTTGCCAGTGTCAGGTGTTTATTTATTAATAAAGTCATAGTCGATTGTCAATTGTTTATTTTAAACGTCATCGCGGAATGGCCGTCTAGAACTTCCTCAAAATTACTCGTCGTTCAAATCACATTGCACCATAATACACTTATAATTCAATTGTCCATACTTGTCCTATGTAGTTACAATTTTTTAAATTAAAATTCCGCTAAGATCACAAATAAAACATGCAATAAAACGAGTAAGAAATATTCAATTAGCAGACCTATGTTTCTTCTTGAAATGACAAACGAAGAAATTATCTTTTCTTCTTAAACTGTCTTATTGACAATTTTGCCAGTGTCAGGTTTTTATTTGTTAATAAAGTCATAGTCGATGGTCAATTGTCAATTCTTAACGTCATCACGGAATGGCCGTCTAGAACTTTCTCAAGATTCCTCGTCGTTCAAATCACATTGGACCATGTCCTATGTAGTCACAATTTATTCATTAGAAGTACTATATAACTTATTATTATTTATAAACGAGATGACAACCGAAGAATCGTTGGTACTTATCAAAAGTGCTTATGTCCACTTTTGACATTGTAGTATATTTTTGGTCTGTCAAAATCAGCAGACAGATATGAAAATATCTAAATATATTAAATAAACCTATGTCCAGTATTTCTCATAGAAATATGGCTTTGTTACTTGTCTTTTTTCAAAATCGTCCATGTCACTCTATCAGTCTATATCAAATTCGCATAGATCCAATTCGACCAATCACAAACGCAGAGCAGTGCCATTAGTATTGCTTCAAGCTCAGAGCGTTCGCTCGTAATTCATATCATTTATGTATGTATTTACGACTATATAAGTATTTGGGATGGTGCTTTGTATATGGTGAACCAATATTTATTTATTAATGTCGGTCAGGTCCGCGGCTCGTGACAGCTCATCAAAACGACAGATGTCGAGTCATCTATTAAAATCGTAGCATTATTTTATTTATGTGGATAAAGTTACCTTAAACACTAACCTGATTCCTAGCTAATTTACACTTATTTACAATCTGTCTCTTCTGTTTCTGTCAGTTTATAGCCTAGCAATACTTACTGCTTCACCTTTGAAACCTAAACCTGTGAAACCTTTTTTGTTCTAACCTACTTATGATTTGGGAATCCGATTTCGATGTGTCTTAGTGTTAGTGAAATCGGCCATTTTACTTACGTAAAAATATGTTTAACAATTGGTAGGTACTTGCCTATTTAATCAAATTATATATTTATTTTCTTTTCAGTGTTCCACTGTTGGTTGGTGGCACATTTTCAAGATTAGGGTTAACAACTGTATAAACATAGGTAATAAATATAGTAATAAATTGGAAACCTCCTATCATAATTGTTTTTATATCGTGATCATGGCGTATGCAACTGTAGCGAAATATCGAGAAGCAGTAAAACTCACATATCATGGTAAATAATTTTCACTCAAAACGGGTTATTTACCATGATATATGAGATTTTCTGCTTCCCGATATTTCGGCACGGTTGCATGCGCCATGATCACGAAATAAACTGATATATATCAAGGTAAATATCCCGTTTTGAGTGAAAATTATGTGCCAAACCATGATAGTTTTAAAAGTTATATATCATGGTAAATATTTCAATAGATATATTGGTCAAGTCAAGTCAAGTCAAAAGATATTTTATTCAATACAATCACAAGGATCACTTTGAAACGTCTTACATACTAGGTGAATTTAAGTGCCAATTTCTTCTAACCCAAGCCCGAGAAGAACTGGCAAGAAACTCGTCCTGGTCCTAGCGCTTTTACATGATTAATCTTATGAATAGACATTGATTGTAATTAGAGTTCCATAATCGCCCTACTGAGCAACATGAGGCTATGCTTCTATCAATAATAACAGTAATTTATATTATAATACGCTTTCTTCTTTATGTACTTAATGTACCTCTAAGCTTTAAATGTTTTGAATAGTAGCTATTTAAAAATTAAGCTTATTATTGAAATGCACAGTTTTCTTCATAAAGGACTCATTTACTTTTACTAGTCGAAATCTAGGGATGTATAATTTGTTTCTGTTTCTAGTATTGATTCTATGATTTTGCTGAAATCCATCACTATTTTCATGAGTGCATGATAGATTTTTATATATATACTAGATGCTGCCCGTGGCTTCGCACGCATGGTACCTATATAAAAAGTAGCCTATGTCCTTCTCCAAGGTCACATCTATCTCTTTACCAAAATGCATGTAAATCGTTTCAGCGGCTTACGCGTGAAAACATAACAAACAGACAGACAGAGTTACTTTCACATTTATAATATTAATATAGATTGTGAAGCTATTGTGTGATTATTAATTTCTTTGAATATTTATCTCAAAGGAACCCTTTTTAAGTTAGTTAAATACATTGCCAAAATATCGCATTAAGTTTTGGTACCAGAGCTACCGTGTTTCGGAGGCTTGCGGGGCAACGACCGCGATCAATACGAGGACTGCACCCTCCCTCTTCACGCATTGTTACACTGAGCAATTCTTAAGCCAGTAGAAAATTCACGTGGACGGCACCTCAGATCTCTATAATACTTTTAGTTATTAATCCTAATCTTCGTGTCTTTCGTATATACCTAGAACATGTGCAATGTGTACCCGTTACTTTATAATTACGTTTTAAAAAGACAACAGACTTAATGTATAAAAAAAGCAAAATACATAATATAATTTCGTTTCATCCAAGTGGATGACATTTATTTTTAAGTTTTTTTGATTTAAAAATATACTGTACCGATTTTTATTACATTTATATGGGACCAACAAGGTAAGTACATCCTTTCACATGAAATCGGATTTTTTCAAATCGGTTCATAATGACGTATAACAAACAAACAAACATAAAAAATAAATACAGTCGATTTGAGAACCTCCTCCTTTTTTGAAGCAGGTTGATAATACTAGTTGCTGTTCGAGGCTTTGCACGCGTGGTGACCTACATAAGAAGTAGCCTACATTCGTCCCCGAAATTAAATGTATCTCCTTACCAAATTTAATTATAAATAAATAAATAATACCGGACATTTCTAAAAGAAAAGCCGGTATCTGCGGGTTGCATGATATATTACTTACATAATCACGTTTTAAAAACTAAAAAGAAAACTGATTTGTTCACTTGGATGACATATTTTTCCAGTTATTTTGATTTAAAAACCTAACTACTGAACCGATTTTGATGAAATTTCTATGGAACCAATCGGAAAGTATATTCTTCCACATAGAAAAATGATATTTTTGAATCGGTTCATAAATGACGGAGTTATGAGGTAACAAACATTTAAAAAAATACAATTGAATAGTGAACCTCCTTCTTTTTTGTAGTCGGTTAAAAATAATAGAAGTTTTTCCTTACAAATTCATGAATTACGAACAATTATTTTGTTATTAATTGAGCCCCTGGTTTAAAAATCTCCGTCAAATTACAAGCAAGTTGTAGAAATTTATTATGCACGACTGGCTAGGCATTTGTACCCCACGTGGCACTAAATTAGGAGTAATTGAACAACTCGCCCAAGTTACAAAGTCTGTTCTTGTAACTGCCCTTCCATTGTGTTGTTGCAATTTCCAAATGAGTGATCTTACCACTCATAAAAATGTCTTTGCTCACTTTCGTTTTTTTCTGGTGCCATCAAGACGGACTTTTGCTACCACCACAGTGCCAGATATTCTGTCTCCAAGTAGTATGCAAGCATTACTATAATACTACAACTAGGCAAGTCTAACTTCGACAAAGAAGTCAGCCGACGAATCCAATTCGGATGGGCAGCTTTTAGGAAATTACGGTGCATCTTTTCGTGACAGATACCGCAAAGCCTCAAGACGAAAGTCCATAATCAATTGCCATGTCCATGTTGCCAATTATTACATGTGAAACTGAGACTTGGTCGCTTACTATTCGTCCCATACACAAGCTCAGAGCTCGCGAAACGTGGTATGGAGAGAGCTTTGTTGGGTGTTTCACTACGTTACAAAATCCGCAACGATATAGCACTCAAAATTGCAAGTTGAAGTGGCAATGGGCAGGCCAAATAGCTCGCAGAACTGATAACAGTTGGGGAATTAAAGTTCTCGAATGACGACCAAAGACAGGAAAACGATAGACTGATGACATTGTAAAGATCGCGGGAAATCGGTGGATGGAGAGGGCTCAAAATCGTTCTTCTTGGATATCTATTGGGAAGGCCTATGTTTTGCAATGGACTTCTAGGGTCTTATACGATGATGATGATGATGATGACTGTATTTAGGTTTGAATAGCACTTGGAACATGTGAAATTACTGGCCAAACAGCTAAAAAAACTTATGTACTAGGGCTGGCGACGTGCGTATGACCTCATTGTATTGCAAGCGTCATAACTATGGCAGCAGTTTTCCAGCAGGTGGGTCGTTTACTTGTTTGCTGGTTATTAAATATAAAAAAATCTATTCATGTACGCGCATAACATAAATTAATAACGGAGAGAAAAGCAATCGTGAACAGACAGTGTGAGCTGAAACAGACAACATGACGTTGATAAATGGGTCTTCGGCTAGACTGGTACTAGGGGTGCAAATGATACATCGATGTTTCAGAAAAGTTTAGTATCGATTAAATTGAATCGATTATTATGGCTGCCTAGTGAAACGCTCTGTGACTTCGTTCGCGTAACTTGACATCTCAAAAAGTAGTGTTTAGGAGTAATAAGTAGAGGAGCGAGGGGCTTGTTGTAACAGGGGTAAGTAGTAACAGGCTCTTTTCACTAGGATTTTAAACTTTATTAGCGTATTTCTTTGACTCGATTTGACCTATAAACCGCGGCGCACCATGTTGCCATAGCCAGTGTCCCGCCGGCCGGCGCAGTGAGCGGAAGTGTGCACGCGCTTCATGTAACGTGTTACAACATGCCCCAAGTTATGATGTCGATACCCACTTATTTTTTTTCCTTTCTTCTAGAATGAGGGTGTATAAAAGAAAGTCAGAGCGGGCAACACAAAGCCAGGAAGTGTACGAGTTAGCGGCAGCTAAAGTTTTAGAAAAAAAATGCAGTATTCGGAAAGCTAATCAGAAATTCAGATTATGTCACGTCTCTCTCTATTGATACATAAAGAAAAAGAAAAATAATGAAAGTTTAAGAGTTGGTAATGTTAAGCCTAGACAAGTATTTACTGCAGAAGAAGAAGGTAAGATGGCTTCCTACCTACTCAAGTGCGCCGAAATATATTTTGGACTACTTCCTATAGAAGTAAGGAAACTAGCTTACCAATGCGGTGTGCAGCTTAAAGCTAAAAACATGCCTCCTTCTTGGCACCAAAATAACATGGCTGGTACTGACTGGTTCCAAAATTTTATGCGCAGATATCCACATTTATCTTTAAGGACACCAGAAGCGACGTCTTTAAGTCGAGCGACTTCTTTCAATAAGACTAATGTTAACTCATTCTTTGAAATATATCAACGACTTCTCCAAAAATATCAGTTTAATGCTTCTCAAATATGGAACATTGATGAGACAGGGGTCACAACGGTTCAAAAACCTAAGAAAATAGTAGATGCTCGTGGCCAAAAGCAAATTGGAGCTATCACATCAGCTGAGAGGGGAACTCTTGTAACACTTGCTTGTGCCTATAACGCTGCGGGTAATTTTATCCCACCGATGTTCGTTTTTCCCAGGCTCAAATATTCTGAATTGTTTATTCGTGGTGGACCTCCAGATTGCATTGGAGCTGGTAATTCCTCTGGATGGATGACCGAAAAAGAATTTTTAATTTTTATGGATCATTTTATCAAACAGGCAAAGCCCACCAAGGAAGAGCCAGTTCTGTTGCTACTTGATAACCATAGCTCACACGTGAATATTGGAGTTGTTTAAGAAGCCAAAGAAAATAATGTCATCATGTTATCGTTTCCCCCGCACTGCTACTACAATTTGCAACCTTTAGACGTAGGAGTGTACGGCCCTTTTAAAAATTACATAAATAGTGCACAGACAGCATGGATGCACAATAATCCGGGGAAAACGATGATAATACATCCCGTATTGTGAAAGAGTCGTTACCGCTTGCCTTAAACCCTGCTAATATTATGAGTGGATTCAAAGCTTCTGGTGTATGGCCTTTGAATGCTGATATTTTCCAAGACTCCGACTTTGCGCCATCTTACGTTACTGATCGTCCAGATCCTACACAAGAGCCAGATGTCGTAAATGTCACAGAAAATTTATCATTGAATCTTGAAAATCCAGAACTATTAGATTCTGCCCCTGAATTAGATATCAGCACCACGGAAATTATAAGCTAAATTGAAACTGCGAACGAACCAACTCCGAGTTGCTCCAGTCTACAAAAAACTTTTTCGCCATCGAAGATTAGACCTCTACCAAAGGCGCCACCAAGAAAAACTAATACAAATAGCAGACGCAAAAGAAAATCTACAGTATTGACGGACACCTGAAAAGAAGCTTTACAAAAGGAATATGAGGAAAGAATGAATAAAAAACAGAAAAAAGATGACAAAATCAAAGGGGAAGGTAAAGGAAAGTGGAAGGGGAAAGGCAAAGGTAAATCAACAAAAAATAAAAGCGGAGTGGACAGAGCTTAAAAAAAGATTTTATGTTCAGATTCTGAATCTGAATCATAAGAGTGGTTTTGTCTGGTATGTGGTGAAGCTTACACAGATTCAAATAAAGAAGATTGGGTCGAGTGTATCATTTGTAAGATGTGGGCACATGTAGGATGTGTTACAGGAGACACTATATCTCTTATTTGTATTAATTGTAACTCAGATGAAGACTGAATTTAATTATAATGAAACCCACCAAATGTTGATTCTTATATAAGTGCAATACTTTGTTAGATAGATATTAAAAAGAGATAATTACGAAGCATACCTTAGATGTAAATAATTTAATTACCTACTATGATTTAAAAGTGCCATGATGATTATAAGTAGTGTTTAACTAAATAAAACCGTTAATTACTTAATTTTTAGGTGTTGATTACTTGAAAAGTGTATATAAGTTGATTTTTGACAAGAATTACATAATACCTACCTTAGAAAGATGTCAGTTTTGTTAAAAATGAAGAATAAATATAACACCGCACTTCTTCTAGAAAATAATTGATTGTAAAATAATGACCAATAGTTATGGTATTATTTTTACTTGATTTGGTAGAGGAAGAGTTACAGCATCCATCCATCTTTATTTAGTAGCAATTTAATCAATGGATCTCAAGATATACTAGTTTTCATGAAAACTGTTACAACAAGCCCCTCGCTCCCCTACTACATGTCAGGCATATTATATATTAGATTTTTGTTCTGTATGTGGTCTGGGTGTTTCTATGTATAATATGTATGTATTTACAAAAAAAATGTGTATAATAAAGTACATAAGCAGTATATCAGTCATGTGGTAGCCATAACATAAGCTCTGCTTACTTAGTTAATGTTGTGTGAAATATCTGGCATTATTTAATTATTTATAAAAACTTATTGGCTGATCCAACTCAGACTCAAACTCAAATATATTTATAATCAACACAATCACAAGGATCATTTTGAAACGTCTTACAAATTACTAAATGAATTTAAGTGGCAATTTTTCCTAACCCAAGTCCAACAAAATTTGTCAAGAAAGTCGTCCTGGTCCTAGTGCTTTTTTGTATGATCCTTCTTGTACCGACTAGCAAAATATTGTAATATTTTTTCTACATGTCTAATGTATAATATGGTATGCAATAAAGTATTTTCTATTATATTCTTCTTATAACTAGCTAAACTACGAAAAACCAATACAAAGTAACTGTGGGTTATACATTGCAAATCTGTCACTTAACTGTCAGATTATCTGATTTGATTATTATAGTTGTTCATTTTGATAGTTTTCTTCGGATATTTCCGTGTTGTTATTATGTGTATATGATTTAATTAATGTGTTAATTATGTGTAATACCTACTAAATTAATTAAAATCGATTCAGCTTTTAGAAGGTAATCGAGTAGACATACTGTGACGTGTAGTGCGATTGGTTCTTCTATTACACTTTCTAAAAATTTGATTTTTATCGATATATACAGCGATGTTTTTTGACATCTTTTTGTTGTTAACATCCCTATCTGCCCCAGAGACGGATTTAATTTGATTTACGAATTTACGTTGTATTGTTCTTAAGAGAAATGTTCAAGCTATTTATTCGTAAAAATTAGCTAGATTGTTCTGAATAGCACAAACTAAAGAAAGCATCAGTTTAGGCATCGGTAAATAGAGATGATGATGATGATTACCTTATTATTGTATACTTGCTAGCTTCTGCGGCTTTGCTCATCTACTTAGTGAAAAGTAGACTGGCCTGTCAGCTCAGTTGGTAGTAGCTCTGCCTTCTGTGCTGTAGGTTGAGGGTTCGATTCCCTCCCATGACAAACATTTTATGAACATAGGTGTTGGTTTTGTGTCTGGGTGTTATAAAGTATCATAATGTAGGTGTTTTTAAATATATACATGCATTTTATCAGTCATCTGGTCACCATAATACAAGCTATGCTTAATTTGAGGCTAGATAATGTTGCATGCATTGTCTGCCACTATATATTTATTATTATAGTTGCCTAATATATGTAATTTCATGTCCAAATAATTTTTTCCAAGCTCCATCCACATCGAATTAGTATTGGATGCATGATTTACTAACACAAACATTTAAACATCCACATAACCGGTTCAATTATAATATTACGCCAGTAAAAACTTTAAGAGCTGAAGGTTATAGAACTAGTCTCTGCTCGCAGATTTTTCCGCGTGGTCCGTGAAAAAAGTAGTCTATGTTATTTCAGGTTCAAATCTATCTATAACTATGTTTTTTCCATATCTATTCAGCCTTTAATTTGATTTGATATTGGCCTCAATTCTGTTGGCACCAACCTAACTAATTTTAGCTAAAATTAGATTTCGAACTGTCAAATGAAACTTTGGTACCAACACATCCTAATTTAATTAAATCTAATTTAATTAAGCGTTCCTAATTTAGTTAGGTGGTACCAACCGAATATGTATTACAAATGCTATGACTAACTAAATATATTTTAGACATTCCTAAATTTAGAAATGAACCAACCGAATTGCCACCATTGTGTCACTAGTTATTTAGAACCAGTGTTGTAAAAAAAAATAAAAAAATCAGGTCATTTCACACAGCACCATCTGGCCCCAAAGTAAGCGGAGCTTATGTTATGAGTAGGTACCACATGAGTGATATACTACTTTCATACTTTTTTTATGTAAATATGTACATATTACACATAGAACCACCCAGGCAAGGACAAGAATTAAAGTGCGCCTCAGAGGCTCCTTTCGTGCACTTGGCACATATCTTAAACTTTTTTTAGGTCTACGATTTGTCGGTTTCGTCACTACGTTTTAATTTCCTTTAATTTGTGATTAACCAATCAACAAGCATCCAAACATTCGCACAATTAAAATACTATAAGGATTATTGATGAGCGTATTAGATTAATCTATATATTAATACGTTAAGCAAGAACTTTGTACGCCTTTTTACGAAAATTGCGCGGACGGAGGAGTATGAAATTTTGCACTTAATAGTTTATATAGAGAAAGAGTCCAATATGCTAATATATTTTTTTTAATTATGCATATAAAATACATTAATTAGTAATTATTTATGGTCGAATTTCGACCAGTGGGCGACTACCAGTTAATTTAAAGCTACATGTCTACATAACTAATAGCACTCCTGAAACACGTCAGAAAAACTGAGTGAAACTCACTCGCGCTGTTTTTCTGACGCTATAGTGTTGTTCCTAGAACGATGTTATAATTGACCTTTATTTAACAAACACAATTATTGTCAAGGTCACAGAAGGATGTAATTAACGGTCATATTTATCGATTACCACGCTATGTCCACATGGCAAGTTGATGGCCGTAATAATACTTATCTATCGAATAGTATTTTAGAGGCATACCTATTATGTCGTAATATTAGGTTGGGGAAAAAGTCTTTTCGCATTATAGTATGTATGAACTTGTAATAAAATCACTTTGGCTATACTATTTGTATCTGGCTGGTTTTGGTATCATTAAAAGTTAAAATTTTAAAGAACATGGAATTATGTTCTTATATCTTAATACAAATTAGGAAAATGTGTGATTTTTATTTGTTTTTCGTACTGTCAAGATGAGTGAATCTAATGAAGAAATTCGATACATTTTAAAATTTTACTACAAAAAATGCAATGCAAGCCTCGAAAAAAATTTGCGATGTTTATGGACCTAGTGCAGTGTCTGTGAGAGTAGCACAAATTTGGTTTGAGCGTTTTCAATCCAGACATTTTGATGTCAACGATGCACGTCGACCAGAGGGTCGCCCTATTACGGATAAAATGGATGCCATTTTTGAAAAAGTGGAGCAAGATCGGCATATCAGTAGTTACGACGTAGCTGAAGAAGTGGGAATTGACCATATAACAGTTTTGGCGCATTTTAAAAAAACTGGGTACACAAAAAAGCTCGATATTTGGGTACCTCACGAGCTCACTGAAAGAAACCTAATGAACCGTGTACTCATTTGTGATTCTTTATTACGACGTAATGAAACCGAACCAGTTTTGAAGAAGCTGATAACTGGTGATGAAAAGTGGATCACGTACGACAAGAACGTGCGAAAAAGGACGTGGCCAAAGGCCGGTCAGGCTTCACAGACTGTGGCGAAACCCGGGTTAATTCGCAACAAGGTGATGCTGTGTGTGTGGTGGGATTGGAAGGGCATTATTCATTATGAGCTGTTACCACCAGGCAGGACCATCGATTCTGAACTCTACTGCGAACAACTGATGAGATTAAAGCAAGAAGTTAAGAAAAAGCGGCCGGAATTAATCAACAGAAGGGGTGTGGTTTTTCATCATGATACGAAAAATGTTTTGAATTTTCTTAAAAAATGCGAAGAAACTTTTTCCCCAACCTATTATATGGATTGGATCCATAGCCTATCATCATCATCATCATCGACCCGTGTCAGTCCACTGCTGGACATATGCCTCTCCCATGGCACGCCACTTAGCCTTACGAATATCATCGCCCCACCTAGCTACAGGGCCCCCTACACTACGTTTGACACGCGGCCTCCACTCAAGAACCAGTCTGCCCCAACGGCCATCGGTTCTGCGGCATATGTGGCCTGCCTACTGCCACTTCAGCTTGCTAATTAGCTGAGCTAATTCGGTGACTTTATGTCTCGGACGAATATTTTCGTTTCGGATTCAATCCCTAAGAGAAACTCCGAGCATAGCGCTCTCCATAGCTCGCTGAGCGACCTTGAACTGGTGGACAAGTTGCACAGTGAGTACCTACCTACCTTTTATTTAGACAGGGTATTTATACAGGCATATTCATGATTTTTTATCTTTGTTGTATAGCCCTTTTGACATTTTTAAGCGTTCAAAAATCTCATTATTGGACAGAAAAATATAATATCCGCGTTTATCATAAAAATTACGAAAGCGTAAAATGAAGATTAAGCTCAGATGAAGTATTTGAATAATCCCTACTACCTTTCTCGACTTTATTATTAACAATCGTTTGTTTGGGATGAATTTGCTTTGCTAGCCGAGCGATTATGAAATTATGTAATTGTCAAAACATTGATCCTAACAACTTTCAGTTACTATTGATGAATTGGTATTACGGAAGGTTGGTGTTGATTGTAAGACAGCTGTACCCGAAGTACCCGACGTACATAGGTACGTCGCCTTTTTATTCATATGACAATGACAATGTCTTACAATCAACACCAACCTTCCGTAACACCAATCCGAATCATATTGCTAATCGAAACTGATAGACATTGATTGTATCAAGAGTTCCAAAATCGCTGAAGAGTTTCTTACTGGGTTCTTCTTGGATTGGGGTTAGAAACAACCGGCACAAACTCACATACCACATATCTAGGACGATTCAAAACGGCTTTTTTATTGATTAGAGGTTTGATGTTATTAGGTAATAATTATTTTGATTCATTTTCTTTTATTTTATTTGGTGTTTCATGTCAATTATGTGTCATCTCCTTGTCCTTATTCCACGCTAAGTGGCTAAGCGAAGTAATCACAACAGGTTAGCAATTTCTATGTTATCTCAATCAGCCGTCATCTCAGGACATACCTGAATGTGTCACACAATTTTACTTTGAACATGTGGACAAAAACGATATTATCAAGGCATTCAAAATGATTAATGTAAAAAAGACCACTGATCTCTGGGGCATTTCTGTCAGTGTTATAAAACCACTAATTGACATTATTGCACCAGATCTAGCTTTCATATTTAATCAATGTATTGACAGTGGAGTATTTCCTGATTTGATGAAACATAGCAAGATCATACCTCTATTCAAATCAGGTAGTCATTCCGATCCTAGTAACTTTAGGCCTATATCAGTACTTCCTACATTTAGTAAAATATTTGAAAAACTTATACTAAACCAATTACAACGTCATTTTAATTCCAACAATTTACTAGACAGTAAACAATTCGGTTTTACAAAGGGACGCTCAACGACTGATGCCGGTGTTGAGTTAATATCACATATTTTTGATATCTGGGAGGAATCACGCGATGCCTTAGGTATTTTTTGTGATCTGTCGAAAGCTTTTGATTGCGTTCACCATGAAACTCTAATCAGCAAACTACACCACTATGGTGTTAAGGGAGTTTCACTTAAGCTTCTCACATCCTACTTAACTGACCGAACACAACGAGTAGATGTAAATGGAAAGCGTTCTCCGGGGTCAATGGTAAAAATGGGTGTACCACAAGGATCAATACTCGGGCCATTCTTGTTTTTAATTTATATAAATGATCTACCTAAACTTGTAAAGGATGATCACGAGATTGTACTGTTTGCTGATGACACGTCGCTTTTATTTAAATTAAAGCGACGACTTACTAATCTTGACGATGTAAACAATGCAATCTCTAAAGTTGTAACATGGTTTAATGTAAACAACTTATTACTTAACGAGAAAAAAACGAAATGCATTCGTTTTATACTGCCCAACGTTAAACAGGTGAAAGCTAATGTAAAAATTAATAACGAAAAGATAGATCTCGTCGACACCACAGTGTTCCTAGGCATTACTTTAGATAATAAGCTGCAATGGGGCCCGCACATAGATAAATTGTCGAAGAGACTCAGCTCTGCCGCATACGCTGTCAAAAAGATCCGTAATTTTACCGACGTAGATACCGCTAGACTCGTTTACTTCAGCTACTTTCATAGCATTATGTCTTATGGCATTTTGTTGTGGGGGAGTGCTGCTGATATTAACACCATATTTGTGTTGCAGAAGAGGGCTGTTCGTGCAATTTATAACATGGGCCCCAGAGAATCACTTAGAGATAAGTTTAAAGAAATTAATATTATGACAGTGCCTTGTCAGTATATATACGAAAATTTAATGTATGTGCACAAAAATATTCATTTATTTAAAAAAAACTGCGATAATCATAGTATTAACACTAGAAATAAAGATAAACTCGCTGTTCCCACTGTTAGGCTCGCTAAAGTTAATAAGTCTTTTATAGGGCAATGTGTACGCTTCTATAACAAGGTCCCAAGCGACGTGTTAGATTTGTCGATTGGCAAATTTAAAAACGTAATTAAACATAAACTGTCTATTAAAGCATATTATAAAATATCTGATTATTTAGAAGACAAAAAAGCTTGGGATGAATCTGCTCCAACTCGACTCGGCATCCGTAACAAAATTGTCAAGGATCATACAAAAAAGTGTTAAGACCAGACAAGTTTCTTGCCGGATTCTTCTTGAACTGGGGTTAGGAGGAACCGGCACCTAGATTCACTAGCATGTAAGAAGACGATTCAAAGTGGTCCTTGTGATTGTAATGAATAAAGTTATTTTGAATTTTGAATTTTGAATTTTGAAAGCGCCCGTGGCCCGCGTATTGTTTTCGCAGTAGCGTCAGCACAAGAATATCAAAACATGTAAAGGCTTTTATATAAAAAAAATATTACCCACCTAAAAAAATTTTTTGGTGTTCATTTATTACTTTAATGTAGATAAATTAAATAGTTGTCATGTTACGAGTATATGTTAAAAAATTAAGAATTTATGTTAGTACAAACACTAGTGTGTTTGTTAAATTTTTAAAAACATTTGATTTTATAATATTAAAGCGTTCCGTGTTTATTTGTTTTCTAGGTTTCCTGGGGATGTACTTGTGAGACATAAATGGCCTCATGTAGTTCGTAAACAAAGGCAAGAGCCAGACTGGACACCAACTCAACATAGTCGTATATGTTCGATACACTTCAAACCGGAAGATAACTTCAACAAGGGTTATAGAAGATTGTCAAAAAAAAAAAATTGTTGAATTTGTACTATGCGTATCTTGAAATTTTCAACTTTACGCCCGGTAGTCCAACATTAAACGTCCTATAACTCAAAAAGTATGGACATTAGAAAAAAAAGTTTGAAGCAAAAGTTGTAGAAAATAAACTGATCTTTAAAAATTGCTGGATGCATTTTATTAATATATCTAACATTTCAAAAGTTATCGTCCACGATAGAAAAGCCGGTTCATTAAATGGGCCATAAATCGTAAACGGTAAGTTTTACAAAAAAGTTTACTTCTAATAAAAGATGCAAAATTTTATTTTCTACAATAATGGTATCAATAACTTTTGCCCTAAAGTGCATAGTTTCTGAGATATCGTCCAAAAACGTTTTTTCAAGATGGCGCTTGAAGCGTCAAAGTGATCCTAAACCTTTACCTTAAAAAAAAACAATTTGGATCGGAAATTAAGTGCAAAGTTGAATGCTATTTTGACTGGCCTAATAATTATAATTTGTCTGCTGACGCTCCTTGGTAGTCATTGTCACGGACACGACTCGACCCGAAGTATGCCGGTGACGCACGACAGTGGTCTCGCTCGCGCTACTGTCGAAACAAATCGATTTGTCTCTGTCGTTCAGTAGTGTTCAACGTAAAATAGAACTACAGCTGTGTGAGTGTTTGTGCATGTGGTTGTGCATCATGCCTATAATTTCACTGACGAATGAATGGACGTGCCCCATCTTCCGCTTATTTGTTTTCATCAAAGTTTAGAACTGTCAAATGAAACTTTGGTGTTCTGCTGCTACCAACATATCCTAATTAAACTATATCTAATTTAATTAAGCGTTCCTAATTTAGTTAAATGGTACCAACCGAATAGGTTTTACAAATGCTATTGCTAACTAAATATACCTATTTTAGACAATTCCTAATTTTAGAAAAGAACCAAGTAGCTCAATCTCCGCTGTAGTTTGTGGTTATGAAAGAACATTAGGGTAATACATAGATGTTTCTTGTGTCAGGGTGTTATACAGTCCCATAAGTATGTATTTAAAAACAATATAAGTACTAGCTGCTGCCCGCGGCTTCGCACGCGTGGTACCTACATAAAAAGTATGCTATGTCCTTTCCCAAGGTCCCATTATCCCCAAGGTCTTTATACCAAAATTTATCAAAATTGAGTGATTTAGGCGTGAAAACGTAACAAACAGACAGACAGACACAGTTACTTTCACATTTATGATATTAGTAGGGATTATAGGTATCAATCATCAGGTTTCCATAGTAGACGGTAGGGTTAGTTTGGGGCTAGATTATGTTATATTGTGTGTATTGTCCACTATTTATTTATTTAATAGGATTATACCTAATTGGGTCATATACTAAACCTATCTCATAATTTGTAAGTACATAATAAAAGTATTTTACTTACATATTACATAACCTTGTACAGTACATAAAATGTTAGCTATCTACCAAATCTATTACTTACTACTAAATCTTACCAACCTACTTAGACTAAAAGCTTTCGTTTTCGCGAAATAAACCAAGACAGCGTACTCAAATAGGAGTTTGTTCTGACGTCATTCAGCTCATTAATATTCAATTCTGAAATCTGGCTAAAGCCGATTCGAGTCAGCTACGGTATTTGCGTGCCAATATCTATTCATTATATATTCAACGTCTATTGTTATTTATGTACAGCCAAACATACATCATTGTTTACTTGCCATATGAATATCTGGTAAAGTATCTAAATACATGTTGGTTGAACAACCTTATATATATGAAGGCATGCCAAGCACTCTACCTGATTACCAGTTTATTATTTTACGAGTTATAGATTTTCTATCGAGGTGAGCTTCTTGATCGACAACATGAAATTGAAGTTTACCCGACAAATCGTTGAGGGTAGGTACTTATTATGTTATTTATATCCGAATTTAATAATAATAATAATAATGCCGAACATTTCACACAGTATCATCTGACCCCAAAGTAAGCAGAGCTTGTGTTATTGGTACCACAAGACTGATACTACTTAAATACGCTTTTTTTTGTCAATACATACATATTATACATAGAAACACCCAGACCCGAGACAAATACTTGCAGATCATACAAACATTTGTCCCGCGGTGGGAATCGAACCCGCAACCTTCTACGTCTCAGCCCGACCTTAGCCCACTGCGCCACAGAGGTCGTTAGGTTAGGTTAGGTCAGGTCGAATTAAAATGAAATAAATATTTGTGGACAATTCTCACAATTGAATTGAGCGCCGAATCGAGTAAAATTAAATTCAATGTTGTCAATCAAAATGATCACTTAAAATGTTAACTCAGTGATGTTAAGCACATTGATCGATCGAATTGTTCACCTCAATTGAGAAACTAAATAACTCGTAATCCGTCCTCTGGTTCACCCAAACTGTTCAACGCCTGAAATCTAAGCTATTCATTAACCGGCTCCCAAAAATAGACGTAGGTTCTCAATTCGCCTGTATTTTTTTTATATGTATTTTTTTGTATGTATCTCCGTCAATTATTAGCCGATTTTTATGATTATTTCCTTATCCTATAGGGTGGACCTCCGCGGTGGTCCTATATAGTTCGGCGAGGATCTGATAATGGAAAATTTGATAAAAATGTCTTCAACGCATGAGAACAAATGCATCGCAAATTAGTATTTTAAAGAAAATGGTATGGGAATACCTATTTTGGCACCCTACAGAATAATTCAACAGCAAACAGAACAGATGAGCATCTGTCGCAATTAAAGCACTGTTTTGAGGATCTCATGCAATAACTTTATGCATACTCATACATATACGACCTCTGTGGCGCAGTTTGCTAAGGTCCGGCTGTGACGCAAAAGGTTGCGGGTTCGATTCCCGCCGCGGGACAAATGTTTGTAAGATCTGCTAGTATTTGTCCCACGTCTGGGTGTTTCTATGTATAATATGTATGTATTTACAAAAAAAAAGTATATAAGTAGTATATCAGTCGTGTGGTAACACAAGTTCTGCTTACTTTGGGGCCAGATGATGCTGTGTGAAATGTCCGGCATTATTATAATATTATTATAATAATTATAATATGATATACTTTAACACTCTTAGTAGAACCCTCCGATTCAATGCTCCACTACATGTTCCAGGTGCGTCCACTAACTATAGACAGAATTCATATATGGTGCGAGCTAATGAAACCCTGAATAAATTTAGCAAGTTGTTGGACATTGATCCATATTGTACAAGTGTTCCCAGGGCAAGGCGGTGCTTAACTCTCGACTTCTTTAAAGATTAGGCCGATTGTTATTTCGTTATTTTTTATTTATCTTGTGTTAGACTAGGTAGGTATGTAAGCATTATTTAAACTTGTGTTCACATTTTTTTTTGTTATATTTCTATCAGCGGAAACCTGTTATTGGCTTTCTGTTTTTTATGTAATTATTTAAGTTAAACGTGTATAGCTGTTGGTTTTCCTTAAAAATAAATAAATATATAAATAAATTATTATACTTGTCAGTTGATCAGACCTTGAGCTTTGAAGGTATCGCGCGGAACGTATTGATGACAAAAATACCATGTATCGCAATTAGAGTAGGGACCTACTTATTGTATTGATTATTTGATATCACAGTTTTTACAGTAATTGGTTTTGATATTCTAATCAAGTTCTGTCATTCTGTTTTTATAAAAATATATTATTTGGATTCAACTCAATCTGTCTACGACATTTATTGTTTATCTTTGTTTTAGAATCCGATACCTAATTTTATAGCATATTTTAAACTTTCGCGATCAGAAATGATATTGTTTTGATAACGGTTATCGCGTGTAATTTTTGGATTTGTTCCATAAATCGTCAAAATTGTAAATGAACGGGACCACGTTTATTCCAACTTAATTGAAAATTCAGGAATTAATTAAAAGGCTACTGCTAAATTATATATAGGTATTTCGAAAAGCAATACTTACTTATACAGATATTGGTTAGCTATCGAATATAGAATGACTTAAAGTATATAAAGGCTCAGTTATAAATAGAACCTTCCAGTAGAACGAACGCAGGCGGACAGAAGTGGAGCGGGGTGTGGTTTTCCGAAACAATGAGCACGGAACATACGCTTCGTTTGGACAGTGTTTAAAGGCAACTCTCGGAAATCGATGGAACAGCTTCCCTTTTGTCATTTGCTCAGTATATTCATATTTAAAGGCTTTTCTAGAAGTCCTTTTGCGGGACTTCTGTTAGAAAGAGTTCTTGTAAGCACTACGGAAACATAATTGATTCAGACTTTACTTTGTTGAAATCCTTTACAAAACATTAAACAAATGTACAAATGTTTACTACTATTCCGCCAATCGAGACCTATAAATGAGCTTAACCTGACTGACTGACTGACTGACTGATTCATCATCGCCGAGCCGAAACCGCTGAAGCTAGAAAGCTGAAATTTGGAAAGTAGCTTCATTTTACAGCAAAGCCACCCACTAAGGCGGGTTTTTTTGAAATTCATCCCCTAAGTGGGTGAAAAGGGGTGAAAATGAATGTATGAAACTTTTTAACGCGTGGCGCGATTTGCTTGAAACTTGATAAGAATAAATAAAATGCAAAATAAATGGACACGTGTGTTTCAGGATTTTTCAAATAAACCTTAACAAAGGGGTAAAAGAGGGTGGCAAAGTTTGTATGGAAACTTTTTAACGGGTGGTGTGATTTCTTAAAAACTTGGTTGAGATACTAAAAATTCAAAATAAAAGGACACGTGTTCCGGATTTTTCAAAATAACCCTCATAAAGGAGTTAAATGAGGTGAGAATGTTTGTATGTAAACTTTCAAATGGGTGGTGGGTGTGATTGGTTTGAAACTTATCAATAAAATTTGGCAAAGAGATAAAAAGCATCCTGGGGACGGATTTAAGCTAAAATTCCTTTCAAAAAAATAGCGGACAAAGTCGCGAGCAACAGCTAGTCTATTCATAATGTTAGACACGATGGAGACGCATGCAACTCCCTCCCTCCATGGTGCGCACTACGTTTGCACCTACCTACGTTTTAACGCTTTGCATGGCTTTTCAATTGCGGGCGGCAGGAAGGTGCATGCGTCTGCATCGTGTCTAACTCATTAGGAATAGTTTGGTGGAATAGTACTAAATATTTGTTCATTTTTTAATGTTTTTTAACTACGGAAACGTCAATTGCACAAGCTTTCTGTGTAGTTTTGGTAAGGGAATGTTAGTAATAAGTTGAACCTACCTACTGCAATGAGTTGTTAATCTAAAATGTTTTTAAGTGAATTTCACATGACAAAAGAATTTCAAATTACATTTTCACTGACGATATTTCAATAATAAAACAGGTTTTGGCTAAGTTTTTCTATTTATTTGTGTCAACATTAATAAAATAACATGGTGATAAGTGCCCCAAGCCCCTTGTCATAACAAGGCAGGGAAAATAATTGAAATTAAAACAAAGGAAGTTCTAAATGTGAATACGATATTACAAATATAGTTGTTATTGAATCAATTTCATAATATTTCCATTATTTAACGGTAAAATATAAGTCTTGTTAAAAGATTAATATAATATTTTGATGATGTTTACCGTTTAGTTATGATGGCAGTGTTTTTACGTAGAAACTACGAGAACTTGTCCGTTACTTGCATAGCATGATTTGTAAAGCATTGAGCGTTTTGTCTGTAGCGTTCTTCATTTGACTGTATCCGTGCTGCAGCTCTCAGCGCTTTCAACGCTCGTGTGACTCTTTCCCCTAAATCTAAATCAATCAAGTTGAGTAATGTCAGAGCCCTTTTAGTAGTGTTAGGATAAACTGTTAGTAAAGAAGTGGCAGTGTTCTCGGCAACTCTCTGTCTGTGAGCGTCGTTTTCAAGGACATGGTTATAGAAGTAAGAAGCTGGTTCTAAGTCTATCGCAGTGTTTTCTAAAACAATCAACTTTTCTGGAACTCTTCTTTCGTCCACATAAGGAATTGGACCACTGAATGAATTAGGATAATAATTTGGCGCGTCTTTCATATTGTCATTAACTGGAGGAACACCGTCTCGATTGTAAGTCTTCGCATACTTGGGAATGTTTACTTTTATGTTATTGTGGTTACGACCAAGACGGTAGTTATGTGCGTCTAAGTAAGAGAATCTTCTAGTTTTAAACATGAAATCTACTGGACCTGGTATGCCAGGCACTAGATTACCGGGATTGTAGGCACCTTGTTCCGAATCTTTGAAATTGTTATCCACATTGTGATTTAATACCAGCCGACCTATTGGTACGGTATGAAAAGTTCCTTTTTTCCATTGCCTGGTCACATCAAAGGGATTATAACCAAGATTTTTTATATCATCTACACCCATGACGTCCATTTCGAGTTTCCAAGCTGGATAATTCTTCTCTTCAATAGCATTATATAAATCTCTGGTGTAGTAATCAGGATCTTCGGCTCCTATAGCCATATTTTCAGCATTTGTGAGGTTATCGAGTCCTTGCTCGGTTCTAAAGTTAAACTTGATATAATGTCGATCACCATGCTTATTAGCAATTTCATAAGTGTGAATGGGAAAAGCGTCCATTTTTCTATATCCTCTTGGACTACCAAAGTCAGATTGCAGCCATAAAAACGCGTTCATCAAGACAGGTTTTAAAATAGCGATGTCCCATAGAACGTTAAAGTCAAACAAATTAGTGCGAGGATTTCTTCTTCTTGCTCGCACAAAGAACGGGAAATCTGTGGGATCTCTGTATTGATAAATAGGTGTTTGTAAACATAGTAAATCTAAATTTCCTTCGTTGGTGTAGAACTTTACAGCCAACCCTCTAAAGTCCCTGCGGAGTTCGCCTCCACCGAGACCGGGCAAAGCATTAGAAAGCCGTACCACCAAAGGTGTTATTTTCCCGACTCCATTAAAAACGTCAGCATACGTGTATTTTGAGACATCATGAGTGACTTCGAAGTACCCGAATGCACCTGTACCTCTTGCATGCACGACACGCTCAGGGATTCTCTCTCCGGCGAGGTGAGTCACTAGATCCAAATGGTATTGGTTCGCAAAATGATCGCTATTGAGTGTGATGGTGTCTCTCACTTCGACCGGTTCGCCAGCGCTGGTAGTTTGTAATCCAATCGGAACCTAAAAACAATATTACTGATTTTAAATACTAAAACTACTACTTAATGAGTTTTTTGGAGGTTTTTATATTCCTTTCGTAATTAAGAGAAAAGTGCGAATTAAATTTGATATGATATCAATGTAAACGAAGCCACCGTTTTCATTTATTTTACTGGTTTATAATAGATACTTACGGGATGTCGTCTTTTGAAATCAAGAGCTTGTCTTGAAGCAGCATCAGCGGTGTAATTATCGTAATATAAACTGCGAACATTCTGAATATCTATAACTAAAAACACGCACAGTATAAACAAATCCATGATTAAAACTGAACTAGGATTTTCAGATGTTATCAGTCAATTTTTGTTAATCTGTTGAGTAAATACAACACAATTACAATTAGAATTAATTAGTATTATTATTAATTAATTACAATTACAATTATTATAACAATTAGGTAGGTTATTAATGTTTTTTTAATGTTCGATTATCAGGTAGCACGCTATGCATCGTTGAAATGCAAATTATTATGGGTGAGTACAAAAATACATAAAGCAAGTTGTGTAGTATAAACATAATTCGCAAACGAAGCCGGATGGAGCATAAATTTGTATAAATACATATTATTTGAACAATATCTTGTATTACACACCTAAGACTAGCATAACAGCGTGGACACCGTTTACGACGCGTTTCCCAAAATCTTTGTCAATAAGGTAAGGAAGCTTAAAGCTCTTGATAGGTTCTTTAACTAGCACCTACAATTGATGTTGATGTTGATGCCCAGAGTCAGCGTCTCTAGCCATCACATTTTGATAAACACGGGCTTTACTCACGTTTTATTTTGTCGATGGAGGCACCGACACTGTTTCGATTCATCTAGAGAATCTTCATCAGGGTGAGTTTGATCCGCGGTCTGCTCGTTGCCGCTCGAGTTCGCGGATCAGTGCGAACCGTGAACTCGTGTTTATCAAAATGTATAGTACAACTCACGAAAGTTTTGAAAGTGAAATAGTGAATCTCTTGACAACATTCTCAAGAAAGCTGTTGTAAGATTATATTAGGCCATCTTGCAAAGCAAACAGTGTGCTCATAAATTGTTAATATATATCGAGTTATTTCGGGTTTTATTGGTAATTGTGGTGATTTTATTCAAATAATTTCATTGACTCAGGAGTGAATAATTAAAATAATTGTTTTTTTTTGTGAAAATCCGTAATTTTACGAAAGGACACCTTTTTTATAAAATGAGGAACAACAACATCAAGAAGAATTATTAATTATTATAAGAAGAAGAATTACCTTATTATCACACATATACAAAGAACAGAAACCTAAACAAACTTATAAGAAATTTTATACTTACATTAATTAACAAAGTGAGGTTCTGGTTTAGTATTAAGTTCATCATCGTTATCATCATATCAGCCTTTGAGAAGTCCACTGCTAAACATAGGCCTCCCCAATATATTTCCAGGAAGAATGATTTTGAGCCCTCTCCATCCACCGACTTCCTGCGATCTTAACAATGTCGTCAGTCCATCGGGGGTTCATTCTACGCTTCATTTTTAACCGACTTTATCAAAAAGGAGGAGGTTCTCAATTCGTCGGAATCTTTTTTTTTTTTATGTATGTTCACCGGTTATTCGAAAACGGCTGAACCGATTTGGAAAATTATTTTTTTGTTTGTAAGAGTATACCCTTCACAGGTGGTCCCATTTAGATTTTATCAAAATCGGTCGAGATGAAAAATCAACGAAAATCTAAAAATTTTATACATCGATGATGTTTTCGTGTACTTCGATACCTCGCTGTCTCATTGGAGCGGTGCGTTTATTTGGCCTAACCATATTATATAATATACAAAATACAATTACTTTCTACTAAAAATGTATTATAGGCTCAAATTTAATTCAATGAAGTCGGTTATCTTTTTAGTTTTTAAAACGTAATTATATAATTGAAGACGTGAGTCTATGAAGGTGATATGTTACAAATTCATAATTTTACAGAAACGAGCTTTAAAGTTTTCATTTTTATTTTGAATGTATTTCGTGACTGTTTTATTCTATTTAAATAAATTCTGGAGTATCTGACAGATACATTAGTAAATTTTTAAGGATGTGGTAATAAAATACAAAAACATTATTATTAAATAGGTTTTATTTAAGAAAACGTGAACATAACACCTTTTTTCGTAGGCAAACTGAGGAACATAACACCTTCATTCATATTAAATTATACAAAAATACTTAACACTGAGCTGAATACACACGCTGAACATAGCTGTTAGGTACTGCTACAAATCCTTAGTTAAATCTAACTAAGGATGGATTCGTAGAAGTAACGGTATTCAGGCTTAACGAACTTCAGTTGTTCTCTTAAGTTTGCTTTTTTTTCTTGCGAAATCGTTCCATACTTTATTCCTACCCGTTCAATTTCAAACTGCTCTGGTCTGGAATTCCGTTTCATTATATTTACCTTTTTAAAGGGCGTCATCTCATCATAGGATTCTTTAAAAGAATAAAAGCCGTATTCTTCCACACGAATCCACCGAATCCCATCTCTGAAGGAAACTTTTTCCTTGTTTACATCCTTTTTCCTATTAATCAACTGTAGTTTTACTTGGATTTCATCAATTTTTCGAAAGTGCTCCGACATATCAATAACAACATTGTTTCGTGACGCTTTACATATTATTTCTCGGTATTGCTCTGGCACGTATACATTTACGTGTTTACGCAGTTTTTTTTCGATCCTTCCAAAATCTCTATCTGAATCGAGGAATGTGTGGCCGACCTCAGGAAATTTGTGATCGATAACCTTGAAATAACCCTTCAAGATCATGTATTGGTACAAACCAATCATTGTGAAATTTTTATTTTGGCCTGCGCATGAATCTGACCATATTATTAGATGGTCCTTGTTACGGCAGGAATTGTCTACCTCCACAAATCTTAATAAGGCGCTTGCAATTTCGTAACTGCCACGATCTGCCACATCTTCTGTCCAGGTGCAACAAACAGCCTTTTCTTTACGAGGTCCTTCCACAACATGAATGCCCAGATTGTAAAACCACATCTGCCTTAAATAAAATGCCTTATTAGTAGTTATTTTTGGTAGAGGCATCGTTTGCTGTAAATCAACTGTAATATACAGCTCCTCCGTGCCTTGAGCTGGTTTTTTTCTGTCGGTAGCCATTGCTTGAACAGCATTGCGATAGTTTGTTATATGTTCCTCAGTTGACCCTCCTGCATCGCATGTAGAGCACGTATCGCTCTTGGGATATCCAAATGATAAATTGAATTTAGTGACGAATATTTTGTTATACGAGCTTTTCGCGATTTTGAAGTGGTCAGGCAGCTGCTCTTCTTGAGACTCTTCCAAATACAGTTGATGCATTTTTGTAATATTTAAGAGTGGTGACAAATATTGTTTATGCATGTTTTTGTTGCGAGAATAGTGCGATTGCTCGGCAGGAAAGCTTGAAATATGTTGCTCAATACGCTTTTTAACATCCTCGCCCATTTTATGAGGTCTGTTTTGGTGTATCCCTCTACGATCGGCAGGTGGAGCAGCAACACCAGACTTAATTCGGCTTATAATCATGTCAACCTTTTTCCTCCCAATTTTATACACGCCACACAGACCCAATTTACATACCTCTATTGTTGCACCATTGTAAGTGACAAAATACTTGTATGATGCCGACTTATGTTTTCTAGCATTATTACGCTGCCTTTTTACCTCTTGCCTAATGATGCTCTTAAAAAGTAAGGCATTTTTGCTGTTCACATCAAGTGCATAGAAAGCTTCCAGTAGTTTTTTTCTATCTTCAATACTGATTTTATCAGAGCAGCCTAGTCTGCATTTCTCGTGACATAATATTCCCTCATTTATAGTTTTTTTTGGCACTATAGCATTTTTGTATGATAAGTATTCTTGTCCTTTTTCTCGCGCTATGGCAGCTGACTTGCTTTTCCATGTTTCAGGATTATTCGGTCGTCTTTTTGAACGGTTCTCCTTCAGAGGAAACACTTTACGCTTTCTAGGCCGATCTTGTGATATTTCATTAAAATGTTCTTCGTGTGGATGCTGATTGTTAGGATGATCATCACGCTGGTTAAAAAGCAAGTCTGTATCGATATTAGAAATTGTATCATCTGTACAAGGTCTTTCCAGAGGGACGTAAACTTCATCACTGCCCGAAGAAAAATCCGGTAAAATATCTTCATCAGTAGGGTAGTTTGAAAAATTTACATTCTCAAAACGTGTGTAATGACTTCTTTTCGGTAGAAAGTCACTTGAGGTCTCACCATCTGAAGGTTCTATTATATCGGGACTACAATTGTGCGCCACCGAGGCCTCAGCGTGGAGGGATAATGAAGAATTATTCTGGTGAGGCTGCTCCAAAGACATCCCATGTATTGAATCTGAAATAAGACATGCACTATTCAAGCGTCGAAAAAGCTTGCTTTCACCCTTAGTGCCAAGGCGGACATTTTGCTGATGCTAAGGACATCTATGCGGGGTGTACAAAAAGTACGAACAAAACTTTAAAGGGTGGTTAAGATTCGAACATAGAACAAAGGATTTTTTTTAATCTTCGACAATGATTTTCTTATCATATAGACTAGACAATGGACTATTGTATGTGCCTATTTGCCATTTATAAATAAAAATACAAAGGCCTACCTAACCGCGTACGTACACTCCCTTAATTCCGCGCAACAACTGATTACGCCGCGCCGGCGCGCCATCAGTTGTTGGCGCGGAATTAAACGGCCGCGGCCGTTGACCCGCAACAGTGCTGAGCGCTTTGGAATCCGAACTACCCCTTTAAGTTTCGTTACCAGTACCCAGTACATGTAAAAATATTATTTTTATTTGCTGTAACGTGTACTTAATTAGGTGCCTCTTACAAAAACATAAACACGTAGGTTATGTAAGGTTAGGTACTTACCATGATTTTGGTTTTCGAGATTAGAATTCACTTCACTTTCTGTGAATACATCAATTTCTCTACAGTTTATAGCTGCTTCCACAAGTCTCTTTGCCCTTGACATTTTGAGTTACTATTAGGTCTCAAATGCTTACTCGAAATATTTGAAAACAAAAAAGCAACGCACAAGTTTTAAACTGACGCTTTCGCGAGCAAACAAAAGAAACACAGAACGAACACTGTAAAAAATGAATGAAGGAGTATGTACATGACATAGCTCTTTCATTCACTCATTAAAGCTTGCGCGCGGTTGAGCGCATCATCAGTTCATGAATGAAAGTGTTATGTTCGTACTTATCACCTTCATCCTCGACAAGAAAGTAATACTTTTACTATTTTGACACGGATAGTAATGTTAAGTGCCCATGACACTTTCATTCATTATGATTTTCTACACAGTAACAGGACATAACACCTTCATTAACACTTTATCCTTTATTCTATCTTAAAAATGCATAATTTCGTTGAGACAACCTATGTAGATGGACATAACACTTTCATTCAGCCAAAAAAATACAAAAACAAAAAAATGTTACATAGCACCTTCATTCACTCACGTCTTCAATTATCCTGTCCTTGTTCGCCATTCCAGTACTTTTATTCCCCATCGGATATCAGTTTTGCGAGCTATATGGCCTGCTCATTGCCACTTCAACATACAAGTTTTGAGTGCTATGTCGGTGACTTTGGTTCTTCTACGGATTTCCTCGTTGCGGATTTTATCACGTCGTGAAACACCCAACATAGCTCTCTCCATAGCACGTTGCGGGACTCTGAGCTTGTGTATGAGGCCAATAGTTAGCGACCAAGTTACAGTATCATATGTCATCCTGGCAACACGCACTGATTGTAGACTTTCATTGAGGCTCTGCGGTATCTGTGACGAGAAGATGTGCCGTAATTTCCCGAACGGTGCCCATCCGAGTTGGATTCGTCGGCTGACCTTATTGTCGAAGTTGGACTTGCCTAGTTGAATCGTCTGACCCAAACAGACATAATGGTGTAAAACTTCGATTATTTAATAGATTATATCATATATATTATATATATATTATATATAGATTAATCGAAATTGATTATATTCGATACCGAAGAAGATTTTAAAAAATATATATAAACAAATAATGCCCGACATTTCACAACATAGATGATGTAGTAGCCCCCAAAGTAAGCAGAGCTTGTGTTATGGGTACCACATGACTGAAATAGAGTACTACTTAAATATACTTTTATTTGTAAGCACATACATATTATACATAGAAACATCGAGACCCGAGACAAATACTTGCAGATCTTACAAACTTTTGTCATGCGGTGGGCATCGAACCCGCGACCTTCTGCGTATAATAATAAAAAAATAATCCCGGACATTTCACACAGCATCATCTGGCCCCAAAGTAAGCAGAGCTTGTGTTATGGGTACCACATGACTGATATACTACTTATATACTTTTTTTTTGTAAATACATACATATTATACATAGAAACGTCCAGACCCGAGACAAATACTTGCAGATCATACAAACATTTGTCCCGCGGCGGGAATCGAACCCGCAACCTTCTGCGTCTCAGCCGGACCTAAACCCACTGCGTTACAGAGGTCGTCAACCGAGATAATTATGACGTTATACTCGTACTTATGAGAACAATACGTTTCCTAAAGATAGATCAGCATGGTAAGGCTCGCTGATTTAAAAAATTACGGCTCGCTAGGCTCGCCAGTTGCTTTACGGTAGTTGTTGGTAGTATAATGTATACCTTTATGAATGGTAAGAGCTTGTTTCAATCGTTGAACAGATGCTGTATGTACCAAGTTCATTCCTGAGCTTCTGATATGTTTATTAATTTTAAGCGAGAGAAATTAACTATCGTTTGGTCTACGGTCTATGGACAGATTGACACACAATAAATTTATGTTAAAATTTTTAATTTAAAATATCATTATTATCGATTATAACTATATAATCAGGCATTAGGCAATATACCACAATCTCAATAAATAGCCAAGATGTTTTTACATGGCTGTTACCAACTAGGTACCAATTTAACTGACTACGGAGAAGCCGTGCAGCTGACATACGCATCGCATCGCAGTCAGTTCCTTATGTCATTTTGTCACTGCATTTTATTTTTTGGTATTGTTGGAGTTTGCGTGTTATATGTTATTTATATTTGCTCTAGTTTTTGTAAGTGGTGTTATTTATAAAATGTGCACATCTTTACTTATGTCACAAGCCGCATGTAGGTATATCGGAGGCAATGCTACTCAGGATATTGAGTCCCAAAACTCTTTGAATCTAATACTCTCTGTGTTCACAATCAAGGTTTTTTAAAGGTACGAAAGGTTTAAATATTCACATTAGGAAAACCCACAGCAAAAACCACACGAATTGTCACCACAACATCAATTTATTATTCCAATCCCCATAGACAGCAATACAAGCAACCCTTTATCTTCTTCTCCACAGCCGTTATGGCATTCATTAGCGCTTTGGAAATCATTATGTTTCTTTAATAAAACGAATACCCAAAGGTGCACGTTATTGTGTGTTCCAAAATTTGTCTTCTAGACTTAAAACAGTAATCAACGAAAACTCAATGCAATCATAGAAAAACCTTGTTTCATGTCATGTTTTACATTCAGAGAGTAAACAAAACATTCCACTAACCTAATCTATTAAAAATAATTGTAATAATAATATCAACATCTCAAATTGCTCTCATGATCCTCGTCCAAAATTTAAATTTCGTCAATCTTCTTACAATTTAATTGAATAAATTTAATCAAAAGTAAGGGATGGTGACACAAACTATAGGATGCTAACGCATCAGACGGGGCACTCCCATAGACATAGTTCACTCTTATCCCATATGACAGATACTTTTTTATTTTGAATGAACCTTTTAGCATCAGCGGGGTATTCATTCTACCGAGTATATTTTTACTGCTGGCTTGGATACAATTGCTTACTATTTTAAAATATTTTATCGATCTACAAAGGAAAGACCCTGATAATCATAATAAACACATTAATTATACAATTAGACATTTATTTACAGAAATATACAGAATAATAAACAATAATAAAAAATACAAGTCAAACAGTTGAGCAATCTAAACTGCGTAAAACAATCTATATATAGCCAAACTGGTCTAGAACATTTGATTATTTCACGGAGGCGGCCTTGAAATAATTTTGAAAACGCAATGGGCTCCTGTTACCAACGAGCCCAGGGTCTCGACTCAAATCGCTCAAATATTGTAGGTCCTCAGCACCTCCCCACAGCTACCGCACCAGCTCTAACGGAAATCCCAGACTCTAATGGGATGCGGTAAGGGTGTCTACACAAGCAGCATCTCATATCAATGGCCCACCCATTTCCTAAGGGACAGAAGTCATCAGGCTTACTGGTGATTATAGCAGAAGTATGAACATCAATAGACAGACATTTCGGTAGCAGTAAATTACGTTGGATAGGCATGTGCTCTCGAATTGAAGCGAGAAATCTCTTCTAAAAATGCTTTCGACACACAAACTGCTTGCGAAAATCTTGAAAACTTCAGGTCTCGAAGTCTTTTAATCCAATCGAAGTCCAATCTCTCTTTTCGAAAGCATAAAATAACTGACGTCTTTTCGTTTACTAGCACAGCTCACAACACAGCACTTGTACGTACATTACTGCGAGATTAAATTACAGGTTTAGGAATTGAGAGGATAAATATAAATTACTTACAGAATTAAAAAATCAACGTCATTCAACTTTGAAACTGCAACAGCTGTTGCCTGTTAGTTTGGTTGGTTTGTTTTGATTGATTTGATTTCGATAGCAAAATAGGAAACAAACATGACCGGATCGAACAGGAAAGAAGTATAAAAGAAGGGGGAGGGACTGTTAACTATCTTAGTTAAATAAATCGGCCAGGATTGAAAGTTCAATGATTGTCGGCCATGGATGGTGACTTGAAAGGCGCCTCAAAGTAATTGCTTAGCAATGACGTTCTGTCCCCTGACACAACAGAAACACTTATCGCACTTTTAAAAAAACCATCCAAATTCATCAGTATCAGTCACCGCGTCTCGTTAGCCTCACACAGCAACCTATCCAGACAAGATTAAGTCTTTTCGGCGGTTATGTGTTTTAAAAATGGTTCAGCTGGAGGACCAGGTGGTTTGAGCCCACAAAACATGAAATATTTAATAGGTACACCAGGGGAATGTGGCAAATCGCTTCTATCAGACATAACTGCCTTGATAAACTTGATGCTTGCTGAAAAAGTCGACAGCAATATAATTCACATGAGCTAATTTATGTGCGTTAAAAATAAAGACGGTGGAATCCGGTCAATTGCTGTAGGCTATACTTTTCGATGCATTGCTTCTAATATTTGCTGCAGGATATTCAAGCAAAACTAACTGTACAATTCTAGCCCATTCTGTTAGGTTTTGGAAGCAGGAGTGGGTGTGAGACTGGCGACCATGCTGAACTTACCTTAACAGAGACACTGGTGAAGTACTGTTGAAACTGGATGTAAAAACCGCCTACAACTCCGTCAACAGAAACCTCATCCTTAATTAAATTAGAAACGTCTGCCCTGAGTTATGGTTCGGACTCCACACTCACTTTCAAAACCAATCACAATAGTTCATCCATCGGTGGTGGCTGTCAACAAGGAGATCCATAAGGACCAGCCCTGTTCAGCCTTACCATTAATCCCATTGTTAAATCACTCTCTTCAAAATTTAACGTATTTACTTGTATGATGGCACATTAGGAGGGACGCAGTAACAGTTCTGAATGATTTAAAACTTTGATTAATAAATTTCATTCCATTGGCTTGGTTTTTTTTTCTGAATGTGAATTATTCATATCGGATCCAATACAAACAACACAAAAATATGATGTTATTTAAAGTTTGAATACTCCTAATACCAAAATTGTGTTAAATTCGTGAAATATACTGAAAAGCAGTCCAAAATTTGTTGTCATATATGGCTTACCACAAAATTAGTTTTTGTTTGTTTGTGCCTCAGATGCTGATTAAGTCCTGACATGCTGTCCCTTTGGATATTTAGTAATTATTTAACAGATTTGGATACTACATATAAAGATTTACCCATACGTTTTAGAGGTTTAGGTAGAGATTTTTTAAGTATTTCTCTCACGGCATTTTTATCTTCAGTCCATAGCACAACTGTTTTCTAAAATTATACAAAAATCTTTAGGATAATCAAATTTATTCTATGGATGAGGCAAATAATACTTAAGCATTGGTCTGTCCATCCGAAAAGATTCCTGAAAAACCAAATTTACAGAGACATTGGGACGAGCCATTTGTAAAAAAATACAACAAGATCTTTTGGGTTCAGTTCCTTCACAAACAGAACAAATGTCAGTTTTTAATAAACTACAGTTGAAGAAAAGACTAATGAGTTTATAATTACGTTTTAAAAACTAAAAAGAAACCGACTTCATTGAATGAAATTTGAGCCTATAATAAATTTTTAGTGGAAAGTAGATGTATATTGTATATATATAATATAGGTAGGCTAAATAAACGCAACGCTCCAATAAGACAGCGAGGTATGAAAGTACATGAAAACATCATCGATGTATACAATTTTTAGATTTTCGTTTAATTTTCAGCTCGACTGATTTTGATAAAATTTATATGGGATTACCTGTGAAGTATACCCTTTCAAACAAAAAAAGAATTTTCCAAATCGGTTCAGCCGTTTTCGAGTAATCGACCGACGAATTGAGAACAGGAGGTTCTCAATTCGTCGGTTTTTTTTTTATAAAGTCGGTTAAAAAATTTTTCTTGTACAACAAGGCAACGTGATTCGTCTTCTAGGTTATTACATTCACATCACTCCCCGCTTTCTGCAGCCAATAATGCTTACGATTTATTTGGTTCATTAAAGTAAGGCGCATTTGTCTAATACTCAATTTGGGCTTAGGTCTTAACTGTGTACTGCTGAAGCTGCTGACCAGGTCACTGATTTTATTGTGAGGAATCCCTAAAGCTAACATTTTAAAGATCTGACTAGTGAAGTTTTTGTGGTTGTGATTAAAAAAAAAAACACCGGAGTCCCAAGAAAAATCCCTCCAAAAGTTTTTGGCTAACCATTTGTTCCTGACCTACGACAACTCGCAATACGCTTCTACGCTTACGCTTCTTGTGTTATTTTGTTCACTAAAGTGCACAATATGAGCTGTGCTGCTTGCTTCACCCATATCTTGGAGAGGGATGATCACTTGCGGTGTACATTGCTTGACTGTGGCAAAATGTATCATCTTCTCTGCACAGGTGGTAAAAGGCCATCTGAGTCCACCAGTGCGTGGATTTGCCCTAAATGCAATTGTATTTCAAAACGAGGTGGCGATAATAGTGGCACACCTGTCGGGTCGTCCAAGCAGTTACGCAACCCGTATGTAACGCATCGCAAAAAGATACTGACGAAGATCGATACGGCGAAGACCATCACAGAACTCGATACTGAGACGGACCTGCCGTTGTCGTTGGAGATCTGAAACTTACGACAAGAAGTGTCTCTGCTTAAACAGCAACCCAGTACGGCTGTATTTCTCATAACTAGATATGAGTCGAAACTCGAAAAACTTATTCGTCCCAAGTCGAGGCGCTTCATGATAAGTACAATAAATGTCAATTATCATCTGTGGCCGCTGATTCCTACCAACCCCATCCTGTAGACATCCCTCAGAAGAAGGCTATTACACCTTCAAAGACCCCCGAGCCTGCACAAAAGAGGATAGTAAAAATGGCTGTCCAGATACCCCCGCCATTGCCTTCTACCCAACAGGATAATTCAAACAAGCCAGTGAAATCACACACAGTCACCAAAACTTGTATAGCCCATAGCCCTGCTACTACTGGTTATTTAGAGTCTGAGGACCAGCAGCAGTGGACGGAAGTGAGGAGAAGCAGACGTCCTACCTCACTATGTGGGACGGCCGGTCCGGCTGTCACTTCTCTGTAGGCGGTTGAGCCTCGCAGTTACATACATCTCTGGAATATGGAGTCGAGCGCCGATGAGATTCGTGACTATCTTCATCAGCTCTGCCCTGGCGGGACCTGCACGGTTAAGGTGACTATAAATCCTATAAAATTGGAGTCCCTGTCACCTACCATGAGACCTGCATGTCTAGCGATGTATGGCCGATAAACGCGAGAATAAAGACTTGGATTGTCAATGAAAGGAAAGCAATAGGACTGGACCAACGCAAATCTTACCACCAACGCAAGTCCAACCAGCCCTTTCGTAGCGCTGCGGCCACGCAATAAGCTCTCCACCATTAACATTTTTTACCAAAATGTACGTGGCCTAAAATCTGAATTGGTGATGTGGCGAAACAACTTGTCAATACTCGATCACAACTTGGTAGCAGTGACTGAAACTAACCTTGACGACTCGGTAGAGGGCCAGGAGCTGACATGCAGCGACTGGAGTATTTTACGCCGCGACAGAAAAACACCGGGTGGAGGCGTTCTGCTTGCTGCACGTACACCGCTTGTGCTACAGAGGCGGCAGGAGTTAGAAACAGAAAATGGGGAAGATCTGTGGGCGAGCTTCTCATGGCAAGGTCGCCCCTTTCACGTATGTGTATTCTATATCAAACCAAATGCTATAGTGATTACAAGAACTTTTTTTGTAAAGTCAAAACTTTTATAAACATTTATAAAGTATCTGTATTAATCTTAGGTGACTTCAATTTGAATAGTGCCACGTTAAACATTAGGAATTATTATTGTTATTTCATGTCCTTTTGCAGTATGACTGAGAAGAACGTAGTGACGAATTCATACGGAGGAATGCTAGATGTTGTTCTAATTCAGGAGAGCGATAGCGCGCGCGAGGAAACTGTCACGGCTACGAAAGGAATAGTCGTCCCCGTTGACTCTTATCACCCTCCTTTAGACATCGGAATAGGTATCGACACGGCACGTCATTCTGATTGAGTTGAGCCGAGCAACATCAATCCAGATAAAGACTGGAACTTCAGGAAGTGCGATTATAATCAGTTATATTCTTTGTTGTCCGAGACATCTTGGACCGAGGTTCTGCAGGCCCTTGATGTCGGTATTGCCAGCCAGTGTTTTTATGCATAACATATTTGATGCGTGTGTGCCAAAAAAACGCAGTGGGGTCTCTGCGGACAGGTGCTACCCGGTTTGGTTTACCTGCGACATAATTCAGGACACAAAGCGTAAGTTAAAGTTGCATTCGGTATGGAAACGTCTCAATTCTGTTGAAATCTACCAAGAATTCTCTAACCTTAGAGCTGAATTAAAATGTCGTATAGCGTCTGCCTACAGTGCGTATACGCAGTCTATAGAGGACAATATTGGTCGGGACCCGCGGAAATTCTGGCAGCACATTTCGGCCTTCGGTCAAAGGGAGGTTTTGAACCCAGTATCTGCTATCAAGGTACAACTTATACGGGACCGGGGGCGGCTGAGGCTTTCGCAAGCTACTTCTCTAGTGTTTTCCTTCCCGAGATACCCCAACTTAATGCCGAGGCCGTCTTTGATAGCTCTGCTAACAGCAATGATATCAATATACTGACGCTTACTCAACGCGATATAACTTTTGGTATCAACAAGTTGAAACCTTCTGTTGAAGAGTACCGTCCTATTGCAATTTTGTCCTCCCCAGCGAAGATTTTTGAATCCATTTTGCATGAGCACATATACGCGCAGGTCAATAAGTATTTATGTAACGAACAACATGGGTTCAGGAGCAAAAGATCAGTAAACACTAACCTATTAACACTCGTCGATTATGTCTCTAGTTGCATGGATCGTAGGCACCAGGTAGATGTACTCTACTTTAACTTCCGGAAGGCTCTTGCCCCGGGTCTTCTCCGGCTTCACACTGACTATCTCCGCGATCGTCAGCAGTTTGTCAGACTCGGCATGAACGAGTCGCGACAATATCATACGCGTTCTGGTGTTAGTCAGGGGTCTATCCTCGGGCCTTTGCTTTTCTTGATTATGGTTAACGATCTGCCGGGAGTTGTGTCTCATGCTAGGTGTCTCTATGCGGATGACTTAAAACTCTACTCAGAAATCAAGTCGGAAGCGGATTGTATAGCACTACAAGGTGACATTAATGCAGTCTTCGAGTGGAGCGCTCTAAATAAGATGGAATTTAATGCCAGTAAGTGCTACGTCATGACTTTCGGTCGAACGTGTCACCCAATCAACTTTATATATCAGCTTAACAACTTTGCTGCCAACTTGAATATGGTGAATCAGAAAATCATCAGAAAATCCAACATCATTTTTTTTATAAAATATGCTCTAAGGACATTACAATATGCTATTTTAGAATATATTTTACTACTTTTAGTAGTTTTGATTAAGAAAAAACTAAAATAAATAATCCCGCTTATTTGCGGACCTGGCACTGAGGTTGAAAATTTCAACCCCAGTGCCGAGTCCGCAAGGAGAGCAGTTAATTTTATGCATTATGGTTTATTTAAAATAAAATATGACATTTAAACACAGGGTTATGCATTGACTCTTCTTAACCGGTTAGTTTTCCAATAATTTTGTAGTCGGGGCAGTTGAATAAATCCCATGTGGAACAGTATCCCAAAGAAAACTTTTAGTTCAGGAATGTTCAGCTCTTTCCAAGCAGTTACTCTCGAGTTTTCTTACACGGTATCATTGAGAAATAACTTCACAGATTCGTTTTTTCACAAATCATTGCGAGAAAATCATCTTTGAAGAAGAAGTTGAAAAAATCTATCGGAGTTTGCCTAGAGTTGCCGAAAAACTCATTCTGTTTTGTGAAATGTATATTTTTTAGCTCTCCTGTCATCGTCCACAACGAGCTAGATTCTTGTGCAGGTGGTGAGGCACTTTCTGGTGGTAGTAACTCTTCCCATAATATGTAAATCCATATCCGCCAATTCCGTGATATATTGCCGCTCGGCAGCGTCTTCTTCATCATCTGATGAAAATCCACTATCCTTCGCCGCGCTAAACGCGCTCCTGAATCGTAGTCCTGAGTGCGATTTATTTGCGGATGGATGGGTTAAAATTTTATCGGATTGTTTGAGTTTCTGTGAGCGTGATGTATGATTGCGTGTTTTATACTATTTTTATATTCTATTTGTGTTTTGGCTCGACATTGATGGCTAGGTATTTTTATTAACCTAATTATACTGACTATTTCTTTGACATTGTAAGTAAGTATTTATAGTCTACTTATATTTCAAATAATTGGTTGTGACTTTAATAATGTAATTGGTTTATCCGTGTTAATTAAAGTATAATAAATAAACTAGCTGACCCGGCAAACGTTGTTTTGCCATATATGTATTAGAAAAAAAAATAGGGGTTGATCGTAGAGGGGTGAAAATTTAGGGTTGCATGTATTTTTGTATGATGTATCATAAAAAAATAAAAACAAAAAATTTTGTCTGAAAAATAAAAAAAAAAAATTAAGGGGTGGACCACCCTTAACATTTAGGGGGATGAAAAATAGATGTTGTTCGATTCTCCCCCCTGACTAATATCCTCGCTAAGGATCACGAAAATCGGTCGAGCCGTTTCGGAGGAGTTCGATTACGCACCCCGTGACAGAAGAATTTTATATATAAATACTAGCTGACCCGGCAAACGTTGTTTTGCCATGTATGTATTAGAAAAAAAAATAGGGGTTGATCGTAGAGGGGTGAAAATTTAGGGTTGCATGTATTGTTGTATGATGTATCATAAAAAAATAAAAACAAAAAATTTTGTCTGAAAAATAAAAAATAAAAATTAAGGGGTGGACCACCCTTTACATTTAGGGGGATGAAAAATAGATGTTGTTCGATTCTCCCCCCTGACTAATATCCTCGCTAAGGATCACGAAAATCGGTCGAGCCGTTTCGGAGGAGTTCGATTACGCACCCCGTGACAGAAGAATTTTATATATTAGAAATAAAATAAATTGACAGAGACAAAAGGTATTTTTCTAGTCCTCGCAAAATCATTAGACACTTGACTTAATGACTTAATGACTTATGTAACCTACATCCTGCATCCTAATCTACATCTTATGATTACAATACTGCCCATTTTTTTCAGCTAGTACGGACTCAGAAGTTCATGAATATGCTCAACATGGCTTCAATATTGGAAATAACAGGCTCCAAGGGCACCTACAAAGCTACTAACCCTAAATGCTTATAAATTTCACGATGACCATTGAACATAACAATATATGACCATCAATGTAATCGCACAATTAACAATAATTTACGACACTCGCCTGCCATGTCCAACACTAATAATATTAAGTACAGTGGCGTTATAATAGACAAAACTCTCGTTCAAAACGCATATATTAGTTTTAAGCAATAGAATTCAAAAATTAACATCTGTATGTGTTTCAGACGTTACGAAGTATTGCAAATTCAAAACTAGCTTTGAATGTATATTTTACTATATGTCAGTCAATAATTACGTACTGTATTACATCCTGGGATGGAGCGTGTACAACTTTTATATTAGCTGCAGAAAGAGCTCAAAGGGCAATCATAAAGATAGCCAAGCCACCCACCATGCTTTTCTCTTTCCTACTAACCTATTATATAAGTTCTATAAAATGCTAACAGTTCGAGATTCAATTTTACTGAAAATTACTCTAAGGCAACATAGATTCCTTCTTTTTTGTGCTCAAATTATTGACAATAGACTTAATGTTATCCGTACTAACATTACCCCACTAAAACATCTTAAACTCTAAATCTTTTATGTTTTATATAGGTATTCACTTTAAATCATATCATTCATATTATGTTTATTTTATTTATTCCTTAAATTTACTGATTATTTTATTTATTGATCTACCTAAGAGATAATATAGTTAGCCATCTTTCGCCTCAGACACAGGTTCTTCTAGTTTAGGCATATTGTAAAGTTACATAAATATTATATCAAAATATCAAACAATCAAAATATTACTTTCCGTATTGTCTAAGATAATGAATAAATGAAATTTTATTTATTTATTGTTATTATAAGTAATGAGGTATTTCTAGCTCTCCACAATTCCATATTTAAGTACGGTGCTAATCTGCATGTTTGCTCAACGCAACTTTTAGGCCGAGCTCCACTCGCTCTCCAAGATCGGGATCGATAAGGTACATAAATGTCAAACCTCTATTCTGGACGGGAGGCGTAACAGGAACTAGTGTCGCAACCAAGCTCTCCACCAACCGTTGCTTTTGACCATCGTTTACTAATACGTTTCTGTAGAAATCTGCTGCCGGCGCCAGATCAGCTGCATTAGTCTGCAGAACCTGTAGCTTTTCAGACGGCTCTCTAGAGTCTACGTAAGGTGCGGGACCGTTGTACGAGTTTGGGTAGTAATTCGGATTATCCATCATGTTCTCTTTCACCGGTGCTCGACCGTCGCGGTTGTAAGTCCTGAAATACTCAGGATAGTTCGTTCTTATTCTATGGAGCCCAGTTCCTAATCGATAATTCTGAGCGTCGCGGTAGAATAATCTTCGAGCTTTAAACATATTGTCTACTGGCCCTGGGATACCAGGTACTAAATTTGCAGGGTTAAATGCAGTTTGCTCTATGACTTCAAAGTGGTTTCGTGGCTGTTTGTTAAGAACCAAGCGACCGATAGGCACGGTGTGGTACGAACCTTTGAACCACACACGAGTCACGTCAAACGGATCATAGTTATATTTCAAGATGTCTTCTAAGCTCATAACATCCATTTCTAATTTCCAAGATGGAAAATCTTTACGGGCGATAGCATTATACAGGTCTCTTATATAGTAATCTAAATCAACTCCTTGTATTTCGGCAATTTGGGCATTTGTAAGATTGTCAAAACCTTGTTCCGATATAAAATTAAATCTCACATAATGCCTTTCTCCGAGTTTGTTATGGATTTCATACGTGTGGATTGGAAAGGCGTCCATTTTTCTATAGCCATTAGGAACTCCATAGTCTGACTGTAACCATAGAAATGTGTGGAACGTCTCTGGTCGCAAAGTGATGAAGTCCCAAATTTGCGTAAAGTCATGCAGCTGAGTCACTGGATTTCGTTTAAACGCATGCAATAGCGGAGAAAAGTTTACAGGGTCTTTGTAGAAATAAACAGGTATATGGGAACAGACGAAGTCAAGGTTTCCTTCTCTGGTATACAGTTTCACAGAAAGGCCTTTTATGTCTCTCGTAAGATCTGATCCACCTCTATCCGGTATGGAAGTTGAGAATCTGACTCGTGTTCGAGTCTTATTCCCGATTCCGTTGAAAGCGTCTGCTGATGTGAACAATGAAACGTCATGCGTCACTTCAAAAAATCCTTCCACACCCGTTCCCTTAGCGTGGACTATGCGTTCTGGTATTCTTTCCCTATCTATACTCAAGTGCAAGTCCATGTGGTAGTCATTTGTAAACTGATCTGCATTGATCGTAAAGGTATTTTTTACATTGACTGGGACGCCATTGCTAGTAGTCAGCATGTCTATTTCCTGCAAATAAAAAAATCTTTGCACACAGTAAAATGCTTGAGTCATGGACAACTCATAAAAACTAAATAGCAGAGCCTTGAGCTCATGCTTCAGGGAACCCAATCGAGTATGACTGTGAGGTCAAGTCAAAGGTCAACAAAGCTCAAGTCCGGTCGGGCATGGAGTATTGCTGTCATCTATGGGATGGTTCAAACACCAGCAAACACCAGCTGGCTGCCTTGGACTCGATCGAGCGTAGAGCATTGAGAATGATGGGTGAACAGCTTAACGCTCAGACTAAGAGTCTCGAGCACCGTCGTAAAGTTGCTTGCCTTTCGATCTTTTAAAGGATACATTTCTGAGAATGTGCCCAGGAATTACATGATCTGATTCCAACATCTCCTTATCACACCAGGACAAGCAGACGTACCGCTCAATACCATCCATACCTTGTTAACCTACCACCCTTACGAACAAAGCGCTTTGCTTCCACATTTATAATGCGTACAGCCAAGGATTGGAATGCTTTGCTGTCGTCTGTCTTTCCTGAAAACTACAATCTAAGTCTCTTCAAGTCTCGAGTAAAAAGGTGTCTTCTAGACCTGCGTGCCCCATCGTCGGCCACATCGTCGCTTAACATCAGGCGAGATCATGGTCAAACGTAGGTTTATTTATGATAAAAAAAGAGGTGAGAACAGCAATTTCGATATCGTTAAGGTAGTGGATTCGAACCCTGTCGTAAAAATATATGTGCGCAATGCCAGAGTTCCCAAACGGTAAACATGAGAAACAAAAAGTAAGTATTTCTTTAAGCGTCGATAGATTTGCAACTTATCACGTACGCAGTACCAACTACTGTACAAAAATGTGGTCTCATTTCAAATATATTGTTTGGACGCGCCTCTGACTACACTAATAAGACAGCTTGAAATATCTTACTACACAGTTCCATCTAACTTATCGTGTCACTAGTTATTTTGAACAAGTGGTGAAAGGATGAAAGTGTAGGTACCTCTGAGGCTCCTTTCATGCACGAACATGTGAAATATTTTAAACACATTTACGTGACACGTTTTAAAAACTGAAATGAGAACCGACTTCATTGGATTTAAAAAAAAATACAACCTAATTGAGAACCTCCTCCTATTTTTGAAGTCGGTTAAAGAAGTTTTTATATTACACTTTCTAGTACTTAATCATTTTTCGAAATTCGTAATAAACATCACTGGAAAGTCACAGGAAAATACGAAATTTCGTTTACCAGGTTGATAAGTATATAAAAGTCTTTAAAATATTAAAAACATATAAAATATTTTTTCATATCGGTTTATAAATGACGAGATATGAGGTAACAAACGTAAAAGATTTAAAAAAATACAACCGGATTGAGAGCTTCATCCTATTTTTGAAGTCGGTTAAAAATAAACAAATAATGCCGGACATATACACAAAGCATCACCGGGCCCCCAAAATATTTATATACTTTATTTTTGTTAATACATACATTTATTGATCATAGAAACACACAGACCCGAGAAAAATACTCCCAGATTATGCAAACATTTAATAGAATAAATATTCGCTTTGGTAAAAACCTTTGAGGTTTAATGGGTGTTATAAAGTATCTTATGTATGTATTTAAAAATATATAAGTATTCTATCTAAGTCTAAGTCTAAGACTATCTTAGACTAAGTCATCTTAGTCACCATAGTACAAGCTATGCTAAGTTTGGGGCTAGGTGGTGTTGTTTGCATTGTCCACCAATATATATTTAATTATTTTATCCACGTTATTAATGAATATATAAAGGTCTATCAAAACTTGTCAATCTAATGTTTTCTTTTTTCTCTTTCTCATGTACTTACATTATTTGTTTTGTTTCCTTTTTTTGTATATTTTTTTTTTATTTTATAAGACACTCATTGTACAAGTCGTAAATCTAGAATAGTCCGTAGCGAGTCCCTGTGACCCCACCTAACAGGATTTTTTGTCTAGTGTCGGGAACAGAGTCACAAAGGCAGTGACTAAACTCACTACCTTTATATATATATAAAGTCAAAGTAAAAGTCAAAGTCAAAGGTAAATTATGATGTAGTAACATAAGAACTTAAGTCAGCTCTGTTAAGAAATAAATTATTAAACTTAAACACAATCAATTCATCAATTTGAACACAACAATATTGGTTCTTCTGTTTCGAAGTGATTACGTTATAAAATAATACAACTTTTGGGTTTAATTTTTGGACGCGCCTTTACCCTTCTTAGACTTCCTCAAAGATCTAGATAACCAGAGATCTGAGGAGATATTATATTAGTACCAAGCTTTTCAAACATACAAAATTTTGTATGTTTTGTACCACATATTCTATCTAAATATATACACGTCGTCCCCAATGAATAATAACGTAATCAAATTATGTGATTAGATGATATTTGAAACTAAAAGGTTTTATATTGACGAAAAGTATACAGCTAAATCCATAGCAAAATGCATATCACGAAAAATACGAAACGTTTGAACAAATTGGTACTGTTTAATTCGAACTTGAATATAAATAATTTTGAATAAAATTAATTCTATCATAATAGTCGATTAAAATATAATTCGTTTAGGACGGCGATATATATATATTTTATCATAGATAGGCCTACGTTTGACCACGAACTCGCCTGATTGAGCGACGATATGGCCGACGATGGGGCACGCAGGTCTAGAAGATACCTATCCAGTATCTTCTATCTCTTGACTTGAAGTGACCCAGATTGTAGTTTTCAGGAAAGACAGACGACGGCAAAGCATTCCAATCCTTGCACGCATTATAAATGTGCAATCTAGTCGAGATATTGTGGTAACGATAGTTTCTGACATACCCTTGGGGACTACCCAAAACTGTGCTTTTGAGTAATCATTTGTTTTAGATAATATAAAACCTTACTTACCGGATTCTTCAGTCGAAAGCCGTACAGTTGACGATCTGCTGGGTCCACAGTTTCATTATCAAACTTAACACAAGAAGCGGTGATAGCGTAGAGTACCAAATATACAGTTAACTGCTGCATAGTGAGGACTACAATGTCTACTGTATCGTATCTACATTATATAAAAGATATCTAATTATTGATACTGAATATATGATTCGATATTTTGCATGTAGAAACAATAAAGTTGTAAATTTTATTCTAATCTAATTCTAATGTTATATTCATATAGCATATGTATTCATATTTTTTAATATAACCGCTTTACGATTGACCCACATTTGCATATTTCAGATACGTAAGTTTACCTAGATTGCATTTGTACCTAAATAAATAAATATTGGTGGTCAATGAACACAACACCGTCTAGCCCCAAACTAAGCGTAGTTTTAATATGGTAACCACATGACTGATAAAATACATATATATTTTAAAATATATACTTATAATAATTTATAACACCCCAGACACAAAACAAACATATATGTTTGTCACACAAATGTTTATCCTGGGAGGGACCAACTTCAAAATCATTGGAATATTCAAATCAGTTTCATTCTAATTTTCACTCAAAACGGGATGTATGAGACCATGATATATGAGTTTTTCTGCTTCTCGAAATTTCGGCACAGTTGCATGTGCCATGATCACGAGATAAACTGAAGTCTTTGCGGGTGGATGTTATTGGCAGACAAAACGGTCTACCCTCTTTCTCAGTCTTTTACTGCGATCATTACCCGTACTACCGGTTTCACTGTTCACTTCAAATTATGTGCAAAACCATGATAGTTTTAAAAGTTAAGTTTCATTCTATACAAGGACCACTTTTAAACATTTTAGGAAATGTGGATGCCGATAAATAAATAAATAAAAATTGCCAGACATTTCACACACCATCGTCGGGCCCCAAAGTAATCAGAGCTTGTGTTATGGGTACCACATGACTGATATTCTATTTATATATTTTTTTGTAAATACATACATATTAAACTTCCAGACTTAACAGACAGAGAGACAATACTTGCAGATCATACAAACATTTGTTCACCGGCGGGAATAGAAATAAAATCTTAAAGATTGCCAAAAATGATTTAGCAGGAAACCAGACATGACTGGACCAAGATTTTCCGAATGGACGAAAGGTACGTTCCAGACTTTTAGACCGCTACAAATACCAATATCATACAGAGTTCTTTGTCAACGTCGTGCCATGATTAACTTTCCGTTACGGCCGGTATTAAAATGACAAATACCGGGTCGTGAACTGCTTGCAATGACAATAGAGATCTTTAGAAGGTGGAATGTGAGCATCGGGTGTGAACGAAAATAATATGACCTGCTTCTTTAGCACGAACTCCGTGTTTTTCTAGACTATTCTATACAACGCTCTTTTAAATACATTGTCTAATAATTTAGTTATTGAAGGTTTTGTGTTACAAACGGTAGTAATTATATTATTATGAATACATATCACCTATTTACAATTACAACAGTACGTTTGTAAACTTATTAATTCTTGCATGATTTTAATAGATATACACCTGACATGTATTTCCTTTGAAGAGTTGGTAATAAATAACTGATTATAACGATGGATAATTGTTATTGGCCATCATTCTAATGTGGAAACACCTATTCGTTGAAATCTACAAAAATCATACTGAGTATTCCAATATTTGCGTGGTTTATAATTTATTTATTTAATATTAATAATTAGAACGGTCTAAGACCACTTACACTAATTATTCAGTTTTCAGATGTCAACTATTCAAACCTATTTTACACAAAAAACTAGCTGATCCGGCAAACGTTGTTTTGTCACCTCTGTCGATATTTTTTACAGCAGTAAGAGTGTCTTTAGGCGCGAGATAGGTAGTTTGCTGAGATGTTAACTAGAGTCATGTTTAATATAAGTGTATTGAGTAAGCATATAGTAGGTATCAATGTTTATATACCTACATATAAAATAATAATGTGTACATAGTGTAGTATAATTTTCTTCTTTTTAACACTAACAAAAACACACACACACCCACACACATACACACACACACACACACATTCACATAATTATATACAAGCATCACACCCTGATTACGGTTATATGTTAGTTAGTATAATGTAAATCCGTTATTGGCTGTTGGTTGTATACTTTAGTTTTGTGTATATTATTTTAAGAGCTGTGGATTTTGTGCAATGAATAAATAAATAAGTAAAAAAATAAATCTGGAGCGTCGATGGCACTACGGAGAATTTTATAGATTGTGTACATCGCAAGCCCTTCTGGTTTTAAGAAAATTATAATATGACAGCAACGAGGGCAAGTAACTGCTGTAAGCTACTGCTTAGTGGGTTACAAATCAGTTTAGCTGACTCACTTCTGGGCTCGAGTTACAAGATTCAATCCAGTCCAAAGGGCCTATTCATTGACTTACAACGGTTATCGTTCCATTCAAACTCATCAACGTTCGGCTCCGATTGCGTTTCGATAATTATCCAAAAAGGCATTTTAATTTCAGTTCATATTTGACGATCTCTATGTGGCGAAGTGGGCGCAGTGGATTGCTGCCGCGGGACAAATGCTTGTTTGATCTGTAAGTACTCGTATTTGTCTAGTGTCTGAGTGTTTCTATGTATATACAAAAAAAAATATAACTAGTATATCAATCATCAGTCAGCTTGTGTTATGGGTACCACACCCCCATAACACAAGCTCTGCTTACGTTAGGGCCAGACAATGCTGTGTGAAATAATAATAATAATAAATTAACTTTATTGAGAACATATTTTAGGTAGATACAAACAAAATTACGAAATATCGAATACGAAATGTCCGGCATTATTATTAAAAAAACACTCTATCGATCGTTGGCGACTTCTTAACGGATTTTTTTAATAGTTAACGAGTATTTATCGCATATAACATTATAATTTGATACAATTGACAATATGATAGTCTCTGTTATCAAAGTTGGAGGCAAGGGGAATACGTGGCGCTCTCCTGGGGCTGTTTACAAGCTACTTGATAGTACCAGTACAAGCTAAGCTGTAAGCGTACAAGCTCCGTTCACAGTACATTTTTGTTAACGGATACACGAGTGATAAAGAAGTAAGTAGTTAGTTTCGTTGTTCCTCAGGGAAGCGTCCTAGCACTTAAACTATTTGTAATAAACGTTAACCACTTGTGTAACCTACATCCGTCATAATGTAGAATTTGGCATACGCTGATGATAAATAAAGCCCTGCTCATACACGGTCATACTTGGAAGGAAACACAAAATTTGCTGAGTTATACCTACTACTAAAAATAAAATGAGGGCCACCCGAGTATTTGTGTTTTGAAACCATTATTTGCAATCTTGTTAAAAAAAACCGGCCAAGTGCGAGTCGGACTCGCGCTCCAGGGGTTCCGTACAAACCTATAGGTATATAAATAAAAATTCACCCATCACGACAATCGAGTTAAAGTTGGATGATGTAACAAAAAAATTACAGTTTTCCTAATTTATCCTTTATCTGTGCTATAAGACGTTGCTTTGTACCAAATTTCAAGATTCTGAGTTAGACATAGAAGTTAGATTTTGTTACAGCTTAAAGGTATTATAGACTTGAGTATTTTATATGAATTTCAATTTAATACCTCTACGCGTTCATGAGAAAAGGGGTAGTAAGTTTAAAATTATTAAAAATATTTTTATTATATGATGTAACTGAAAATGTATGGTTATCGCAATTTATCCTTTATCTGTGCTATATGACGTTGCTTTGTACCAAATTTAAAGATTCTGAGTTCACGGGAAGTACCCTGTAGGTTTTGATTCCCTTGCGAGTTGCGAGTTTAAATATATGCGACTTAAATTGCTGTTTCTCTTGAATGCGTTGTCATAGAAGTTTGATTTTCCTACAGCTTAAAGGTATTATAGACCTGAGTGTTTTATATGAATTTCAATTTAATACCTCTACGCGTTCATGAGAAAAAAGGTAGTAAGTTTAACATTATTAAAAATATTTTTATTATATGATGTAACTAAAAATGTACGGTTATCGCAATTTATCCTTTATCTGTGCTATAAGACGTTGCTTCGTACCAAATTTCAAGATTCTGAGTTCACGGGAAGTAACCTGTAGGTTTTGATTTACTTGCGAGTGTCGAAAATTTGCGGCATTAACGGCTGTATCTTTTGATTGCGTTGGCTTAGAAGTTTGATTTTTTCACAGCTTTAAGAGACAGTAGACCTGAGTATTTGATATAAATTTCAGCTTGATAACTCCACGCGTTCCTGAGAAAAAGTGTCTTGACAGACAGACGGACAGACGGACGGACAACAAAGTGATCCTATAAGGGTTCCGTTTTTTCCTTTCGAGGTACGGAACCCTAAAAATATTTTTTATGAATGCTACTATGTTCTTAAGTGTTGGGACGTAACGATACAGTGTAGAACTAGGCGATATTAGTTTTGAGGGTACACATTTTGTATGTCTCACTTATCGTGAAGTGGGTAGTTTTCTTTGTTTTTTAATATGATTTCTGATTTTATTTAACACAAGCCCACTGACTGCTAGGGCTGTTTTTGGAAGTTAAACATATAATTCGATCATTTAATCTTAAAATGCCAAGAATCAGACGCCATTTGGACAATGCTTAAACTACCAGAGCCGTAACGATGATCGAGGCTGGTCAGTTGCAACGTTCCGTGGCTTTATAGCTGGGGCTATTCGGGAAGGGCTATTCAAATCCTTCGGAACTGGTTACATGATACTGGGAGTGTAATCCAGCGTCGTGGCTCTGGAAGAATTCATGCTACCACTGCCCAGGGAGACCGGTACGTACGAAATACTGCGCGACGTGATCGAACTGCAACAGCACGTGCATTACGTCCGTCCGCTTACGCCGGACTACTGGTACCTTTGTCAGCTACCAAACAATTAGAAATGGTTTGCAAGAAGACCAGTAACGATCCCGAGGGCCTGTAACTAGCATTAAACTGACCGGATCTAATCGTGCAAATCGATTAAGGTTTGCACGTCATCATCTTTATTTGGGCATGGTTTATGTCATAATTGTACAGAAAAAAAATATTCTATTCTATTTGTTAACAAAAAAAGTATTTTCGAATGTAAAGTCAAACATTCCCGTAAGAAAATACGGATAACATATTTTTACAATTTATTTCGATGGTTTATGTACAGGAATAGTATATCTTAAAACCCTTTAAAATGTCGTTTCGCTAATTTCAGGGTTGAAAATAAACATCTAGAAGTCGAAGATAATAGGAGGTATTGTTAATGTTTCTGTCGTTTATTAACCGATTTTGATGATTCTTTTTTCCCAAGGGTGGTACCATGTTAAGGAAACCAGGATCTGATGATGGCATCCGAGAGAAATCAACGGGAACCTTCGAAAATCGAAGTGGCGACTATTGTGTTTGTTATTTTTTTTTCATTATGTATTTTAAAGCACTACTATTTAATAAAGATCGATCGAGGAGTCGATCAAATGATGGAGCCGAAAGACAGTCGAGGGAACTCCTCAACGTTTTACAGTAGCTACCTTATGTATATACATGAAGTCGGTTGTCTTTTTAGTTTTTAAAACGTAATTATTGTATTATCTCGATGGTGTATATAGGTAGGTACAGGAAATAGTAGTAAAGATCCTAAATAAACTAAAAACCCTTTATAATGTCGATTAGCTAATTTTAAGGCAGAAAATAAACATCGAATGCATGTATGAGAAATATATTATATACATTTTTTTTCGGCTTACACACGGGTTATTTGGGCACGAAGCATGCCGAACTCATAGTAGCCATAGATTGGTTTCCAGTGCATGTATTGTCGATTAACGAGACGTGGCTGTGGGAGGGACAGGAAGGACGCGCGCCCGCTGGCGCCTGTCAACTGTTTGCGTCAAGCATGCGCTACACGGTTTGAAACCACAGTTTCTACCAAGGTGACTTTGGTAGAACGTTTTCTGTCTACACGGTTTAAAACAAACCCGAAACTTCAGTGTGTTTAAAACGCTCGTGCTGAATAGACGTGTGCAGAATGCTTGTAATGCACTATTACAATTTACAAAGACGCAATGGCTCCTTATTTATCAAAATTTCGAAAGTTTGGAGTATGTATGGCACTTTTGTGTGCATTTGAAGAAAAAATAAACATTTTTTTTTTGGGTGGAGTCTTTGTACTCCATAGACGTTAAGTCCCAGAGACAGGGTAGGTCTCTAAATAACTCGATGAATTCAGTGATAACCTCACGTTCTTTCTCCATAATACCGTGCGTGCGCGCAATACGTCCGCGCTCGATGCGTGCAGCGGCGCGACTGTGGTACGCGTGGTTTTAAACAAGCGGCTAGACGGTTTGAAACAAGTTTTAAACCACCGCTTCTGCCAGTGGTTTGCTGGGCAAGCCTGTCTACCAAGGGCGTTTAAAAGTCATGCGAAATTTGGTTTGAAACCACTATCTACACGGTTTGAAACTATTTTTTTTACCAAGATCAACTTGGTAGAAACTGTGTTTTCAAACCGTGTAGCGCATGCTTCACTCGCCGCACCGCACTGCTTCACGACAAAGGCAGGCTGCGCGCGGCTTCTACATCAGGCGCGGCATGAGCGCGCGCCCGGTCGCCCACCCGGAGACCCTGGGAGTTGATCAAATGTATCTTGGTCTGGCTGTGAGTGTTCGTAGGTTGGCCTTGGTAAAATGTTAAAATTAAGATGGTTAACTGCATTGTAAAAAATATACTATACAAACAGTTCAAACTGTTTTTATCGCTTGTCAGTTTTGTACCGTTTGTGTGATCATCTAAGTTAAGAATTAAATAATTCTAAGAATTATTTTTAAATATTAAAATATATTAAGAAGATATAAGAAGCTTACTCAGCGTAATAAAAACGCTTGCGTATGCCTATCTTCCCCATCCTACCGCGGGCCATCCCTCCGCAGGCCCATATCTCTCCGTATATTAATGCCAAGAGTTTACTGAATATGACGGCTCGCCGAATACTTAACTATACCTCATTACTTTCGGCGTTCTTAATCCAAGTTATTTATTTAAAAAACTTCACTTCTCGAGCTGCGGCTCGAGAAGTGAAGTTTGTTTTGTACGTTTTACCGTTTGCTTAAATTGTCCGTATTATTGTGGTATAAATTGTGGTAGTTTTAGATATGCTGTCCCGAAGTGTTGGAACAACCTTCCGCTACCTTATAAAAATTCAAAAGCTGTTTGGTCATTAAAAAAATCTTTTGACAAGTATTTATTAGAACATCAAAAAAATCTCACAGACGTGGTTGGCAGTCGTTCTACTAGGCTTCGGATTTTCTTATAAAATGGGTTAATTGATCTTGTAATATTAATTACTTAGTAAAGTAGACGTAGACACCAACTTAGTTAATTTCAATTGTAGTTGTAATGTTAATACCAGGCCACTCAGAAAGTAATGCGAAAATAAGTTTTTATGTATCAAGCCCTGGCAGATAACAAGTAAAACTCGCTAGTTTTATCACTTTGACAGAGTATCTGGTGTCGATTCCATTACAAGCCAAAGAACCATCAACGCTAAATGGTATATTACGAAACGCCTGCCAGAAGTTTTCACTAAAATAAGCAATAAGCGAACGAACACCGGGCTCCGCGGGTTACTGCCTCTTTACAGTCCTGATCTGGCACCTTTAATTGACTGAAATAAAAAATCGACTGAAGGAGATACAGTTTTCATCGTCGGAAGATGCGTTAACAGCGTTCGAGAAGGCCGTAGAAGCGGCGCGGCGGACTGGAAAAAGTCTTCTAAATATTGGTTTGTACAGAAGCTGGAGGAGAGTTCTTTGAAAATGATAAAAAAAAATCTTTTATCCATATAGGTTGGTTTTTCAGTTTCTCGAAACATTCTGAGTTTCCCACGTACAGCGCACTACGTCACACTGCCTGAGCACATGCTGAGTGGTAGCCGTTTTTGCAGCCATTTTACTTCCCTTGATTTTATTAGGTTTTAATGTGGTACAAAATAAAAACATTTTTTCTTAGCGGTAACATGGGAACGCAATGAATCTTTTAACAGACTTGTGCGATTGCATTGTGAAAAAAATGTTGCTTAGTATTAATTCTCTTAAGATAATAATGTTACTCGTACTTATGAGCACAATAATTCGCTTCCTATGGATAGGTTAGCATGGTAAAGGCTCGCTAATTGAATAATTAATAATAGTTTACAAAAGTAGAAAATAAATAATAGTTAAAAAAATCTAAAAAACACGCTTTATATATAAAACCAAACTAAAAAAAGAAAATAAATTTTAATAAATGTAAGTAAAAAAAAATTTTTCATTTAAAAAAAATAGTTATAAATTTAATTTCTATTTTTTCGTTTGGTTTTCTACATAAAGCGTGTTTTTTAGTTTTTTTTAACTATTATTTATTTTCTACTTTTTAGTTTTAGGATAATCGGTTTTTTTTCCGAATTATTGCATTGTCATCGGTCTTTGAAAAAAATCGGTTTTGTGTGCAAAATTTGAATGAAATCTAGCCGTTTAAAGTGGGTCACAATCGCGTCCTAAGGAGACGGTTACAAACATACAAGTGAAGCTAATGAAGCGTATAAAAATTGCGGCTCGCATCATCCGTCATTTGTTTTAGGATATATGTTGGTAATTAAATGTACCCTTTGTGAACGGTAAGAGCTTGTTTTAATCGTTAAATCTTGCTGTACTGTGTTCATATCTTAGCTTCTATGTTTTATGTGGGAATATTAAATGGGATAATGGAACTATCGGAGTATGAATTTGAATCGGTTAGTTTCGGGAAGAATTCGGATAATAATTAGTATCAACTTACTTAAACAAACATTGCTTGCGACTCAAAAGATACGCACCGAGCGCAAAATCTCAGCTCAGTGCGAACTACTATTATTAAAGGGTGTAATGAGCTTGACCCAACAGAACACAGAGTGTTGCATTAATAAGACATGTACAATATACTACAGGTTTCACTAGCTATCTAGTGAAACTACCTACTATTTAAGATCGATCATTCATTATTATTGTCACCATCACGTGTCTATTGCAATCTATTGCTGGACGTACTCGTAAAAATCTCTCAAAGCGCGCTACTGAGCCTTATTTTCGGCTTTTAATCTCCACTTTATGTTGTAGGTATGGAGTTGAACTCTAACGAATCACTATCTAATACGTGGAATTAGGTAGTTGAATTCTACGGTAGGTGATACTTGGTAGGTAGATATACTACTATCAACATGAGCTGAAAAATAGTTGGTTCAGCTCCCTGCCATCATCAGTTAATCATCAGTTAAGTTGCCAATTACCGGTTTTGACAGAGGAAATATAATATTCATTACTATGATCAAAACACTATCCTATATTAAATGATTTATTTACAGAAATAATTACAGAAATGTACAGAATAATATACAATAATATAAAATACACATGAAACAGTTGAGCTATCTAAAGACCGTATAAAACGATCTATAGATAGCTTAAATGATCCAGATCACTGCCAGAGAGCAGCGTTCTCAAGATACTGGCGGCATTGCCACGTTGAATGGCAATGCTAATACACTGAGCAAGATAGGAGCCAGCTCTTGGGTCACGCAATGTAGGTATCTACCAGACGCCGTGAAATAGTTATGAAAACGCAGTGGGCTCCTGTTCCCCACGGGCCCAAGGTCTCGACTCCAAAACGCTTAAACTTGTGGGTCTTATCCAAACCAGCATATTTGCGGTATTTGAGGTCCTCGGCACATTCAGCCGCCGCACCAGCTCTAATGGAAGTCCCCGACAGATGGGATGCGGCCAGGGTGTCTACGCAAGAAGCATCCTACACTAATGGCCTACCCATCTCTCAAGGGACAAGAGTCATACCATCAGGCTTCTTACCATTATCACGTATCAGACCGTTGCCGTTGGGTTCGAGAAAAGCTGGTACGTTGACGCTGGTGAGTGCCTGATAAATGATATCGTTAAGAATGGCGTGGCGGGCAATCCTACCCGTTGCCCTATAACACGATAACCCGTGGAGACCAAGCTGGTCGACCGCTGTAACACACCGCGCACCCAACCGCAGACAAATTTCAACTCGAAATTTTGTAGGATCTAATAAGGTGTCAATGTTGGGCAAGCACTGTTCCAAGCATTTCTTGCTTTAATTTTATGAGTCCGCCACAACTAGCCGGAAAAGAAGGATTTTTTTTTTTCAACCAAATTACTAGTGCTGTAGACAGAAGACAAGAATGCCGGTAGGGCAACACTTGAAATTTTGCGAATTATGTATATTAAAAGTATATATTGTTCACATTAACATTTTAAGCAAAGTTAACCAGATTGGTTCGCTTTTGCATTTAACAAGGCAACTTTCAAACCTAGTTCTACCCGTTGCCCGAGATCGGGGTCAATAAGGTACATAAAAGTCAAGGTTCTTTTCTGAACGGGGGGTGTAACGGTCTCCATAGTCAAAACTATGCTTTCCGCCAACCGTTGCCTTTGACCATCATTCACCAAAATGTTTCTGTAGAAATCTGCTGCAGGCTCCAGATCAGCTGCATTGGTCTGCAGAACCAGTAGTTTTTCAGACGGTACTCTATCATCTACGTAAGGCGCAGGACCGTTGTAAGAGTTTGGGAAGTAATTGGGATTATCTTTCATGTTGGCCTTCACAGGGCCCGCGCCATCACGGACGTAGGTCCTAGCATACTTTGGAAGGTTTACTCTCATTTTGTTATGATTGGATCCTAATCTATAGTTTTGGGTGTCTCGGTAGAACAGTCGGCGACCTTTGAACATATTGTCCACCGGGCCAGGGATACCAGGCACCAAATTTGCAGGGTTTAATGCTAATTTTTCTATTTGTTGAAAGTGGTTTCGAATCTTTTTGTTAACAACAAAGCGCCCGATGGGTACCGTGTGGTACGTGCCTCTTTTCCACATCCTTGTTACATCGAACGGATCATAGTCTAGCTTTTTGACATCTTCCACACTCATAACATCCATCTCCAATCTCCAAGAAGGATAGTCTTTACGATCTAAGGCATTGTATAAGTCTCTTATGTAGTAATCTAGATCGCGTCCTTGGATTTCCGCGATCCGGTCATAGGTAATATTTTCTAACCCTTGTTCTGTCCTAAAGTTAAACTTCACGTAGTGTCTTCCACCAGTCTTGTTGCTCACTTCATAAGTGTGAATTGGGAAAGCGTCCATCTTTCTGTAACCATTTGGAACTCCGTAATCTGATAACAGCCAGAGTATGGTATGCCACGACTCTGGTCTCAAGGTGACGGCATCTAAAACTTGCGTGTCGTCAAGCAAGTGCGTCACTGGATTCCGCTTAAACGCGTGAAGAAATGATGGAAAGTGAATAGGATCTTTGTATAAATAAATAGGTGTTTGCATACATAAAAAGTCCAAATTTCCCTCTTTGGTGTAGAATTTAGCCGAGAGTGCTTTGAATTCTTGCAAAAGGTCTGATCCACCTTGGTTTGGCAAGGACGTCGAGAACCTGACGATAGCAGGAGTTTTCTTTCCAATGCCATTGAACAAGTCGGCCGAGGTGTACTTGGAAACATCGTGCGTCACTTCCAAGTAGGCTTCACCACCGGTTCCCTTGGCGTGGACTACGCGTTCGGGTATACGTTCCGCATCTTGACTCAATTGCAAATCAAGGAGAAATTGATTGGTAAACTGATCTGCATTAATGGTGAAAATTTTTCGAACGTCCACTGGTTCGCCATTACTCGTGGTCAATAAGTTAATTTCCTGAAAATAGTTTTCAAAACATTATTTGGGTACCTACTAAGTATCTACCTAAATGGTTCGAAATATAGAATATAACACGTTATTATTTTACTGAGCAAAATTGACAGCGTGCTAGTATTGTCCAAATCAACAACAAAAGGATTAATTAGGTTAATTAGGTTCAAGAAAAATATTTTTTCCTCAACAACAAGTAAAACATGTTGTTGTGTGATAGACAGTAACAAGACCGAATGAACAAGTAGGTAAGTACAAACATTTAATGTTTGTTCTTACATACTTGTTCAAAAATATTTTTCTTAATAATATTAAGAAAAATATTTTTTTGCACTAACAATAGAATCTGAATATCAACCTTAGTTCAACATTATCTTTCGGTAATCTTATTACTTGAATTTTCTTAGACGTTAACAATAACAAACACTAGAATTTGCTCATTGACTCTATATATATTATCCAGACGCCTTTGCTGATCGGGTATCAAACAGAGGTGTGGAGTTTTATATGGCACGTTAAGCAACTTACAGGGTTCTTCAATTTAAAATCGTAAAGTTGTCGAGCTGATGGATCCACCGTCGCATTGTCAAATTTTAACTTTATACAAGAAGCACCAGTTACATATAGTATAACAAATGCCCCTAACGACTTCATCGTAGAGTCTGCGGCTCGTATCGAGAACAAACGACTAATACATAAATATACGTATTGAAAACGGATACAATTATAATGTGGTTCCGTTATTTAAACATACGAGGTATCTTGAAGGGGTTATTATTCTTTTTAGTTAAGTATATATTACATGTTACTACTTACCTACAAATTAAGCAGTCAATCATTGATCGAGCGAGCGAAGCGAGTGGTGGCAACTTGGACAATTTGGCTTTGTTTGTTCAACGATAACTATCGAACCGTTGATGCGATCTGCATAAAAAAGGGCTACAATCAAAAGTGTTGACTACATAAGCCTCTAGAACACGATGCCAAGATACATATTTTTACACTTCTTATATAAAGAAGATCTAAGTTGGAGCTACAAATTTTGTAATTACCCAGAAAGCGAGACAACACCCATTCAATATCCGGACGTACTCGTATGGATTCAAAAACCTAAAATAGGCATGAACGTATAAATTACGGTTCTCACACCATTGTCATAGTCATATTCATAAACTCTGTAAATCGAGGGTTCTTTCCATGCGGTTTGTATATGAGCAGATTCATAGTCCAAAGGGGCCTAAAATGTGATAAATGTCTGAAGGGCCGGGGGTTTTGACCGGAGGCTGAGATGGGGCCCGCAGCCGGAAGCCGGAGGCTGGAAGCTGAGACTGCCTTAAGAGAAGTAAGTTCGTAAGGGCCGGGAATGTCTTAGGGGATGGAGATTTCGCGAGTTTTCGCGAGGACTCATGGAGCCTAGGGCGCCGGGGTTTTAGGGGTAAATGCCTGAAGAGGGCTTTTATGTCCAGAAGAGATGGAATGGTTCTTTGAGGATCCTGGTGCGCAAAAGAGACACCTGCGGGTATTTCAAAGGACCCTAAGACGAACGCTGGAGAGGTGAGGTATGTCTGTTGCACTAGAAATTCGAGAACTTCCCAGGTCATATGACATGCGGAGCGGCAAGTGTCCCGATATTTGGGCTTTGAGCCCATTTCGTGAAAGTGAAAGTGAAGTGGTGTCTTACCCTCCTAAAAGGTGCATCTCTTTTGTCTCTCCTACAGGACAAAAGGGTTGTTTCCTAACCGATATCTAGCGTCGATGAGTGAAGACCCAAGGCCAATGGTGCCAAACAAGCTGGATTGCAGCAGTTCTTCTGAAGAAGGAAAGCAGGCTCTTCAGGCCCTTGCCTAACATGATTCTTTGGCACTGTTAAATTTCCCCAAGTTGACCATTAAGCTAAGTACTAAGGCTTTGTACTTTCGAGGTCGAAAGAAACAAGGATAGCCTTGTTTGTGGATTGTGATAGACAAACAACGCCCTCTTAGAGAGGTACGTCGAAACAAAATCCGAAATGCAGGCGCACTGAAAAGTGCGACATTGCGCCATCCCATCCATTAATACCTACCCTCAGGCCGGATTGAAACTCCCACCGATAGAGTCTTTGGTGATCTTGGAAAACTTGTATTGAATTCGATCAACAGTGTAAAATTCCTTGTACTGTGTTTTTAATTCAAAAGTCTGTAGTTCCGAGTTAAATTGGGTTGTTTGGCCAAACATACTTTGTGTCTTAACAAAGTTTTCACCAGATTGATAGCACCGATGGAAAGAGCAAATAGATTCTTTTCATCGGTATAATTGCTATTTTGGGATAGTATTTGGATATTATTTAATTTGGTATACATTGTTATTGGTACATTGGTATACATTGCCTTTGTGACATTTTTTAAATGACCAGGGAGCAAAATACTCATATCAACAATTTTGACCACGAAGCCCTACTGTCCAGAAATATGCTTGAGAAGATTTTATACAGAGCTCTTTAGTTTTTTGGGTTCGGTATCTCAAAATGAGAAAAGGAACCCTTATAGGATCACTTGGTTGTCCATCTGTCTGTCTGTTTCATTGTCAAGATTCGTCATGAATCTTTTCGTTGGCCTAGACTCATGAAATTTCGAAACTAAACTCTTACTGCACAAGTAAGGGAAAAAACATGAACATTAATCTTAATCTTTGATTGTTGTGAGAAATGTTTTTAACAATAACACTTATACGATCGTATAACTACCGCTTAACAACTTACTTCACCTATATCGATATATGGATCTATTTCTCAATTGCAAAGTACGTCCCTCAATCCGACTTATATTTTCCTAAGAGCAACGTTCAGTGTTTTCATTGGGGATTAGTCTCCCTACTGACTAACAGAAGAGCTAGCAATAGAGAAGGAAAACTTGAAACAAGCCCGGCTCGGTGCCAGCCGTTATGCACCTGCAACCGAACCGACATCGCATGTACTGATTCGTCTTTCCTGCGGGTCCTGTCGGCAAGTTCGAGAGCTTACATTATGGCTTACCTAAGTGCACGAAAGGAGCATCTGAGGCGCACTTTAATCCTGGTTAGAAATAACTAGTGACATGATAAGAAAAATAAGTGTTTTCATAGTTTATGACGGTATAGGGGCCCTGAATTGGACTAGTAATTATTGTAACTGAAGATAAATAAACCATGATGGTGAATAAGTAGGTACGGTACACAGGCGCGACTTTCACACTTGGCCGTCTAATATTATTAACCCTCGAAGTAAACAGAGAGATGTTCTACGTTTCACGTGTGTATGTGTGTGTGTTTTTGTCTACTGCGTCGTAGCTCCAAAATGGATGAATCGGTTTTGATTTAGTTTTTTTGGATGAAAGGTGAATTTATCGAGTGTTCTTAGTTATGATTTTAGAAAATCTGTTAAGGTCATCAGCTTTTTACTAGTTGATAAAAGAATGTGAGCAATTTCCACGAGTCTGAACTATTCGAAATTTAGTATCTTGTTACTTCAATGATTTTGCATGAGCATGGTAACCTGATGCTGCATCACATAGAATCTGCATGATTCCAACATACAGAAGAGGTATCGTGTTTGTGCTCATGAGACTTATTATAGTGTCGTGTTTTTATTGTTTTTTGTAATTGGTTAAGGCATGACTGCGGAAATTCATTACAAAACATAATTTTTTTTAAGTGAAACCTTCTATTAGCGCGGTACGCATATTTTTAGATGAGGTAAAACCTCTGGATTCGCGACACCGTTACGAGACGCAGGGCTGCCGCGCTCGCCCCATTTGATTATAAACCTTAATTCACATGTTTACAGTCTACTTTTGTTTGGAGAAGTTTACTGAGTTAGGTTCTTAGGTTGATATATTATCTACATTCTGAACAAAAGCATAAAAGAATATTAAATGTATTTTAAAGATTCTAATAACTAATAATATACAATTCATAAATTAAATGCAATTCATAACCCAATAACCCAATAACCCTAGTACTCATCTAAAAAATGTCTAACGCGCCAAAATAAGCTTTCACTTCTGTCGGAGTGCAACCCGTATTTTTTTATTTATACTTGTTGTACTTGAAGTTGCTCTATTCTGGACGTATGGTTATTACCAGAAATAACACCTACAATTACATGCAACATCGTTGCATGCAAAGCAATCTGCGTTCCTTTCTGTATTCTGTGTACTGCCAACTAACGCCAGGTACCTTTAAAATGCATAGCGTCCGTCAGTTATTAATTAATAAGAAGGGAAACGGTTCTTTTTTCATTTTTAGAAAAATAAAGTAACGGATGGTACTAACGGTTAATTATTAACGTAATAGGTGGAAGTAGCTCGTATAACCATCAATCCCAAAGTCCATCCCATTCCCCCTATAATTATAACGCTGCCTTTAATTCGATTATCTGCAACCTGCACGAACAATCAACACGAGGCATCGCTAAATGTCTCGCGAATCTATTTCAGGTTATAAGATTTGCCATGCTGAAGTTAACTCTTAATTTAATGCAGAAAGTTGAAATTCGTGTGTCGTGTCCGTGACCTGGGTAGATTCTGAGAAATGGGACAGGTGGGGTCGCAGTCTCACTCTACTGCATTTTAATTTGGTATGGTTTTGGTTTGCAAATCTGTAAGTTGGCCTTTTCAACGGTTTTTACGTTTTCAGCTTTTTCACTTTCAAAACGTTCGTGAGTTGTTCTATACGAGTTGAGTTGAGTGAGTTGAGTGCGAACCGTGAATTCGATCGGCGTAGACCGGCGATCGGCGAGCGGACCGCAGATCAAACTCACCCTGATGATGATTCTCTTGATGAATCGAAACAGTATCGGTGCCTCCATCGACAAAATTATACGTGAGTAAAACCTGTGTTTATCAAAATGTTTTCAGCTTTGCCTGCATTACTATCTGGATTTTAAGAAGATTTCTGGTTTTAAAATAAAGTAAAGATGGACACAAAACCTGTTTTAACCACGAGATATTTAACTATATAGATGCGAAACATAGGTCTTATTTAACTCACGGCATTTCGCTTAAAAAGATTGGACTTGTAGTTCCAAACGTAAATATATTGGCGAAAAGGACTTAAGTCAGTAAGGTTAAATTGGAAGTCAGGTCCAAATCAATTCAACACCATCTACTTAGCAAAACTAGACCAACTGTATAGACTGTAGTACCAAAAGGGCTCTCCCTTTTGGTACTTTCATATTGCAAAACGACTTCAAAATTATGAAATACTGGTGTCAACCAACAAAACATTATGTTAGAATAAAGTAAGCAATCAAATAGGTACACGCAATGGATAACAGGTAAAAAGTGTGCAACAACTGCGCGTCTTAGGCGTGAAAATTTACTTAAAACTAGAATTTGTTTCTCTGATTTATTGATCTATTACAACTTTAGGTTTCAGATTTCGCAATAGCAAATATTTTATTATACATTTTAAACTAAAATGAAACTGTATGTAAACTTTGTTCTATCTATCCAAATATAAAAATTATACAAAAAGGTTTTTATATCAGCTTTCATACAGTTTATCATTTGGCCAGCAGAGTCCAAGCATACACTGAAATATTGCACAGCGAAAATTGTAAGTCCTAGAAACAAGAAATTTTAAGTGTAGACGTACTTAGATTGGGAAGTTGAACCCTTAAGAGCACCCTCTAATAGGGTGAAATAGGGTGAAAACGTTTGTATGAAAAATCGTATTTATGAAACTCACAAAATTAAAACTATGCTGAAATGAACTTTGATACAAATGAATTTTTTTTGAACTACTCCTAAATAATGGTGCAATAGACAGTTAACATGTGTAAAAGGACTTTTAAACACGAAAGGCGATTTCATTAAAACTTGATACTAAGTTTAAAAAATACTTTAAAATAAATGGACACATATTTCTTGCTTTTTCAAACAACCCTTACAACAGTTTGAGTAAAAAAATTTGTCAAAAATTTTCATGGGGTAGATACCCCATGAAAGGGGTGTTACGGGGTGTATTAGACACCTCTAAAATTATCAGTGTTCTCTACTCAAGAGTAAGGTTTATATGTATAATACATAAATAAGATAAAAAACAGAAATAAGATCAAATCAACCATAACATGCACCATCATTGCATAGCTATATTTAGATACTAAAGCAACCTGGTCTAAAATCTAATAAAGCAAAAATAACAAATCTTAGAGTGAATATATTAGCGGACTTTTAAAAATTACACGACGTTCAACACTAATAAAACTCCTAGGGAAAATTATAAATAAACAGCTATGGATTTATGTAGACAAGCTCTAAGTAATAGCAAATAATCAGTATAGATTTCGAAAACACAAGTCTACTGAAGATGCGGTCCTCGAACTGACAAAAAAACATTGATTATCAATTGCATCAAAAACACAAAAACATCTCTACATTTCTACTCATATCAAAAGCATTGCACAATTTCTATTCTACTTAAGCTTAATAAAATGAAGGGGATAGGGATCCGTTTGCAATCTGTCCAAATTGATAATTATACTCGAACTAGCACAGTTTTCCCGAGTTCCCCGGGGAAGCGTTTTAGGGCCAACACTCTTTCTTATTTACTTAAGTAACTTATGTAAACTAATAATACTAAGATGCAAAGTTTACACCTATGCTGATGACACGGTTCTGCTAGAAGGTGGTGCAACTTGGGATGATGTTCGTATCAATGCAGAGAATGCCTTGTAAGTTGCTGCCTTTTCTGATAACACATTTACTATAAACATAAACAAAACCAAATAATTAATTATCTCCCACAACGAATTTTTTTAACCTTCGTAACATTTCACGAATATAGACATCCTTTCAAGTCAGGAGTGTAGACCTCTAACACGCACATTCCATCCCACAGCACAATGAACTGGAATATATAGCTGCAGATACTGGGTGAGAAAATTATTTTTTGTAGTTTAAAAATTACAAAACGTTACACCGTCGGATTCCGTCAAAGTAGTTTACTATGCCCTTGCTCAAACAATAATCTCTTACTGTAAATCAGCGTGCGGAGGCATCTACGTTTCCTCCATTATTCGAGATAACTCAGCGAAGTAATACTAAAGGTAATCTCAATAAGCCTTTTCGGTATCCAACAACTTAACTGTACGCAGACTCTGGTATGCTCACGGCAACACATATTTTCGTCTTGCGGTCTATTCTTAGCAAACATACTAGGATACCATGCTATGCAACTGCTCTTGTTTAGGGAACGAAGATAAAACCAGACATGTGCTATCACTCAGCATAGAACTGCCCTAGCTAGATGTAGCCATGAAATTATTGGCGCTCGTCTTTATAAGACTGCGCATAAAGACTTATATATATATATCTATGATCTACTATTAGGTCTTACATACTAGGTGAATTTAGGATGAATTGGCACCTAAGTTCACCTAGTATGTAAGGCGTTTCAAAGTGATCCGTGTGATTGTATTGAATAAAGTATCTTTTGACTTTGACTTTGACATTACTCAAAAAAAAATATAACTCTGAACTTCGTTACAAAACGGTCATATATGATGGATGAGGTAGAGAATATGTCTAAAATTCTGAAACGTTCACATCAAACACCCAAAATCCTACACACACGCGCAGATACATACGCTTACGCACACATACACACCCTTATACTCAACCTGACACATACGTCACACGCCATGCAACAAACACTTTACTACAATATGTATTATCATAAATTAATATATATATATATTGGTCAATGCATACAGCACTATCTAGCCCCAAACCAAGCATAGCTTGCGATATGGTGGCAAGATGACTTATTTAATACTTATACTTATAAAAAAAACTCATGCATAGAACAAACATGTGCACCACACAAATATTTGAGTGATCTGGTTATGGAATGGTTAATAAATGTGTGTGAGGCGTAATTTAAAGATTTATTAATGTATAACTCTTTTTAGAATTAATTCTGGGTCGCGAAATATTAATTTACCTAATAAAAAAAAAATACATACATTTTACTACGTGGTTTAAAAGTTATTATTAGATTAATTCAATTAGAAGCGTCGATTACATACCATAGAACTAACATGATACAAAATGTTTGGAGAAAATGCTTTCCAAAGCCTTGTAAGCAGTAAAATTTAAAACCATCTCTTAAGAAAAGCTATTATATTTGAGCGACTCAAGATCAATAAAATCGTAAAAGACCTCGTGAAATAAAGATTTACCTACCGATTGAAATGCCGTAACCTAAGATTTATATTGCTGTTATTTAGCTGAAACTAATTTAATTATTTTAAGATTACTATTTCTGTAACATTGGTTTTTCCTACCCTTAACTTACTTTGTATCTCGATGGCTTATATTGATAGGTAAGTATAGGAACAGTGAGAAGCTAAAATTAAACTTTAAAATTAAAGCCCTTTAAAATGTCGTTTAGCAAATTTCAGGGCTGAAAAGGATCTAAATACATGTAGGAGTAAAAGTAAAAAGAAATATGGGTATTGCTAATGATTTTGTAGGTTCGCTGGACTGGCTATTTTGATTTTGGGGTTGTGGTATATTACGAGTATGTTTATACCAAAGTCCAAATTTGATTAACTCTGTTTTAAATGACATTTATAAAATAGTCATTTGCTTGCATTGTCGCAGTTTTAATATAAACCAAATTATTTGGCGTCTTGAACGAGCTAAGCCACGTCAATTAAAAAAAAAGTATATATGCAATATCAGTCAAGATGTTCCCATAACACAAGCTCTTCTCGCTCACAAGCACAAGATGATGCTGTGTGAAATATTGTCCAGCATATGATTTTTATATAAATATAAATGCCTTATCAGAGGCTGATCTTTCCAGGATCTAACAATAGGTATACCAGATACCCGATACCAGAGATAGATATATAGATAGATAAAGTATTTATTTGTAATAGCTACAAACAAACACACATATACAAAAATAACAAAAGATAAGGAACAAAATTAAGTAGGTAAATACAAACAAAAACAATACAAAAAAATGGAGAAATAAAAACTTAAAACAAAACATTTACATAGGTGTCCCATTAATCCATGTGTGTGTTGCAGCCAGAAAAAAAGGTCATAGCTCAGCGCATAATTTTGCTCAAGGAGCTAACACTGATTTTCAGCTAAAACCCTTCGAGATGACAAGTTGAACGAGATGAAATACCTGCAGCTTAACAAGTAACATGTGTGCGTGTGAACCAACCAATGTGTGTCTATATAGACACACATTTCACACATAGGAGGATTGCGGTAGTGGGGTAGGGGTGTGGGGTAGTGTTATCACTGATCACTTATATAAGTGACCAGTGATAACACTACCCCTGAGCAATCCTCCTACAAAAGGAAAACGAAGTGTTTAGGAATACCCTCTCTTTGTTTTTCCAATAATACGGATCTAAAACGTGTTTTAAAAGTAAATCTAGTGTTGAGATTGCGTATTGGTGGAGGAATGTTGTTCCATTACTTCCTTGCAAGATAACGGAAACTACCGGTTCGGCTGCAGTTTTATGATTGTGATATTGCTGATTGTTCTGTCAGTTCTGTGTCCGTTCTGCACTCCTAGTGCAGAACTGATGGATCGTAAGGCTGTGCGGGTGTTACTACTAGCAAACCTAAGTTTCGAATGCAAATATTCTGGTTTTTTGAATATGATAACATCAAATATCATTCCTCCTAGATGTAGTTCTCTCCGTGAAACCATATTTAACATTGACATACTATTCAGGTAAGGAGTTATATGACTACGGGGTGGGACGTTAAAACAAAATCGGCAGCACGCATTCTGCGCTCGCTGCACCACTCGCTGAGTTCTAACAAGTATTCGAGGACCATAAACAATATCTCCATAGTTAAGCCTAGATAGGATTAATGCTTCACATAAAGCGATACGCGATTCTTCTGTTAGCTGGTTACGAATTTTGTAAATCACCTTAAGGCGGTAAAAACAACTTTTCAATAAGTCTAGTACGTGGTTCTCAAATCTAAGCTGGTTATCAAAGATGATACCAAGGTTCCTTGCCTCACTCACCTGACCTACTTGTGTACCATTGATCTTAACATCAAGAGGATACTGTATTTTTTTAGTTGAGTCTTAGAACCAAAAATCTTATATTGAGACTTTGTAGAATTTAGTACGAGTGCATTGCGTAAGGACCAATCAGCGATCGAGTTAAGGTCTTTATTTAAACGCAAAACAGCTTCTGATATTCCGTCTGGTGCCTCTGACACGTACACTTGCACATCGTCGGCATAACAGTGGAACATACAATGACTAATGACTTTCGTTAGATCCGCAGTATATATAATAAAGAGCAGTGGACCCAGTATGGAGCCCTGGGGAACACCCCGGCTTATCGACATTGGCTCCGAATACAAAATAGAACCACTACTTTTTACCAATTTAACTGATTGGGATCGATTGTTTAAATAACTTTCGAACCACATAACAGACCCATGACTTAACCCATAATACCTTAACTTAGTAAGAAGAAGGGGAATATTAAGACAGTCAAACGCACGTGAGTAGTCAAGCAATGTTAGTACCGTGCTGTGACCATTATCTTGCGCTGCCAAAATATTATCTGTGACGTCCAAAAGAGCGGTCACCGTGCCACGACCCTTACGAAACCCTGATTAATGAGAAGGCAATATGTTATTAGATACCACATATTTTGCCAACTGGCCACTCATAGCTTTTTCAAGTAGCTTCGAGAGTTACGGTAGAATGCTTATTGGTCGAAGGTCTTTGAATTCAACGGGATTGTAATTTTTTGGTATAGGTGTCACGACGGCTTTTTTTCCATTGGCTAGGTACTGTACTCGTCACGATAAATTTATTTATTATTGCCGTTATCACATCAAGTATGCATGGAAGCGAGAACATGATCATATCTCTACTTATCCCATCATCTCCAAGAGCATTTGATTTTATGGACATAATAATTTTCGACATCTCAATTGAGGTGATGGGCATCAATTCTAATGACTCTGTTGAAAATTTATTTTGACTGAAGAAGGACAGTTCAGAAGACGGCACTACATTATCTCCCGGCACATTCAGAAAGTGGGAATTTATGAACCTCCTCCCCTATGACGTCATCGTACAGATTCGAAGATCAAGGTCAACATACACGACCCTTGTTATTTTCTGGTTAAGTGCCGGTTATATAGGTACCAAAATATTAACATTTTGATGCAATTTGCATATTTAACACATGAAAATTTTTGGTTAATAAGTTTTAAGATCCTGTGGTTGTTCGTATAGTAATCGAGATCGATCGTGATCTAGATGCTAGATATCAATCAACCAATGTTATGACATACATCTCAACTCTCCAAGAAGGATAGTACTTCTGTTTTATGGCGTTGTATAAATCTCTATTGTAGTAGTCAAGATCTGTTTCCTGCTTCCTGGAAGATTCAGCGACCGTAAGATTGTAGAGCCCTTGTTCTATTCTGAAAATAATTCTAAGTGTCTTGTTTACTAATTTCGTAGGCGGGAATCGGAAAAGCGTTCACTTTCCTGTAGTCGTTAGAAGCTCCCTAATAGAATAAAATAAAATCATTGTTTATTGGACAGAACACAGAAATCATTACATAGAGAGAAAACAAAACAAGAGTCAGAGTAGGTAGGCAGCTACCTATCAATGAAATAAATTGTACATATACATGGAGTTTATATTATTGTTTGGCACGCTTGTGGTTCCAAACAGTCTTAGTTTTAATGCCACACCTATGGGATATAGCGTTTTCAGACTGGGCTTTAAAGGGTGACATAATGAGCGGAACCCTTAAACATATCATATACACATATGTATAAGCAGACTGAATCTAAAGACATGTTTGGATGATTTCTAGCCTCAATGTTATGAAATCTCACGTCTTTTAAATCGATGAACGCTGGCTGCACGCACGAAAAATTGTCACGTTCCGCCACAAGCGTTTAAGCGAGAGTGCGGAACAAGCGATATAGAGGCACGATCGGCCTAGGCGTTCGGCTTGAGACGCATCTTAATAGGTTAAAAGTATTCAATTTTTCAGAAAGTTAAATTAAATGCTGAACTTGGCTTAGCTAAAATTGCAAATTGGCTCAGAGAAAACTTATTAACACAGAACACTTCTAACACTAATTATATGTACTGCACTATTTACAATAGGACTCAACCAGGAGCAGACTTCAAGGTACGCATCCATAATTGTGGAATTATAGATTATGATAATTGTAACTTCCCCTATATTAATAAAGTCTCCTCAACAAAGTATTTGGGTATTATAATAGATCAGAATATGTCATAGTATCCCATGTTGAAGTCTTGAGTAACAGGATAAGAAAACTAATATGAATTTTTAAAATCTTAAGACATTTTGCTCAAAAACTCTTATTACAGAAAATTTTATATTGCCCTAGCTCAATCCGTGATGGGATATTGTATTTCCATCTGGGGAGTAGCAGCAAAAACTAAATTCATCGAAATAGAAAGAGCTGAACGAGTACTAATTAAAGTGATGTATAAATCATACAGATTCTCAACGAATATGCTTTACTCTATGACGCAACTATTGTCTATCGGACGTTTGTATATCCTACAAGTGGTTCTAAGAATGCACAAAACTCTAGCTTATAATCCTAACATCGCAAATCGTAGACGAAAAGACAAGGTCGCAAATAATAGGAAAATTAATAAATGTGCACCAGTACCAGTAACCAGTATGCAATCCAATCTGCCCACCTATATAACGTAATGAATAGGAAACTAAATATTTATCTTATGCCATATTATGAGATTAAAAAAGTCCTGACTAATTGGCTGCAGACAAAAAGCTACGAGGACACGGAATCGCTACTACATGTTATTACCTAACACCATTGATACCTATTACCACACTTTTACCTAGTAGACACCAAACTACTCCCTAACCCCTCTCACATACACTCACTCATACATACACTCATACACACAAACTCACACACACACGCACTCACTCACACTCAAATACACATAGTACAACAAACAAACACACACAGGCATCATATCTACTACTTTACTTATACTACATTACTTATATACTTTTTATTTATATTTGTTTAGTATAAAATATCTATCTAATTTTAAAAACTAATAAAACAAGTATATATTTCTGTAAATTAATCTAAAGCTACTAGTTTTATAGTACCTAAGTATTTACCAATCTGTATCCATAATTGTATGGCTATGGAAGAGCGGGATCTTCTAACACACGTATTCTTTACTTATTTATTAATTTATTTATATTTGGAAAACCAACAGCTGAAAAAACAATATAATACTAAAAAAGAAACAGAAGGCCAATTACAGGTTTTCACTGATGGAAACATTGTAGTCAAAGGTGAGATCACTAATTTATCGTACCTTCATAAAAAGAGGCACATGCTCACTAACTAGATATAATAATTACAATCATCAGAGTTTCTTAAACAATACATAAAAGAATATAAAACAAAAACAAAAACATCAAAAAGTATCAATAACACTTGGGTTGCCTAGGTGCTAAAAAAATTCAGAGCAACGCCGTGCCTTGCCAATACCACAGATAACATAATACTATACTAGTACCAATACCTACTAATATTGAATGGATCAATGTCTAATAACATACTAAATCCGTTGACGAAAAAGAACTTACTTAAAAAAAGATCTCAACCTTAGTAATTTATATTGTAAACCTGAAATTTTTACAAATTGTTACAAATTGTTACAGAAGTAAATTATTTTCTATTTCTATTTCATCAATGTTTTCTTATGCCGTTATCACGTAAAATTATTGACCGTAAACCGACTTTACAGACAAAATACTTTTTTTTTATGAATTTAATTGTCAAGACTTTTAATTCCGTCTCAACATCTGACCTACCTTCAGATCTCTACGACCTCTATGGCCGTTGAAACTTATTCAACGTCTCAGTTTTCTTTCTAATACTCACTACCAGATATCCAAGAGCACCGGATCCTTTCGCGTGAACCCTCGGTGGTACTCTCCGCGAGAAATTTGGTCAAGATCTAAAATGATTCTATAGGCTAATAGGACTATATAACATTTTGTAAGACATGAACGATCTCTCTATTTAATTGCATCAAAGTCTGAAATAGAGTCACATATATAAATTACACTTCTTTAATATACAAAATTGATAGCTCTAATAATTTAGTCACGCGGACTGACGTGATTTAGCTCATGTTAGACGCAATGTAAAAAGGTGTTGATTAAACTGCGTAAAATCTTAGAAACATCAATTCAATATTGGAACAAAATGAAAATTTTTACTTATTTAAAACTGTAATTTAAAAATAATACTATAATGGACTAAGATTTAAGCAAAATAAAGATCGGCGAAACAACAGAACTTTTCGTTCAAGATTTCGAAGCTCTGAACTTCGATGTCATTAAAAATAATAACAGTCATCCATTAAACTAAGGTAAAGTAAGTTTAGGTGGTTGCCTTTTTTTGTCACGGTATATAGATTACTTTATGGTAAATTCTGACTCTATTTGTTATGTGGCGTTAAATAAAAAATTACACAAACAAAAAGGGAGCAGTGCATGTCGCTACAAACACAGAGTGTTGCATAACTAAGACTTTTTATTTCAACAGATTACAGATTTTACTAGCTTACTACTATTCAAGAACATTTATTCTAATTAGCCTGGCCAAGTCATCATCATTATCATTAGTATTAAAAAGTATCTTTCAAAGTTTATTGTAGGCAAGTACTTATCTACCTAATTCTATGTATTCGATGTACAACCTAATACATAGAAATTCTTCATTTGAATAAAACTCAGTAGGTATATAACCTACCCAAATGAGTTGGGTAAAAAGTTTCAGCTAGCTGCCACGATCAACAGCCTATTACCAATTTTGACGGTAGAAATATTAATAAGAAAAATACTATGCTATATATAAAGGATTTATTGTTCACATTAACAATTTTATTAAAAGTTAACCAGATTGGTTCGATTGTGCATTTAACAAGGCAACTTTCAGACCTAGTTCTACCCGTTGCCCGAGATCGGGATCAATAAGGTACATAAAAGTCAAGGTTCTTTTCTGAACGGGGGGTGTAACGGTCGCCAGCGGTATGACTATGCTTTCCGCCAACCGTTGCCTTTGACCTTCATTTACCAAAACGTTTCTATAGAAATTTGCTGCTGGCTCCAGATCAGCTGCATTGGTCTGCAGAACCAGTAGCTTTTCAGACGGTACTCTATCATCTACGTAAGGCGCAGGACCGTTGTAAGAGTTTGGGAAGTAATTGGGATTATCTTTCATGTTGGCCTTCACAGGGCCCGCGCCATCACGGACGTAGGTCCTAGCATACTTTGGAAGGTTTACTCTCATTTTGTTATGATTGGATCCTAATCTATAGTTTTGGGTGTCTCGGTAGAACAGTCGGCGACCTTTGAACATATTGTCCACCGGGCCAGGGATACCAGGCACCAAATTTGCAGGGTTTAATGCTAATTTTTCTATTTGTTGAAAGTGGTTTTGAATCTTTTTGTTAACAACAAAGCGCCCGATGGGTACCGTGTGGTACGTGCCTCTTTTCCACATTATTGTGACGTCGAACGGATCATAGTCTAACTTTTTGACATCTTCCACACTCATGACATCCATCTCCAATCTCCAAGAAGGATAGTCTTTACGGTCTAAAGCGTTGTAAAAATCTCTTATGTAGTAATCTAGATCGCGACCCTGAATTTCCACGATCTGAGCATTGGTAAGATTATCTAAGCCTTGTTCCGTCCTAAAGTTAAACTTCACGTAGTGTCTTCCACCAGTCTTGTTGCTCACTTCATAAGTGTGAATCGGGAAAGCGTCCATCCTTCTGTAACCATTTGGAACTCCATAATCTGAGTATAACCAGAGAGCGGTATGCAATGTCTCCGGTCTCAAGGTGAACATATCAAATACTTGCGTGGCGTCGTGCAAATGCGTCACTGGATTCCGCTTAAACGCGTGAACAAGTGGTGTGAAGTGAAAAGGATCTTTGTAGAAATAAACAGGTGTTTGCAAACATAAGAAGTCCAAATTTCCCTCTTTGGTGTAGAATTTGGCCGAGAGTGCTTTGAATTCTTTCATAAGGTCTGTTCCACCTTGGCTTGGTATGGACGTTGAAAATCTGACGATAGCAGGAGTTTTCTTTCCAATGCCATTGAACAAGTCGGCCGAGGTGTACTTGGAAACATCGTGCGTCACTTCCAAGTAGGCTTCACCACCGGTTCCCTTGGCGTGGACTACGCGTTCGGGTATACGTTCCGCGTCTTGGCTCAATTGCAAATCAAGGTGAAATTGATTGGTAAACTGATCTGTATTGATCGTGAAAATTTTACGAACGTCCACTGGTTCGCCATTACTCGTAGTCAATAAGTCTATTTCCTGAAAAAAGATTTTCAAAACATTATTTGAGTACACCTAGGTAGCCAACCTAAAAGGTTCGAAATATGAACAACGCTTTCTTTCTTTCAGTTGATACTGACAAAGAAAGGAACGAATTAAAGTTTAAAAAAGTTTTTATAACAAAAATAAAACACCTTGGAGAGTGGTAGAATAGAACAAAGTAGACACTAACATGATTACAGTTTCATGGTACGAGTAGACTGAAAATACAAGAAGGTAAGTTCAAAGTTAGGAATAAATAGTTTTTTGTACCGACGATATAATCGGAATATCAACCTAAAATTTACATAACATTCAATAATCTAATCTGCTAGATTTTTCATTGGCGAATTATATAACAATGACTAGATTTTGCACTTTGATTCTATATATTTTATCCAGATGCCGGGAATCAAACAGAGGTGTGGAGTTATACATGGCATGTTAAGCAACTTACAGGGTTCTTCAATTTAAAGTCGTACAGTTGTCGAGCTGATGGATCAACCGTGGCATTGTCAAATTTTAACTTTATGCAAGAAGCACCAGTTACACATAGTATAACAAATGCCCCTAACGACTTCATCGTTGAGACTGCGGCTCGAATCGAGAACGAACGACTAATGAATACATATACTATAATTGAAAAGGGATACAATTATAATGTGGTTCCGTTATTTAAACATACGAAGAATCTTAATAGGGTAACTAGGTTTTCAGGGTTCCGAAGTTCACAAGGAATCCTTATAGTTTCGACATGTCCATCTATTTGTCTGTCTGTCCGCCCTGAATCAGAGCCCTTGCCCACAGACTATAAATCGTGATGAAATTTTGCACTGTGATACGTAATAGTAACCCTTACAAAAGTTATTAATTAGCGATGCCTCACTTACATGTAATGTGGGTTATTTTTTTTTTGATAGGTCTTTTAATGATACTACTAGTTTTCTTAAACAGTTTTTCGATATAGATGTTTGTTTGATATATAATTGAGCTTTAAAGTGGATATTTTTGGTACAGGTCAATATCCCCTCTTAATTACCGACGTCTGAACCTTGTTCCATCTAAAATTAAATCTCAGATAATTAAATAAATAAATAAACTATGAAATCTGATTGTAGGCAAAAGTCGTGAAACGTGTGAAACGTCTATGAAGCCCCAAATTTGCGTAAAGCCATGTAGTGCAAGCGCGTCATTTGATTTCGTTTGAACGTATGCACTAGAGAGGAAAAGTTTTCAGGGCCTTGTTTGTTTTACAATGAAAAACACTATATCTTTAATGAAAAAATGAAAAGTCATATTTTTCGTTTAAAAAAAAAAGTCAAGATATAAAAGCATATATAAATAAGCGCAGCTTGGATAATAAACAGTTAGACAGGAAAAGTCAAAACTCATAATAATGTGATCAAATTAAATATTAACAATGCTAACAATAAGCAAGATATAGATGTAGCAAAGGCAGTTGAAACTTTTTTTATTGACATTCCAGTCTCAACTACAGAGTCCTTAAACTCTTCTTGTGTAATCGCAAAGTCATTCCTAACTTAACCTTAACAATTTAAAATTAAAAATACATTTAAGTAGCCCGGCCTACCGTTTTTAAGGTCGTGGGTGCGAATCTGATCACCATGCGCTCACCATGATTGCATACACCATGCAACTTCTCGCATCCAACTGAAGACATCGAAAACAACGAGTAGACATAAATGGAAAGCGTTCTCCGGGGTCAATGGTAAAACTGGATAAACCACAGCATTCTCAGGCATTACCTTAGATAATAGGCTTTAATCGTGCCCGACAAGACGCAGATCTGCGTTATTCGCAATCCAAAAGATCTGACAGAGGGTTGTTCCTGCATATTATAACATGGGTGGGTCCTAAATCACACAGAATTATTCACATAGAATCACATAGAATTATTTCAAAGTCATTCTTAAACAAAGGAAATCAGTATTATGACATTGCCTCCGTCTGTGTATATGTTTATATGAAACTCAATTGTAACTATGTTTCTTAAAATTGTAATTTAATTATAATAATTTATTAAAAAAATGCTTTAAACATAATGTTAACACTAAATAACAATGAACTCGCTGTTGTTCCTACGCTATTCACGCAAAAGTTAGTAAAATGTATGTATTTTCCACTAGAGTATCCCTTCCCTACAGTTGCAGTTTGATACCCCGTTGTCCCATTGCTTATTTTGTCTGGTTTATAATGATCGGGACAAATCAGTTCCATTTCTTAGTGGAGTTAGACGCGGGAAAAGCACTCTACTTAGATACTTAGATTAGAACTGATAACTGGCATCTGTTGACGTTGTCGTAATTATATTACAGTCCGGATTATTATAGAACATACAAAATAAGGGAAAGCATCAAACCCTGTAGGGAAATTACATACGGTTTAGATACGAATAATTTGATTGATAACGGCTTTATCCGGGTTTCTATAATTGTAATAACCTACTTATGCATAATAAATAACAGGGCAATGGAAAACTACTTACTTTACAAACATAATATTCACAAAGAGTTATTATTGGAACTATTAAACCGATTCAAAATTAGTGATGTTTCTTTTCACAACAAGTAGACGAAGTCGCGAGCGGGGCAGCTAGTATCCCATAATTAAAAGTATGTACAATTATATTGTGGTTTCGTAGTTTAAACATACAAGTATAGGGAAACTAGGTGTTTTATTCTTAGTACTTTAGTATGTTATTGTTTATTTATCTATGAATTAGGCAGTCAATCATAATGAACTTATTAATAACGGATTCGTTTCTGAAACAGAAATCAATTATTTTCCAATTATTCAAGTGTAACTAAAGGTTACCCAAAGTATTTATTTCCACTATAATAACGAAAATATATTTTCGTTATTATAGTGGAAATAAATATTTTGTAGACGTAACTTAAATACGTAATCTACCTACCTACTTCTCTGATAGATTTGCTCTGATTTCTGAAAAACAACATTTTTGACAACACTAGGTAGTGAAGTACAATGCATGACACCCTAAATAAAACCTGTAAGGTCACGCACGATGGAATAAAATTAAATAGGTATCTCTAGTCTCCACAATTATATTTTCAGGTTTGGTGCTCAGGTCGAGCTCCACTCGCTTTCCGATATCAGGATCGATGAGGTTCATACACGTTAAACCTCTTATCTTAGCGGGAGGTATAACAGATACTAGTGTCGCGACCAAGCTCTCCACCAACCATTGCTTTGGATTATTGATCACTAATACGTTTTTGTAGGCGTCAGATCAGCTGTGTTGGTATGCAAAACCTGTCCAGAAATGTCCAGCATTATTTTTTTATTTTCTACGGATAATCTTCCGTGGGACCCAAGGTACTAAATTTGCAGGGTTAAATGCAGTTTGTTCTGTAACCTCAAAGTAGTTTCGTGGCTGTTTTTTAGAACCAAGGGACTGATAGTCACAGCGTGGTGTACGTACCTTTGACCCACACACGAGTGACGTCAAACGGATCATAGTTATATTTCCAAATGTCTTTGAAGCCCGTTAACATCCATTTCTAATTTCCAAGACGGAAAGTATTTACGGTAGATAGCATTGTACAGGTCTTATATATAGTAAATCGACTCCTTGTATTTCGTCAATTTGGCAATTTGTAAGACTGTTTAAACATAATGTATAAATCATTATGTGCGCAACGACAGTGTTCCCCAACAGTAAACATGAAAAACGTGAGAAACTAACACACCTTATTGAACAAAGCATACGAATGTGTGTGTCATTGGTCAGTATTTCTATAAACGACGATGGGCTTGGTGATGAAACGGAGCTAACACCGGCAATTACCAGAAACGTTGATAGAAAGCTTAACAGTCGATGTGTTTCTCGTCCTCTCGAAGGCCTTTCACATTGTCTCCATCCCCATACTTTTTAATCATTAGAACAAATCGGAATAAGAGGCAGTGTCAGCCATTTATTTGAAAGCTACCTATCCAACCGTACACAAGCTGTTAAAGTCCTTAACACCTTCAGCGGCGATGAACCAATATATTTTGGCTTGCCTCAGGGAAGTGTTCTTGGGCCGACACTTTTTCTGGTGTACATCGACGATCTGCGCCAAATATCTCTTCCCAATTGTTCCATCTTTACTTATGCAGATAACACAACCTTTCTAATTAATATGGGTGGCAGCTCAATTACTAGCTAAATCAGCTCTAAATGTTGTTTAAAATTGATTTTCAATTAATCTTTGAAACCTGAATATAAGTAAAACAAAATTTATTATAATTTCTCTATCCACCAAATCCTAACCTTCATTCTTCTCCATTCGCGCCCACATCTGCTCTTTTCCTACGAGTACCTCTATCTACTTGCTAGTACTGCTAGAATTCAGCATGCACATAGTTAAGATCAAATATCTAGGTGTCCTATTGGACAACCTATTGGACTTTTTTGATTAAATAGTAGATTGAATATTGAAACCAATCTCCACATATTCAATACTGTATCTAGAGTTCGTAAATTAATTATTGTTTTCAGTTATTTGAGATGAGTTGCTGATTTTGATTGCCTTAAAACTGTTTACTTCGCATGAGCACAATCCATACATATAATACTGCATAACAGCATGGGGTTCTCTAAAGGCCAAATGCTGAGAATAGAGCGAGCTCAAAGACCGATTCTTAAAGTAATGACTTCCAAACCAAGGCGTTTCCCCACAGCTTACTGTACTCTCTTTGTGCGGTAATGACAGTACGACAATTGTTTTTCGTGTCGACTGTTATTCGTTAACACGCCCAACTGAATTTCAATTCAAACCCCTAAGAATAAACAGCAGGCCGTAACTTTTACTATCTAAGCCACGCTACGCTTTAAATTAAAGTCAACAAAAATTTTAATATATACCCATCCCAATTATCTGTGCAAAGTAAAATGTGTAAAATGGCTTCTTACTCTTTCATATGAGGCAACAGAAAGCATATTGAGTGTCTAAAAAAGTATCTACTCGTACACACAGCCTCACACATGAACACCCCTTAGACAAACTCACACACACACACACACGCAAACAGAATGTCCATTGATCAAGTCTGAACTGCAAACTCGTATTAATTATAAAGAGTCTTGCTCAGAAATTGTATCCGTATTGTATTGTATTGATCTCCGTCATAGACGGAGAAAAACTTAAAAAAATTGGAAAATCTAGTGATAAATATTAAAAAGTAGTTGAATAGGATTTCCTTTGATTTAAGTTGATTTTTATGTAGCCAAAGAGAGGTGTAAAATTTTTAGGGTAGATAAATACCTAATGTTGATATACTAGTACCAATGTTTGATTAATAAGATTTTAAGAGATGCTCAATTTCCGTTTCAAGTTTAGTTTTTTTTAATGTTAAATAATATCTACCTAATGTTGATTTTCTACCAAATTTTGTTTGATTTAACCGCTTTAGCATTAACACATATTGGCCAATTTGAGACCCTGTTTACACTATGTTGCAGAGAACTGGAAAGTGTGTAGGGAAATAGGCAGCACGAGTATGTAAACGGGTTACTTCTCATACCACTCGTCATGCCACACATAAAGTTTTGCGTGCAGAAGTCAAAGGACCGGCAGCACGAGGAGCAGCACTGTAGGTACCCACTTACAGTGTCGTCCTACCTACTTTATCATCCTAGACCACCTGTATGGCCTAGCTAGCTTTTTATTTATCTACAGGGGATAATGATTACAAACTTAAGTATTGCCACCAACTCATCCGGCGACGACGTCTCTCTTGTTATTTATATATTATCAAAATATTGAAATAGAGCAAACATTACTACTACGATACTACGATTATCACACAAATATATGATGTTGCTGTGCGAAATGTGTGGCATTATTATTATTATATGTCCTGGAAGAGAATCGAACCACAACCAAAAACGCAAAAAGCAGAGCTACTAGGTACTAACTGAGCTGAGAGGTAACACACAGTCCGTTAGAAATGAAACGGTACATACCTACTCACTGTATCTATGTACATAATGCAGTAAGTAGGTATCTACCGTACCGTACCGTAGGTAACCTACCTTATTGTTTTATGAATACTGGGTACCTACCGACAGTGTCAGTATGCTCTGGCTAGGTTCCTACTTACTTTATCATCCACCAACTCATTGTTACGGCGACTTCTCTTTTGTAATTTATATATATTTTAAATTTTGAAATAAATGAAGAAGCTAGATTTGTAGAGGATTTGTAGAAGCAATGATTTCGACGACCGCTATAGCCCGAAGTTGAATGCGAAAGAATTGTGTGACGGCAGTATATGAACACACACTGCCGGTATGCAGCAGCACGAGTGGCATGAGCAGGAGCATAGTGTAAACGGGGTATCAGATTATGTAAACTTACCTACACTGTATTTGCACCTAAATTTGAGTATTCAAATCAGTTTAATTCAATACAAAACAATACATTTAATCATTATCTGGATACGTTCCAAACATTTGGCGACCGCTACATATTACAATAAATATTTTTAAGAATTGATGTAACAACATTAAATTGATGATCAATAATAATCCATCCATCGTTATAATCTGTTATTATCAGTTATTACAAACACTTTAAAGGATAAAGGAAATGCATGCAGATATGTTGTTTATTTCTAATATCGTGCTAGAGTTAATTGGTTTAGAAACGTATTAATTCCTTAACGTACTGTTGTAATTGTGTGTTAAGTGATATGTATTCATAATAATTATTACTGTTTGCAACACAAAACCTTCAATATGATTAAACGTGTAATTACAAAACCATTGTCTAGAATAGTTTAGATAACGGTGTTCCTGCTGAGGTCCTATTATATTCGTTTACACCCAGTGCTTAAACTCCTCCAATCTCCCAGAGATTATCTTTGAAAGCAGTTCACAATCCGGTGATTCTCATTTTAATACCGGAGGCCTTGATAGAAGGTAAATCAAGGCATGACCTTGACAAAGAACTTTATTCCAATTTAAGCGTGGTGCATACGATGACAGTAACATGGGTCAGTAACTACAGTTAGATACTGCTTACTGGGTTACTACCCAATTTAGCTGATTAGTTAGCTTCTTCTTCTTCTTATTGTGTAGTGCGCCTCAGAGGCTCCTTTCGTGCACTTAGGTAAGCCTTAATGTAAGCTCTCTCGCTTGCCGACAGGACCCGCAGGAAAGACGAATCAGTACATGCGGTGTCAATTCGGTTGCAGGTGCATAACGGCTGGCACCGAGCCGGGCTTGTTTCAAGTTTAGCTACTGGGCTCGAGTGACAAGATTCAAACTAATCGTTGGGGCCTGTTCACTTATTTACGTACCATTCCAAAGCATTAATGTTCATCCGTTTCTATAATTACCTAAAACCTATTTTTTTATTTTTTTATTATTCCTATTTCAATTCATATAAGCATCTATAAACTCAATATACTCGTACATGTGCATAGACAAGTTTTACAATAATTACATACTGCTGTGTATTCTATGGACTATCAAAACAATGACTCGATAGATAGCTCGACTTCCTATACGGATTTTTATATTATTTCATCATTATTATGTAATATGTGATAAATATGTACGGTTATTGCCTTACCTTTTAATTCATTTCCGACGTTTCGGTTATTGCATAACGCGATAAATACCATTTAACTACTAAATCAATACGAGACCAGACCGCGAAGTTTAAAAAGTACTTTCGTAAATGTAGCGTCGGCTGAGCCGTTCTTCATTATGATACTACAAAAACACGTCAAGAGGTATCGTTCGCTGCAGTGCGGTTCCAATGGAGTGAGTAGAATAGCCCTCCAAAGACAGTCATTTATTTCAGTCAAAGTCAGCTTTGTGTGCCAGAGAATAGATCCAGGTTCCGTTCAGGAAGCGTGCCATTATTTTTAAATACCTGGGCGCGCACATTGTCGCATCAACAATCACCTATCTCCAGAGTACAGAGAAATTTAAACCAGCCTGTCACCAAGCATCCTCAGTTCGACGTATTTGCTGATGAATGGAAGAAGATTGAAAGGATATGTCTCAATTTCTGTGAAACTTTTAAGTAAGTACGTACATACTACTACTACTACTACTGTTAATGACACAATGGTGGCAATTCGGTTGGTTCATTTCTAAAATTAGGAATTGTCTAAAATATATTTAGTTCGTCATAGCATTTGTAAAACCTATTCGATTGTTACCATTTAACTAAATTAGGAACGCTTAACTAAGTTAGATAAAACTAAATTAGGATAAGTTGGTAGCAGCAGAATACCAAAGGTTAATTTGACAGTTCAAACCCCAATTTTAGCTGAAATTAGTTAGGTTGGTGCCAACAGAATTGAGGCCAATATTTACTGTTGAGACGTTTAAATTTTATTTAAATTTAGATGCGTAAAATAGGTATGTACATAACGTTTTTTTTTATTTTTATAATTATTGTATTGTTAATTTTTTATAGTATAATATTCTTTATGTTCTTGTACTCATAGTGTACTCGTAGCGTGTGTATATTTTTCTAATAATAATATTTTTCATATTGTATAATGTCCATATCGAACGCATTTGGGTAATATTACCTGTAATGTTTTATATGGGAAATAAACTGAACACACAATCAGAAATCGGAACGAGTATGTCACGTATCTTCCACAGTAACAAAAGGTCTTGACTCAGCATAATATGGAGGTAGCTAGGTGCTGGTATTCTGTCGAAACCCTATGAGATATTTTTGTTGTGTAGATCTTATAATAATGACTAAATCTGATTGTTATTTTTAATACATAGACCTACGTTTGACCACGAACTCGCCTGATGTTAAGCGACGATGTGGCCGACGATGGGGCACGCAGGTCTAGAAGATACCTATTCTTGGCTTGAAGACACCCAGATTGTAGTTTTCAGGAAAGGCAGACGATTATATCGCGTCTTCGCGTTGTCGCTGTGCGATCGAATGACTGGAAAATCTGACTCACTGGGTCCAGTCACTGCCATCGTTTAAAGCAGCTTTTACCTACTCCCTTTTACGACGCTATAAAGAGCCCGGATTGATAGCACCGACCAAACAAATGGGTTCTTTCCATCGGTACTTACTGTTACTATTTTGGGAGCGTCTTTGGATTTTATTTCACTTGGTATACCCTTGAATCTTCTTGTCTTCGTAAAACATGTTTAAAGACCACGGTGCAAAAAAAACCCAAAATTTATCAACTTTTTTTAACCCGACGCCTTATTACTATGCAGAGAGATGCTTGAGGATATTTCCTTATTGAGCGGTAAGTACCTCAAAAGAAAAAAAATAACCCCGACGACGACGATGGTTGCCCATGCCCATGCCCAAAAAAAATTATTTTTCGAATACTAACTTACATGTCCGTAACGTATGTCAGTGTATAGTTTTGACGACCTCTGTGGCGCAGTAGGCCAAAGCCTGGCTGAGACGCAGAAAGTTGCGGGTTCGATCCCCTCGGCGGGACAGATATTTGTATGACCTGCAAGTATTTGTTTCGGGTCTGGGTGCTTCTATGTATATAATGTATGTATTAACAAAATCTATATAATAAAAATCAATTGCTGTTCGTTAGTCTCGCTAAAACTCATGAACGGCTGGTCTGATTTGGCTAATTTTGGTTTTGAATTATTTGTGGAAGCCCAGGGAAGGTCTTAAAGGTGAGTAAATATGAAAAAATGCTTGCTTTTTTATTTATTGATTCTGAGGCGGTACGAAGTTTGCCGGGTCAGCTAGTTTAATATACAATATTCTATGCTCGTTGAACATATTGATTGAGATAAACTGTAAAAATTCGGCAACATTCAGAAGACAGAACTTCAAATATAAGCTCTTCTCAAACTATGCATTGTTTAAGTGTTAAAAGGATAATATAGCACATAAGTACTCTCAGCAAAAAAACCTTTTGGACCAAATGTGTCCCTTTTGTCGGTATTTAGTGACTATCAGCTATGTAATCGTTCTTAATTAACCGACTTTATCAAAAAGGAAGAGGTTCTCAATTCGTCGGAATCTTATTTTTTTTTTGTATGTTCACCGATTACTCGAAAAATAAACGAACATCTAAAAATTGTAAGTATACATCGATGATGTTTTCATGTACTTTCATACCTCACTGTCTCATTGGAGCGTTGCGTTTATTTGCCCTACCCATATTATATATATACAAAATACATCTACTTTCCACTAAAAATGTATTATAGGCTCAAATTTCATTCAATGAAGTCGGTTTCTTTTTAGTTTTTAAAACGTAATTATTTATTGTTAATTCCATAGTTGAATTATTAAAGATGTATAAGTTTCCTACTAATATTATAAATTCGAAAGTAAATCTGTCTGTCTGTTACAATTTCACGTCTAAACCGGTGAATCAATTTCGATGAATTTTGGTATAGAGATAAAGGAACCTTGGAAAAGAATGTAGTTTACTTTTTATGAAGTACCATGCGTGCGAAGCCGCGGGCAGCAACTAGTATAATATATATAAATATGTGTACATCAGTCATGTGGTACCCATAACACGAGCTCTGCTTTCTTTGGGGCTAGATGACTCTGTGTTCAAAATGTCCGGCATTATTTATTTATTATTTATTTGTCTCGTCTTTATAGGTATATGCATTTGGGTATATAAGAAGTATATCACTCATGTGTTACCCAAAACACATGTTATGCCTATACTTTGGGGCTAGATGACGCCGAGTGAAATGTACAGCATTATTTATTTATTGATATTGGATCATTTTTTCAAACATATAATAAAGTTTAATTCGACTTATCTTTACATAAAGCAATGTTCATTGTGTTTTATTGCGTTGTAGTTTATGACGGTATAGCGGCCTTAAATAAGGTAAAAGAAAATGATAGTGAAAAAAGTAGGTACGTACTCGTCCGTCGGTACGGTATGCAGGTGCGACTTTCGCACATGGCCGAATTACTTATTTTTCACCCCCAAAGCGAACACAGGGATGTTATTAGTTTGACGTGTGTATCTGTCTGTACGTGTATCTGTGGCATCATGGCGGATGAACCGATTATGATCTAGTTTTTTTTGTTTGATAGGTGACTTGATCGGGTTTTCTTAGATATGATTATAGAAAATCTCTTCAGCCATTTGAAGATTATCAGCATTTCACTAGTTGATGAAGGGAGGTGAACAACTACCACAAGCTGACATGCCTGTCAGCTCAGTTGATAGTAGCTCTGCCTTCTGCGCTGTAGGTTGAGGGTTCGATTCCCCCCAAAAACAAAAATGATATTAACATAGGTGTTGGATCTGTGTCTGGGTATTAAGTATCATAAGTATGTATTTAAAAAAAAATTGGTTGTCTGTAAAGTCGGTTTACGGACGGTAGTTTAACGTGACAACGTCATAACAAAACACTGATGAAATGATTGCATACTTTTATGAATAAAATTGAATCATTTTTGTTGAATTATCACTATTTTGTATGGATACAAAGAAGGAGTGAAATGAAATCTACAATTTAATTGATAAATTTACTTTTATTTGCACTCAAGCCGAAAGCTCAAGCCGATCGTGCCTTTCGCTCGCTCGTGCAGCGCTTTCGCTCCGATCGTAACGTTACAAGAGTCATCCTTTTTCGTGCGTGCAGCCGGCGTTCATCGATTTATTAGACGTTGTCACGTCAAAAATATATAAGTACTTACTGTCCCGTTCGCGACTTCGTCTTCGCTTTTATAAAGGAAAAATATATCACATTAAAACACTTGATTTGGCTTCTATATGACGCAATTATAAATAAACGTTCAATGACAACAGTCATAACCTAACAAACCGAACGTCGACAAAGGTCGTATCAAACTGAACTCACCACTATATATCTTGATTTTTTTACCAAATGTTTGCAGTTTTTAAATGTTTTAATAGTTATTCACCTGTTCGGTGCGAAGACAAATCCAACAAATAAAAAATCATGAAAATCGATCCAGCAGTTTTCGATGCAGTGTAACTAACACGACTTTCTTTTATACCTATGCGTATATAAGTGTATCGATAATTTGATCAACATAATATAATCTATGCTTAGTTTGGGGCTAGATGGTGTATTGTGCATTGTCCACAAAATCCAAATATAAAAAAAAAAATGTTGTCTGTAAAGTCAGTTTACGGACGATAGTATAACGTGACAACGTTATAACAACGCATCTATCTGTTTTGTTATGCGCTGTAGCTACGATCGTAATGTTACAATGAGCGTAATGGGACAATGAGACATCCTTTTTCGTGCGTGCAGCCGGCGTTCATCGATTTATTAGACGTAGTCACGTCAAAACAACTCAGGTAGAAAAAAACAATCCATGCTTTGTTTGGGGCTAGATGGTGTATTGTGCATTGTCCACAAAAATACATATACAAACAAAACAAGTCTGGTTGATTCGAACATTGGTATATTGTAACTTCAATGATATTTCAATAACATGGCAACCTTGACCTGATGCTGCAGCATCCTATGAAATCTGCAGGATTGCCGTTTTACAGCAGAGGTATCGTGTTTGGGGTCACGAGAACGCAATGAAAATGTTATAAATAGATGTTTTTTTTAGAGACGGGGGTTTTTATTTATACTTGTTAGGGGACGATTAAAGTAGCTCCATTGTAAATGTATATTTACCAGAAATAACATTAAATATATAATAGCATGCAACATTATTGCTTGCAAAGCAATCTGCGTCCATGGAACAATAATAAAGCCATGTCATGGATATGATGGTTTTTTTGAAGGTACCTACTTCGGCTCCTTCCCATCATACAAAAAGCAATCACATCCAGCAGCATTTATTAAATTAAAAAAATATTGCCACTCCCAGAAATAATAATAATAATACTTAATAATAATAACAATACCGGACATTTCACACAGCATCATCTGGCCTCAAAGTAAGCAGAGCTTGTGTTATGTACCACATGACTGAACTACTTATACGTATACTTTTTTTTTTGTAATTACATACATACATATATATAGAAACACCCAGACCCGAGACAAATACTTGCAGATTACACAAACATTTGTCCCGCGGGGGGAATCGCACCCGCAACCTTTTGCGTCTCAGCCGAACCTAAGCCCACTGCGCTACAAAGGTCGTCAAATGTTTTAGTACAGTCTACATAAGCAATGCTCCTGGGTTTTATTTATTTGTATCATGATGACGAAGTTCAAGCTGTGAATCTAAAATAATGCTTGGCATTACATCAGTCACAATATTAGGCTAATTGAAACTGATAATTATAATCTACTAGCGACCCGCCCCGGCTACGCACGTGTGCAATGCTGATACTAAATAAACTACAGAATGTCTTTATATACAACGTTATCTAAGAGAATAACATAGACTAAGAGATATACATGTATCATTGCGCACTTTTGTGTAGACCTTTTTAAGGTGTACAGTACTGTAGTACATTATTTTGATCTATCTCGTAGGGTTCAGCCAGCGTTTGCAATGTAAGCGCGCAAATAAATGTGTTTATTTACGACACCACATTAGAAATCTCTAAAATTATCAGTGTTTCTCTACTATATTATGCATGTTTTATACATATAAACCTTCCTCTTGAATTACTCTATCTATTAAAAAAAACCGCATCAAAATCCGTTGCATAGTTTTAAAGATCTAAGCATACATCGGGACAGACAGACAGCGGGAGGCGACTTTGTTTTATACTATGTAATGATTACTTTCAACTACAAAATAAATGCTAAGACAAACCACTACTTTTTTATTTACGTTATGCTCTTAAATGTGTTTAGTATTCGTACCTTACCAACTACTTACGCCTATATAGGTACTATCCGAAGATTCTCGTGGTGACTTAACCACAACTTATGCATGGATGTGACTGGGAAGGGGAACTAATGTACGAATGAACATATTTTTAAAAATGATTATTAAAATGCTCGTTGGATGTGGTTAGGAACTAATGTTTTTCTTTTACGAGAACAATGGGTTCGGATGCGGTGGGAAGTAGCCCCTACATCCTACTTATGCTCTGGTATACCTTATATATTTATAGCTGTCAGTTATTTATTATAATAATGAAAACGGCCCGTTTTGATATTCATAGAGAAGTAAGGTAATTAATACAACTAACGGATGATTTTTGTATGTAGTGCAGCGAGCTAAACAACTCCGGAAAACATTGTTAATTATTTACGTAACAAGTGGAAGAAGCAAAACCACCAATCCCAAACAGCATCCCATTTCCCCCTCTAATTATAAAGCCGCCGTTAATTTTATTACCTAAGACCTGCAAGAACAATCAATACGAGCCGTCGCTAAATGTCTCGCGAATCTATTTCAGGATATAACATCCACCATGCTGAAGTAAACTCTACATTTAATGCAGAACGTTGAAATTCGTGTGACGTGTCGTGACCTGGGTGGATTCAGAGAAATGGGTCAGGCGAGGTCGCAGTCTCACTCTACTACATTTTAATTATTACCTACACCTACACCTACAGTTTGCGGGGAAAAGTTGATTGCACCTGTGGATTGTTTTGGTATGCATCTGTGAGTTGGGTTATTCAACGCCTTTGACGTTCGTGACCTAAATTTTTAGCTTTACCTGCATTGCTATCTGGATTTTTAGGAAAGAGTTTTTAAAATAAATTAAATCTGGCATTGAAAATGTAGATATAACTGTTAAAACCACCTTTTTTATAATTACGAAATATAGGTCCTACTTAAGTCAAGGCGTCTCGCTCAAAAATTATCCAAGATGTAACGCGAAGTCCCAAATATAAATATATTGGTGGAAGGCGGATGTCAGACCATGCACAGTTAAAGCTCAAGTCAGTAAGGGTAAGTTTATTTTAAGTTTATATTAAATTTAGTAAGCTTACCTAATTGGTGTAACTTTGGACTTCTTCATCCAAATTGGAGTTATTATTTAGATAAGATAATATACTGTACTCTCAAGCTGTAAAGGATAACATCGTGTGGAAACCGGCATGTCATAGAACCTTTCGAAGATCTAGGCCAAGTGCACGAAATGGGCCTTAAGGCGCACTTTAATCCTTTCACCACACTGGTTTCTGGCACTAGCATACTAGTTATCTACTGATATGATAAGAAGAATACCTAATTAAATTTACTGTAAACGTTTAGAAAGTGTACAAACAGGTTTTTGTGTGATCATACTAATATTATAAATTAAAAATAAAAAACTCTGTTGATCCGATCGCTACCAAACTTCACAGGAAACTTCACCACTCTATGCCAATCTGAAGATTTCCTAAAATGTTATGGAAATCGGTCCAGCCGTTTCGGAGTCTATAGGGAACATACATAAACACATCGCCTTTTATACATGTATATAGAGAAATTCAATGTAGATGTGTACCTAGATGTTTGGATGTTTGTTTGGAAGTTTGTTTTTTTTACTTAATCACGCCTAAACGGCTGAACGAATCTAGATGAAATTCACTAAAGGGATATATTATAGCCTGGAATAAGGTTCCTAAAATAAAGATGGATTGTCAGAATAAGCCAATAAAACCAGTCTTAAGACCAGTCAGAATTTTATAATTGCATTTCAATTTTACTAAGAATCTAACATATCTAACAACATATGAACATTTTGACTGATATCTTGTCACTCAAAACGTTTGAACATTTTCAACACAAAAAGCATCCACCATACCAGCTCAATAAAATCCTAAAAGATATCCCGAAATAAACAATCATCTATCTAGTTGAAATACTCGTAACCTAAGTTTAACATTGTCGATATTTAGCTGAAACTTATTTCATTCGTTAGTTTATGACGACATAGGTAGTAAATAGGCCATGGGCGTCTACTTTGCTATCCGACTTCCATATATCAAAACAATAAAGTGGTTGAATTGCACGTCGAATTCAGTCGAATAGATAGTTATTTTGTTGTCAAATTGAAGCTATCGAATCGTCTGTTGTGTCTGACGTTCTGTCTGACGTTCCACCGCTCAAAACGAGTCGAAATGATGTAGCTGGGAGTAGGGTTTTGCACGATTATTGACACGATATATCGTTAATCGATTTCAAGAAAAGGCCCCCTGAATCGGACTAGTACCTACTTTATTTAAAACCAATGGAAAATACCATGATGGTGAAAAAAGGAAGTAAGATACTCGGTGTTCTCAGGCGCGACTTTCGCATTTGCCTGAACGTGGGTTATAAATAATTTACAATGGGTATTTAAAATCAGACCTCAAAATTTACCAGAGAGCTATGGAGCGCAGTGTTTTGGGGCTCAAAAGAACGGATAGGGTCCGAAATACTAAAATCGATCGCAAACGGGCATAAAGGATGTAGGTACGAGGACTGCATGTTTGAAATGGGAACGGGCAGGTCATGTGACTCGAATGCCTCCAGAACCTTGGGCAAAGCTCGTCACTCAGTGGGTGCCCGATAGTCGGAGACGACACGGCAGATCCAGGAAAATCCCGACCCGATCTGGATGCATTAGAACCAAACTGGTAAACTGTAGTCTAAGAGCGCAGTGTTGAAGTTTAATGGGGAGACCTTTGCCCAGCTGTAGAACATAGGAAAAAGAAAACGTAAGTATGTAGTTCATAATAAAGTGTTTTCAAATGTATAATCGAATTTCGAAATATAACATACGTAAGGAAATACGAATCAAAAGAGCAGGAATAGTATTCGAAAATAAAATATTTGAAAATAAAATAACCCTTTAAAATATTGATTAGCAAATTTCAGGGCTGAAAATTAGTATCTAAATACATGTAGGAGTTGAATAACAAAGCGCTTTGCTTCCACATTTACAATTCGTCCACCAAACGATTGGAATACTATGCCCACATCTGTCTTTCCTGAAAACTACATTCTTGGTCTGTTCAAGTAAATAGGTGTCTTCTAGACCTTCGTGCCTCATATTCGGCCACATCGTCGCTTACCACCAGGCGAGATCGTGGACAAACGTAAGTCTATCGATGATAAAAAATAATGACTTACTACGTAAGTACTAGATACCTACCGAAGTAACTTAACATACCTATAGAAACTTTTAGGTACCTACATGATGATAAAAACAAACTTCTTATGAGCTAAGGAATTCCTCGGATATTGAAGACAATTCCTCAAAGTTTGTGAAAACTTTTCGCATCGAATAATTCATATCATGACCTCTTTCGTAGAGAGTCACTCTTTTGTTTGAAGTACTTACGAGTATGTTTGGCGATTGTACTTTTTAAGGTTCCGAAGTCCACGAGGAACCCTTATGTCTGTCCGCAAATAATCTAATCTCTTACTCTCAGACTATTACTCTTATCGTAATAAAATTATAGTAATCTATATATTAATACGTGAAGCAAAAACTTTGTACCCCTTTTTGCGAAAATTGCGCGGACGGAGAGTATGAAATTTCGCACACTTATAGTTTATATATAGTACGAGTGCAGAATGCTAATATTTTTGAAGTGAGAACTTCTTTTAGCGCGGTACGCATATTTTTAGATGAGGTAAAACCTCTGGATTCGCGACACCGTTACCGAGACGCAGCCGGCTGCCGCGCTCGACCCATTTGATTATAAACCTTAATTCACATTTTTAGGTGTCCTTTTGTATGGAGAAGTTTACTGAGTTAGGTTCTTTGATATATTATCTACATTCTGAACAAAAAATATTGCATCATCTGTGTTCGTTCAGTATTTGATTGGCAGTCGCCATAATTACTGATTTTGAAGTGATTTATTACTAAACTCTAACGCGCCAAAATAAGTGTTCACTTCTGTCGGCACTCCCGGAGTGCAACCCGTATTTTTATTTTAATTATGCATAATACATACATTAGTTATTAATACATTATAGTCAAATTTCGACCAGTGGGCGGTACATATAAATAGCTCCTTCAAAGTTGTTTTTCATTTTACGACTTATTCGTGTGCACGTCGTTGGAATGGTTTTAAGCTAAGCAAAAATATAAGGCCTTCAAGTGCCACTTTTGGTAGAGGTCATATGATTAAATTACTAGGAAAAATATTACGGCTAGTAAGGTTTTTTAAGTAACAGCCTGATTTGTACCATGAAAATATTAAAATAGCTTATACTATTTTTGATTATTTTGCTAACTACATGGTGTACATTATTTTGCTAAACCAAGAATGACTAGGAGTCAGGACTACTAATTCTTATCCTTACCGATTTCAGAAGCTTTCACTGTGCGGAAGCCTGTGCGGAAAAGCTTACATAAGGGTAGTTTAAAGAAAGCGTATTAAAATATAAATGACTATATAATTGATAAGAATGCATGGCCTCATGTCGCTCTGCCCTCAGACCAACACATTTGAAATGTTTAAAATCTCTTATATTCGTTTTTCGTAATCATGCAAAAAAGCCCTAGGATCAGTACGAGTTTATTGTCGGTTCTTCTCGGGTTAGGGGGAATTGGCACCTAAATTCACCTAGTATGTATAGACGTTTCAAAGTGATTCTTATGATTGTATTGAATAAAGTATCTATAGACTTTGACTGTGATGTTGTGCATGCGTTTGGCAAATTGATTAATCATCTCAATCGTGTTCAACAACCGATGCGTTATGTAAATAAAAATGTCCACAAATACGTAACATTATTTTGATCAGAGGCTCGTCTTTCCAAGATCTAACAGTGAGTATAGCCCAGGTACCAGAGGGTGGTAGGCCCCTCCCCTCCTCCCCTATGACGTCACCGCAGCGATTCCAAGATCAAGGTCAACTTGCCCGACCCTTTTTTTTACTGGTAGATATATTTACATTTGTCACGTTTAGTATTTGTCGTGTAAATTATAGCTTTATAAATATTGAGGAGTTGCTCTGGTTTCTATGGTTCATATTGTTCTTCGAAAATAGAATGGTGACACGCCAGCCTCATCTCCATTTTGACCTCCAACGCACTTCAAATAAAACTCAGATTGGTTTTAAACTTCACTATTTTCATCTATCTATAGGGAACTCTTTTAGTTCATATTGTAAGTTTTGATTTATTTAACTCCCCACGACTTCGTCCGCGATATGAAATTTTTTTTAAATGTTAACCCTTACGCAAATGTTGATAAGAAGTTAAGGAATCCCTTTCTTAATATCTGAGTGTTTGTTGTCAAGACTCTATGGTTTAGGCCGTACGTTGAATTTCTGTCAGTCAGCCAATTGATTGATTTCTACTTATTTTAGATAGTAGGTAATAAAACGTAGATATTTTATGATTGTTCAAAGTTAGAAGGTTAGTCTAATTCGTTGAACGATCAGCTAAGTGGTCTGATTGGTTAAAACCCCGTGTTATCTCATCTCCGGTTTCAGTTATCGATCTGGCACCCCAGCGTCCCTTCTACAAAGGGGATAAGAAAAGGCGCGAACAAAAACTGTGACGTCACAAAAGCTCCGCGTCTCAACTATTTTATTTCAATTTGTTTACGATTTAGTTTAAATTCGAGTATATATATGAACACAATTATTGATACTAGTGGTCGCCCATTGGTCGATATTCGACCATAATTAAATTAAATTTTGTATGCATAAAATATATGCAGTAAAATAATATTAGCATTCTGCACTCCTTCTCTATATAGGTACACTATAAGTGTGTAAAGTTTCATACTCCTCCGTCCGCGCAATTTTCTTAAAAAGTAAGACCATAACAAGACTGCAAGATATAGTCACGTCACGAAGCATCGTGTTCAGACTGATCCACTCGAGGTGTATTTATGTGGCAAGTACGGCAGGTATTGTACTTTCCTTCATCATTGTACCCTACAAAGTTTTTGCTTCACGTATTAATATATAGATTTCTTTAACACACAAATGTTTGCCCTGGGAGAGAATCGAACCCTCAGCGCAGAAGGCTAAACTACCAAAGCTGAGATGTGAGGCCAATCATGCCAGTGAGAATGGTAACAACTGTGGATAACCACACAATGGATATACCACTGTTCCCGGCCAGGTATTCTGCCTCTAACCTATGTACAATACAAAGATGAATTACTAGGTAGGTAAGGTACCTGCAGGGTCTTTTGCCCTTTTACAGGTTTCGACAGAGTATCAGCGACTAACTACCTCCAAGTGCCGATGGAAAACATGAAACAAGCCCGACTCGGTGCCAGCCGTTATGAACCTGCAACCGAACCGACACCTTATGTAGGTACTGATTCCTCTTTCCTGCGGGTCCTGTTGGCAAGTTCGAGGGCTTACATTAAGGCCTACCTAAGTGCACGAAAGAAGCCTCTGAGGCGCACCTAAATCCTTTCACCGCACTGGTTAGAAATAACTAGTGGCACGATAAGAAGAAGTGCCAATGCAGAAGACCGAAGCCCTTTTATAACAGTAATAATTACGTTTTAAAAACTAAAGAAAATTTCCGCATCCTTCAGGAAATCAACTATATTGAACAAACTGCTTTATGTGTTACATTCCGCGCGCTGGCACTTTTGGGCCAGTTGCGAGTCAAATTGTACCTTCAAATAGCGAAAGGGTTAAAAAGTTTCCATAAAATAATCACACCCCATTTTACTTCTTTATGAGAGTTATTTTGAAAAATCCTGAAACAAGTTCCATTTATTTTGCATTTTAAGTATCCAAACCAAGTTTCTAAGAAATCACTCCACCCGTTAAAAAGTTCCCATACAAACTTTAACACCCCATTTTTCATACATTAGTTTTCACCCCTTTTCACCCTCTTAAGGATTGAATTTAAAAAAATCCCGCCTTAGTGGGTTGTTTTGCTATAAAAGGAAACCTTCCAAATTTCAGCTTTCTAGCTTCAGCGGTTTCGGCTCGGCGATGATGAATCAGTCAGTCAGTCAGTCAGGTTAAGCTCTTTTCCAGGTATAGATAATATTATATTATAAATCGGTTCATAAAAACAAACCTTAGCAAGATAATAATTTAAAGAGTCTTAGGTGGGATTTTTTAAAATAACCATTTTATTGCATCATTCTGATGAGTTTCATAAAATGTTTTATTATGTTTTAAATACAAAATATAATTTGGGTAGAGATGTAAGTAAATAAATATGTTAAACTTATCATATGTATGTAATGAAATCATAGAAAAAATATATTAACAAATATATAAGTACTGACCAATAAATTACTATCTCTAATAAAGAAGTCCTCATATTCATTTAAAATGTTTTAAATAATATACTGAAAAACACTTCCATTACATTTCACTTTCAGTGCGAACCGTGAACTCGAGCGGCAACGAGCGGACCGCGGATCAAACTCACCCTGATGAAGATTATCTAGATGAATCGAAACAGTGTCGGTGCCTCCATCGACAAAATAATACGTGAGTAAAGCCCGCGTTTATCAAAATGTTCTTATATAATAGGTTAGTAGGAAAGAGAAAAGAGCGGAAGGTTTAGGCTACCTTTAGGATTGCTCTTTGAGCTTATGGGATATGTGATAGCAAGTGCATGTTGAAGTCAATGACCAGTTGTTAATAATATATTTAGCTTCTTGAAAATACGTATTCTTAATATTACATCCCAATATTTAATCTTATAAATGTGAATGTAAGTTTGTTCGTTACGCTTTCACGCGAAAACTACTTAACCGATCATCATGAAACTTTGTACACATATTCTTGGAGGTAGTAGAAGTAACATAGGATACTTTAAAAAAAAAAATATTTATATTTTTAACGAAAGATATTTATATATTTATATGAACGTATATAGATATACGTTGTTTTGCCATAATATATATATGATATATATTATGGCAAAACAACGTTTGCCGTGTCAGCTAGTATAATATTATAAACGCGAAAGTATGTATGTACGAGTACGTTTGTTATTCTTTCACGCAAAAACTATGAATGGATTTCAATGAAACTTTACAATAATATAGCTTATACATCAGAATAACACATAGGCTATAATTTATAAAGATATTGTGTGAATTGTCCAAAGTATAACGATAAATGTCAAGTAAGTAGGAAAAAAATCTGCCATCTGCAAGCTATTCTGGCGTGCGTTGCAAAAACTGTTAGAATTACACGAAGTACTAATTCTAAAACGAAGTCGCGGGCACCAGCATAATCTAACCACTTTGTAACAAACTAATTCTATAACAAACTGACTAAAACGCGGACCACAAAGGAAGTATTTCAACAGTCTGAGACACAGAAGGTTGCGACGATTCCCGTCGCGGGAAAAACGTTTGTATGAACTCTAAATATTTGTTTTGGTTCTGAATGTTCTATGTTTATAAATGTATGTATTTACAAGTGTATAAGTAGTATATCAATCATGTGGTGCCCATAACACAAGCTCTGTTTACTATGGGGATAGATGATGCTGTGTAAAATGTCCAGCAATATTTATTTATTCATATTAGGGATATAAATTTTATAGATTATTTTGTTTAACAATTTCGCATAACTTTCTCAGCTCAGTTGAGCTCAAATGGTCACATGAATCAACTTCTCAATGATCGGGTAATGTGCCACACAAATACATGACATGCTCCCTGTCTCGACTTTTACTTATCCTGTATGTTATATGTTTATACTATTAACGTGTATTTCAGTATTTAAAAAATAATATGAGTGTCTAACTGCCGAATACGCCACTTTAATATGAAGGCTTCCTCTTACAATGAATTAATAACGCATAATGAGACCTCATTGGTGGTACAGTATTCGGCCATATGAGTCTTGATGTGTTTTAATTTATAGGGCATTGTAATTTGTAACTAAAAAACTAAAGAGGCCTCTAAGGTATAGTTCAAACCTTTTTCACCACACTGACTGGTTCGAAATAGGGATACGTTAAGAATATTAGGAAAACCATATTGGCCTGTTAGCTCAGTTGGTAGTAGCTCTGCCTTCTGCGCTGTAGGTTGAGGGTTCGATTCCCTCACAGTATAAACATTGTGTGAAGAACATAGGTGTTTGTTCTGTGTCTGGGTGTTATAAAGTATCATAAGTATGTATTTAAAAATATATAAGTATTCTATCAGAAATCTAGTCACCATAATACAAGCTATGCTTAGTTTGGGACTAGATGGTGTTGTGTGCATTGTCCAGCAATATTTATATTTATATATAAGTATAATCTTATAATTAACCAAAATTAAGTTTAAATGCCATTTATTATAGTAAATTTTAACCTGTGAACCGCATCTTACCCAATGTACATAAACAAATCATGTCTCGTAGTTATCATCATCAACTGATAAACGAATAGTTTCCACTTTGACGTTATCCGAGAGACTGTCAACATCGTAATCATGGTCGCATGGATCCGATTTTTCCGACAGATTTTTCCGGTGAATAATGTTTCTGTACAGTTCCATAACACCTAGCTTAAAATCTAACTTCTGAGAGGACGTCATCGCTTTTATATCCGGAAGTAAGCTTTTTAAAAACAGAAGGTCAGGATCGTCATCTTGTAATGAGGATTTAACCTCCAAACGTTTTAGAACCGTACGCTCAAAGACAGAGAGCTGGTTTTTTTTCTTAATTTTAACAACAGGTTTAGAGGATCGTCGGTCCTGTGACTTGGCTTTTTTAGAAGCTCTTTTCAGAACTGGGGTTTGAGTTGTGGGGAAGTCGGTGAAAGGCTCAGTTTCCTGGACGTCGTTCATTGACTCTCGTTCCAGCTCGTCGCGATCTCCTGTGGGATTTGCGGACGACCCCGAGGACCCCACATCTATGCTGAAGTCATCTGAGTCGGGAGTTCTGAAATGTGTTACAAGCTATTCAGTTATCTGATCATTTAATGAAGGAAGATATCGATGAATAGTAAGACCAAGGATAAACATGAGATAGTTACAAATTAAAAAAAAACACACGACAGAAGTGAAAACTTCGAGCGAGGTTTTATCTCATCTAAAAATAGGCGTACCGCACTAAAAGAAGTTTTCACTTCAAAAAGTGTGCGTCTCGGAACGCCCGACAGAAGTGATAACTTAAACTAATCCAACTAGCGCTGTGGGTTAGAGTGAAAGAGGAGGAGCCTGCCTACCACTGCCGTATGCGTGAGAGGAGTCCAGACAGACTGGCGCCGTAACGCGTTACGTAGCGAAGCGGTTTACCGTCCCATAAGAAGTTATCACTTCAAAAAGATTAAAGATGGTTGCAGTATTGTTTGGAAGTTGAAGCACTCGGGCAACGTTATGTAAGTACAGTCAATTAGTTAGGTTGGGGGACTGCAGTGTTATTTTTATCTGTGCGTGTCTGCTTCGGAGGAACTACAGCTTTCCAAAATATGTAAGTCCTAGCGTACGATGAGGATTAATTCAGGGCTTCCTGATTTCAGATTTTCAATAATATTCTGCGTAAATATTCACAGAGTAGGTAATTTTCTGGTAGTGCACTAGCAACACTTCCCACGTTTAGTTTCCATTCGGCTTTTCCGCTGTAGCGTGCGAGTACATCTCATTCCGTCAGCAACAGAATATTGCGAATTGGATTGCTAGTGCGTCCTAGACTTGAAGAACACATCAACAACTCAACAAAGTACCTACACCTTCAAGCGAAGCTGGCTTATAATGATCTGGGTAAAAAATACTTACGATTCATGATATCGTCTTTTGTCGTACACTGGTCGCATAAACTCTAAGAGGTGCGAGTAGAGGTATCGTCTCTTTTTAGCCCGGACTAGCTCGCCCGGCCGCTCGGTGAGCTTTTTGTAGTAATCCCGTATGTTGTTCCATTTCTTCTTCAACTCCAATACTGAAAAAGATTTTTATACTAAGAAAAACCGATAGAAAAAAAGAATCATCAGAATCGACTAACAAGAATAAACAGTGGAGATATCAGGTAACATACCTTACAAAAAGTCTGTTTGTTCGGAAGTAGCTTCTTCTTCTTATCGTGTCACTAGTTATTTCTAACTAGTGTGGTGAAAGGATTAAAGTGTGCCTCAGAGGCTCCTTTCGTGCACTCGGAAGGAGCTGCCATTACCAATTCGGATATTGTACTTAACCTTTTAAGTTTTAATTTAACTTGAGTCGAGTTGTAGTTACCTATATAATTACCTGCATAGGTAATGTTTAGTAGGCTAAAAACTTGCATCAAAAAACTTATTCTGTGTGAAATACTACCTACCGACTTTGTTTCGTTATGGCGGATTTTTTTCTAAGAATCGTAGTGTTCTAAGTTTCGTAGTGAGTGACGTCACGCGCCAAACAAAGATGGCGCCCAGACCGCGGCCCAACTAGCCAGCAACGGTGCGGCTCGAGCGCCCCCTCCCCCTGTCTACAATACAATGTAGGCCTGCACAGTACTGCGCTTGAATCGTATTGTCATACATGTGGCCTTATTTACATTCCTCGATGGAAGTGCCAATACTGTCAAACTTCAAAAAACATCACCACAAAATCTTCAAACTTACGTCTAATGTATTGTTCTCCCTTGGACAAAACATTCCAGTCGCGAATCAAATCTTGACCAACGCCGTCCCACGCTTCGTCCTTTAAGGCCTTGTTGTGATACCCTTGGTCATCCAAATCCCAAATCGGTTTATATTTCTTGACTGAACGAATTAAATTTTCGGAATCAACCATTTTTACTCACATAGTTAATCTGGACGTAATGAGGTAATTTTTGAGTGAGACGCAATACATCCGTCCGCATGCGCGGTTCGATCGCAACTGGGAAGGGGGTCCGGAACTCCGGAACGGATCGCCGGAGAATGGCGAGATCGACTTCACTCCGAATGCGAACACAGCAACCAGTACCTACTAGCCCTTACTATGTGCCGAAACATTACGAAAAATAAAACACTGGTATTAAGTAGTACTCATTTTTGTTACGAGTAGTATGATTATTGTTAGATATGGTAAGTTATTCGTGTCCCAGCTGTTTTTGACAGGACTTTAACCGAGACACCTCGATGGATCGTAGTGACTGACCTCGATTGAGAAACTATCAAAACTAATAATCAGCTTGTTATTTATTCTGATGCAATCAACCCTCACGTCAATGGACTATGTTGATTTTCACGATTAGAATTCATATTGTTTTTGAGTACTAATTAATTTAGTTAAGTTAATTACCTACCTACCTGATAAGTTAATATAACGGGTAGGTATTTATAGCGTATATTTATTTCCGACTGACTGGTTATTAGGTACAACGTAATCAGTTGACTGGCCTGTCAGCACAGTTGGTAGTAGCTCTGCCTTCTGCGCTGTAGAATCGCAGTAGATGCGCTTTAGAATCTGAGGCCTTCAGCGCAGAAGGCAGATCCTCAACCTACAGCCTGTAGGTTGAGGGTTCGATTCCCTCCCAGGATAAACATTTATGTGAAGAACATAGGTGATTGTTTTGTAAAATATCATAAGTATGCATTTAAAAATATATATAAGTATTCTATCAGTCATCTAGTCACCATAATATTTACAAGCTATGCTTAGTTTGGGGCTAGATGGTGTTGTGTGCATTGTCCAGTATTATAAAAAAATTGTAACTACGAATGAAATTGTACTCACGCACGGCGGGTACCTAAGGGTTCTAAGAAAACCAAAAAATATGACCGTGCTTACCTAATCCTCATAAAAATTTTCTACCTATTCTATAACCACTTAATTACCTAGCTTGGTGCTAATATATGCTCCGTCCTTATCATTTTAATGTCAATGAATAAAGATAGGGGCAGATCAGTTTATAGATATTTTATTCTCATAACAGACTAACTTACTTCATGTCACTTACATGAGAACTAATCTTACTTAAAATAATAAACACTAAAGTTATACGTCGCGTCGTCCGGTAGGCATAAGTAGATTTATATTAACAGTATAGGATGACATGACAGTAGGTAATTATTATAAGTAGGTAGGATTACATTTAGGTACATTTTAAGTGGTGTGCAGATGATATAACCATAAGGCTTTACCAAGCGCTGTGTCAGTCGGTGCTATCGTACTGCATAACAGCATGGGGTTCTGCTTGTAAACCCCACCTACTCAGACTGGAACGCGCTCAGCGAGACCACAAGCCTTTCCGCTTCCCCACTGTTATCTTGTACTAAGATCTAAAGCACTCATCTGTCGAGACATCTTTTTATCTTAACAAAGACACTAAAATTCAACAAAACCGCTTTAACTACAATAACTAAATCACACAGTCACCGTCGCTTAGTCTGGAACATCCCTAAAGTCAAGACCAGTTTTGGCAAGCGATGTTATAATTATCTAGGGCTATTTATCTATACTTAACTAAATAAAAAGCTAATAATACTGGAACTAAATAAGAAACTGTGCAGAAAGGTTGTGCTGAACTGGCTTATTACTCTCAATCTCAATCAATTACTACAGACTCTTTTATAAAAGAACTTACATAAGAGTACATTACATGATAACAAATATATCCTGCTATTTTTTTCACCTATCAATAGTAAATTATTACTATATTATTACTATTAAAAAAACAGAGATGTAAATAGGTAAAAACTCTAATAGTAGTAAATAGATTACTATTTACTACTATTAGAGTTTTTACCTATTTACATCTCTGTTTTTTTAGACCCTGTTTTGTATTGTTTTAAATTATAAAAATGTCGCATTCTGTTTTAGTGAGTAGAGCAAATCTACTTTTGTGATTTAGCTAGCAACACCGCTCGACGAAAGATGCTAATTATTACCCACAAAACACAGGTTCGAGGGTTCCTAGGGTTAGAGTTAGTGTTCTAACTAACCAATTTAAAAAGTACCTAAGTATGTATGTTTGAAACTTGCAATGATCAATAAATTAGGTACCTATATGAATAAGTTAAATTATAGGTATGTACAGACAGAAGCATTAATTGGTATCCCCTCAAATAGCTAAAGTTTTAATTGCACATTACTGCACGATTTATAAATCTTCTACTCAAATTCTAAAGAAAAAATCGTATCACTAAGACGGGAATCAGTGCCTGGCTTGCGTATTAAAAATGATAGTAGTATTCCAGGTCGTGAGCCACTGTGTCCGACTGAGCCACCGTTGCCTCCTTGACCCTACATCTCTGTTCACAAATAAATAATAAATAATAATGTAGGTAATAAGGTGGGTAGGTATGTGCGTTCAAATTCACCAGCAGATTAAGTAATTTTGAAACACATAGCGAATGCTCAGATTTGAATGTACCTAATGACTATTGAGTGAATTTGTATTTTTAATATTTGAAGGTATTGTAAAGCTTCAAAAGTGATGATTTGTTTGCCATAGTTTGTCCGTATTTTCGGAAGAGGCCCTCACCCAAAGGAGGGTTAAAAAAACTCAAAATATATAACTCAGACTGAGTAAATAAATTTATATTTAAGATGACAGTCACTGACTATAGTGCACTGCGTGCCTGCGGTTATAATATTGCGGTATATGACTGCACCGTGGAGTACAGGGCCGGAACTTAAGATGACTATGAATCCTGAACAATATCCTTCAGTGATGGCCATGGATGAGGAGGATTGGTTTCCTCCTCATCTGAAGGGCTACTTGCCCTTCAGTTGGGGGATCCAGATCTTCGCAGAATCTGCCACATCGTAAGTAGCGACTTAGACTCTAAGAGGTAAAGTAAATCAAGGACAATTACATTCTGAAAGATAAAAAGTTATTCAGATGTATGGCGGCTGATAAGGAATCCGTAAGTACCAAAGGGTACCAGCAATAAGATAAAGAAATTATTAGTTTAAGATTTTGTATGAACTAATAAATCGATTTTACAGATTAATAAAACAATATGGGTTCAGGGTCAATAAATATGGATGTGGTTCTTCCACCAAAGACAGAAGAAAGAGATTTAGAAATTAAAACGCTACTCAGTATAACCGTAATCATTATAAGTAAATTGGTTTAAAAAAGTGTGCTGAGATAAACAATGACATTTCTCAGGGAAAAATTAATATCGATCTGTCAGATGAACTAGCAGGTGTATTGATGACTGTTTTTACTTGCTTGAGAAAAGAGGAAAATGATGCCAATGGTCATCAGAGGTACAAGAGCTATGTAGCAAAGATAGCAGATACTGATTTATCTATTCAGTCTCTGGTGGAAAAAGAAAATATCTTTGAATTTCTTGGTAGCCACTCCTATTGTGGAGTTGATGGCGCTATTTAAGGTTTTCTTTAATGAAGTCCGAACAGGAGTAACACGATTCTTCAATAGTGTTACTCCTGTTCGCGTTTCTGTAGCTAAAAGATCTATCATGAGGGACTCAAGAGGGATTGCAGTAGCGTGGGATTCAAATGTTAAGGAAATGGCACAAAGTATTTCACAGTATGGCCTTGTAAACCATCATGTTCCTCTGCTACAAGGAATGACTCTTGCACCTGAACGAAGGACTGGTGTGATTCGTAGTTTAGGATCTTTGACTCGGCTATACTTTTAGTTATGGAGGATAAATACCACAATAAGTTGTCTAACGCTCTATTGAATAGTCTCCAGATGCTTCCTATGGCACAAGAGATAGTAAATTGTTTGGAAGAGGCATGGACTCCTGGAGCAATTGCAGGAATATTAAAAAAATTAGGCGACATCCTCCTAATGACAACAGCTAGATCCACACAAAAAATATATATGCCTCTGTTGCTGATATTGTTGCACCCGATAAATAGCTCTAACTTTGACATTAAAGTTATTATTTGGTAAAATCAAGCGGTTTCATAATTTATCAGTACCCGGCTCGTAACAAATTGGTGTCAGAAGCGGAGATAAAGAAATGCCGGTTTTACCAAAGGAAGACACGGACGGTATCCGGACAAGGAGTCAGCGGCAACAGGAAATGGATGAGAGGCGGTTTGGAGGTTCTCCATCACAAGAATCTCGACAGGTTCTTCAACCAACGATGGAGTCATCTGGTGAGTTATCGAGAGTCCCACCATCAGCTGTGGCTCAGGCTCCTGCTGCAGGGGACCTTGCTGCCTTAATGGCGATGCTTCAGGAACAGGCTCGCCGGCAGGAGGAACTGGTTCACCGGCAGGAAGAACAAGCTCGCCAGCAACGGGAAGAAGAGGCTCGCCGGCAAGAGGAACAGGCTCGCCAGCAACGGGAAGAACAGAAATGCTGGCAAGAGGAACAGGCTCGTCGGCAGGAGGAACAGACTCGCCTCATAAAGGACCTGCATGGAGCTATTGGCAAAGAGCTTCAGGAAGTTAAGGAGCAAATCCAGCACCATGACAGCCGGATTTCTGAAGCAGAAACCCAGATTGCAAGTGTAAAAAAGCTGTGGATCTGCTGAAATATGAAGATAGAGATATTGCTCCTGTGGTGTCTTCATCGTCAGCGCGAGGATTTTAGGTTTGATTGACATTTGATGGAGGTTCTTCATGGTCTTATAAAATTCAGTTTGAAGCTGTCCTAAACGCAAACGGATGGACGAAGTCGCAGGCTATGACTGCACTAACATTAGCCTTGCGTGATCAAGCACTCACTGTCTTGGAGGCCCTTGGAAGTAACGTGAGTTATGAGCAGCTGCTGGAGGCACTAGAATCTCGTTATGGTGACGCACATCTGGAACATGTTTTCCGCGCTCAATTAAAGGACAGGACTCAGCGCAATTCGGAGAACCTGCAGCAGTGGGCCCTGGAAATAGAAAAGCTGGTTCGGAAGTCTTTCCGATCTTCACCTGCACTTATCGATGGGAACTTAGTTCAGGCATTCGTCGATGGGATACGTGATTTGGAAGTCAGGGCTGCTGTAAGACTTGGGCATCACGAGTCCTTAAAGAACGCCTTGGCCCATGCTTTGGAGGTGGAAGCTGTACGTATGGACACTCGAGCACATCACATTAGGGAAGTGGTGGAGTCTAACCGCGACGTTCGTCCAAAATTCAGGCGGAATTGCTACGGGTGTGGAGAAATGGGTCATCTGAGATCTAGTTGCCCGAAAAGAAATAAAGAAAGCGACGACCGATCTCATTCGACATGGAGGATTCAACGGCTACAAGAGTTTAACTATGAAACTGAGCATCGCAGTGGAAAATCTCACGGTAATGCGGATGCATTGTCAAGAAGACCTTGTCCAGAAGAATGTAAACATTGTGTAAAACAAGAGTCCAAAGAAGTGGTACCCGTCAGAACGTTGAGCACGGATCTAAGTGAGAAGTGGAAGGAAACCCTGCAGAAAGCGCAGACGGATGACTCAGATATTAAGGCAATCATGGAATGGATAAGGGCTGGAACTTCTAAACCTGTATGGAGTGATGTGGCCGGAATGAGTACAACAACAAAAAGCTACTGGGCACAATGGGACAGTCTGGTTATCCACGATGGAGTATTGTGCCGTAAATGGAAAAATGCTCGCGGAGATCACTGTCATCTGCAAATGGTTGTTCCAAAGGCTAAAGTATCTGAAGTGCTTAAACTCTACCATAAAGGATGTTCTGGGGGGCATATGGGGGTAAAGAGAACTCTTTTGAAGATACGTGAACGATTTTACTGGATCCATTGCAGAGATGATGTGGAAGACTAGTGCCGAAATGCACGAGTTGCGCAGCAGTGAAAGAACCCCATACACGCAGCATTAAAGATTTATAGCGTGGGAGCGCCATGGGAGCGGATAGCTTTGGACATTGCGGGACCATTCCCTGCTACAGAAAATGGAAACAAGTACTTCATGGTTGTTATGGATTATTTTACTAAGTGGCCGGATGTCTTTGCAATCCCAAACCAAGAAGCGTCGACAGTAGCCGATAAGTTAGTCCATGAGGTCTTTTGTCGTTTTGGAGTACCCTTGGAAATTCACAGCGATCAAGGGAGGAATTTCGAGTCCCAAATATTTCAGGAAACATGTCGAGTGATGGGTACTTATAAGACAAGAACCACCTCTTATCGGCCACAATCCGATGGCATGGTTGAAAGGTTCAATTAAACGCTGGAGAGATATCTAGCAAAAGTAGTGGGAAACAAGCAGACCGATTGGGACAAGCACCTTCAACCGTTTTTACTGTCATATCGAAGTGCAGTTCACGAAAGTACCATTGTCACTCCAGCTTTGGCGAACTTTGGAAGAGAACTACGGTTGCCAGCAGACCTTATAACAGGCATTCCTCCTCAGTCTCCGCGCAATATAACAGAGTACGCGAGTGACCTTCGCAACAAATTGAACGATGTACACGAACACGTTCGCCAATCCAGCCAACAAATGTCTGAAAAAATGAAGACTCGATATGACCGAAAATTAAACCACTTGGGCTTTAGTGAAGGATCACTGGTGTGGTTACATAACCCTGTACGCAGTAAAGGGAAGTGTCCTAAACTGCTAGCAAAATGGGACGGGCCATATCGAATTGTGAACAGGATCAACGATGTGACGTACCGGATTAAAAAGGGGCTACGAGGCAAGCCTAAGATTGTCCATGTGGATCGACTAGCGCAATATTACGGGTCTAACGATGCTCGGGACGAGCATGTCTTAGGAGGGGATAGTGTTGCGCCCGATAAATAAATAGCTCCATCTATTGGCAGGCGGACGCGTTAAATATTCACCTACAACGCCATCTGGTATCGAGTAGATGCAAACTACAAAGTACACGTATCGAATGCATAAGAGTAAACGAGATAGCAATATCTCTCTATTGCAAGCGAACATTTGAGCGCGTTCCGGTTCGTTCTCGAACGTTCAAGTTGCGTGCGCGACGCACTCGACGCTCGTATAAATACGGCGGTGGTTTGCGGATACAGTCAGTCTATTCTCGGCTAAGCAATTGATACAAGTGCGATAGTTTCGAAGTGTTATCAGTTGTGTTATAGTGTTGTGACTTTTACAGTGTTCTATTTGGAAGTTAACTAATAGAATCAGTGGATTAAGTTCTGTGTGTGGTAACTTTGAAATTAAAGTTATTATTTGGTAAAATCAAGCGGTTTCATAATTTATCAGTACCTGGTTGCTATAAAAGGGGTAACGAGTTTCATTAAATCAGGGGCAGATGTTCTAAAGACTGCAGAAGTGATTTTCCATGCAATGTTTGGAACTTACTTGGAAGATTTAAGCTTGTTAGGGCAAATAACTTCGCATACTGGAAAATGGCGCCAAAGAAGAGAGCTGAACAGTGTTTTTAATAAGAGATCTACTCAACCTTCAATTGAAGTGCCACTGATCAAATTTAAGTATGTTTCAAAAATGGCTGTCTCTTCTCACAAAGAGTCTTGGAAGTGTGAATCCAGTGGCAACTGGCAGGCCTTATCTGGTATTGCACATTGATAGTGCAGATTTTTCGTTGGGAAATGAATGTTTTCGAATGGCGACCAAGGACAGGAAAACGAAGGTTAGGTCGTCCCCCCACCCGATGAACTGATGACATTCTAGGGCATCTAGGGGCTGATAATGATGATGATGATGATTTTTTATTTAGAATCTTAAACATCGCATTTAAAATCTACGGTATTATAAGCCGCATATCCACACGCCATTTCAGAAAATTAGGCAAGAAGCAGGGTTAGAGCACATATTGAAATGACAACGACAAATCATATTTAAAGCCAAGTTATCTAATTATGTGATTATAGGATAGAGGATCTGTAACCTAAACATAGTAGATATAATTACGTTAGTAAAAAAGTCTTACAGCACAAGTCAAGGGAAGAATAGGAAAACCGCAAAATTGAAATTAAATCACGTAATAAAATATTTTTGTGATTTACAACCATACAAACAATGTCCGGTTTTTCATAATTCGCGACAGTATATTTTACTAGTAATAGGTTACTATTACGATGGTAAAAGAAACATGTTGCTGAAAATAATAGATAGCACGGAACCCACTTAAGATAATTTCGCGCTTGACTAAATTATTTAGATTTAAACGACTAGATTTTTTTACCTCATTGATGCGAGGCGACAGACTTGCTTTGAACTGCGTGTGTGAAAACGCTTGGGCCACTAGTTATTTGGGATTATGTTCATCATATAGACCTACAGTGTGACCAAAACAGTATTTAATTAAAACAAGCTCAAACTCACTTTAGAAGTCATCAAGTTTTGATATTGACTGTACCAAGGTAAATACTCTACAAAGCCAAGAAGGTAAGGTTGTCGGTGAACTGATGGCCTTGGGTTGGGGGTAAACTAAGGAGCTAAAAGTAGCCCAACCTCTGTAATTTCACGTTTCTATGCTTTATTTATTGCTTACAATTTTATCGATTTTTCGGTATCTTGGGAACTTGTGTTCTGTGTTCAAAATAAGTTCCTTTTAAAAAATATTGAAAGAAACTAATTGGTGCCTCTGATTCGCACTTTTGTCCTTTCACACGCTATGAAAAAGTAAGTAGGTAGGTCTCTATCCTTTAACATGTTAAGTCTAGAACTTTTTAAGCGCTTAATTATGGTAAATTGAAGCAGTTTAATTAACTGTACCTATTGAGAATATTGTGTTGAAATTGTATAGTATTTATTCTGATTGAATTTTACCCGTATGTATTTATGTGTATGCATATATTTAATAATATATGTACAGAGATAAAATAAAAAGGTCAAAAGAGATTAGTGGAAATTAGAGAGGCCGCTAAAAACCCCCCAAACTAAGCAAAGCTTGTATTCGTACTATAGAAACGAGATGACTGATAACATTTTTATAATCTTAAATGCCATGTGAAAATATTAAATCTAGTACTCATAAATATATACTTAGATAGATGATATTTTATATTATAATTATAATACAAAAAAAACATCTACGTTCATCACAAAAATGTTTGTCCTAGGTGGCAATCGAACTCTGTTGGTTTTTTTATAAGCGCTTTAAGTAGTTGGGCTTTATCATATTATAAAAAAACATAAAGCAATTTTATAACGTACAAAATCGATGACAACATCAAATGTAGAAGATTTTGAAGTGCTTCGCCTGCCTTCTTACCACCCTGAGCTAAATGCTATAGAACACAGGGGGAGGTTTTTAAAAACTTGAGCAAAATTTTACAAATACAGAAAAGCAATTCGCTATTCGGTTTTGAAAGCCACGCAACATATTTTCTGCACAAAACCGATGTAAATTTTCACAGAAATTTGCGGCGCAAAAAGTTGTATCGAATATAAAAGCTAAGCTAAGCTACCAATTTAAAAAAACACAAAATGTAATATCTTTCGTTTGCCTACCTACATGCAAACGACACAATAACAATTCCATGAAACGCCTACGCATGAAAAACAACGAGCAAATGGAGTTGACACGTTGGACAGCTTAGTGTCAATAAGTGTTAGGCGCCATTCATGTATTTCTTCAGAGATAGTGCGTATTGAAATAAGGATCTGCGCGTACTATATTAGAAACAATATCTAGTTGTAACTACGTACTAAAAGAGAGAAAAATGATCACTCTAATAATCTGTCCAGTTTACATAATCATCCACAATCCCGTGGGCTTTTTAAATGTTCAGGTCCACACTGAAATGCGTAAACAAATCTCTGTTTACGCGAAAATAATTAATTTAGCCTCGATGCGGACGCGGCTGACAACGACAGGTGTTGTAAATCGGTCACGTTTCTGCGCAAGTGTATAATATCTAAGTACATGAGCTGTGCCATGTGGATTGGCCACTACTACCTCAGGTACCTATGTTCGTTGGCCAGCTTTGTAAAGTAACTCCATCGAGTCACTAAGTATATCACTAAGTAGCAAGTTCGTTGGACAACTGTACAGCCTGAATGATTTCGTCATGGCCTGTTAAAGCTAGACAGACGTGCTCTATGCGTTTTGAAAATGGCTAATAGGTACCAATGGTAATAGGTACCTATTATCCACCTACCTATATTATTTTTTAAATCACAAGTATCAGTTTTCTTTTACGAAATTTGTTTCGAAACAGGTATTATCCGAAACGAAACGCAACTAATTAAAGTGTCAAATCGAGTAACCTTGAAAAACCGGAATGTTTGAATGAACAATTTGAAAATGAAGCCACAAACAAACACTCGATAAGAATTTTGGGATTCTTCAATTTACCAATGTTACTTAAACCAGAGGACAGAGTTTTTAAGTTTTTTATTTTACGTAAGCAACTTGGATCGATCGATGTGACTCGCTAAAAATGGAGGGTGATTCGCTTATTTGTGTGAAAATTAAATTATACCTATTACGCGTCTAGATAGGTACTAGGTTATGGGTTACTAGGAGGTTGAGCGAAGCCAGATGTAGAATAAAACAAGTCACGCGTAGATAAGTATAAGATAAAAAATAATTCGATAGGTACTTATACATACTTAGTTACGTAGACACCTACAGTCAAAAGGAAATTCCAAAGTGAATCGCGAATAGGATCACCATGCTTATGGATTTGTGAGGACAAGTCCAGATTTTAAGAATGGATTCAAAATCATAGGTATCTTACGTACCCATACTAAACAAGATAGGTACTTTTCAAAATCATAATTGTAAACTTATCGACTTGATTTATTGATTAATTATACCTATTTGATTTATGAAAAAAACAGATATACAAAATATAAAATGTTTAATATATTTAACATAGGTATGTTGGTACTTACCTACCTAACGCAATGCTTTTAACTATTAAATACCTCATTTTATTAACCCCTGAAGCAGAGGGATGTTATCAGTTTAACATGTATATCTGCATGCGTGTGTCTGCCTGTGGCATCGTAGCTGTCCCAAACTAATGAACCAATTTTATTAAGTTTTTTTGGTTTGAAAGTTAAATTGATCGAGAATGTTCTTTAAAAATCTATGAAAATCACTGAAAAACTTCCACAGGTCAGGAAATTTGGTTACTTCATTGATATTGTAAAAACATGGTAACCTTGAACTTAGCTGCAGCATAACCCAGAATTTGCAGGATACCGCAATTTACAGCCTAGATATCGTGTTTGGGTTCATTGGAATTGTCCTCAACGTTTATTGTCTCGGGGGGTTTTTAAATTAGTAAAATTAAATATTTGGAGGCCTCATTTTTGTGACTCTGTCAAAGACCATGTCTGAGCACCGTATGGGCAAAATACCGTTGTCAATGAGGTTGCGCTTTAGTGACATTAGAAGGTTGCCCTTCATATGCTGCTTCATGGTTCAGTAGCTCTTCCATGCGTTCTCAAAGTGGCGACTAATTTCTTCTTCTCCGGCAGACTTAGGTTTTCCTAAGTCTGCTGGAGAAGAGCTACTGAGCCATGAAGCAGCATATAAAGGGCAACCTTCTAATATCACTAAAGCGCAACCTCATTGACACCGGTATCTTGCCCATACGGTGTCAGACATGGTCTTTGGCGAGACGATCTAGATGCATTCAAGCCAAACTGGCAAACTGTGGCCTTGGAGCGCAAAGAGTGGAAGATAAAGGAGGTTTTGCCCAGTGGAAGGAGAATATAGATTTCTTGTGTGAATGTGTTAGAAGGTAAAAAATCACCAACATTGACCTAGCATGTAAGACTATTTAAAGTGGTTCTTGTGGTGTATTCAATAACATTTGGGTTTTTAGACGTGCCTACACATCGCATCGTACCTTGTCACATCGCGAGTATGGTGCACCTTGTGTTTAGGTACGAGTAGGTACCTAAACACAAGGTATCTGTGTAAAATCGTCACAGCTGATAGGCCAAGCGCGTCTAATAGACGTGATCAGTGTAGTGTTGGTATATCTTTGCCACCTAACTGTCTATTCACCGCCCAAGTCAAGTGGAACATCCTATGATACTCGTAGAATGGAAATAATTATTTATGTTAAAATGTTCGTAGGATAGGAACATAAGTAATGTACCTAATGTGGGTGATACTTATAAGTAGGTATGTTGACTGGCCTCTCAGCTAAGTTGGTAGTAGTTGGTTGGTACTACTACTACTATGTAGGTTGAGTATTCGATTCCCTCACAGGACAAACCTTTGTGATTAATAAGGTGTTTGTTCTGTGTCTGGGTGTTATAAATTATCATTAGTATGTATTTAAAAATATAAAAGTATTCTATCAATAATCTGGTCACCATAATACAAGCTATACATAGTTTGGGGCTAGGTGGTGTTGTGTGCATTGTCAACCAATATTTATTATTATAATTATAATGTTGGTTTCTTTACATGTACGTTTGTATAGTGCTAATGGAGAATATTTAGATAAAGAAAACGTGAACATATGACGTATGACGTATGAACGTATGACCTTTAAAGTAAAAAATCATATGACACAGCTATTTTTAAGATATAATTCGTAAATAGTAAACAAAATTTGAAATTTTAATGATGTATATTATTTTTAAAAAGCCTGATTAACTCAATAATAAATCAATTAAGATTTCTGTTATCTGTACATGTGCAATGATAGTGCTGGCTGTATAAATCTCTTTAAATACTTTATGGATGTTATGAGCGAGCTATTTATAATAGTAGCTCTTGTTGATATTGTGTATAAGTGATCGCACAAACATGGATAGGTAGGTAAACGTACCCTGCGGTGGGTATAAAGTGGTATGAATATTACGTCAACCATGAAAGCGGGTCACGTGAAAAATATGGCGTTGTGAAGCACCCGGCCGCCATATTGAAAGGATGGAAGGTGAGTCGCAAAAGACATGTGATGAATATTGTTTGGAAGATTCTTGTGCATTAAATGAAAACCTTGACAAAATTAAATTAAAAAGTTGAGGATGAGATAATTATTGAGGCCTATCACAATATGCCGCACATGCCGCAACATGTACTGAGTTCGAGCAACAGACGCATCGCATTCATGTAATTTACTTATGTAGGATTTTGTGCAGTTACAATTTCGTATTTTTTTTTTTAATTTAATTTATAAAGTATGAAATTTTATTTATTTATAATGAACTAACTTTTATTCTGGTTTACATATTAATTAATTATATTTATGTGGTAGGGTGAAATTTACAGCGAGTTCTGATGGTTTTTAGGAGTTTTATGGTTTTGGATGAGATTTTTTTTGTAAATAATAAATAAATATTACCTAATACAGACTTCTTAATCGCGACACCGCATTAAACTCAACTAATTAAGAAATATTATTATATATTTTTAATTTAATTTGCGTAGTACAGTAAAGTAGTAAAGTTTCCATTAAACTCCAAAGATGGGCATTTCATCAAAAAATCACGTTCGTAACGTAATAGGCTTCTGAAGTCAAAACAAATCCCTCATCATTTATGTTCGTCTTTTAGAACTATACATATCGTACCTTACCTTATCGTACAAACCTTACAGTTGTGACGGTCTAATTGTAAAGGCTACGTTAAATAGTAAACCACTGAGTTCAGGTGCTGATTCAAATAATCTCAGCTAAGCTTAAACACCTTGACATAAGGTGTGATTTGGCACAGCAATGATTCTCTTAAGAGGAAAACTTAATTTTGCACGGGTATAAATCGCGCAAATTGCGATGTTTGTGCTTGACGTGACAGGGACCCTTAAAGAGGGTGTTTGTAAATGTAGTCTGATTATACTGAGTACCTAATTGACAAACAAATGACTCATAGCGAAGCTTAGTAATTATTTTATAAGCATTAGGTATTAGCAGGCCAGCATAAAGACTTCTATCATCGTCTCACAGATTCTGAAAGCTGGGACCGACAGTCAAAACATGGAAGGGCGCAGATGAAAATATCATTGCGGTCGTATAGACCTCGCTTATGGTTACTTAGAATACTTAGATCCATCTTTCTGTTAGGAACAACTATGTTATCTATGCCATAAGTGCTTCATGTAAAGCACTTTGTTAATATCCACTGTCAAGGATCGATGTGGGAAGGCACAGGTGATAAGCACTAAGCAGTCTAAGATTGTATAGGTACGAGTATATACACATTCTTGCATATGCCATGTGTTGTGTCTCAAGTAATTTTATATTATTATCTACATAATTAGTAACGTTTCTAAAGGCACGTCATTGTGGAAAAGACATGGCCTGACTGTCGTGGACTAAGGAGCAGGTGGTCCTTAGATACTTCGTATGGCATGTGTTATTTCCAAAGCACATGCCATACACGGCATATGGCATACGTTTTTCAACCAAAATTGAGGTTACAAAGTCCTCCGGAGAAAATTACGTGCTGCGTACATGAACAAATAGAATTTGCGGTAAATGGCAACTTTATTTATGACCTCAAAGGTAAGTTACTCCAAAATTACTGAAGCGACGGAATACAAATGGTTACAAATTAAATTCAAATTGCTTAAACGTGTCTTCAATTTATGTCGTAAGGAGGGCGATCGACTGAGGATTTTGGCGTTACTGGCTAGTTAATATTAATTTCCATTCCTATTATCACACATTAGCCCTGACTCATCTAGGGGTTTGATTGGTAATTGTAGAAAAACCAGGGGACCATGACAAAGACGAACTTTGTAGATTCTATATCACTTCTCTAAATAATTCCAACCAAGAATCTCCTTACAATAACATTCTGTCAAAATGGCGGAGACGACACAGAGGCTCGGGCTCATTACTATGCGAGTTGCCAAACCGCGTCTGCATTAGAAACACTGACGACCTTTACGACATTCACGAAGAAACCTGGTAACCAGCATTATTATTTCAGAAAACTGGTACTTCTCGTCAAGAATAGCTAATTGCTTGGTTGGTAGTTAAACGTCGATAGGTGAGGAAGAATACAGAAGGTCCAATTTTTTGACCTTGAATTTGATGAATCGATCTCTTTTTAAATATCATTTGACAAACCTACCTTGGATATACATTATGTTGATGATAACTAAACACTTCATAGCTTATATGTACTTGTCAAGCCTTGACTGAAATATCTACTTAAATGTATTCGTTTTCAAACCGATCTAGCCTGGACAGATATACCGATCTCGTGCTTGACATATCGTCAGCTGAAAACTGTTAGAAGTTTACATACAGTCTACTGGCAGCTTAATATGGTTTACTGCTTTCGACGTGACTGAGCCTCAAATACAGTCGAGTCGACCTTTAGAGGTCGACCGCTACCGGGCGGACTGACATTTTGGTTCAATATTAATAAATTTGACTCTTGTGAGACTTGCGTGATTCAAACCACTTCCAAGCTTTGTTTATTATGAGAGGGATTATAATCGAAACATGATTTTCGGTAGCACTAAAGATTTGGGATGCTGGTTATATCTGCTGAATAATAGACAACAAGAGCAATTAGGTCCTGTCATGGCCGTGTTTAAGGAAATGATAAGTAGGTATAGCAAGTTGATGATGATGGATAAAAATATGCTATGTTGAAAATAACTTTGTGTAACCGGTGGTACAAATTACAATTTGCAAGGCAAGGTTGAAATGATTTAGTACGCCTCATTGAAGCACTGTTCCTTCTACTCAAAGCACGCGAAACAACCTAAACCCCACATAAACGGATCCTCCTAATGAATGATGCACGATTGTCTTCATGATACCTACTTAAATATGGAAATTTGGCAATTTCCAAATACTTCCTGTATGAAATTAACGCATCTGACCTCCGTCAGACATCCTTAAAATCAAGTAACTAGAGATCAGACGAAGTATCTACCACGGTCTGTGGTATTATTTTTATTTTTAGAATATAACAAAAGTATCGTCTGTAACCTCAAATAATAATTGAGTGGAAACACGGTAATTAGGGGTCAGAACCACGCATGCGAACAAAATTTACCTAAACACGTGGCTGAGGTATTATTACATCAAGACAGGCAATGTTCAATACTCCACCTTGATTGTAAGTAATGAAACTAAAGCATTAAACGCCGCCGTACGAGTACATAAACCAACGAACGTAATCTGCCTGACGGAAATGCCAAATAAGCCACTTTGGTTGGATCTCGCCATTTGTCGGGCTCGGGAGGTTCAATCAAACATTCATTTTTGATGTGTGACATCTTTCCTCTCGCTTTTTTGAGATCTGTGGGAGTGATTTAGTGAAAACGGAAGTGTGTAACAGGAAGCCGGGGAAGTGCGCGCTATTTGATTTGACGAATGAGTGCACGCAGTGGATGAGTTGGCCGTCAGATGGTACCAAAACATTTTCCGAGAGGTTGATACTGTCAACCAACAGTGTGTGTGACGAGAAAGAGAAAGGGATATAAAGAAGGAGAACGAGTCAGCTGTACCTATGCTTAATATACAGTGTTGTGTATAAAGTGTGCTGTTACACTTATTACCAATGTGAGATGTCAGATGTTACATATCATATCGCCTGAGATGCAGAAGGTCGTGGCGGGACAAATGCATATTATGCTCTGCAAATATGTATATGTCTTGGGTCTGGGTATTTTTCTATGTATAATATGTTTGTATTTCCAAAAAAGTATAATAATGTAGTATATCAGTCATGTGGTTCCCATAACACAAGCTCTGCTTACTTTAGGGCCGGATGATGCTTATTTATTTATATGCGTCTACTGTAAGGCTCGCTCGATTTTTTTCCTCTAATTTATGATCCGTTATTTTTCACGCATTGACTATTTCAGTTCACGGCTTTCGAACTGTAACATTTGCAGCAAAAGCTGGCAACATCGAACTCGAGAATCGAAGGAGGTGAAATTATCAATTCCATTGTCCACATTTGCAATGACTCGTTTGAATTAATTAGAATGGCTTCATCAATACACTTGTGTTGCGTGTGTGGGCGTTCATTGCCTATTGTCAAATGGCTAGAGTATCTAATAATAAATGGGAGTAGTATGGAATATCTTAAAGGGAACGCTCGCTCAATAGGCATTCACACAATTTCATATCTAAATGTCACGTTATTCGAGATATTACTATGATGTAAAGTTTGCCAAGCCGTTCTACTGTTTACCGGCTGTTTCTGCAATAGAGATTAAAACGCAAAATGTATACGGTATATCCATTTAAATCTGGATTGCTACGTTGGTAACATTTTCCTGCGTTAAAATTAAAAATGTAGATTACACTGATATTATAAAATCTGTTTTAATTAATTCACTATAATATTACTTACGATGAAGAGACTCTTAAGATGAAATGGAAAGGAAAATCCAGCTAAAACAAAGGGCAAGATACATTAGGCACAAAAGCTTTTGCAGCAACCCACTTGAGTAGGGCAACTATGATTTACTTGATATTCGAGGATACCTAATAAACTTCGCTAGCTAAGACAAGGCAAAAGTATTTTCACTTACATACAAAATTCATGATAATTTACTCTAAAACATTATTTTAGACAAATTGTTTGATTTTCCGGTCGGAGCGTACCTACATAAACAGGTACCTTATTATATAAAGAAAAACAAAAATGCAGTTTTATTCCATCACTTCGAATCGCCTTATTTCTAAGGACCTAAACTATATTAATATAAAGCACATAAATTGAATGTTCAAAAATAAGCAAACGTAGTCTTCTATTCTATAAAAATAATGGCCCAGCGTAGAAGTATTGCTATTCTACGTGGCAATGCCGCCAGTGTCTTGGGACAACCCTGCCCTCTGGCAGTGATCTGGATCAGTCAAGCTATTTATAGATATTTTTAAACGGCTCGTAGATTCGACTATTGTATTTAATATTACTTATTGTCTAATTTTCTTTTCTTCACATTTTTGTTAAGAAAATCTAATTTATTATATGTATAATGGTCACCCTACTCATCCGCCCACACCTCGGGCGAGATGTGTCCTACATAGCAGCCACATTGTCGTGCTATTTTTCCATGCAGTGCCCTATAAAATATACCTACATACTTGGGTAAAGTAGAAGATATTGACCTATTTCAGACTATCCCGGTACCAAATTAATGACATTTTGTAATTAAACAATCGTACCATTTTTGTATGCTGTTGTACTAAATATTTTATTTTTGTATATTATCTCAGCTCGGACTCTTAGACCAAAAAGATTGGCAGTACGTGAAAGTTCAATGCTCTGCCGTTTGGCTGTGTTCTCGCTCAATGCCAAAAGGAACATTAGACGCATCTACAATTGCAAAATTGACCATCAAATCACAGAACCCCACTGTGGGGAGAGTACCTAGTGTACCTACCTACCTACCTACTATAACACGACTACAAATATTAAGTCCCTTACATATGAAATTGGAATTTTGTCCAACTGGCCACTTTGATCTCCAATTTCTGGCGTTTGGTTAAGAATTCGAAATTCAAATATATTAAAAATTTTGATTTGTGTATTTGAGTTTCGAATTTAGTACCTACCTACCTAATTCATTTGTTTTTGCGGCATTTGATCGTTCTGTACACAAAATGGAAAACTTAAAACATCGCCTTATTACGAATACGAGTTTCACCGTAGCACCAGCGAGCACTGTAGAAACAGCTCGAAGGATTAATGACGTGTATAAGGAATTAAATAAAACCGTTTTCACGGCGTTTTACCAGTACCTAGGTACTGTTAAAGAAAACGCGTTTTTTGGTTCGTTTTCATGTTTTCGTTCTGAAAAGTTTGACCTACAAAACAAAGCCCGTGGACGGCTTTATTTGTTTTGTTTTGTTTCTCGCTCTCGCATTTTTTTCAGCAAAGGAGCCATACTTATATATACTACCTAAGTATACCTATAAAATAGCGAAAGTAAATAGATAACAATGGTACATACTTAGATGGATTAAATATATACCTAGGTACTTAATTACTTTTATTTTCGTTTTGCTTTTTCTGTAAGTATAAAACGTCAATTTCATACGTAAGGAGCGGAGCACCTACAAATGTATAAATAAATCTCCCGTTGACTATCTATGGAGCACCGCGTGCTGAGAACTGGTGTTTGTTTACCTGATGATGCTAAAACTGTTATAACTTATATACCTTATATAATTTGACGTGATAACGTCTTATAAATTGATCAACGCCGGCTGCACGCACGAAAAATTGTCACGTTCCGCCTGAGCCGAGCGTGCAAGCGAGAGCGCGGAACAAGCGATAGAGAGGCACGATCGGCCTAAGCGTTCAGCTTGTGATGCATGTCAATAAGTTATAAGTTTGCAATTTTTCATCAATCTGATAACGTCATGGGAAAACTCTCATGACGTTATCACGTAAAATTATCGTCCGTAAACCGACTTTACTTTTGTTTTTTTTGTTCAGTTTAACTAGTCGTGACGTTACAGAACAAATAGCGTTACTAGGTAGGCACTCGGAACTGCATCTTTAGAGAAATTTTCGAAAACTTAATAAGTACAAAATTTAAAAATTAAGCTTTTTCAAAATTACTAGCTCGGTTGAAATTTTGATAATAAACTACTTTTTCTGTGAAATATCATTGCAAAATACCTGATGAAATAATATTTGGATAGGTATATCATAATTTTCAGACACATTCGATTTTTAACGCAGTTATTAAACTTTAACGTGTTTTTGAATCAGTTAATGTGACACTATGATCTTTAAGTATTTGCATTTAAATGCCAATGTCATCAGATAGGACTACTATAACTTGACCTGCAATATTGAGTCATTATGCCCCTTAAAAAATGGCGCGGAAACGCGTGATTGTCGTTGGCGGTTCGGTTCGGAAATGGTCGGTTTAGAATTGAAACGATGCAAAGAAAATCTACAGACAATCATTCGTTGATTGTGTGTAGATTTTCTTACTTACCTACATCTTGTTTGCATGCCAGATATCAAATCTGCCATCATACAATGGGAAACTGCTCGCGGCCAATGTGAACCGCAGTCGACAATCTCTCTCCAGTTTTAACTGGTTTTAATAACTCAAGACCTAGTTTTGCCGCTCATTAAGCTACCCATCATAGCTCAATTAATTGTAGCTCTACCCTCTTCGCTGTAGATTGTGGATTCGATTCCTCCCCAGGACAAGCACTTGTGTGATGAACATATATAGATAGATAGATAATACTTTATTGCACACCGAATATACATAGAAAAAGAAACAAAAATAACAATGTTTTGCTAGTCGGTAGTACAATGGCCGGTCTTATCGCTATGTAGCAATCTCTGCCAGACAACCTTAGGATGGATTAAACTGAATGTAGTTGAAAAAACGTATACACAGGCATGTTTGTACTGCTTGTGTGTTATTAATATATCTAATCTATACTAATATTATAAATTCGAAAATGTCTGTCTGTTTGATACGTTTTCACGGCGATACGGCTAAACGGATGATGTATGCCATTCGGGGGAAGAACATAAGTTACTTTTTGTCTCAAAGAATAGGGGATGATGGGTAAAATAGGGATGAAAGTTAGTTTGGGCAACTCATATTTCCTTAGGTTAGGGATCTGAAAATTCATATTTAGGCTTTTGGTAAGAAGAAATATGTGTTTTAACATTTTTACAAAATAATTCCCGAAGAGGGTAAAATAGGGGATTAAACTTATGAGATGTTCTTTAGACCTAAAGAATGTATTCCTTCCAAAAATAAAAAAAGGTTCTAAGCATACGCGTAAGAAATCGCTTGTAACAGCTAGTATCTTATAAGTATTCTTTTAATGTAAGTGAGTATTATATTAGCTACCATAGTACAAACTTTGCTATGTTTTCGGCTGGATGTTATTGTGTGATTTGTCTATACATAATAGGTACCTACTTATTTATAGCACTTGGCTAACCTTACCAGAGGCTATTACAAATTTACAGATAACGCAATCTTTCAAGCACAATTCTGAAGAGCTACTACTTCAGAAATTTTTAAGATCGCTACATTTTTTGAATGATAAAATTTGTAATTATAAGGTTACTTTTAATTTTGTTATGATTTATTAAGTGAATTTTAATTATTAATAATCCATGATGATAATCATTAAGTAAATTATTAAATTTAATTATGATGTTCCTAACTTATCAAACAGTCAGTTTGATAAGTTATGTAATTATTTTTTTAGTGATAAATAAAATACATCCAAACTAAAAAAGTATTTTTAATCGACATTAAAAAAGGAGGAGGTTCTCAATTCGTCGAAATCTTTTTTTATGTATGTTGACCGATATACAAAGACGCCTGAACCGATTTCGAAAATATTTGTTTTGTTTGTTTAAAAAAAAAAACCCTGTAATTTTAAATTTTACTGAAATCAGTCGAACAGTTTTTAAAAATCAACAAATATCTAATTTAATAACTCGGTCGACTTCCTTTTTAGTTTTTAAAACTTAATTATTTTTTTCATGCTTAACGCACCACAATGCCTGTAGTGACATCACATGATCCATAGTTTGACGTACCGACACACCACCACCAGACCTGCAATGGTGCCCATCACATGTCCTGACCTAAGATCAAGGAGAGATCAGTATGATCAGACCAAACTACAACTCTCAAAGGACAGTCACACATTAATAAATCAGAGGTTAGACCACACAATAACTAAGTACATAGTATAAAACAAAGTCGCTTTCCGCTGTCTGTCTGTCCCTATGTATATCTTTAAAACTACGCAACGGATTTTCATGCGGTTATTCTTAATAGATTGAGTGATTCAAGAGGAAGGTTTATATGTATAATACATGCATAATACAGTAGAGAAACAATGATAATTTTATAGGTTTCTAATGTGATGTCGTAAATAAACTATTTTTTTTGAGCTTACATTGCAAACGCTGGCTGAACCCTACAAGATAGATCTAAATAATGTACTACAGTATTGTACACCTTAACCAAAAAGGTCACACCAAAAAGGACACCAAAAAGGTCTATAAAAAAGTCCGCGATGGTATATGTCTATCTCTTAGGTTATGTTATTCTCTTAGATAACGTTGTATATAAAGACATTCTGTAGTATATTTAGAATCAGCATTGCACCCGTGCGAAGCCGGGGCGGGTCGATAGTGTACTATAATTTTGGCCCATGCCCACCTTTTAGTAGTACCCACAGTAGTTCGTAACTAAGTAGTACCACTTAGATAATACAGACAGACAAGGAAATACTTACGATAAATAATCTGTACTCTCCTGTGTACGACGACACAAATCGGAGACATATTCTCGGATCATCCTTAATCTTCCTTGAGCCAAATGTAGTTAACATTTACGATGACATTTGCCATTAATCTATATATTAATACGTGAAGCAAAAACTTTGTACCCCTGTTTACGAAAATTGCGCGGACGGAGAAGTATCTATGAAATATCGCACACTTATAATTTATATAGAAGAGTGCAAAATGCTTATATTTTTTCAAAATTATGCATAAAAAATACATTAATTTTTAATTAATTATGGTCGAATTTCGACCAGTGGGCGACCGCTAGTAAAGATTAATGGCCGATTTCTAAAATAAAGAACCACTATGTCACCTTTAAAGCGAGTAAAACATTGAAACAGAACTGAATATTATATTATAATTATTCATATACGTACTACCTAAATACCTCGATAAACGCCGAAGGCAGTTCCGCAAATAGCAGGTTTAAAGAGTTGTATAGGTAAGTTAAGTTTAGGTTATTTTATTACTTATAGCTATAACATAGTAGCCAGGTATAACATCCATCGATCAAGCTGAGAAGTACGACGCGGTAGCGGCTGTTTACACAATAAAGACCAGTCACTGCGCGTCGATGACGTAGTGTCTGCAGTTAACTTGTATCATGTTCGAGGGTCGCCGCAATTACCAAGTTTCTAAGAAGCCGGAGTAATTGCAGGCTTAGGAGCAGAGCTGATTGTGTCGGAGAAGTAAATTACCGAAGTACTAGATCCAAGTTGGCAGAGATGAAAGTTGATAGTTTCCTATCGATAATCTAGTGTTACAGCACAAAAATAAAGCTATAGCAGATCCCAGTTTTTAATAGCAGTAATTTTGTTTGTTTTCCCACTGAAGGACGACAGAGACAAATTAAGATAATGGCTCAGACGGGCGTGAAGCGAATAAATCGACTGAAATGTGTCCAGCAATATTTCAGAGGCGTGTAAGGAAAAATGTGTTCTGTTGCCTCTGCTGTTTTATATGTTCTACTCTATAAAATGTTTACATATTAAGTAATACTGCACTGCTTTAGGACTTTTTGGACCGAACATACCTACATGACAATAATAATAATACACGGCTTCTTCTTCATATCATGTTACTAGGTAAAGTGCGCCTCTGCGGCTCCATTCGTGCACCTGGCAAATGTCTTCGAACTTTTAAGGCTCTACGACATGCAGGATTCCTCATGATGTTTACCTAGAGGCTTTGAGACTACTTGGCATAGCAAACATACATTTTACGAACAATAAAATCCATTGGTGCTGAATCGGATTAAAACCCACTACATTATGATCGGAAGGCGGAGGCATTACTACTAGACCACCGTTATCTTTTATCTTGCGTTTTTCGTGATCAGTTTCAGATTTTTAGGTTTGGCACTCGTAATTGAGCAAGTTCGTACAAGCGAGTTTACGATCTGACGTCGTAGTCGAATAAGATGAGAAAATGCTGTAAGGTAAGTCCTTAGTAAGCGCACAGAATACTTATTAGGACAAGTGAGTCCGCACGCCTCGATCCCCCGGGCTGCTAACGGAAAGGTAACCGAATAACGAGTTCGTGAGACTTATTCATGGAATAAGGAACTCAAATGCAAGTTAGGGTGGGCATTGATACAGTCCAGATGGCGTGACCTGCTATAGGAATAACTAACATTCATCAAAATCCCAGTCTTCCCCTACATCAGACGTTTTAAGGCGATGTCCACAGCAAATAAAGTTTTGTATGGAAAAAATCTGTCTTTTTATTTACCGCTATTTAGTGGAAATCTGCTCGTTATTTGAAGGAGTAATAGTTATAAAACAAATATAGTATGTCACTTTCAAAACTTTCGCGAGTTGTACTATACATTTTAATAATCACGGGTTTTACTCACGTTTTATTTCGTCGATGGAGGCACCGACACTGTTTCGATTCATCTAGAGAATTCTTCAAACTCACCCTGATGATTCTTTAGATTTATCGAAACAGTGTCGGTGACTCCATCGACAAAATACTAAGTGAGTAAAACCTGTGTTTATCAAAATTAACATAGTAGGTATGTGTTTTCAATATTTTGCCTTCTAATTCCTAATTTCAAATTGTTTTATAGTAACTGGTAACTGAAATGTCAAAAAAAATAATAATCATAACCTTCTCCTAAAGTTGACGTCATTAAATTTGCAGCTTACACCAACAGGCGGAAAGCAAGCTAATTAAAACATTACCCGTTAAACTTTTGTCCAGAATTACATATTTAAATGTTTTTTTCTGATAAAAAAATCGCGATTTGAACGCGTCAAAATCATTTGATCGGGCAGTCGCCTTAAGTCGGGTTTCTATAATTGCAAATATCCGTTATGGTAGCATCAGTTAATTTTAGTAAGGAAACAGTGGGTTTTGTTTTCATGGAGACATCAGTCGATGAATGCTATAACTAATGGATTTTATTTTATAGTAGACTGGCAACTGGCTTCGAATTGTGAATTATACACCTAAACCTTCCTGATGGATCACTCCGTCTATTGATGAAAACCGTATGTAAATCTCTTCGGTCGTTTTTGAGTTCATCGAGTTTAAACAGACGCGGCGGACATTCTTTTTTTGAAGTGAAAACATCTTTAGCATCGTTGTGATTTGAAAGTCGATGAAACGAAAAACCGACAGTAAAAAGAGACAGACTCATAAATTCATATGATTTAACGTGGGAGAAAATGAGATAGGAAGCATTATTCGTGTTTATTATTATGTGTTTGTGCGCACATGCGTAGTACAAAGCTTGAGAAAAGGCATCACAACAACCGTGGTGTTTTGTATAATTGTACGTATTATACGTTTGTTTTTTGTAGGTTTCACTTCTACCACGTGTGAATTGCACACACATGTTTTTTTTATATGTACCTACTGATAATGATCATTAGTCAAATATGAATTGGTTTGGTTTGCCAAAACTGCTGTGTTATATATATTTTTTACAGTTTAAAGTAGAACATTATCTTGGTTACATAGATTTAGTGTATGTGTATTGTATTGAGCGTGTGTATGTACTTATTTTTGCAACATTTTTGTCGGAGCAGGAAAATGTTTCCGTGATAATTCCATGCCACAAACACGTTTTTTACCTGTACAATTGTTTCGTACCTACACATTTACACAATGCATACTAATAGTATAATTCGAAAGTGTCTCTGTTTGTTTGTACGTTATCACGGCTAAACGAGTTAGATTGTATCTTGGGGAAGGACATAGGCTACTTTTTACGTAGGTACCACTCGTGCGAAGCCGCGGGCAGCAGCTAGTTTTTGGTATTATGTTGTAGGTGTTATGTTTACTGTGGTCGTGCGTCACACGATCATGCATGATAATATGAACCAAAGACGTCAAACTCAAAATGCCTCATTAGTTATTTCCATATCGACCAAAATGTTCTATTTTCCTTGAGAGCTTTGAACTCTATTTCAGAAACACTAAGAAACAAAATTAATGCTTGGGTTGGGCATTTTGTCAAAAAAACCACAATGAATTGTAGTTTTTTAGGCAAAATGTTTATTCCAAGTTGCAATGAAAGATCAGTCCCTTATTTATACGATATTCTCTCCATTGAAAAATAAGTCTTATTACGTCTTATTAGTGAGATTACTCACTTGCAACTCCAAGGATCAAAGTCCAATCAATTTGATTGACAGAACGCATTAAGAATTAAAAACACTTCACACGAATAATGCTATCTTCGTGCCAAAGAGTCCGTATGCCCTACGGCTGACTATTGATCCCGCTGGAACAAAAGGTTACGACCGCGTCATAAAACTTTATTCCAACTCATTACGATCATAAAATCTCACGATTGGCAACATCGGACGATCAATGAGAGGCCCATTTGTTGCAAAACGCTCGAGCACGCGAATCGCAACCGTCCGTTAGCATTCGATAAACGAAGTCAAGGTGAAGCAAGTTCACTTCGGTTAAATTTGAACCGACAAACCAGGAAAGTGATTAGATTAAACACGCCTATGTAAGTCCAAAATATCTGTATGTAAAAGTGAGAGGAGTAATAATTTGGCAAAGTGCGTGCTGGACTACGCAAAGTACAGACTTCCGAATTTGTTAAGGACAAGAATGACTAAATAAATATAATATATATAATTCACACGACATCATCTAGTCCCGAAAAAAGCATAGCTTGTATTATGGTGACCAGAATGTCTATCAGTTTCGATTAGCACTAGGCATTATTACATGGATTGGTATTACATTCGTTCGGTTTCTATCTCAGATTCTATTCATATGACAACATAGTCGAGAGCTGTTAGTATCAATGTTTTGATAGTATCAGAATTACATAATCGCCCTACTGATGACTGATAGAATACTTATATATAATTTAAGATACATACTTTATGATGTGCGCCAGCGGCCGACCTAGCCTTTAATCAAGGTAGAGCAAGATTGTATTACTATTGTATTTAAAGTAGTATATCAGTCATGTGGTACCCATAACACAAGCTCTGCTTACTTTGGGGCCAGATGATGATGTGTGAAATGTCCGGCATTATTATTGTCTTTCGGCGCCCTTTGGTCGACGCTTTCACTTCACACCATCCGTTATATTTTCATGTCAAACAAATAATAATTACCAACTTTTTCTAAAACTAACACATATTGAATTTAAATTTAAATTTAGAATATAAGTAAAAACTTACCGCTATACCATTCAATTAGTATTTGGCAGACCCTACGCCCTTTAGAAGACGCCATTATGGTCATAATTTTCGCTCGTAAATGTTTTTCACATTTGGCATTTTGGCGCCCCGTACGCCTAGAGCTGCACGTCTCGCTCTACCCTAGGGTCATCGCTGGTTATGATACTTTATAACACCCGGATACAGCACAAGCACCTATGTTCACACACAAACGTTTGTTCTAGGAAGTAATCGAACCGTCAGCCGATAGCGCAAAAGGCAGAGCTACTACCAACTGAGCTGCAAAGCCAAAGAGGTCTGCAAATAGGTCAGGTCCCAAAACAGCACCATCTCGTTAGCAATCTACAATGTGCTAGAGAGCTTTAATGTTTCATGTTTAGCCGGTAGAGGGGGACGAAGTTCTTCCGAAAAACATTTTTTTTTTTGCTTTTTTTTTTAACTTTGTAGGAGCCTTTTTGTACGGTACAATGTATTAACATTGTACCGTACAAAATTTACTCACGATAAAACTAATAGCGCAAGATAGTCTGTTTAAGGGCGGACAGACAGCCAGACAAACAAACAGACGAGTATACCGAAACTTATTGACGACCTCTGTAGCGCAGTGAGCTAAGATCCGGCTGAGACTCAGAAGGTTGCGGGTTCGATTCCCTCCGCGGGAGAAATGTTTGTATTATCTGCAAGTATTTGTCTCGGGTCTGGATGTTTCTATGTATAATATTTATTTATTTATAAGTAGTGCCACCAGTCATGTGGTACCCATAACACAAGCTTGCTTTGGGGCTAGATGATGCTGTGTGTCCGGGATTATTATTTTTTATTATTTATAATTTATAAGGGTTTCTTAACAAGAACCCTAAAACAAAGTTATTTTGACAACATAGGACATAGAAGAACAGATAGGTATGTTTGAAAATATGTTGCCAAAAAAAAAAAGTTCAACACATTATAATCAAACACGAAATCGTTCACGATCGCCTCTCCATAGATAGGTTAACATGTGAATATTACGTAGACAGCTAATCATAGATTAGGCGATAAAACGCGATAACAAACGAAATCAGATCAAACGCTGGTCTAGGAATTATCATTACAATACCACACCATTTATAATACAATTGTTTTAGATTAATTAAAGTTACGTAGAACATAAACATAACTTATTATACATTTTAATATACAAGGGCTTTTCTCACGTATTTTTTGGCGATGGAGGCACCGACACTGTTTCGAGTGCGAACCGTCAACTCGAGCGCCAACCGCGGATCAAACTCACCCTGATGAAGATTCTCTAGATTAATCGAAACAGTGTCGGTGCCTCCATCGACAAAATAATACGTGAGTAAAGCCCGTATATATCAAAATGTGTAGTACCTACAACTCACGAAGTTTTGAAAGTGAAATAACTTGACTTAACCATAAGGTTATGTTACTTCCACTACCAGTTGTTACATTCATAGAACTGAATGAAACTCCATGTCCCAAGTATTAACCTACATACTAAACAAACCAAATTATACTTACATTATTAAGTCATAAATTGTAGGAAACATTCAGTGGGCGTGATCAGAGCTGGCTCCTTTCTGGACCTGCGTATTAACATGGCAATGCTGACGTGTCTTGGGACGCTGTCCTCTGGCTGTAATCCGGATCAATCGAGCTATCTAAACTTAGATAGTTTTAAACGACCCTTAAGAAAATACTTTATTGCACATCATAAATACATTGGACTAGTAGATATTACAATGGGCGGTCTTATAGTTATGTAGCGATCTCTACCAGACCATCTTAGGATAGATGCCAGTCAATGATCAATGGCCCATCAATTATCCACTTCTAGTTTCCTGGTAATTCGTATTGAATTTGAGCAAGAAGCAGTCATTTTAAGAAATCTGAATCTAAGCGCTCTGTGCTTTGTTCTTAGCACGGAAGTCGTCGGCTTCGCTCGGCATCGTTCCAGCCTAAAATCAGAAATTATTTACGGACAGACGGCTGTCCAGATTGTTGCTCAGTTCGCCACCACATCGTGCAAAACTAAAACAACAAATTATCACATAGTGACGACCTTGCGACATGTAGCTGAGCCGTGGCGAGATATTTTTAAATTTTCCTGAACAATTTAACAGAAAATCGACTAAATGAATTAAAACTAAATCCAGCCACAGACAAAGGGCACATTCCCTTGTATTGTTATTATATTAGGTAAATCTAAACTAATATTATATAGAGAAAAGATTCTATTTGTATGTTTGTTTGTAATGGATAAACTACTGAACCAATTTTAAACATTCTATGCCTTAACTGGCCTGTCAGCTCAGTTGGTTTGGTAGTAGCTCTGCCTTCTGCGCTGTAGGTTGAGGGTTCGATTCCTTCCCAGGTAAATATTTGTGTGATGAACGTAGGTGTTTATTCTGTGTCTGAGTGTTATAAAGTATCTTATGTATGTATTTTAAAATATACCCAAGAACATTGCAATAATGAAGCCCAAGGTATCAAAAAATGTCATATAAAAGTCATTATATTGCGTGCGTTGCGAAAACGATTAAAATAATGCACTACTTACATGTTTGTAGAACTCATCATTATCCACAAAAAAGTTAACGAGGCTAAGATCTAACGACTCGTATTATACAACTAGCTTCTGCCCGCGGCTTCGCACGCATAGTACATACATAAAAAGTTCCTAAGATACAATCTAGAACCATACTTACCAGATGTGATTGATGCAGTAAAATAAAAGTTTAGTTTATCCGATCGCTACCAAACATCACAAGATCACCCGCTAGGCCAATCTGAAGATTTCCTAAAAATTTCATCGAAATCGGTCCAGCCGTTTCGGAGTCTTTAAGAAACATACATATCTACATACACATCGCCTTTTATATATTAGATATAGAAATTGCAGTAACCGCTTTTTGTTCAAATTAGTCGATGAAAACACGGGTAGAACCGAAAGATGATGAGATTCGTATCATGATATTCATCCTCAATCAACTAAAAACTTCATAAACAAGGTAATTTTTATACGCTTTTTATTAGCTTCACTTGTATGTTTGTATGTAACCAACTCCTTAGGACGCGATTTTGACCTACTTTAAACGGCCAGATTTCATTCAAATTTTGCACACCTGTCAAAGACCGAGGACAATGCAATAATTCGAAAGAAAAAAAAAATGTATATCCGATTATCCTAAAACAAAAAAGTCAAAATAAATGATAGTTTAAAAAAACTAAAAACACGCTTTATATAGAAAACCAAACTAAAAAAATAGAAAATAAATTTTAATAAATGTAGGTAAGAAAAAAATGTTTTATTAAAAAAAAGCGTGGGAGTCAATAGTTATAAATATTTCATTGACAAATATGAGAAGAAGGATTAGCATTTCGATAATATCTTAAAAAGCACCCGACTCTTTTTTTTAAATAAAACATTTTTTACTTACCTACATTTATTAAAATTTATTTTCTATTTTTTAGTTTGGTTTTCTATATAAAGCGTGTTTTTTTGTTTTTTCAGACCTTTCGTTTAGAAGTTTCGACTGGTAGAATAATGCTAAGAGTAAGAATAATGCCAGGGTCTATTTAGTCTATTCCCTATTTACCTAAAATACCACCTCTAAATTGCACCCGTGCGAAACCAGGGCGGGTCGCTAGTACTAAAAAGAGTTGATGAGGTACTAGTACAAGTACCTACCGCGAGCTCCTGAATTTCGGAATGTCAGATGGCGTCAGGTCAGCTATTGTAATTAGGCTATTGAAGTCGGACAATGAACCCAAGATCGTCCAGTACGCTCATCTCTGTGCGAAAAAATGGTGTAGATGTTTGTGTTGTCTTTTGTTTGTGGCTCAACATTACACCGGAACTGCTAAATTAAGTTTACCCCCTCTTACCAACGTTATAATTAGACATAAAAAATATGGTCGTACAAACTCTAGTATCGAGTATATGAAATGTTTAATTAAATGTTGTTTTAAGTATGTAAAGTTTTAAATATACTTTTTAGCGAAACATGCATAAGAAAGAAAGAATATACATTTATTTGTAACAACATACACAGAAAAAAACAATATGAAGGTACACTTGAAATAAAAACAAAGAAAAACAGAAAAGACAACTTAAATTAAACTAAACTAAAGATTGAGTTGGCCTCAATTAAGTGGTTTCGCTAGAGTAACTAAAATTTCCTAAAACAAAAACGATCTTATTTTTTTGCATTTACTTAAGTCTGAATTAGAATAAAGTTTTTTAGTGACACCTCCTAAATTCACGTATAACTGTCTCAATTTAGTCATTATGTAAGGTGTTGATTAAAACTGCGGTTACTTTCCGCAGTTTTTATCAACACCTCTTTACATTATTTTAAATAAAGGAATTAATTGGAATAAAAATTATATCAATAAAACAAAAAATAATTTTAACTTATTTTAGAACTGTGATTTAAAATGGGTACTCTAATTTGAACTTTATTGGCAGCAAAATAAGGTCGTACATATTTTAGAAAATTTAAGCTAGTCCGGCGAAACAACAGAATTGCCAGCATGTCTCGCAATCGTCCAAGTGTGCTGTTGTTACAAATTGGGTTCCAACTCAGCATTATGTTGCGTTATACAGTCGGAAGTTATCAATATTCAAAATCAAGGTCTGATAAAATACCTCTTGCATAGAGACAAATGCTGATGAGACTATCCATCCTCCTGCTCCGACGAAGATCAGCGTTGCGTTGTATTTGTCAAAAATGGATAGTCTATGCAAGAGGTACGTTATCAGTCCTTGATTTTGAATATTGATATCAAGAGTTTGTACGTACGAGTATGTATTGTCTTTACTGCAATTCCTACTTATGATTCATTTTGATGATGTTCTGGGTGTTAGAAAGTATCTTAAAAATATTTAAGTATTCTCTCAGTCATTTGGTTTCCATGGTATATGCTATGCTTAGTTTGGGACTCATCCAGCACCAAACCAAGCATAAATGTTGTGTGGAAGCCACCAAAATTTACTAAGTCACATAGTAAAAACTATGAGCAGGAACTTGAATCTGAACTTGAGTGCATTAAACTCATTTCGACGGATTAAAATGGTCAAAACTCTGTCCTTGTGGCGTACAGAACCGTGTAGTCCAAGAGCAATGTCATCCAGGAATAGATAGGATATCGTCATTGAAAATCTGTTGAAAACTTGCCAAATATCAAACAGACGACGGCTATAGAAAAACACGCGAACTACAACGCCGCTACAACTACAACTAGGTACCTACTTACTTACCCAGAAATTCAGGGTATATTACGAATTGGGTACGAATATTGTCACATTTATATGTGACTATATTCTAGCCCAGAATATAGAGAAATGTGACAATATTCGTTAAAAAAAAGAAAATAAAATATTTTTGTGCCAGCAGGCGTCACTTCTAACTAAACTAGTGTCTCTGTGAGGTGTAGACTTCGCGAACATTTTTCTAAATGACTGAAATATAACTTTTTTTTACGTTTTCAACCCCACATCTCCGCCATATTGAAAAATTTCCAAAAACTGAATAGACAAAAAAAAAACGATATAAATAGTTATAGAACCTGCTCACAAAATTTCACTAGAATCTGTTGAGAAATGCGACCTGTACAGGAGAACACCCGGACAGACGCTGGCAGGACAGACAGACATACGAAAGCATCATAAGTATGTATTTTAAAATATATAAACATTCTATAAGTCGTCTGGTCACCATAATACAAGCTATGCTTAGTTTGGGGTAGATGGTGTTGTGTGCAATGTCCTCTAACAATTATTAATTTATTGAATACTTATGGTCGTAAAGTAAGATAACTCAGTTCAACTGAGCACGAACAAACTTCTACACCTACGCGGGTACTTTACAAAAATTCGATCATGTTCTAGCATTACTGGTCAGTAGTAAGTTCTTATCTAGAGGCTATCATTCATTTCATTTTCATTCATTCATTTCATTTCATTACAAAGACGCTTCCCGCTGTCTGTCTGTCCCTATGTATGCTTAGATCTTTAAAATTACGCAACGGATTTTGATGCGGTTTTTTATAATAGATGGAGTGATCAAGAGGAAGGATTATATGCATAATATAGTAGAGAAACACTGATTATTTTAGAGGTTTCTAATCACATTAGACATTCTGTAGTATATTTAGTATAAGCATTGCACCCGTGCGAAACCGGGGCGGGTCGCTAGTCCTATATAAAACAAAAAAGTATAATGTTGTATATCAGTTCCCATAACACAAGCCCTGCTTCATTGAGCCTAGATGATGCTGTGCTGTGCTGAAACATCCAGCATTATTTATTTAATACCTATTTCCGTTCTAATATTACAATTTAAGATGTCTCTGTATGTACAAGTATGTCAGAATAAGTAAGTAAAAATCGGGTTGCACTCCGGGAGTGCCGACAGAAGTGAAAACTTATTTTGGCGCGTTAGAGTTTAGTAATAAATCACTTCAAAATCAGTAATTATGGCGACTGCCAATCAAATACTGAACGAACACAGATGATGCAATATTTTTTCAGTAAACTTCTCCATACAAAAGTAGACTGTAAACATGTGAATTAATGTTTATAGTCAAATGGGGCGAGCGCGGCAGCCAGCTGCGTCTCGCCCCAGACGGTAACGGTGTCGTGAATCCAGAGGTTTTACAGTATCTAAAAATATTTGTACCGCGCTAAAAGAAGTTTTCACTTCAATAAGTAAGTCACGATTTTCGCAATTGAATTGTTGTAGTCACAGAGGACCCCGTTAGGAAACAGGTGTGATTTTATGTACAGGTACATATGTATGTCTCTGTACGTTTATTACGTTTTCAGCTAACCTGTATGGCGATTATGGAACTCTTGATACAATCCATGTCTATCATATTCGATTAGCAATAGGCATTATTTCATGGATTGGCATTACGTACGTTTAGTTTCTATCTCAGTTTCTATTCATATGACAGGTAGTCTTAGAATCAACATCAAATTTCCGTAATACCAATTCACCTATAGTAAATGCAAGCTGTTAGTATCAATGTTATGATAGTATCAGAGTTCCATAATCGCCCGGCTGATCTGAATGAGATTTGGTAAGGAGATATATTAATATATCGATTCCCTCCGCGGGAAAAACGTTTGTATCGAGTTTGGGTGTTTCTAATAATAATGTATGTAGTTACAAATAAGTTATGTAAGTAGTATATCAGTCATGTGGTACTCATAACACAAGCTCTGCTTACTTTAGGGCCGGATGATACTGGGTAAAATGTCCGGAATTATTTATTTATTTATTATTGTATCTAGCGGAAGGACATAGTTTACTTTTTATGTATATACAAGGCGTACTTAACCGCAGCAGCTGCAGCTTTAAAAATAAAATCATCCGTTAGTAGCCGATCTGCTGATTCTCTATAAAAATCTGAACGGAACGTTTCATTCTCATACAATAATTTACCGATAATACCTATTTACTGATAAAGAAATTAATAAATATTGGTGATCAATGCACACAACACCATCTAGCCCCAAACTAAGCATAGCTTGTATATCGTGTCCAGATCACTGATATAATACATACATACTTCATACTTTATACTTTATAACTTATGTTCATTGCACAAATGTTTACCCTGGGAGGAATTCGAACTTATAGCGCAAAAAGCAAAGATACTACCAGATGATAGCTCATATGAGCTGAGCATAAACATGATAATTACATATGAGTTAATTATTAAGTGTAGATATGTTATACTTAAGTCCTTAAACACAAACACACAATAATGTAGGTACCTAATGGCGAAATGTTATGAAAACAACAGAAAGAATGATGACCTCGTCGAGTGCCTTCCAAAACCCAACACGACTGTTATCGCATTATGATAAGATATCAGTCTTTAGACAAGAACCCGAAAGATAATTTCCACCGTTTTATCTAACAAATTCGTGCGTTCAACTTGAATTGTGGACACCTTGGTTCACGGCTATTAACTCTCACCTCGATGAGACGAGAATTAAGTATGTCGTCAGCGTAACTAAATAACTTCTTACCATTATACCATTTAAAAATATTTATTATCTTACCAATTTATTCTTAATAAAGATCTAACTAACCTAAGATATAACAATTTAATTTACCTTAAATAGTCGATCGTCTTTTGGGAAGATGGGATGACATATAGATAATTTGATTTATTTATTTATAATATAGTATCATAAAAGTACCCATGGAGTTTTTCTTTTACTTATATTTAAATTCCATATTTAGAATGTTTTTATAGTCATAATTTAAATAGTTTAAGCTGTTTTACTTTCCTTTGTTTTATGTTAAGTATATGCTGTCAATAAACAAAATCTTAATTTAATTTTAATTTTTTAATATAGTCTATGTCGCGGGCCGCTGATGGACAGATCAGCATAGGAATGCGACGGGTAGTAAAATAAAACTTAGGGAGGCCTACCCATCAGAGGGTGAAGACTGTGGATGTAGATAATGATGAAATAGAAAAATACCATGATTGATACTCTGGCCAATAAATTTAGTAATAAAACAATAAGCTAATTGTTTTAATGTTCAATTAAGAGAATATAAAAGAGACTCGATTATGGATGAATCATAGATAGGCACAAAAATGTAGAGAAACAGACCAGTTTCCTAAAAGCCTTGTAGCAGCGACCTTCCTATAAAAACAATCGCTTTGAGCCGTTCTGTTCTAGCCACATTATTATACCTACCTACATACTCGTAAAGACGTAAATATTGTATGTTGGCACTTATTTAAATAACTTTGATTTTTTTAAGCACTTACCAATGTTGATCTTTTACACACATAATGAACTAGGTGTATCCAACTGGAATTCCCACATGGAAATTACATGGAAATTCCATGGAAATACAAAATAGAAAAAGTGGGACTAGCGTTTTTTCCCATTCCCATTTCTATTGCGGTAAAAAAAAAGTCAATGAATTGAAATTTTACTTTCCCGTGCCTTTTTAAATTTATTTTTCTATAAGAACTATATAGCTCTCTTATTGAAAAAGTAAAAACAGATCGGAACCAGTTGGTTAGATAATGTTAGAGTATAGGTTGTACTAGACTGAAGACTGACAATCTACAGTGCAGGAGGCAAAGTTACTAAGCAAGCATTACAGCATGTAAAAGAGACTACCTACCTAGTACCTATGATCAGAATTTACCTCTTATGAACCTTAAAATTAAACGTGTAGACGCATTACATTATTATAAGTATTCTCTTTTGTGTAATGCGACAAATACAAGAAAGTTCTTGTATTTGTTTACCAACCAACAAAAACATCAATGCTAAAGTTGCATATTTTCAGAACAGACAATTCATCGCTCAACAACTGTTGGCTGGGCGTGATGGACTTGCCAACTAAAGAGACAAAATGTACAAGTGTTATAGATCATATATGTAACAATAATAGTGAACTGTGAACTCGAGCAACAACGAGCGGACCGCGAATCAAATACACCCTGATGAAGATTCTCTAAATGATTTGAAACAGTGTACCACCATCGACAATATAGGTAATCCGTGTTTTACCCGTGTTTATCAAAATAAATATGTAAGAAGTTATACTCTCTAAAGCGCGACATTTCCTTTTGTTAAAACACAAATGAAGACGACGCGATCAAATTATCTGAAATTCTGATTCTGAGCAATGAAAGACACATTAGCCAGAATCACACAAAAACTATTGATAGTCGGGAGTTTGCACGCTTTGACAATATTTTCAAAGTTACAAGAGATAAAGGTATTTTATCTAACTCCCTGCAATCAGTACCTAATCGTCTGGGATTATTATTACAATATAATATACTTACTTAATAATAAAGTATCGACCTACAAAACAAACTCGAAAACTGAAAACTTTAGTAAGAAAGCGTATCCCTGGATAGGTATGGTGTGATCACCTAGATCACATAAGACGTTACTAATGTAAAAATCGGCACAAGTACTCTAATTTGTACAGTAGGATATTTTGATGACGTAGGTAGCAAACAATTTAGATTAAGTAGGTGCTGAAGCCGAAGACACTATCATAATTCCCAGAGATCCTATTTTTTAATTTTAAAGGATCTAGTCAATTTTAAAACAGAATAAGTATTTACGTACTTAGTAACTTACAAGGTAAAATTATTTGCATTTGGCACAAAAAAGATGTTTATCTTGTAATTGTACAAGGAATGCAATTTTTGTTAATGCTACTCAAAATACACCACAAAAGGCATCCAAATAAGTATTTTTATTGTGTTATCGAACTTCAAGAGGATGTTGCAATCAAGCCTCGCTCGCTCATTTGCTAAGAATATTTCGGTATAGGTAGGTGTGCCACGTACAGGTGTACGAAACGAATGCTTTCTCACAGGCCTCAAGGCTATAAGCAGACAGTTGCGCGAACGAACATACCATTATGGGTAAGTAACACTAGGTAACACAACACGAATGGTTAAGCGGTAGGTATATGTATGTATAGTACAAATATTATGTATAACTTGTAACTCCCCAATTGCTATATTACGACCATTTTACATAAGTAAATAAATGCAGAATAAGACTAGCAGTCAGATCAGAAGCTTCACTACAGAAGAGATGTCAGAAACTTTATAAAATTCGATACAATCGTTTCAGAAAGGCAAATTGACGCATTTTGGTCCAGTGGTATAGATTTTCCGTGTTTTAAATATATTAGTCAAATGCATAAAACAGGGAAAAGAGTCTATAGAGAACTGTTGACTTCCTTTATCAAGAGCTTATTAGTGATATCTACAAGCATAGTAAATTATTTATATTTTAAATTTCGTATGTTGGTACCTACGTTCGTGGATTTTAAAGACTTGCGTAGATATAGCTACACATCAAAGCTACAAAGATCTTGTGAGCCAGCTGACCGATTTACGTCATCGAACTATTCGGACAGAATTCAGACAATCGTAAAATGTGAATTTTTAGCCGTTTGTTTGGGCGAACATGGTGATGATGTACATGCTGGCGTAAACAACGACCCAGACAAACTTTGAGCGACGAAAGGTAATGCTCCAAATAATGCAAACTACTAATAAATTGAGGTTCGTTACGACAAAAACTTCCTCTCTCAATTTAAATCTCCAAAATAACACGCAGCTAATTTGAGATTCTGACGAAGAAACCCCACAATATTCAAGGAAGTCGCCCGCGCTGTGCTATTACTTGTGACTTGAACATCAATATTTTCGTCTACTGAAACTGTACGTAACACCCACATAATTTGATTAATTACTACTGCTGGTAATAAACTAGAATTACAGTGCATGTACTCACGTGAGTAATAGGTACAATGTTTAGTGAGATTTGTGGTAGGTACCAAAATAAGAACAAAGAGTGCGCGCGCAAGTAATGGCAAGATAAAACAATAATTTCATTCTTATCTGCCTGGCAATGATGAGTGGAGCGCGGGCAAAGCATTCCGCTTTATTAGGAAACCACGTATTAAGCGCCTCGGTGTGGGCCCACGTGCCACCTCCGTGCCCTCTTGCGATTGTACTTCTGTGCTCCATGTATGACCAAATGTGTAGTGTGAACCACATACGTCAAACAATACTAGGTACATGTTCTCAGGTACACCTTATGTTACGAACAAAATATTCTAGCTAGATGTGGTTTGGTTGCCATGCCACTTGCCGGGCCAAATCATCTGCGTAGATCGCCTCCACGCTGCCAAACCATTGCCCAGATGATACGACTATTGGACAGCTTTCTAATTCTAAATGGACAATTTGTATATAAGGATGCTCACATGTATTAAAATAAATCAAAATATTTGTTACATCGATATTTTAATTTCATCGTATTTTTATGGAAGATCAATACATGATGACAATTACTGAAAACTGACTTTATACACTTGAACTTCAATGCTATAGGCACTCATAATAGATCTAGACGTGAACATTTTAATATTAATACGCACAGATTATAATATAAAAAGACGACTTTTCGCAAATACACTCACTGTCACACCAATGTTTAATATCCAAAATGGATTTAAAATGTTCACATTAGAATGTCCATATTGTGTTGATGAGCGAGGTGTAAAGCTTAAGGATTAAAGGCATCCTTGCAAAACCAGGCATCTCCCTCCAGGACTATACCAGGGACACTATTACTCCAGCTAAACTATATACAATGATTGCCAAGGATATGATTGCCAAGGATATGATTATATGAAAAACCTTAATTTTATATAACATTTTTGTAATTTTACTAGTAAACTGATAATTTACCCATTACACTGTTTTTAATAAAGCAATGCAAATGTTTGAAATATTGTAAGTACCTCCTTATATATTTATTTTATGAAACAATGTCCAAGTGGTAAATGTCAATCTCTACAAAACAAGTTTAACCTATACACAATACACATAGCAATGATTTCTCATAGAAAAACTCATCAAGCAATCATCCATAACAAAAGGTTGTGATACTCTGAGAGAATCATTAAAGCAGTTTGTTGGTTTTTGTTCTAAATCTCTCCCGATACACCTCAATTTACTTCCACTATGCTACAGATTATAATGATCTTTACAACTTTTAACTCTACATAAATGTTATCTAAACCAGTCACACTTGCATTTTATATTACCTTCATAAATATTTAACCTCTGAATCTTAACCAGTACTGTAAGAAATGACTAGCTACTTTTTATGAAAACCACATTGGTTGCGATTATACCTACTACCCGAATTCAAGCAACATGGTCAATAATATTTGATTGTTATAAAAATTTGCAAAGCTCTATAATTTCTTAAAGTTTTTCTAATGATTCCTTATCTATTTAGAATAAAACATTTAAGGTGACAAGAAATACTTGATTGATATCTTTAAGTAAAATAAAATTAGGAAAATATGTATTTAGATATCAGCACCGGTTTTGATTTTACCACATTATGATAGTTTAGTTATATTGACCCACATGCATAAAAATGATATAAAATTATGGCACCAATTAAAACTTAAAAATATAGAACCAAATACTTGCGTGAGATGATATTAATAATTCACCAGCGAGACATTGTTTCATTGACAGAATAGCAGTGTTTAGTGTGATCAAACCTTGATAGATGTACAAATTTATTTAAGATATTACTTACATAATACAATTTTGTTTTAAATTTGTTTATAATTAGATATTATAGAATCAAATGACATACAATGCACAAATTCACAAATGACACTAGGTATTTTGTTACAAACAATTTGATATGATTTTACACATTTACTATCACTTAATTTTTCAAATATGATTTATTAGGATAATTTCTAAAGGCAACTAGCCGCAAAAGGCTCTGTAAGTTAATACTATACCTTTAAAATGAATGTGCAAGGGTACACAGGCTTCCCTAACTTTGATCGCCAACCTAACAGCTATAACCACAAATGCTCACAATGTCCACAATGTAAAATGCACTACGAATTTCTAGATAATTATTTGTACAGCTTGGATTCAAAGTCCTACATCTAATTAGCTAACAAACTTTATAGTAAACATTGCCAAAATATCATTGCAGTAATTGCTTACTTACTTATGTACTTCAAACTGTGATGCAACTGGTTCCAAATCAATTTATTACATTTGATTTGTTGCATAGCTTATTGATAACATCAGTCTCAATTACAAGATATAGCCACAAAATTGGCCTGACATATGATCCATAAAAAACAATTTCAAACATATTCCTATTACAATTGAAACATGTTATATTTAAGGTATACTTTCTATAAAAATTCTCTCATGATTTTATTTGTGCAGAATTACATCAATTCAAAATGCACTTACTAGAGTAGTAATATTACACACACATACAACATTTTTCACTAGAATAGGAATTTGTATAATAGAAAAACTGTAAATGTTATTGCTTTTAATAGAACTGATGTTAACAATAAGTTTTAAAGTGCTGGCATGAAGTGTACTTGTGATAATAAGACTGAAGTTTTATGTAAATACATGATTTTCGACTATCAAATAAAAATAACCTGGCTTAAAACTAGAAAATAAGGAACTAATGCATATTACACTTAATTAAATGAACCCCTCACATCAGATCACAAACACATAAGGTCAAATTGCACAAGTGAACACGACTACCTACATGAATACATATACAATAAATTAATCTCTTTAATAGGTATTTGATGTAATTATACTCCCTAGATAAAAATATCAACTGAAACAACAATAATAACTATAAAATAAAACCAATAACGAAATGTCAATAACTAAACATACAACATTCCAAGAGAAGTAAGAGATGATTCAATAAATTCATCTGAAAATTCAATAATAAATTGGTGATTGCAATTCATCTAAATAGTGATTGTAGCGATATTAAAATGAAGCAGAACATAATGTAACAATGTTTGTAGATACCCAGGATTATTTACATGATGAAAATAATATACTGTTTTAGTACTCACCTTAAGGAAAATTAAGAGTAAATAGGTACCATATTAATTAACTTTGTAGGATAATCAGTAGTAACTTGATGTTTGAACATAATTAATAAGGTAAGGTAACTAGGTATCATTACATAGTAAACACAGGAATATCACCAGTACCGGGGACTGCTCCACTTTAACTATTAACTATGTCAATATTAAAGGGCACTAAGCAAATGAATGCCACCAAAATATCAGAAATTGGTTCTACGATCATCTTGCCTACTCTCCGATTGGCATGGTAACCAACCGACGGACGCTTAGTGTCTATGCTCACTCGAAGCCGCCGGCAAAGAGACGCACACGTCACCTCTCCACGACGCACTGTCACGGAAGATTCACTAATACAAAACACCTACTCACGGGAGCATCCGTTAGCAGGCACCAACTCGCAGCTCAGAACTCAGCAAACTCCTTCGCACACTTCTCGGTGGATGAAATACGTAACGCCTCCTCCTCGTAGTCGTCGAAGTTACTAGTGTCGCCGGGGCCCCGGCAGCGCGGGATAAACGGAGCTTCGATCTTTTTCTGGAACACTGAGATCCAGTCTGTGCTAGCAAACCATCTGTGGCCTTTGATATCGTTCACGCCGGCCTTTAGGTTCCCGTAGCGCTTGGTTAGGTCCACCTGGAGCAGGTTACGCAGGAGGTCCTTCAGATCCGAACCAAAGTGAGAGGGGAAACGAACCTTACCCGAAACAATCTTCTCGTAGATCTGGATCGGTTGGTCGGCGAAGAAGGGCGGGTAGCCAGCAGCCATCTCGTAAACTAGCACGCCAAGGGCCCACCAATCGACAGCCTTGTTGTAGCCCTTGGAGAGGATAATCTCTGGCGCCAGGTACTCTGGCGTGCCGCAAAGCGTCCACGTGCGCCCCTTGACGCGCTTTGCGAACCCGAAGTCTGTCACTTTGAGGTAACCTTGCGAGTCGATTAGCAGATTCTCGGGCTTGAGGTCCCGGTAGATGAGGTCGAGGTAATGCAGGTACTCGAAGGCCAGCACGATTTGCGCCGCGTAGAAGCGCGAGTGCGGTTCCGAGAAGCGGCCCACCTTGCGCAGGTGAGAGAACATCTCCCCTCCCGGGACGTACTCGAGCACCATGTATAGGTTCGAGTTGTCCTTGAAATGGAACTTGAGGCTCACCAGAAAAGGAAAGTTGATCGCCTGTAGGATTCGCTTTTCGTTTAACGTGTGCTCGACTTGCTTCAGCTTCACTACTTTTTGTTTGTCTAATATTTTCATAGCGTAATATTCTTTCGTCGGCTTATGTTGGACTATCATGACCCGGCCGAAAGATCCGGTGCCGAGGGTTTTTATCCGCTCGAAGTCGTTCAGTCCGGCGGTGTTGGTAGGATTCTTCTTCCATTTCTCCTCGAAGTCCTCCTTGGCCTGATCGAGAAACTCCTTGACGCTTTCGGCGGCGTCCACCTTCTTGTTGGCGGTGGTAGCATTGTTGCCCATGGCTCACTCCGCTAACTAGTCCGACACCTTAGATTTGCCGTTATAACTTATTAGTGCACAAATCGATGCCTGCTGTGCGACCGCGTAAGAATCGGGGCAGGTCAGCACAGACCGATTTGAAACGCGTACATTCTCTATTTTTGATGCACAGTCACACGTCACAAAATACACTCGTTGCAGACACTCATTGATACAATAATTCCTAGTAGGTATGTACGAAAACCACAAAAAATATTTGTCACATCCACAAGAAGAGAAATAAAATGGCTTCCCCGATACAGTTCTACAACCGGAGCCGGACTCGATCGACAGAGCGAGAGCGAGCGAGCGAGAGCGAACCGCTCTACAGTAGCAGAGGGGAAGACGGCGCGCGGCGGGCGGTGGCAACTTAAAATGTTGCCACTTTATAGTCAAATAAATCCTACCCTACCACCATCACAAAATTTATTGAAGAAACGAAACAACAAGGTTTAGCTTACGAATAATAATTCCTTTTTTTAGTGATATATTTGAATAAAGTACAAGTATAAAAATTATTTAATCAGAACAATGTACAATGTGTGCAGATAACTAAATACAACGATGAAACTGCAAAAGTTGTGAAAAACTGTGTAGCAGCCTCAACGCCCACCTTCTTAACCAATAGAGTAAAGTTCTGAATTGAACAAGTTATGTATTAACTAAAAAAATAAAAATGTGTTACTTATAATATAAATATAATGTACAGAATACATTGGTTAACAATACATACAGTGTTTAATTCTATGAATAAATCCCGCAGACGACGACGCAAGATAGCGTGTTTTTAGATTTATAACTTTTTGCTTTGTTTCATTAAAAAAAAATGAGAAGGCTTTAAGTAGTAAGTAGAGTAGGGAGTATAATGCTGGGTAGTGGAACTACCCAAGATTCTTATGGCACTGGCTGGCAGATTCGACAGTTCTCTGCAAAGCACTGGTGTCAGCATTAATTAACCCCTATGCGAGTCAATTTATTATATTCATGAAATAGAGACTACATTATTATAAAACTGACATAAATATACCCATCATCAATGTTTTAATTTAACATAATTTTCTAAATATGAGACATAAGGATTATTGTTGTCTGAATAAAATACATTTTAGGTATATTATTTATTTTATAAGATACCATAAACCAAAATTCATAAAATTGTTAGCGTTGAGCGTGATGGACTTGATGTCCTACTTAGGTATATATTAATGTGAGAGTGTGGATATTATAATCTATAAAAAAATGCTTAAAGGCCATTCTTGCATAACACAAATGTAAACAAATGGATAAAATAATTATATGGATACGTTAAGGCTTGCGTAACGTAAGTTTGATTTGGTTTCTATCTTTTAGTTTGTCCTTTCTTATATCACACATAGCTTTTGTGGAGATGTGATTAGCGACGGCATACTATACGTAAAAGAATAATAAAATATAATTAGTTGTTTACGGCATGTATATCCAGGTAATTTGCTGGTACTTTAAAGTTAAAGTTGAAAGTAATGACATTCGATCCAAAGGCATACCCAATGGATTTCCCAAAACTACGCATACCTACGCAAGTTTTTCCAAATCACCTCTCATACTTTTGCGTATTTGAAGGTTAACTAAACGTATGGATGCACAACCTAAACCTTATGTTTCACTTATCGTTTAGCGTTTGCGGTAAAAAACTTATCATGTCTAGTCTACCAATATGGTAGGATACTGAAGCTAAACCTGGCAACTTGTCTATTAATATCTCACAAAAATAATAGATGGTAGCACCAGTCTCCAACTATTAAATTATTTTAGTATGGACAAAGTAGGTACCTAGTATCCCTCCCTCGTAATAATCGAGGGTAAAATTTAATGATAAATAGGCCAAGTGCGTGTCGACCACGCAGAAAGAGGCTTCCAATACCGATGTGATACCTAAGGATATGAATAAAACTATGGTCAGATTTGGGTCAGATCCAAAACACTTCAACACTAATAAGTGTTGTCATAAGTCTAATCACAAAAAAATTGGTAGTAGGTACCTACCTAGGTAGGTATTTAGCTTTCGTATATTTTATGGTTTACAAAACAGGGTAGGTATTAGGTTGGATATAAAAATCTTGAGACTTACAGCTGTAATAATTTACAAATAAATAGGTACCTAGGTACCTACCTACTTACCTAGTTATCGAGTAATGTACACCTAAGTATTGGATGAGTAGGTTTTTTTCATAGAAGTTATTTTTTAGTTTAGGTAGGTAGATATTTATTTTGTTCTTATAAACCTACCGTACCTATGTTACCTAGTAGATATGTTTAGGTATGGTTTTGATATAAGTAGGTACCTAATGTACTCGTCAGTAGGAAAGTAGATAGTACAACGAAATAATATCGAAGTCCGACCCAAGCAAGTTGTGGCTGGAAATCACGAACCATTTTCAACTCTCTTTATAAAGATAGGTAGGGTAAAACACCCAGTAGTCAGCCTTTTAGTGGGTAATGAAATTTGTTTCAATTGTATTTTAAATATTATATAATATTAATAAAAACAATAGCTTTTCTCCAAAAGGTTATTTATTAGACTCACTAAAAAAATCAACAAAACATTTAAATTGTAATAGAATTATAAAAAAAAACAACATTAATTAAAATATGGCATTTTTTACCAGTGCTCAGCCTCATCCACAAGTCAGCCATGTCTTACCCTGTAGTCAGCCTCTTACTTATTTTTGCATATTTGGCTTCATCATCATCATATCAGCCTTTATGAAGTCCACTGCTGGACATAGGCCTCCCCAATAGATTTCCAGGAAGAACGTTTTTGAGCCCTCTTCATCCACCGACTTCCTGCGATCTTTACAATGTCGTCAGTCCATCGGGTGGGAGGGTCGTCCTACGCTTCGTTTTCCTGTCCTTGGTCGCCATTCGAGAACTTTTACTCCCCAACGGTTATCAGTTCTGCGAGCTATATGGCCTGCCCATTGCCACTTCAACTTGCAAACTTTGAGCGCTACGTTGGCGACTTTGGTTCTTTTACGGATTTCCTCGTTGCTGATTTTATCACGTAGTGAAACACCCAACACTGATCTCTCCATTGCACGTTGCGCGATTCTGAGCTTGTGTATGAGGCCAATAGTCAGCGACCAAGTTTCAGTTCCATATGTCATCACTGGCAACACGCACTGATTGTAGACCTTTGTCTTGAGGCTCTGCGGGATCTGTGACGAGAAGATGTGCCTTAAATTCCCGAACGCTGCCCATCCGAGTTGGCTGACCTCTTTGTCGAAGTTGGACTTGCCTCATCTGACCCATATCGACATAATGGTCCACAACTTCGATTATATAGCTCCCAACATATACCGGTACGGGTGCAACATGAGCATTTGACATGATGTTTGTCTTGCTCATGTTCATTTTAAGACCCACCTGTTGGGAGACGATGTTGAGGTCGCTGAGCATTGTGCCTAGGTCTTCCAGCGATTCTGCCATGAGGACTATATCGTCGGCAAATCGAATGTGAGTGAGGCGTTCGCCATTGATGTTGATACCATGTCTATGCCAGTACAAGAGCTTGAAAACATCCTCCAATGCAGAGGTGAACATTGCATAAGCGCAAAAAAATGAGTTTTTTTACGACACCACATTAGAAACCTCTAAAATTATCAGTGTATCTCTACTATATTATGCATGTTTTATACATATAAACCTTCCTCATGAATTACTCTATCTATTAAAAAAACCGCATCAAAATCCGTTGCATAGTTTTAAAGATCTAATCATAAATCGGGACAGACAGACAGCGGGAGGCGACTTTGTTTTATACTATGTAATGATGATATGCTTTCATCATGACTACTCTTTATGTATGCCTTAATTTTTTTTATTAACTCTGATTATAAGGGCTTTAAGGTGCTATTTCGTGAAACAGCTACAGACGGCTGATTACTGGATTTGTAGATCCATTGGTCGGCCCCTGACATGCAATTATGTTAGTATGCGGCTGACTACTGGTAACATACCCTTTTCGCCTTAGATGAGTTATGATCAAACTAATGAGCAAAATTGGGATTAATCGCTCCGTTAATTTGAGCTAAATATAAGAAAATTACGAAAAAACCAGTAGTCAGCCATATAAGGCTGAGCACTGGATCTTCATAAAAAAAATCGATACCCAGTAGTCGGCCTCCTAAATTACAGCTTTTAAAGCAAATAAATGCATGTAATAGTTAATTTTATCACATAATAATCATTAAATAGTAACACAGCATCCCAATCCCCCACAAATTACAACAAATAGACACATAAACTTACAGAAAACTCATACGTGTCTTAAGAAAAAAATTGTAACAGCAACACGCCCAGTCATGTCTGTGGCAGAGGTGAAAAGGAATGCGTGTAGCTCGCCAACCTGACATGTTATTGTTTCGTATGTGTGCGTAATAGCCAAAAAGAATACAGGGATTTGATTAAACGTAATTTTAAAGGTGAAAACCAATTTCAACACTATTTATAGGGATATAAAGTCCGTAAAGGCTGAGTACTGGTGCGGGGCTGACTACTGGGTGTTTTACCCTACCTACTTGGCTATATTTTATCAGTTGATCAACTTGGGAAGTGGTTATGTAGGTAATAAGGGTAGGTACCTACCTATATCTTATAAACACACTAGCTGACCCGGCCACGCGTTACTGTAGCTCAGTAGTTCTAATACGTTGAACCCATATACGCTAACCTCTAAAGTTATCAGTGTTTCTCTACTATAATATGTATGTATTATACATATAAACCTTCCTCTTGATTAATTCTATCTATTAAAAAAAACCTACGCTGTAGGTTGAGGGTTCGATTTCCTACCCGGAGAAACATTTGTGGGATGAACATACCTAGTTGATTGTTCTGTGTCTGGGTGTTATAAATTTGGTATAATACCTAAGTAGTTATGTATTTAAAAATATATAAGTATTCTATCAGTCATTCGTTCATATCACAATAATACAAGCTATGCTTAGTTTGGGGCTAGATGGTGTTGATGATATGATGGTAGATGGTGTATTGTCCACCAATATTTTTTATATATATATTTATTTATCAAGGTAGAGGGTGTAGGATAAGAATAATAATGGTCAATGACCCAACTCTGTCGTTTTTCCAGACTAAGTAACTGAAATTTCATAAACAATAAAAGGTATTCACCACGAATACTGCACTATATGGATATAGGTTAAGTTATAATCTACTAGCGACCCGCCCGGCTTCGCACGGGTGCAATACTGATACTAATTATACTACAGAATGGTTATCCCTAAGAGAAAGCGATATACCATCGCAGACTTTTTTGTAGACCTTTTGAGGGTGTACAATACTGTAGTACATTATTTTGATCTATCTCTACGGAGTTCAGCCAGCGTTTGCAATGTAAGCGCAAAAAAATGAGTTTATTTACGACACCACATAAGAAACCTCTAAAATTTTCAGTGTTTCTCTACTATATTATGCATGTTTTATATATATAAACCTTCCTCTTGAATTACTCTATCTATTAAAAAAAAAACAGTATCAAATTCCGTTGCATAGTTTTAAAGATCTAAGCATACAATGGGACAGACAGACAGCGGGAGGCGACTTTGTTTTACTACTTTGTTTTACTATGCTGCGGTCCCGGTACATACAGGCCCGCGCCAGACGTTGCCTCTACTGTCGACGCCTGTCGCGGCCCGTGCTGAGCATTCCCACGGCCGGGCGGTGCCGGCCGGCGCGGCGTGTGCTTTATTTCACATTTGATAAAAATCTAAAAGGAAGCAGAAGAAACTTTGCACGGCGTCATTGCTCATTGCACAAAACTAATCAAGTTAATATCCAAGATTGGCAATGTATTAATGCACGCACGTACTTACGTACGGCCGCAAACGAATAACTAACGTAACTATTTCAATAAAAGAGAAAGACGTTTGTGTATAAGAGTCACAAAACGTAAGTAAATGTTTATATAAGGTTAAGGTGTAGTGTGGTGTGCCTTTGATATGAGTATAAAAACGCGCCATGAAAGAAGCTGACGCATACTGAAGTCTTCATTTTGCATAGAACATTATTGTGTTCCCAAAACTTTTTACCGGAAAAGGACAGATTTCCCCGATAATAATGTAGAATAATTTTTTAATCGTCTACTAAGTTATAAAATTATAAATTTTAAAAACACAACAGGGGTTCCGGCCTTCTTTGCAAGCCCTGCACTAAGGAGAATTCAATAAAATGCCCTGATTAGTTTAGACGGTGAGTGTTAACATAACGAAGAGGGTCGCGCGCGTGCCTTTGATCACTGTTCAAAAACCGACAAGCGATGCCATGTGCGAACTTTGCCGAGGCGCGGCGATCTGCAGGGTTAAAAAGGCCACGTTGCACTATGAATTATGATTCTAATATGAATTACATTGCCGAGCCCAGCCGTCTCTTAACCTGCGGTCCCACGGCCTGTTATGTTAACTATTCTACAGGCCGCGTCAAAACATTGCCACGTTTGTCGAGGCCTGTCGCGGCCCGTGTCGACTGTCGAGCATTCGAGCACGGCGATGCCGTCGTGTCGGATATGGTCAGCGGCCAGATGTGGTTTTATTCAGTGGTAACATTTTGAAAAAAACCAATAAAAACATAGATAAAAAACGATGTTTGTGGATCCAACCAACCACCAACAACCAAAGCCAAACAAAGTGTGTTGTAATGTCAAAATCGGTTGACTGGTAATGTCCAAGGTTGGTTTGTTGCGTTTCGTGACGAACTTTGCGAGAGCCTGTGTTCAAGTATAAATCTATTGTCAGTAATGTCCCTTAGTAAAACTGCCATGCGCCCGCCATGCTAGCTACCGCAAGTAGGTAGGTATGTAGGTACCTACCTAATTATTCCAGTTGCTATGCTGGTTGCTTTGCTAGGCTCCGCGTCGCGCGCGCCGATCAGCGTGTGCGTGCGCGCGTCTCAGTTTTCAAGGCCGGGTTTTTTTCTATGGAACACACTCAAAACTGACCCTCTCTGTACTCTGTAGCTAAAATATGCTGTACGAGCAAACTCCAAAAAATAAGTAGGTATTGTTTTATGTTTATTACCTACCTACTTCTAAACATCGATTTTTATTGCATCTTGCATCGTGTTCTGTGTTCGTTCCACAGCCAAGTACCTACCTACCTACGACCAACGCACGCCCGATCGGGAAGTAAAATGTGTAGAGCGGGCAAGCCAAGCTGTTAGGCTGAGTCAGCAGCTTTACCTTGAAGAATCTCATGTCATGACTCTACCTTTGCTACCAACAGATGCGACATTAGTGGAATGAGTAATTCAGTATCCAGCTAGAATTACCTACCTCTAAGAATTATTTATTGAGCACGAGTAGTGTAGTTAGTGGTACTTATGATTAGAAGGCAGAGGGGATGTGCTACACTTCCCCTCTGCCTTCTAATTATAAGGTTCAGGGTTCAACTCCTGTCGTGACATCATGAGGAAATCTGCATTGTAGCTAGTCAGCTCTGCATGAGTAGAGTTTATCACTAAAGAATGAAGCACTGAAGTTCACTGAAGCTCAGATGAAAACGCCACTGCGGTTACCAATCCAGGTTAAGAACTCGCACAATTGCTTTTTATCTGATAATAAGTTAGAGCAGCAGCTGATAATAATTTACAATAGATGCAAAAGGCCTCTTATGCAAATATTCATATTTTCTAGGTATACAAGTAGGTAGGTACATAGTTATTTCATAGTTGATATTAGATAGATAGTAGATATTACGGAAAATAATGGTAGTTTTTATTGCATGGAAACACTGTTTTCCCCTAGATATTTCAAGGTTATTTATAACTGAACCTCTCGTTCTTATAGTCGTCTCTTTCTATCTTCAGACTTTTCATATAAGGTATCACACTTGGTGAAGACGTATACGCGCGAACTTCACGCCAATCATGGAATAACGCGCGCATTTCTGCTTCCCTCCCTCCTTCCCTCGCTGTCCTTCCTTCCGTCCGTCCGTCAGTCATTTCATTTGAACGTCGGTGTTTGTGTGAATAACATTGTGCTACCTGATCAAGTGCGTTGCACGTGCCCATTACAAATAAATAATTACAACTTTGCATTTAAGTTTTTAAATATAACAATGGCAGACGCAGCCGAAAACAAGTAAGTGTTTTTAAGTCATAACACAATTCTCCGGAAGTTTTGTTTGACATTAAATTTTTGGCGGCTTCGCTAACGTGATCAAAATGGCTTCCTATTTCTTGAGTGTAGTACTTAATTACGAATAATAACTTAAATATGATAAGTGTAAACATCAAGAGCGTTTAAATAGCCAACTTGTAGAAAATATTGTTTTGAAAACAAACTTACCTACCTACCTAGCACGATAGTTTGATGACGTTAGAGATGCCGACTTTGGTACACGCGGGAAAACTTGCGAATCTAAAATCCCGGTGTTCTAATTTGCGTACTTACAAAAGTAGATTAAATATTGTTACTTATTTAGTTTATAATTATACTTTGCTTTTGTACATATTTTATACTGTCGAATCGAAGCTAAAAGCACGCCGCGATGAGCGCGGGTTTCTTGTTTTATCCAAGATGGCGCTAGGTGCGCAGCGTGCCGGCGCGCTAAATAGCGTAGCGTCCGGTCCTTTACGTTGCGCGCGTTTTTTCAAATTCACGGTCTCGCTTTTAATTAGCATGTGACGGAAAATCGGTTAAAAGAGTTAATAAACCCTGCCTGCGGCACGGTCGGCCAGTTCAGCAAATGTTGTCATTGGTTATTTTAAGTCCATCGAAATATAATTCATTAAGCGAAGTCAATCGCGATTACGTCGCGCTGTGTGGAAACTTTCTCACATGCAGGCAGTCTTGCGCAATGAAACAGAGCCACTTGTTTTTGTTCCGGCAGACTTTTCCTTTTACGCTGTAGTTAGGTAGGTAGGTACACCGGCCTACTTAGCCGGTGAGCATTGGCCGGGAAACTGTTGCATTGTTATATTCCGATACTATCTCGCAGCGCTTGGCACGCATTTAGGTAGGCCTACAGATATCGAGAACATGACATTTCATAATCAGGCTCGCTAGGGGTAATACCCACCTACTACGCAAGTTCGTCGGGAACATCAGCCCATCAGCATATATAATGAAGGTTTTTGATAAATACACATGTAACTAATCTAATAACCTGGGTAAGAAATTTGAATAAGTATTGGATTCTCCCGATCTCGTATTTTATTCATGTACCTTTTATAGTACAAATTCTCCCAAAGTTCAATGACTTTAAAACCAATTTTTTTAGAATGTGAACTGACCTCATTTCTTATCTACCTGGCATTTTATTATGTGCATTGCTCATGCATGGTGTAGGTAAGTACTTCCACCTTTGCTTATCGGTAATGATCCTTACAGGGAAGTTGTCGCAGAGGAAGTCACCTCCACTGAAGCAGTAAAGGAATCCCCTGTCAAGAAATCCCCCACGAAGAAGGCAGAGGCTGAAAGTAATGGCAAGGAGGAGAATGGTAGTGGTGACACCCCAGAAAAGGAGGCACCTGCAGAAAACGGGGATGCAGAAGAAAGCAACGATGCCACTGAAAATGGTGATGCCACAGAAAACGGAGATGCCACAGGTTTGTCCAAAACACTTATTAATAGGCCTGTTCTAGATAGGTGTCTGTCCTGATAAAACATATCAACTGTTATCTTGTGTAAATATTATACAGTGAGAATTTGCATCACAACTGTCAGATTAAAGATGTTACTATCCTTACAATATTAGGGTTATGTTTTTTGGTACCCAGTATATAAACATATTATATTATATTGCAGAAAAGAAAGAGTCTGCTGTGAAGAGGAAATCCGTGCCTGCAGACAATGGTGATGCGGCTGATAAAACCACACCTGAGAAAAAGGCGAAAGTCACAGAGGAAGTGGCCCCCGCAGAAAAAGAAGCAGCTGCCTAAACCTTACCCCATTCTACAGAGCTTGGTTTACTGCAATGCATCAATGTAATTCACTAGAGCTCAACTCTCACATATCTCCGACACAAACACAGCCACTCCAATAGATTTTATACGCATAGACCTATTAACATAATACATTTTTAGGATTTGAGCTCTATTGTGACCGTAGTTTAGGTTAATACTTTGTATTAAATCTTACCTGTGAAGTACCTGTAAATTGTAAATTTAATGTTACTGCCAGTGGTGACTGATGTGTGCATCGCAGTGAACTGAACAAGTACAGTTGGTTTGATGTTATATGCTGTTATTGTGTATTTGTGTCTACTCTAACAGACTCACTATGGGTTAATGAATTGATAGAGAAACCTGTATCGGTAAACAATTCCAGTGGGTATACTGCCAAAGGATTCACAGTGTGTGAAATCAATTCACGATCCGTTCTGTGAACGACGCGTTTTGTATAACAGCTTCTGAAAACAAGGATTTTAGATTATACTAAGGTAATTAAAATGTTTAGATGATAATTCAGTTGTAAATTTAAGTTAGCCTGTAAACGTCGCACATAATTCATAGGCATTTTTACTTAACCATTTAAACATTCCTTTGATATTTGGTTATGGATTACAATGTGGATCTTGTTGCCCCCTTGTAAGTTTGTGTCTGCATTAACATAGCATTTCACTACCTTTATAAACTAGTAAAAAGCTGACAATCTTATGAGGCTGATTCATTCTGTTCAAACAGTCATTCACATTGTAACACTAATTTTAAGATTTGGAATTTTATTAAAGTTCAAAGTTGACAAATAAGGTGATAGTTCATTATTGACATTCTAACTTTGTGTGCTCTTTTTTGTTTGTAATTCTATGGACATCTTTATATTTTTTCTTATAACCTGTTTTTCTAATTTATTTTCTTTATGTGATAGATAACAGACCTCGAATATAAGATAGTTAACCAGTGGAAACGAATCTTCAAAACTTATTCTACGGAATTAACAATTTGTATCACTTGTGTTCCTGAACTAAGATATATCTTTGTATTAACTTTTTCTCAAACAATTTTGATTTCTTATTTGATTTAAAAGTACATTAAGTACATTAGATTTACGTAGAGTGTACAGTGTAACACTTGTTCCAGTTATGGAGTTCAGTGTTTGTAAAACATTTCTAGCAATAAAATAGTCCAATCCAACCACCATTGTATTCATTTATTCTTAAATCACTTTTCACTGCAGGTTAGTTGGAAGCGCTCCTAACATAGGTGGTATAGTCGTTCCTAACAGATCAAAGAAACAAGGAGCTTTAATCCTTTCACCACACTGGTTAGAAATAACTAGTGACACGATAAGAAGAAAAAGAACGAAACAACTGCGAGTATGGGTGACCGTGACCGCGGTGACATTTTCATTTGAGAGCTTCCGTGCTTCGGAGCGCACGTTAACAACTATTGTAAATTAAGCCTTTGGTTGGATGGCCTTAGTTCGACAACGATTTCTTTAACCACTTCATAAAAAAAATGATTTTCTAATATCTTAAGTAATTGGGTACAAAGTGGTTCACCATGTAGGTGCTAAACTGCCATCGCCGCTACATCTATTCACGATAATGTAAGTGTGTTATAGGGGTGTTTTGATCCATTTCAAATAGCGGCATTTTTTATTTAATTTACACGGGTTTTTATAATAAAAGCTACATACTAAAAGTCTAAGTTAGGTTAGTCAGGTGGTCATTCGTCCTGCTGAGTCTACTTCTGAGATACAATGAATCTTCAAATATTAGTATTGTGTATACCTACATAACTAAGTAGGAAACATGGGAATTCCTGAAATCGGAACACGCTGTTTATTAATCTAGGGAGAAAGGTAAGTGCCTACTTAGTTAACTGAAAGGGAAAGGTAGCCGATGAGCCTGGCGTGCCTAGTCATAACAGGTTGTACGAGTACGTTCAAATAAATATTAGTGATGAGTAGTCAAAGGTAAATAGACGAGGGCATCGCAAGGTCAGGCATCGCCGTGGTTACACTACACCACAAACAGGCAGAGGGGTGAGATACCAACAGTCCCTCAGTCGTCGGCGAACGTGCTACCGACGTGAGTCTATGTGAAGATGGTCCGTGACATAGTTTCGACGGTTACGACTCTTCTATTTTTCGTTTCCGGAACTTTTTCTCAGACTACGCAAAACATAAACGTTTGTAAGTACCTACCTAGCAGTGGTAATAGCAAGATAACGTAACATTCGCTCGAATCGCATAAAGTACCTACCTGTTACGAACTGTTTTCGTTTACGCATGAGGGCTCAAGCTTGGCGGGTTTTGAACGCTTCAATCTTGGAATATTCATTAATTTCATTATCCACGTTAATTAGTAGACTATTTGAATTCAAATGACTGGCGGTTGGGTAACAACAGCAGTGAGAACAGCTAGGTATTTTACCTAGATTAGTCAAAAGGATAAAAATGACATGTTTTCAGTGTTGATCAACGAAGAGAATAATGCGCTAGCAGAGAAGGCTTTCGAGGTTGCAAAAGAGTATGTGAGACGTAACCCTAGTTTAGGACTTGCTGTGGAGCCTACCATCGTGGTTGGCAATCGGTCTGATGCCAAAGCCTTCTTGGAGAATGGTAGAATTATATTTTGATAACACGAATAAAATGCTTAAGTACCATCATCACCCATTATCATTTCTAAATACTCTTAATTTCATTGAATGAGATACAAAATCAAGCCATCTACATCTACTTACAGTTGCTTTTTACATTAAGCGAAAGTGCTAAGTCATAGCAGCATAGCATTGCGTGCATTCGCATCAAACTATATTTTCATCACTTGACCATCAAATCCATTTTACTAAACCGTTTGTTTTGCAAATCAGTTTGCAGAAAGTACAACGACATGCTCTCGGCGAAAAAGACTCCTCACGTAGTATTGGACTTTACAATGACCGGAGTTGGCTCAGAGACTGTAAAGTCCTTCACAGCAGCGCTGGGTCTTGCCACTATCTCGGGTTCATTCGGCCAATCCGGGGATTTGAGGCAGTGGCGTAATCTGAACGCGAACCAAACCAAGTTTCTTCTGCAAGTCATGCCACCAGCAGACATTCTACCAGAGTCCATAAGAGCGATTGTTTCAAAGCAAGAGATCACCAACGCTGCGGTTATTTTTGACGAGTTCTTTGGTTTGTGCCATTATTTTACAATATATTTAATTATTTCTTAGCACACAGGTTACAGAAACATAAAACATCAAGATAGGTAAAACCCGCATCGGTTCGTGTCGTCAGCGATATTCCCTCGACCGTTATCACGCACCAGTTAACAACAATGTTATTAAAGCCGTTTGTTTACAGTTATGGACCATAAGTACAAGTCTTTACTCCAAAACATACCTACTCGGCACGTAATAACTCCCGTGAAGAGTTTCAACAAGGACGATATAAAGACTCAGTTGCGGAGTTTGAGAGAGCTGGATATAGTCAACTTCTTCGTGATTGGCAGTCTGAGGACGATCAAAAATGTATTGGACGCAGCAGATGAGAACCAATACTTCGGAAGGAAGACTGCCTGGTTCGCACTGTCTTTGGACAAAGGAGACATCAGTTGCGGATGCAAAGACGCGACTATAGTGTACATGAGACCCACACCAGATGCCAAGAGCAGAGACCGTTTGGGAAAGATCAAGACAACATATAGCATGAACGGCGAACCAGAAATTACGTCCGCGTTTTACTTTGACCTGTCCCTCCGGACATTTTTAGCCATCAAGTAATAACCTTTGCTATTCCAGTGCTAGCGCTCTCATTTCTAGTGCATTATACGTGGTTCCTCTATTTATAGCTGGGCTTATTCCATGAGAGTTCACGTTTATGAATTTCCAGATCCCTGCTGGACTCTGGCAAGTGGCCAAACGACATGAAATATATTACATGTGACGACTACGACGGCAAGAATACACCTAACAGGACCTTGGATCTCAAATCTGCATTTCAAGAGGTGTGTTCGATTTAACAAATAAATAAAGATGGTTGTTTTTTTTTAATTTATATTATACTGCCAATAACTTACCAGATCTCGCAAATAGCGTATGAAAATAGATCTGGATGAGGGTTCGTCTGTTCCAGGTAAAGGAAACTCCTACGTATGCACCTATATTTATTCCCCAAGATGACCCGATGAACGGTCGGAGCTACATGGAGTTTAGTATGGACCTGTCGGCGGTGACAGTCAAGGATGGTGCCTCTATAGGCAGTAAGGCCTTGGGGACATGGAAAGCAGGCCTCTCCAACCCACTGTCTTTGACTGACCCTGGCAACATGAGCGAATTCTCCGCGCAACTCGTCTACAGAATCATCACGGTTGAGGTAAATGAACTCTCGACATTGTTTAAAATTCAGTTGGCAACTTGATAAAATTTAGTTTGCTCAACCGCAATCTGTTCAAACAACTTCTCAACTTTCGTTGTCTGAACATTTGATATGAAAACTGCGCTGTTTTTGTTGTAGCAAGAACCTTTTATAATTAGAGATGACGATGCACCTAAAGGATTCAAAGGTTATTGCATAGATCTAATAGAAGAGATAAGACAGATAGTAAAGTTTGACTACGAAATAACGTTGTCACCCGATGGTAACTTCGGCACGATGGATGAGAATGGGAATTGGAACGGGATTATAAAGGAGCTAATCGAAAAGAGGGCGGATATCGGCTTGACTTCGCTGTCTGTCATGGCCGAAAGGGAGAATGTCGTGGACTTCACTGTGCCTTACTATGACTTGGTCGGCATAACAATTATGATGAAGCTTCCCCGAAATCCGACGTCTTTATTCAAATTTCTAACAGTACTGGAGAATGACGTGTGGCTATCTATACTGGGCGCATACTTCTTTACCAGGTAAGCGAGTAGGTAAAGTAAAACTGTGACCTCACTCGACTGTTGCAGAAACTTGTTTCTTCACCTTGCCGGTGAATTGATGCCGGTACGGACCGCCGTTACAATTTCCGAATTGTTTACGATCCTCGTGTCTCTTTCCACTATTGGCTATTAAAGTAAGACAGAAAACTAAATGATACAAACGTATTTTTTGAAACAAGAATTTTAATATCTCCGGTGGCGTGCCGGTTGGGGAAAATGGGGTAATCGGAAATCGCGCCATGACATTTCGACATTATTCCGATACATGGCGGTCGATGGCAGTGTCCACCTGCTTCGATTTTATTTCTTATCTGATTTTGTGGAACGAGGTCGAGCGACGGCACTATGTATACACCTATCTACTATTATAACTAATACCTACACTCACACGTGTCAAGGGAAATAAACGGCCATTAGAAACTGTTGACCGCTGTGATTACTCATTGCTTATTTTAGGTAGATACCTAAACATTTTATTGTAACTTTGTGGTGTAGTTTTTAGCAGTGTATAACGCGATCATCGTCCAAATTGGAAGTTATGAATGCTTAATGATATCTAGTAGCCCTACAACTCCATCACTTACGCTTGTACGTGTAGGTATTGTAGGTACGTGTATTGGACGTACTTGTACGTACGCTGGGACATGGACACTAACAACTCGTGTATTAAGCTTGCATGAATGTTTGCCTTTATGGTTAAAGATATTTATTTCTCAAAGAACAAGGTTCACATTTAGAGAATATTTGACTACAATGTATGTACATTAAGTACTGGTTTGGGTCCAGTGTTATAACAGTTTCATTACTACTTATTTAAAAACTATATAAGATATGTCATGTTACAAAATTACGTGATTATAAATTATGTTGACGACCTCTGTAGCACAGTGGGCTATGGTCCGGCTGAAACGCAGAAGCTTGCGGGTTCGATTCCCGCCGCGGGACAAATGTTTGTATGATCTGCAAGTATTTGTGTCGGGTCTGGGTGTTTCTATGTATAATATGTATGTGATGATGCTGTGTGAAATGTCCGGGATTATTTATTTTATTATTTATTTATAGAGGTGTTTTTGAGGTGTTTTACAGTATATAATTTTTTAAGTTTTTTTAAATGAATATTTGGTAATTATCTCTTCTATCCTTTCTCTTTGGTATCTTGGTATATACTCAATAGATTACTCTGCAAACGGTTGGACCTTTGTAATTTATTGAAAATCCTAAGTACAGGTAGTGATCCTGCTACCTGTAATCTGAATAAATTCTAACACGCGAGCAATTCAGTCGCTACATAATATATATGTTTTGTCCTGTGAGCTACACTATCGCTACAAAACAACCATTGGGAAGGTGCAACATACCAGAAATAACGGAAACCAACCCGAAACCTTACAACATTTTATGAGATCATATTTCTAACAAATTCTATATTTTATGATAATTTATAGTCCACTTGGCTTGTATTTAGTTTGGCGAGCAAAGCTAAACAAAATCGCGGGCATAGCATTTCATAGAATAAACTTGAGTAGGTAATTGTTGTAGCTGTAGTTGAGATTCTTAAGTAGGTATGTTATGAAAGCTAATGAAAGCCTTTTTGTGCTAATTGCTAAATAACTATAGGTAACTCATATTTAGACTTAACACTTAACTCCAATAGCTGATATATTTGGTCATAATATCCCTGACAACAGTGAGCTTGTTTTAATTTGACTATCCTTAATAAATATACGAGACTTGTTACCATTTTAGTTTCCTCATGTGGGTGTTCGATAAATGGAGTCCATATAGCTATCAAAACAATCGCGAGAAGTACAGAGACGACGAAGAAAAACGAGAGTTTACTTTGAAGGAGTGTCTTTGGTTTTGCATGACGTCACTCACCCCCCAAGGAGGCGGGGAGGCACCCAAGAATCTGTCCGGAAGGCTGCTTGCGGCTACGTGGTGGCTTTTTGGGTGAGGGCATGTAATGTGTTTGTATTTGATTAATTGGAGGGTGGTGTATGGTATGGAGTTTGCCTGAGGCCATGAAGCGGTAGCGACTGAGTACTTTCTCTGTACAGATACTTACTTAAATAGTATAATAGCATAGTGGTGGCAATTCGGTTGGTTAATTTCTAAAATTTACAACCTTTAACGACCTCTGTGCCGCAGTGGGCTAATGTCCGGCTGAGACGCAGAAGGTTGCGGGTTCGATTCCCGCCGCGGGACAAATGTTTGTATGATCTGCAAGTATTTGTCTCGGGTTTGGGTGTTTCTATGTATAATATGTATGTATTTACAAAAAAAAGTATATAAGTAGTAGGTATATCAGTCATGTGGTACCCATGACACAAGCTCTGCTTACTTTGGGGCCAGATGTTGCTGTGTGAAATGTTTGATTATTTATTATTGTATTATTTATTAAAATTAGGAATTGTCTAAAATATATTTTAGTTCGTCATAGCATTTGTAAAACCTATTCGGTTGGTACCATCTAACTAGATTAGGAACGCTTAAATTAGATAAAATTAAATTAGGATAAGTTGGTAACAGCAGAATACCAAATTTCATTTGACACTTCTAAACCTAATTTTAGCTAAAATTAGTTAGGTTGGTGCCAACAGAATTGAGGCCATTTAAACCAATGACTGATCTGTAATTGCTGGCGAGAACGCACTCCTGTAATAGTTCTCGCTGCGATAAGAGCTGTCCAACATACTGAATCCAATGCGTAGCTCTGACTAATTTCCGTATACACCTTCATTATTTTTCTTTTAATGACGCATATAATATTAACATAAAACGAAAACGTTAAACAACACACACATTCATAACTGCTGCTGCTGCTGCTGCTGCTCCATGGAGCAAGTACGGCCATTGGGCTGTTTGTGACCTCTTAACACTCAAAGCAAACAGAGTGTAAGTTCAATTGTGTATCTGTTTATGTGTGTGTCTGTTTGTGACATTGTAGCTTCTAAACGGATGAACCGATTGTAGTTAAATAACTTATCGACCGTGTTCTTAGCTATTTAAAAACAGTATTTGCAGATATTCAACTCTTGAAAGATTGAACACAAGGCAATACAGCTGTGCCTTTCAGGTTCATCATTATCGCGTCATACACCGCCAACTTGGCTGCATTCCTGACAGTATCCCGTCTCGACACCCCTATCGAGTCGCTGGACGATTTGTCCAAGCAGTACAAGATTCAGTACGCGCCGCTCAACGGAACCGCTGCTATGACTTATTTCGAAAGGATGGCTCATATTGAAGTAAGGTTTTATGAGTGAGTACCAGAACCACTGTTATTACTTAATGAAACATACATGACTTTTTTACTTAAAAAACAGGAGCTTTGAAATTGGTTGTATTGTTTAAATGGTTGTTACCTTAATAAATCATTTATGAACCGATTTGAAAAAATAATGTGTGTGAAAGGATAATGTACTTACCGATTGGTCCCATACAAAATTTCATCAAAATCGGTTCCGTTGTTAGATTTTAAATCAAAATAACTGGAAAAATTATGTCATAAATTATGAAAAATATGTCGAAATTTCGTATTTTTATATAAATGAAGTCGCTTTTCTTTTTAGTTTTTAAAAAGTACTTAATTATTACACGAAAATCTATATGCACATGCACCTACTGAGGATCGACTTAAGAAGTACGAGTAGGTGCCCTACCAGTACCTTTCTGTGATTTATGAATGATACATGCATGGCTTTTGATGACAATCTTTAAATATACGTATTCTAAGGAACAAATGATTAATGCCCGTTTTCACTATCTCTAGGAGGATTCCCAAATAATAAGAAATAGTCTGAGCAAAAAATGTTTCGCCAACCGTTAGGCGCTATATAAAGTAACAACTCTGATTGGGCAGTGCGTATTGCTAGCCAACTTGTGAATGTCCTTGTATACAACTCATAAACCGACAGAAGTGATGAGAATTAATAACCGTTACTGAAAACCATCTTTAGGATACTTACTAGTAAATCTATGTTGAAAACCGACACGAGTCATGTAGTAATTATGATACAAAGCGACTAGTAAAAACGTCTTAGCTGCTGAAATTGTAAAACATCTTTCCCTTTTAACCGACCTCAAAAAAGGAGGAGGTTCTCAATTAGTCGGAATATTTTTTTTTATTTTAAAGACGCCTGAACCGATTTGGAAAATATTTCAAAGGGTGGCATTTACATTTTATCGAAATCGATAGAGGGGTTTTAATAAAATAAATAAAAATCTGAAAATTGTATACGTCGCGTCGATGATATTTTTTAAATACATCAAGTCGGGTTTTTGGTTTTGGTTGTTTTTTTTAGTTTTTAAAGCGTAGTTATTTATATACATGAAGCCGGTTGTCTTTTTAGTTTTTAAAACGTAATTATAATTAATTACTAGAGTTCAGAATGAATCGTAACTCTTTATCGTGTTACTAGCTATAGTACTATATATACTATATACTAGCCGAACCAGTGTGGTGAAAGGACTTAAGTGCAGCTCAGAGGCTGCTTTCGTGCACTAGACACTGTATCTAACATTATCTCTGTAAAAATATATTATGCTAGTTCTGAATAATGAGTTTTAGTTTTTGTATGCTATGATTACAATCTACACGGGCAATTTTGGGTGTAAAATTGCTCGGCAACTCTGTATAAATCAATCTAGAAAAATTAGTTTCCCTAAATTGCTCTATATCGTATGGTGTTGCGGTATCTCATACAATTGCTGCAGTCAATTGTTTGATTGGGCATGTCATGCGAAGGGAATAAATGTCATGTTACATGAAAGGATAAAGAAAAGATTGGTAGACTGTAAAAGTGTGTGTAAGAACTGTGTCCTTACTTAGAAACCGTGTCTCAACTTCTGTCAAAAGTTAACCACTGTTTAAAATAGTTTCATCACTTATTGTAAGATAGTGTGTAGATAGTGACAGGGCGAATCTTATTCAGTGTTTAGGGAGTGTTCAAGTTGAGACGCGTTTATATGTAATGATATGTGTAAGAAATAAGTGATAACTGCGATAACTGAGACAACGCCGACGAGGGGAGTGTGCAAAAGAACCAGTCGTGCCGATCCCACTTAGTAAGATAACAGAGTCAAATTGACTGGCCTGTCAGCTCAGTTGGTAGTAGCTCTGCCTTCTGCGCTGTAGGTTGAAGGTTCGATTCCCTCACAAGATAAACATTTGTGTGAAAAGCATATGTATTTACAAATAGTCATCTAGTCACCATAATACAATCTATGCTTAGTTTGGGACTAGATGATGTTGTGTGTATTGTCCAGCAATATTTATTTATTTATTTAAATTATGTTGTCGTGACGTCATAATTAGCTGGCAAGTATGCTGAGGATTGAGCCATAAAACCAGCTAATAGTGTTCTATGGATTGAGCAATTTAAATTGCCCGTTTGACAGCTCAGCTGGTAGCTCTGCCGTCTGTGCTGTAGGTCGAGGCTTCGATTCCTTCCCAAGCTAAACATTTATATGATGAACATAGGTGTTTGTTCTGCGTCTGGGTGTTATAAAGTATCATCAGTATGTATTTAAAGAAATATAAGTAACTAGATGACCCGGCAAACTTCGTACCGCCTCAGAATCAATAAATAAAAAAGCAAGCATTTTTTTTAATATTTACTCACCTTTTAAACCTTCCCTGGACTTCCACAAATAATTCAAAACCAAAATTAGCCAAATCAGACCAGCCATTCTCGAGTTTTAGCGAGACTAACGAACAGCAATTGATTTTTATTAAATAGATACATATATCAGTCCTCCGGTCACCATAATACGAGATATGCTTAGTTTTGGGTTAGATGGTGTTGTGTGCATTGTCCACCAATATTTATTTATTTATTTAATCGTATCTTATATATTGGTTATAACTGCTGCATATTTGATCAAGCTGCTACTATATATCAGCAAAGTAAAACGATTGTGCATTCAACAGAAAATAATAAGACGTTTGAAGACTGATTTTTCCTTATCACAATGTTATCGGTCAAACCTACCGCGTGATTTCTGTATTATCGGGATTGTTGTAAAAATTATCACATTTTCAATGATACGACTGTAAAGTAATGAATTCGGTCATTCAACTGATGCTAGGTAAGTCATTTCGGAGTTCAATGACCGAATACCTACCCACCTACCTCCGTTTGACTCTGCACCTAAATTCACGGTATGTGAGACGATTCAAATTGGTCCTTGAATTTCTAAGTAGGTAGATACTTATTCAATAAAACTAGAATATAATATCATAAGTTTCATAATAAGTATCATATGACTTTTGAGTTTTTGAATGTCATCTGTAGGGCGATTATGGAAATCTTGATAAAATCAATGTCAGTTTCGATCAATTTCGATTAGCAATCGGCATCAAAGTCTATCAATTTCGATTAGCAATAGGCATTATTTCAATCAATCATATGCGATGCGTATTTAAATGCTTAGGACGCTAAACACGGTTACTACCACAATCATACTTAGTAAATTGGTCGAGTTATAGTTTGACACCAACTTCACATTATAATTATAACTAGCGATAGAAGCCGATAGAAATCGCAGCGATGCGTAATACCAATTCATCAATAGCAACTGAAAGCTATTAGTATCAATGTTTTGATAGTATCAAAGTTCCATAATCGCCCCAGGTCACCCATTCGAAAACTCAAAGTCAAAAGTCATAATATATTTAATTAATAATACCATCACAAGGATCACTTTGAAACGTCTTACATACTAGGTGAATTTAGGTGTAAATTTTTCCTAACCCAAGTCCGAGAAGAACTGGCAAGAAACTCGTCCTGGTCCTAGCGCTTTTTTTCATGATCCATCTTATATCCTAGCTACGAAAAACTAATGCAATAGAGTTTATACATTTCAAATGTGTCTATAGAATAAAAAATACTTTATTGCACACCATAAATACATTGGACTGTTATTATAAACAATGTTTAGCTACACGGTAGTACAATGGGCGGTCTTATCGCTAGATAGTGATCTCTGCCAGACAACCTTGGGATGGTTAGACATCAATATAAATGTAGATGAATATGGTTTGATGAAAATAATATAAGTGATTTATGATAAAAATAATATTAACATATTTACAGGATAACAAAATGCGAAATAAATATATCAATACCTACTAGGTAATATTACAAAATTAAATACATTCTAATAACGGAATAGCAATGCGAGAGCCCTTTGGGCTTTTTAAATCCGTTACCAGAGTTTGCCACTGGCTTTAACGACGGTAGAAGGTAGCGTTATTTTATCAGCTGCAGACAAGCATACGGCCTACTTGATGGCGAGTGGTTACCGGAGGTATCACACGTACGTTGCCGGCCCTACATTAAGTTTTGAAGTGATAACTTCTTATGGGAGGGTAAACCGCTTCGTTATGTAATGCGTTACGGCGACAGTCTGTCTGGCTTCCCTTTCTCTCACGCAAACTGCAGCGGTAGGCAGGCGCCTCCTCTCTCACTTTAACCCACAGCGCTAGTTAGATTAGTTTATGTTATCACTTCTGTCGCGCGTCCCGCACATGTTTTTTTGTTAGTTGCGCAAACGCTCAGTAATTTCAAGTTCACTTCAGCGCCTTTAAAATCTAAACACACTACCTACTGTTTGGCAGCAATATATCTGGCAATGTTGTGGTATCTACGGGCTCTTGTAATTATTCAATGATTTTTAGAATATGGAAAGAAATGAGTCTAAACGACAGTCTAAGCGACGTGGAAAGAGCGAAGCTAGCAGTATGGGATTATCCCGTTAGCGACAAATACAGCAAAATGTGGCAAGCAATGCGAGAGGCAGGGCTGCCCAACTCTATAGAGGAAGCCGTTCAGAGAGTTCGCGATTCCAAAAGTTCCAGCGAAGGTGAGCCTAATATACTTAGATTATAAGATCTATATCAACTATCATTAATTTTGCAAGCATTTGTTTCGGGTCTGGGCGTTTCTATGATAAATGAAACGTTCCGTTATTTAAATAAACCAATCTGCTGATGGATGCCGTTCATTCCATTTTACATGAGCGGTGGTGTCAATTGAAATCTCTATTGCATTTGCTCTAGTGCTTGTTTCAATAATAATGAACCCAGAATCTGTACTGACCATGACACCATGTAGTTTATACTTTCCCTTTGGTGTATCTGAACAGATGAACTAAATTTTTCTGGCGCTTCGGCGGTCGCTGCCGCGGCAAGCTCGCTTTGCTCGCTCGTCTTGTGCGTTGTTTTCTATACTCTAACATAACCTGACTAACTGGTTAGAACCAACATCTAACTAACATAAATATGAATTTGTTATGCCAGTATAACTATGTTTTAGTATGTAGACCATCACATCACTAACACATCAACCGGTGGTTTCAGAAAGTCGTTTTCAGTGTTTTTTTTATTTAATAGTTTATATTAATTTATGTCACTTTTCATGTAATCTATTTTTCTCTTTTTTGTTGTATTTACGAGTATGATCCCGCTGTTACATATCATTTTTATTGCTTGACTGTCACCTAAGTTCGAGCTAAGGGGTAGACTGAAGACCAGCCCTACGTAAACCATGTTTGCGCAGATATAGAGCTGAGACTACCCCTAGACTTGACTAGACTATATTGCTAAATTATTACCAGAACTGTATAAATCTTTCAAGATCATGTAAATATTTTTTTTTGTATTTTAATCGTTTTGTTGCTTTGAGTAGATCGATAGATAGAGTAGATCCATTAGCTATTTGATGATTGAATCCACCCTCAAGCTTACCTTTGTTCGGTGTAGGGCAGATTCTAAATAACAAATAAATAATAATCCCGGCATTTCACTCACCATCATCTGGCCCCATATCATGACTGATATAAGTACTAGGTACTTAATAAACTTTTTTATTTTTTTAACTTTTTTATTCAAGGGTTTGCATGGTTGGGAGACGCGACAGACGTGAGATACCACGTTCTTACCAGCTGCGATCTTCAGATGGTTGGAGACGAATTTTCGAGGAAACCGTACGCCATCGCCGTTCAGCAAGGCTCGCCGTTGAAGGATCAATTCAATAACGCGTAAGTTATTTACAACTAGCTGCTGCCCGCGGCTTCGACGCGTGGTACTTACATAAAAAGTAGCATATTTCCTTCTCCAAGGTCCCATCTATCTCTATACCAAAATTCATCAAAATCTGTTCAGCGGGTTTGGCGTATAAACGTAATAAACGTATAATGTTAGTCAAATGAACTGTACAGTAAATGTAACTTGTAACAACTCAGTTGATAGCAGTCTTCTGCGTTTTAGGTTGTGGGTTCAATCCCTACCAAGGACATATAGAGTGTGATAAACATAGATGTTTTGTACCAGGGTTTTATACATTATTTTATGTATAAAAGATTCGAGTTTTATGATTGATTTTCAGCCCGATACAGCCCGATCCATAGCCCGATTTCAACCACTTAGTATAATATAATAGAATAGAAAAGACATTTATTTGGTACACACACAAAGAAATAAAAGTAAAGACAGTAAAAATAAAATAAAACAAAATTATATTTCAAAAATATTGGTACAGGTGTATGCCTAACTTACCTAGGTATATTATTTCGTTTTATTTATTAAAAATGTTTAACTCATCTGACTAGGTGAGTAGGCAGGCACTCACCAAGGGAGATGGGTACTCAAACATATCTAGTATAACTTTATTCGTACTATCCTCGTTCCTACGCAAGACTCAACCACCTACAGTGAATAATATAAAATGCATCTGAATCAGTTGAGCTATCTTTAGATTGTTTTAAACGATCGTAATTGATCGAACGATTTATAGACAGCTCAACTGGCCTCCGTGTCAGTAGTACTACTAAGAAGTACAACTGGTAGTACAAATGACACACCTTTGTATCTCTAGTATAAAAAAACAATATACTGGTCCAGATTGGAGCCAGCTCTAAGGTCACGCGTTGTTTAAAGTATGAAGTATAAAAGAAAATTGCAAAATTGTAATCGATTTCAATTTTGTAGGCATAATATCCGCTCCCGACCCGTGGTACAACTGTGATGTCCAACTGGTTGTACTACGGAGAAGTAAAGTTACCCACGGTTCAACTGGTTGTTTTATGGGGAAATATCTTTACCAATGGTTCAACTCGAGTGAGTTGTTCTTTCCTTGGTCCAACTAGTTGTACTACTGGGAATTGAATGTATCTACGGAACAACTACCGGTAATAAACAGGAACAGTACTGTTGTACATCTGGCTTCAATCTCATCGACAGACGAACTATATTCTTCTGGCGCTTCGGCGGCCGCTGCCGCGGCACGCTCGCTTCGCTCGCTCGCCTTGCGCGTTGTTTTCTATACTCTAACATAACCTAACCAACTGGTTTCGATATGAAATATTCTTCTGACGCACCATTTTTTACAATCACAATCGTTGTCAGATCACTTAACGATAGTCATTTGTTTTGTAGACGTTCATTTGTTTTACACGATCATCTATCCCCGTGGTCCGACCAGTTGGACATAATTCCACCGATGTACCACGGGTCATAATCATAAATGTCAAAAAAAAGAATTGAACTGTGGGTAACTTTACTTCTCCGTAGTACAACCAGTTGGACATCACAGTTGTACCACGGGTCGGGAGCTATAATATCGAATGGAAACAAGACCCAAGAAACACGACGGAAAAGCAATTTGCGTTATGTAGACGGGCATTAAGGTCTACGATGCAACCGTAATGTTTTATTCAAATACACAAAAGGTGACACGGTTGACATTAGCCAGCAAACAGAATAAAACAGCATACATATATGACCGCTAATCCACCTTGCGACCATTTCATAGTATATACCTTTCATAGTATATACCTAAATGTGTTTGTTGTTCAATTCCAATTATGTTAATACCCGTTCAATACCTACTGTAATATTTCTCAAAAGGAATTTTATAAAATGATAATTCATCGCTAATAGTTAGCCTACCTACTAAACAAACACTTAGTACGTAAAACACTGAAATAACGATTACTTGAAATTAATTTTGCATCAATTTGACTGGCCTGTCAGCTCAGTTAGTAGTAGCTCTGCCTTCTGCGCTGTAGGTTGAAGATTTGATTCCCAGGATAAACATTTGTATGAAGAACACAGGTGAGAGGTGTTCTGTGTCTGGGTGTTATAAAGTATCATAAGTATGTATTTATAAATATTCAAGTATTCTATCAGTCATCTGGTCACCATAATACAAGCTTTATTTAGGTCTTTCCTCATGGCCTAACTAGTTCGCCTAACTGATTTGGCTACGAGGACTAACATATCCTCATGGCCGAACTTATGTCAAAACAGGCAAAGCAAGTACAGTTATCTACTTGGTTAAACGAAAATACCTCTGCAATACTTCAGATCGAAACCAGTTGGTTAGGTTATGTTAGAGTATAGGAAACAACGTGCAAGGCGAGCGAGCAAAGCGAGCGTGCGGCGGCAGCGGCCACCGAAGTGCCAGAAGAATATAATTCTACATTAAAGCCAGGTGTAATGCATAGTCTTATAAATTACAGAACTAATGGGAAAAAATATTCATAAGTAATTAGTAGGTATCCGCTAAGTATCCTCTCTGCGGTGACGAGCGTACTTTGCCTATTTTGACACGAGTTCGGACATGAGGATATGTAAGTCCTCGTAGCCAAATCAGTTAGGCGAAATAGTATGGCCATGAGGAACAAGCCCTATGCTTGGTTTGGGGCTAGATGGTGTTGTGTGCATTGACCATCATTTTTTTTTAAATTCAATTAGTATTAAATATTGGTGGACAATGCACACAACACCATTTAGCCCAAAACTAAGCACAGCTTGTACTATGGTGACCAAATGACTGATATAATACATTATTTTTAAATACATAAGATACCTTAAACATCCTGACCCGGAACAAATATACTCATGACACAAATATTTGTCCTGGGAGGGAATCGAGATACAACCTACAGCGCAGAAGGCAGAGCTACTACCAACTAAGCTATGAGGCCATGTTATTGATTAATTTGACAGTTTATCTATCAGCTTCGCTTAGACTGTTCTTGTGAACCTTAAAGTATCCTTGGTTAAAATTTAGAACCTTAATGGACCTCAACCTCAGCGACCACGCACAGTAAAGACTTTCAAAGTCAGTAAGAATAGATAATAATTACTTATTTTAAAGCTTTCAAATCCGACTCTTACTCATAATCTAATAAAGCATTACTTCAAAGCCATACCAAATGAATATCTGTTCAAAAAAAGCAATACCTTTGAAAGACCTATCCAACGATATGCGACAGGATGAGATAATAAAATTACAAAAAAACTTACTTTACATTTATTTTATAAGTTTGTGGGGCTCACAAATACGTATTACCTTGCAAATTTCACAGACAGACAGATGGACAGACAACGGACAGGCGGACAGACGGCCAGACCGGCAAACAGACCGACGGACAGACGCACAGACGACCATGGCAAAACTATAAGATAAACTTAACTTGACTTGACAAAACAAATTAATCCTTTTAAAAACACTTGATAACTTCAACTATTCTGTCCATTTCAGAATTCTCCAACTCCTCAACAAGCGCAAGTTGGAAAAGCTCAAAGAGGCATGGTGGAACAACAACCCGAAAGCCATGAAATGCGAGAAACAAGACGACCAATCAGACGGCATCTCGATACAGAACATAGGGGGCGTCTTCATCGTTATATTCATGGGCATTGGTTTGGCATGTGTCACCTTGGGGGTTGAGTACTGGTGGTATAAGTGGAGACGAAGACCTATAGTTGGAAATGTTACACAGGTTAGAGGAAGATTGATATAATTTATTTTTGTAGGTAATATTAGGTAAGTATTGATGTATTTAACTTTTTAGTTATCCTGTAAAATATGTATGTATGTACATATTATTTTTATCATGATTTATGACTATGCTTTACATCTGGCTTCAATTTCATCGACAGACGAACTATATTCTTCTGGCGCTTCGGCGGCCGCTGCCGCGGCACGCTCGCTTTGCTCGCTCGCCTGCGCGTTGTTTTCTATACTCTAACATAACCTAACCAACTGGTTTCGATCTGAATTTCATGCCGTCAGACAAGCTCCCGACCCGTGGTACAACTGTGATGTCCAACTGGTTGTACTACGGAGAAGTAAAGTTACCCATAGTTCAACTCTTTTCTTTGACATTTATGATTATGACCCGTGGTACATCGGTGGAGTTATGTCCAACTGGTTGGACCACGGGGATAGATGATCGTGTAAAACAAATGAACGTCTACAAAACAAATGACTATCGTTAAGTGATCTGAGAACGATTGTGATTGTAAAAAATGGTGCGTCAGAAGAATATTTCAGATCGAAACCAGTTGGTTAGGTTATGTTAGAGCATAGAAAACAACGCGCAAGGCGAGCGAGCGAAGCGAGCGTGCCGCGGCAGCGGCCGCCGAAGCGCCAGAAGAATATAGTTCGTCTGTCGATGAGATTGAAGCCAGATGTAAAACAATTAATCAAAAGAGGTAGTAATTGCATTGCACTTCAGCATTGATAGATAACCTTTTCTTGTTTATTACCAGTAGTTGTTCCATAGATACATTCAATTCCCAGTAGTACAACTAGTTGGACCAAGGAAAGAACAACTCGCGAGTTGAACCATTGGTAAAGATATTTCCCCATAGAACAACAAGTTGAACTGTGGGTAACTTTATTTCTCCGTAGTACAACCAGTTGGACATCACAGTTGTACCACGGGTCGGGAGCGGTCAGACAGTTAACCGACACACTTGAAATGTATAAACTCTCTTGTATTAGTATTTCGTAGTTAAGGGTTTCTTGCCAATTCTTCTCGGGCTTGGGTTAGGATGAATTGGCACCTAAATTCACCTAGTATGTAAGACGTTTCAAAGTGATCCTTGTGATTATAGTTCTTGGTATTAGCGCGTTTATTTACCTATTTTTCCCGACGTTTCGACAGGTTTACACTCTGTCGTGGTCACGAGATCCAGTGATAGGTAAATAAACGCGATAAATACCCGTAAATATTTATAATAATCCATGTGATTGTATTGAATAAAGTATACTTTGACATCATCTAGACCCAAAGTAAGCAGAGCTTGTGTTATGGGAACCACATGACTGTTATACTACTTGTTTTTTTTTTGTTTATACACTCATATAAATTATACCATTTATAGGAGTGTATTTACAAGAAAAATCGGTTCGTTACAGAACACTCTTGAACCGAAACAAATATTTGCAACAAATATTTGCAGATCATACAAACCTTTGTCTTTGTCTTTGTGGCCTGCACCCACTGCGCCACAGAGGTCGTCAATATTAATATTGGTTAACCTATTTAATATTTTGCAATCGATTTCACCAGAAAGTCACCATTTAGCCCCAAACTAAGCATAGCTTGTTCTATTGAAACTAGTTAACTGATAGATCAATAGAAATATATATATTTATAACAGTGTACAGAATAATCATCTATGTGCATCACAAAGTTTGTCCTGGGAGGGAATTGTGAAATGTGAAGTTGTTTATTTTTACCAACTTGACAATTGGCAGAAGAAACGAAAAGCAATATCCATGATTTCTCAAAAATAAAGCAACACCACAATCCTGAACATGAAACGAAAACAAATCTTCAATATTTTAAACGGCGCTCTGCATATCAACATTTCGACTATCGACGAAAATGTAGGGACTTTAAAACCAAACACCATGTTTAAACTAAAATTCAATTAACATACAATACTTTTTTTAAATTGAATACACAAAACTCTCGGAAAATAAGAATTAAAACGCTCTAGAGAACGAAACGAACCATTGATACCTACCATAGATACAGGACTAATGACAGTAAAAGTGACAGTGAAAACTTATTTTTAAAATACTCTTCTTTTTCAGGTGGAACCTGCCAAATCGACCAGGAGCATGCCCGTGAAAGAAGGTTTTAATTTCAAGTCCAGAAATCTGGGTCTCTCTAATCTGAAATCCAAGTTTTAAGGCGCTGCGCAAACGAAGACACTTTTTGTTGCCGTCACGGCACACCATCATAGGGAAACGCAGTTGCTGTGTCCTGTAGCGGTGATCGGACACAGTCGCCTGTTGCTACTACTGGCCACTGGTACAATTCGTTGTTTGTTTTCCGTCAGTACAATTGTAAGGAAATTTATTAATGTTGGTTGTGTCTTCAACTGACGACTTTTAGTTTCCAGTTGCCGACACCGAACACTTTTTGATTGTCAATGAGTATGTGTTAAGTGGGAGCAACTGGACATAAAAAATATTTACGTATGCGCAGGGAGTCGATGATTTCATACTGGTTCTATATAAATTTAATATTCATCGGTTGCTTGTATCTGACACAAGACACAAAAGTGTCCACGTTTGCGCCCTGCCTAATATAGTGTTGTAAAATCTCTTTAATACATAGGTAGTAATACTAATTTGGTAATTTTTAACTAGTTAGTTATAATTAGTATTAATTTATTGTGATTCCGAGGTATGTGTGCGTAGATTAATTTAATGTAGGTTCTGCTCCAATTTTAGAATTAAACACATTGCACTAAGCTCTGTTTTCTTTAACAACTTTACTGAGACTGAAGACACAACATGATATATTAATTATCACCACCTATTCAGCAACTATCTAGCCCCAAACTAAACAGCAATTTAACTATGGGAGGTCCCATAATACACAGATACCTGATAGAATACTTGTAAAATACATTTACTTAGTTTATAAAATAAATAAATATAAATATTAATAGACAATCCACACAAAACCATCTATTTCGAAACTTAGCATAATAAGAAGCTTGTGCTATGCTTATGCTTAGTTTTCAACTTCATTGGCCTTCGTTCATCTGTTGAAGATGATTTAAGTGGCGTGAGTAAAGTTACAGAGCAGTTAATTGTAAGTAATTGAAAACTTTCGTTCATGGATCCACTCCAGGAAGCTGAGGTGGGTGAAGTTTCCTCTCCACTGTCGTCACTCTGCCTGGGATTCTGTTTGATATCGCAGGTACCTTCCCAGGTACCCACACTAACCTCTCGACCTTGCCAACAAGAGAGTGCTTATATATATTTTTTAAATACATAGGTACATAAGATAATTTATAACCTCCAGACACATACCAATCATCTATGTTCGTCATCACAAATGTAATGGGAGGGAATTGAACCCACAACCTATAGTGCAGAAGGATTCTACTGAGTTGAGAGGTTAGTTATGATCATAATATATTTTTTTCTTTAACCTATATTGTCCCACTGCTGGGCAAAGGTTTATTACCTTTACCTTCCACTCTTTGCGCTCCAAGGCCACAGTTTGCCAGTTTGGCTCGAATGCATCTAGATCGTCTCGTCATCTTTTCCTGCCGCGTCGTCTCCGACTATCGGGCACCCACTGAGTGACGAGCTTTGCCCAACGTTCTAAATGCATTCGAGTCACATGACCTGCCCAGTCCTATTTCTAACGTGCAGTCCTCGTACCGCTATCCGCTATGCCCGTTTTCGATCGGATTTCGGTATTTCGGACCCTATCGGTTCTTTTAATCCCAAAACAGTGCGCACACAGCTCTCTGGCAAATCTGATATTATCTTAGTAAATAATATATCTTCATTACTTCAAAAACATCTTTAATATCTACATTAACATAATACGAACATAAAATGAACGTCATCAAAAATTTACAATAATTTAATTATGACGTCAAGTAGTGAGTATTAACAAACTTAATCTATTGTTATAACCCCGTATTCACAAACAACACTTGACAAACCATGAACTTCCATGAAAATGGGTTGAATCGTTCTAACATGTCTAATTTTATTTACAGAAATGTTAAGAATAATATACAATAATATAAATATAAAATACATGTAAAACAGTTGAGCTATCTAAGGACCGTTTAAAACGATCTATAGATAGCTTAACAGATCCACATCGCTGGCAGGGGCAGTCCCCAAGACACTGGCGGAAGCCACGTTGAATGGCAATGTTAATACGCTGGGCCTGAGTGGATCCAGCCCTTGGGTTACGCAATGTTTGTACCAAACGCAGAAATAATCAATCATTTTGAATTATTATAAATAGAATAATTTTGAAATATACTTCAAGTGAATTATTACATAACAATTAAATTCAAATATTTCAAGAAACAATTTTCGAAACATGTACTAGGTGCGCAGAACTGCAAAGAGGTTACTTATTCGTATGTATGTAGTTCCAATGACGTTTAACCTGTGCATCTTTGAGCTGTGCTCTTCTGCTAAAGAAGCAGAAACTAGCAATGTACGAGTTTGTAAGTTAGGTAGTACAAAACAAAAATAACTTCCTCCTACTTCCAAAACATTTTTGCCTTTGTACAAAAATGTTACAACTAACAACACACGACCGAATGTCTGTTGATTGAACTACATACTTGTCTCAGTTGTGATAGGTAATTGTAAGTTGTTACTGGGAAGTACTCGAATAAATCATAAATAAAAAAAATGCCGCACAATTATAACAATAATAATAATAATAATGCCGGACATTTCACACAGCATCATCTGGCCCTAAAGTAAGCAGAGCTTGTGTTATGGGTACCACATGCCCGATATAGGTACTACTTACTTATATACTTTTTTTGTAAATACATATTATACATAGAAACACCCAGATCCGAGACAAATACTTGCGGATCATACAAACATTTGTCCCGTGGCGGGAATCGAACCCGCAACCTTTTGCGTCACAGCCGGACCTTGGCCAACTGCGCCACAGAGGTCGTCATATATTTATAAATATAAATATGTATGATACTTTATAACACCCAGACATACAACAAACACCTATGCTCGTCACACAAATGTTTGTTCTCGGAAGGAATTCAACCCTTAACCTGCAGCGCAGAAGGTAGAGCTACGAAATGAGCTGATAGGCCAGTCTATTAATATCAACTTATCTAATATTTGTTAGCTCTTTTACAAGAATATTTTACAAGTGCTGTTAGAGAATACGGTGATCATGTTAAGGCAAGATTTTATCTTTAAAACTATATATGTATTTACAATAGCCTTGAAATAAATATTAATGCTATCTGTTTTGGTAGTTACAGCTCGATGGCTTTGCCGTGTTTGTTCAGATTCTTCATATTCTTGTTGCAAAGTTCCAATTCAAGTCTCAACCCGTCAACTTCAGCCTCTAGAGTACGCGACCTTCTGAACATTTGTACGTAGTTGAGCTGTAGTTGTTTCTGATATCTCAACACCTTATCCTTCTCCTCAGACCAGTTTCGTCTTTCGTTGTTGAACTGGGTTTCCTTTGCTTCGAGCTCACATTTGAGTCTTTCGACAACTGCCAACGCCGGGCACGAACTACCGCAGCTATCCGGGAGTTCCCCGTTTAGTCTTTGTACTTCCGCGTCTTCCAGAGCACTGTCACTCGAGTTCCAATGGTACTCATTGGTTTTGCAAACGTCATAGATTCCTCGCATGGTTCTCCCACACTCGATGCCTTCGTACCCGCTGAGGGAAACATCGGATAACTCCTGGCGTAGTTCTTTTATCTCGGTTTTTAGGCGTTCGATTTCGATTTTGTTGTTGTCTTTCGTTTTGTTGAGATCTTTGACGGTTTCTTTCAGGTCGTGGGTGAGGCGGTCGACTTCGGTTTGGAGTCGGGCGTTGGTTTTGTCTTTCTCGCCGGATTCCGTTCGGAGTCTCATGATCTCCTTTTCCTTTTTGTCGAGAGATTCCCGAAGTTGGCGGCAGTCGGCCTTTAGGGTGAGATACTCGTGGCCCTTTGCTGTTTGGTCGTTCTGGAATTGAAAGGGATTGTATTATTTTAAGGATTTTGAAGCACACGAAAGTGCTGACTTAGTGACAGTACTTAGTTTGATGTTATATGTTTAACGTGTGTGTGTCTGTGTCTGTGGCATCTTAGCTCCCAAATGGATAAACAGATTTGGATATAGTTTTTTATTTAGTTTTAGTTCAAAAAAATGCTGCAGCATCACCTGGAATCTGCAGGATTCTGGAACTTCTCACCTTACAGCAGAGGCAGTCGTGTTTGAGCTCATTGTATAGGTTATATATAAATATATAGAGAAGAATTATAAATATAGAGAAATTTTAATTTTAATTTTATTTATTTAGGGACAATAAACAGCTACAATATACAATATTTTAGATAAAAGATAACTTAAATATAGTAACAATATCATAGCCCACTGCATTATCCACATATTAGGTATAACATTATTAAATTTTTGTGGTAGTACGCCAATAGGGGCTTTTATAAAAATAGTAGGTCTTTAGTAGGTGTAGGGTTTTAGTAGGTGTCGGGGGTTTTTTAATTTTTATTGTATATTTGTATGTAATGTATATGTAATGTAATACGTTTGTACTGTAGTTTCACGGACGTTTTACCTGTGCATCTTTGAGCTGTGTCTTAAGCAGCGCTATCTCTCCCGCTCGCTGGCACAGGTTCCACTCGGTGTCCTCAAGTCTCTGCCTCAAGAGAGCCCGGTCTCTCCTAACACGGCCCAGTTCGGAATCTCGCTCGTCTCGCGTCCGTCCGTAACTCTGCAGCATCATTCTCGGCGCTCGGAGTCGAGCGTCGTGGCTTCGGAGACGGTCGGTAGTCCTGAAAATATTCAAGATAAATATTACTTATATGGATTTATTACTATATACTTCTAAGATCTCTTCGTGTTAACCAGTGTTAGTGATTGCGTTTTCCAGTCCGGTGGTAAATTAAAATCAGGTCGAGCACGACCTGATGCACGACATGAGCACGAATAGATTTTTTGTTTTAAAATATTATTATGTGCGCTATACTAGTACTTCTAAACGGCTAACGCATTTTAATCTTTCACCACACTAGTTCGAAAGACTTAGTGACACGATAAAAAGAAGAAGTCAGTGGTCAACTCTGATGACGGTGTTCAAGGCATGGCCACACAGACGCCGCGCCGGGGATCATCATCATCATCATAATTTCAGCCCGATTGCACCCACTGCTGGGTATAGGCCTCCTCTTTATTATGCCACTCTTTCCGGTCCCTAGCAAGTCTCATCCAGTGGTTCCCGACAACGCTGACTATATCGTTCGACCATCGGGCGGGTGGTCTGCCTCCTGGTCGTTGAGCATCCCATGGCCACCATTGCGTTACCGCCTTTGTCCATCTCCCGTTATCCATTCTTGCCAAGGATATAAATAAATAATTATAAATAAATGTTGGTGGACAACGCACACAACACCATCTAGCCCCAAACTAAACATAGATAGATAGATAGAAGATAGATAGAAAACTCTTTATTGACTACCACACGGAATATTACAATAACAATAACTAAACTTATTTAAGGCAATACAATGGCCGGCCTTATCACTAATAGCGATCTCTACTAGGCAACCGTTGGATGGAGATAGCTTGCATTATAGTGACCAGATGACAGATAGAATACTTATAATACTTTATAACACCCAGACACAGACAAACCTATGCTCATCACACATGTTTATCCTGGGAAGAAATCAAACCCTTAACCTACAGCGCAGAAGGCAGCGACACTACACCAGGTACTAAACTACTAACTGAGCTGGCATGCCAGTCAACAGAAAATCATATCTAGAAATAAACAGCACTTCACAGTTTCGAGATTAAACATGCAACAGGAACGACACGGCACTGCATTTCCGCGATACAAATACAAATACAAATACAAATACAAATACAAATACAAATACAAATACAAATACAAATACAAATACAAATACAAATACAAATACAAATACAAATACAAATACAAATACAAATACAAATACAAATACAAATACAAATACAAATACAAATACAAATACAAATACAAATACAAATACAAATACAAATACAAATACAAATACAAATACAAAATACAAATGTTTATTTCGTTTCCAAATATACATAAGTTAAAATAATGATAAAACCTCCTTTTAAGTAAAGAATATTTGTCATACGACGCCGTAAATTTCCAAATGGTGTAGCCAAGCCCTACATAGGTTTCCTAAAGGCTTCCATCATGTCATGATAGGGCTAATCGTGTGATGTGTCATCTTGTGAATATCGTGCTTTGAAATATCTTAACTTGGTTAACCTAACCAAATTTTGAGTGTTGAGATGACGGCTGATAGAGGAGAATGGAAGAACACATGTGCCGACCCCACATGATGTGGGAAAAGGGCTGGAAGATGATGGTTAACCTAACCAAATGTGATAACATAACTTAACCAGTGGATTCCGGTAAACACATAAATGTAAAAAAAATTGCTGGACATTTCACACAGAATCATCTAGCCCCAAAGTCAGCAGAGCATGTGTTATGGGTACCACATGACTGAAAACCTATACTTATCCTTACTAATAGTAAAAATGCGAAAGTAACTGTGTCTGTCTGTCTCGCTTCGCGCCAAAACTACTGAACCGATTTAAATGAAATTTGGTACACAGATAGTCTAAGGCCTGAGAAAGGACATAGTCTACATTTTAATTGGAAAAAAGTGTTGTAAAGGGTTGAAAAGGGGGATAAAAGGCTGTATGAAAGGATTGTCATTTTCAGAACTAGAAGCATACAATTTTGGGCTGTTGATCCCTACTAATATTATAAATGTGAATGTAACTCTGTAACTGTCTGTTACGTTTTCACGTCTAAACCGCTGAACCGATTTTAATCAATTTTGGTATAGAGATAGATGGGACCTTGGAGAAGGTCATAGGCTACTTTTTATGTAGGTACCATGCGTGCGAAGCCGCGGGCAGCATCTAGTATACTATATTTTAGACAAATATTTGCAGATCATACAAATGATTCAGAACCTTCTGCGACTCAGGCGGGCCATCGCACTAGCGCCACCTATTTTTTTAAATTTGATGTAAGTAAGTGAAATAACGCCTAGTTATGTTCATTTTGCTTAGTTAGAATGACATATATGAACATGTAGCCAATACCTTAGTTGTTTATGACCTGTAGTAACTCTGGTTAACCAGACAATATTGGTTGGTATGTAGTTTTGTCCGAGGTTAGCAAAGTATCCATTGTTCTTTGCTAAAAGACCATTCATTGGGACCTCTATTAGGTAGGTACGTTAAGGTACTTCAAAATACAGTTTCGTTCACGGTACCTTACCAGTGTACCAGACGTGCCTCAGACTAACCCCCTTTAAAACTTAACTATATTTTTTTATTATATGCTAAAATCTATTATATATAGTAGACTCATTCATCACGAAATCTCCGAAACCACCGAACGGATTGGAATGAAATTTGGTATGCAGCTTCCTCTATGGCTCGCTAAGAAAGGTTTTCAAAATATGAAAACCGCGATTATGTTTTGGTATTTTTCAAAACATTCATTCGTTAAATTATTATCTTGCTAATTTTTATCTACTCCGCGGGCAAAGCCGCGGGAAACATCTAGTATACTAAAGTATATTGTTTATTTTAATGTTCTTGAAAACACAAAAATTTGCAATGTTTTTTGGTGATATGTGAACTTACTGTATGACTCAATATCTTGTAACCTACCACATTTCTTGCAAATGAATTATTTCTTTTTCTATTAGATTTCAAAGATTTCAGTGACAATAAATGTCGAGCTGCCTGCCAAACCTATAGATTAAAGTCGTAAGCATAATTTAAGTACATAAAATTTAGGGTTTAGGGACCCCAGCTTGGCGCATTGCGAGTGTGGTGCTCCAACACAATCTATGGCGCATCCACTCGTGTGCCCTCTCTGTCCAAATAATAGCACAAGGGTGGACCTTATCACGGACACAGTAAGTACGATTGAGATCGCCACCTACTAATCTAAAACCATATAACGACTGAAGCATCGACACGAACAGAAGAAGAAGTACATTAAATAGGATTTACCCGTAGTCATGGTGGTCTCTCTCCAGTTCGGAGACTCCCGAGTCGGCTGGTGAGGGCGCCGGCACTGGTTCCTTGTCCACGCCATTCAACACTGACGTTGATTTTGTCCTGGCAACAAAAAAAGGCCTTATTAGATCGCAAGTCTTCTTAGTTAATGGCATTTGTCATAATAATGTAAATTATGCCAGTGTCAAGTGTTTATATTGTTTATAGTATGTCACAAAGTCGTATCTTGTCGTTCGTCATTTTATTAACCGACTTCATCAAAAAGGAGGAGGTTCTCAATTCGTCGGTTTTCTTTATGTATGTTCACCGATTACTCGAAAACGCCTGAACCGATCTGAAAAAATATTTTTTTGTTTGAAAGAGTGAACTCTTTTAAATTTTATCGAAAACGGTCGAGTTGAAAAATCAACAAAAATCAAAAAATTGTATACATCGATAATATTTTCGTTTGCTCCGGTACCTCGCTGTCTCATTGGTGCAGTGCGTTTATTTGGCCTACCCAAATTATATATATACAAAATACGTCTACTTTCCACTAAAAATGTATTATAGGCTCAAATTTCATTCAATAAAGTCGGTTTTCTATTTAGTTTTTAAAACTTAATTATATAAATAGTGCCTTTCATATAAAATAACTACGTATTATTTTTGCTCGAATCACAAAGAAACACAAAGCTTTTGTTCCAATTATTCATACCTGAGTCAATAACTCTAGCTCTGTTTAAATAAAAACATCAAAAATACTAATAAAACCGAAAATAACTCAAGAAAAAAAATATATAATAACGCAATGTCTGCTTCACAAGTCGACCAAAGATAATCCAGGTCGTAAGTCATTACATTACCTAGTCATAGTTAGGTTTTGAGCTGTCAAATTAACCTTTGGTATTCTGCTGCTACCAACTTATTCTAATTTAATTTTATCTAACTTAATTAATCGTTCCTAATTTAGTTAGATGGTACCAACCGAATAGGTTTTACAAATTCTATGACTAACTAAATATATTATAGACAATTCCTAATTTTAGAAATGAACCAACCGAATTGCCACCAATTTTTGGTAGTTAGACACTTGTGATTTTTCATTATTCGTCGCTCAGAGTAATTTATTCCTTGGGCTAGAGCAAAGTAGATAAAAAAATATTTAAGTAAGTAGCTACTTTAGCACAATCGTAACGTTAATGTAACGTAGAGTCTCAAGTCGTGGACCATTGATGGAGGTCGTAATATCTTTATACAATGGACGTCGTAATATCTTTATACAATATATAAGTCTTCTGTGCGTGTGTTACAAACAAACTCCTAAACGGCTGGACCGATTTAGATGATTTTATGTGTTTAAGTGGATTAGAAAATAATTTAGATTTAAATCTAAACTATTCACTTTTTTTTTCTTTTTAAACGCGTGGACGATGGCGCGTACGGGACAGCTAGTTATTTTAGTAAACCCAAGCTCTTATCAGGTCTGCGTCTATACTTTTTAAGTTTTATATTTAAGTATAGTTTTAAGTTTTGAAGATGTATAAAATATACTATAAATTAACATTAAAATATATGTAAGTAAGTACATTATTATTTCATAACATTAAACCTTTTTTAACCGAATTTAAAAAAAAAAGAGGAGGTTCTCAATTCGTCGGAATCTTTTTTTTTATGTAGGTATGTCATTGATTACTCAAAGACGCCTGAACCGATTTTGAAAATTCTTTTTTTTGTTTCAAAGGGAGGTGGTCCCATTGAAATTTTATAGAAATCGGTCGAGCGGTTTTTAAAATATCAACAAAAATCAAATTTTTTTATAGATACCTACATCGATGATATTTTCGTTGCGTGCAGTGCAGTGCAGTGCGTTTAGTTGGTCTACCCACTTTATAAAATTTCAAAATAAAATAATTTAATGGTCTCAAATTGTATTCAAGTCGGTTTTCTTTTTAGTTTTTAAAATGTAATTATTAATTAAAACCTTTTTAATAAAAAAAAGAGGTACATATTCCTGTATAAGCTAAGAAAAATCTATTCACGCAAATCAAGCATTTAACAAACTACCCGAAAAAGGTAAATCCAAACTTTAGGTGACCTCTTGGCGGTTCTGCGTTCCTAGTACATGTTGCTATACAAGCAAGAGCACTTAGTAGCTAATTGTTCCAGTTGATGACGTCCATGGAACAATTAAGAGTTTTTTAAGTCTAAAAAGCATCATTTTTTCCATCAATGGTACTGGAAGATGAACTAATTAGAATGGTCGATAATAATAATAATAATAATAATATGTTTTTGTTTCCCAAAATTATTTACAAGATGTCTAATAAGTAATATAGATTTAAATAGCACACACAAGGAAGGTTTGTCATCGTTAAATCTTGACATTGATCATAACAAAGTTTTCTTGCAAATATTGTGAATGATCTCTGGTTCGGCTTTTTACAAAGTGTGGGAAAACAAACTTGTTATCATTAAGTGTATTCGCACTTTGTTATTGATATGAATAGCACTATTATCGAAAAGACTATGTTGTGCTCTCAAACAAATTACAAACAACTGTGTTACAAGCGTGGTGTATCGTGCCTCAGGCTCTGTGCGACGAACGGGCAATAATTCATGGTTTTGCTGCACCGACAGTTCTGTAACCGGTACATAAACATAACCAGGAGCACGTCTCGGTCGCCGCTCGTCTTGCACCAGCGGCGGACCGTGGAGCTATCATGTGGATGGATTCCATGCCTGGAGTAATCGGCCTTCAGAAACCGTGACGGTATGAAGAGCAAAAGCTGACTTGTAAACAATTGTGAGACAGAATTAATGAATTAATGTATCGTTTATTTGGCACATACAAAACGAGCGAGCATTACAGTAGTCGTAACATCTGACATCTCAGGAAAATGGGTCAGCACCATCGGACGGGCAACTCTACCACCGCGCGCGGTTTTTGGTAAAATCGATAGCATGTTCCCCGGTTTCCTGTTACACACTTCCGTCACTTTTCCCGAAATCACTCCCACAAAAAAATATGTTAGCTAAAACAACAATTAAAAAATTTGCTCACGAACCACATAATAATAAGATGTAAGTACTCAATTGAGTATAAATGTATGCCAAAAAGACGTCTAGTTCAGTAGTTAGATAAAAGCAAGTAATGCTTAAACGTTTACATAAAAGGTAGTCATGTGAAGAAAGCGTATTATAATATAAATGACTATATTGTTGATAACAATGCATGGCCTCATGTTACTCTGCTCTCAGGACAGTTAACTTATAGAATTGCAATTTATAACCTACTGCTATATTGTGCTAGTTTTTCGACGTTAAGCTCATTCATAATAGCGCTAGGACCAGGACGGATTTCTAGTCAATTCTTCTAAGACTTGGGTTAGGAGGAATTGGCACCTAAATTCACCTAGTATGAAGTTTCGAAGTGATCCTTGTGATTGTATTGTTTGAATTTGAATTTGACGAACCATGCATACCATAGATACACCATTTAAAAAGTTGATTATGAAAACCATTCTTTGTGGGTATTTTTTTTGCCTGGTTGTAGATACTTTCTTATTTTCATGTATATGTACGCTGTTATTTGTGTTTGTTTTTCTTTCACTTTGGAGCCTATTTTTAACCGACTTTATCATAAAGGAGGAGGTTCTCAACTCGTAGGAATCTTTTTTTTTTTTTTGTATGTTCACCGATTACCTCCTCGAAAACGGCTGAACCGATTTGGAAAATTATTTTTTTATTTGAAAGGGTGGTCTTCACAGGTGGTCCCATATTATATATATACTAAATACGTCTACTTTCTAACAAAACATGTATTATAGGCTCAAATTTCATTCAATGAAGTCGGTTTCTTTTTAGTTTTAAAACGTACCTAATTATTAGTCATTTTCCGCTCGCTCTTTTGTATTGTTTTGTGTTTCTATCTTCCATGATTGTCGCAACAGTTTCGTTTTGTTTATTAAAGCTATAGGCGAGTTTATAGTCGAGTTAATATATTGTCAAACTGCTTCATTTTGATCTTAAGGCAAATTGACATGTAGACGAATTCATCTTTAGGCAAAGTGAATTGTTGATGCTGATTTCAGCCCATTTGCAGTTACGTCAAATTGATAATACCTACACCATTGGACAAAATTATTTTAAGATGAGTATTTTAAAGACTTGCTTCTACTTTGTCCAGATGATTTTTAGACTATTTGCATTTTCGATTTACATAAGACTAACCCCATAATTATACCTACCCTATGTCTTTGGCATTAATGTCACCAAACAGGACGACTCTTCTTTTTTAACCGACTTGAAAAAAAGAGGAGATCTCAATTTGGCTGTATTTTTTTAATGTTTGTTGAAGTAAAAGTCAGTTTTCGTATGTAGACAGTTTTCTTTTTATATTTTAAAACATAATTATTGAAGTGTGAATAACGCGTTAATGCGCCGGTCTGTCTGGCTTCCCTTTCTCTCACGCATACAGCAGCGGTAGGCAGGCTCGTCCTCTCTCACTTTAACCCACAGCGCTAGTTGGCGTCCCGAGACACGTTTTTTTGTAACATTAACTTTGCTAAAACAACCATTATCTGTTGTACCTCGTTACCTACGGTAATGAAAACCGTCATTTAATTTTAAAAGGCCTTGATAAAAACAAAAAGCGCGCCCCAGATGTGCATAACGCTAGAATGAATGACATTATACATATAACTCGCTGTTATTAGGAAACTCGCTTTATAAGTGGATCGTTACGGTCACGGGGCAAATATTTTTTGTGCATATTACGCCGACCGGCGTACATTAGCATCAACACTGTAAACTAGCACTGGACGGACCTGGTATTTTTAAAATCATTTCCAAGGAGTTAACTATTTCTTACAACCTGCAAGATTCCAAAAAGTTTGTGCGTTATTTTGCAAAGAAGTTTTGCGTGGTTCGGACCACCTCTTAACCCTCTGAAAACCTGTCACTTTATCGGTAGGTACGGTAGCAGCTTCGGGGTTCCAAAATGGTTTGTGTGGCAAAGAACTTAGGTAGGCCTACCTACTTACCTACTTAAGTATTTTTGCACGGTGCGGACAAAACGCTCTGCTAACAAAATATCTCCTGGGATTTCCCTAGATTTCTAAAAATTTTGGCAAATTAAGGTGCCCTCGCAGAAATGCCTTAAGCTGAGTTCATTTGTAACTAAATCGATGATTTTTTGAAATCAATCTAAACTAATAAAAAGACAAAACTGGATTTTTTGTATTTTGTTTGTAATTTATTTATTAAAACTAACAGTACGAACATGTCAATAACCCTTATAAAAAAAATAATAATAATAAGACCTTAAATAATAATAATAATAATGCCGGACATATTATCACTCAACATCATCTGGCCCCAAAGTAAGCAGAACTTGTGTTATGGGTACCACATGACTGATATACCTACTACTTATAAATACTTTTTTTTTAATTGTAAATACATACATATTATACATAGAAACAACCAGACCCGAGACAAATACTTGCAGATCATACAAACATTTGTCCCGCGGCGGGAATCGAACCCGTAAATGATAATACGTAGGTAATGGATAATCAACCTTGATTATGCAACTAAATAGTTGCATAATCATGGTTGATTATGTATTACAACTTTAAATTGCAACCGTCCGAAGCCCTGGTGCCCACAATTTTTTATGTTTTTCATAAGTTATAACTTTGTAAGTACATTAGCCTGCATTTCTTCTGCAAAGAGATAATTTAAACTAATACGTTTCGAGCGAGTACTCGGTCGCTTGTAAATAAATAAACGTCTTCCCTTATTCGAGGCACAATGTCAACATCCCCTCTAGATTACGGATCAATCTTATAATCCAATAAGTAATTAGCTAGCGTGGCGATAAAATTTGCTCTGTCCCTGTAATTCTAATGATTCTTCATTAATAAAAATATCAAAAAGTTTAACTCTTTGAAAACCACTTAAATAAGTCAATCGTTGTTCTTTTGCTCTGACACGATATCGCGACTTCGGTACTTGAGAGGTTAAACAATGTATTAACTTGTCATGTGATTATAATGTAGATATACGCTATGTTTAAATCCGTAGATAGAAAACAAATAATTAGTAACCTAAAACTGGCAGCCTTCAAACGTTGATGAATGGTCGGTGCAGAGATGACCGGAACCACGCTCTGGCGCTTGCAAAGCAATCTCATTTGCATACACAGAGCCTAGTGTATTACAAGGTAACTACGGAATGAGTACTGGCAAATATTAAGACTAGTAACTCCTAGAACTAGTGGTCACCCACTGGTCGAAATTCGACCATTATTAATTAATAATTAATGTTTTTTATATGCATAATTTAAAAAAAAATTGTATTCCGCACTCCTCTATATAAACTATAAGTGTGCGAAATTTCATACTCCTCCGTCAATTTCGTAAAAAAGGGTACAAAGTTTTTGCGTTACGTTTAATATTTAGTTATCTATATAAGTAATTTTTGTATAAGTACTCCTCTAATTCCTAGTTACGAGGATGGGATGCTGTTTACGGTGTTGGCGTTTCTTCGTCCCAGTGCGGAGCGTGCCAATTGTTCCCGAGGATACCTCGTGGAGGCGAAACACGTGTCCAATTTCTTTTAGGTTTAACTAATTAGAATAGATTGGCGGAATGTACCAGATACTGGTGGCAATTCGGTTGGCACCAACCTAACTAATTTTAGCTAAAATTAGGTTTAGACTGTCAAATTAAACATTGTTATTCTGCTGTTACCAACTTATCCTAATTTAATTTTATCTAATTTAATTAAGTGTTCCTTATTTAGTTAGATGGTACCAACCGAATAGGTTTTACAAATGATATGACTAACTAAAATATATTTTAGACATTCCTAAATTTAGAAATGAACCAACCGAATTGCCACCATTGATCTACCTATTCAATATTTTGAATTAGATTTCCGCAAAGTCACGCAAATTGAATAAATCAATAAATAAATGTTGGTGGACAATTCACACACACATCTAGCCCTAATCTGATGTATTTTACATTGTTTCACTTTCAAAACCTTCGTGAGTTGTACTATACATTTTGATAAACACGGGTTTTACTCACGTGGTATTATTTTGTCGATGGACAAAATAATAACCTACAACACTTATTAGTTAGTATAAGACAAGCGTACTTGTAACTAACTAACTTGTAAAATGTACTAACTAACAAGTGTGTGATAGGTTCAGTTCAAATCCTTACTAATATTATAAATGCGAAAGTAACTCTGTCTGTCTGTCTGTCTCGCTTTCACGTCAAAACTACTGATCAGATTTAAATGAAATTTTGGTATAGAGATAGATGGGACCTTGGAGAAGGACATGGGCAAATTTTTATGTAATTACCATGCTTGCGAAGCCGCGGGCAGCAGCTAGTAAGTAAATAAGTGAGAGTTCACTAATTGCAAAAATCACTTTTTAGAGTTCCGAAGTCCACAAGGAACCCATGTTCATGAAGGTTTCGCCATGTTCGTCTGTTCGTCTGTCTGTCCGCCTCTAATCAGACCACTTGCTCGTAGACTGGTAGTCTTATCGGTTTTAAATTTGCATGATAGTGGTTTCTACAAAGATACTAATAAATAAAACCTTTGGAAAAATGTATTTATAGGTAACTCCTCTACACGTAAAGTGTGGTAAATTTTAAAATTTTGCCACCAAATTCAAATATTCAATACACAAGGATTACTTTGATCACTTTAACTGCTTTAACACATCGTGTGTTTTTGGATATCATATCATTGAAATACCTATTTCAAAGATATTATGAAGTTTCTTGAACAGTTTTTCGTTACAGATATTTGTTTGATAATTAGTAGCAATGAGAAATTATCACGGTTAGTAAGGTTTTAAGAAAACCGAAACCACTTTATGTGATTTTAGTAAGGACAAACTATAGGCAAATCTCTTTTATGAGCTATATGAGAGTTTTGAGATTTCATCAGGTTGTTCAATATATTAGCGGAGTCAAATATTGATGTGTTCAATTCCTCAATACTTAAGATTAAGCGACAAATTGTATATGACAAATTTATCAATAATGTAATATTTTCGTATTATCCTTTTGGTGGCAATTCGGTTGGTTCATTTCTAAAATTAGGAATTGTCTTAAATATATTTTATTTAGTCATAACATTTGTAAAACCTATTCGGTTGGTACCATCTAACTAAATTAGGTTCGCTTAATAACATTTTTAAAAAACATTAAATAGATGGACAAATATTTAGTACAATTCCGCTAATCTATTCCTAAAGAGTTACCTCCAAAAGAAATTCGACACGTGTTTCGCCTCACGTGTTCGCCATCCTCAGGAACACTTGACTCACTCCGCACCCCGACGAAAAAACACTCTTCACTTCATTTAGGAATAGATTAGCGGAATTGTACTAAATATTTGTCCATCTGTTTTATGTTTTGTAATGGATTTCCGCAAAGTCACGCCTGAATCAATTATCTAAATTTTTAAAATTAAATTAGGATAAGTTGGTAACAGCAGAATACCAAGTTTCATTTGACACTTCTAAACCTAATTTTAGCTAAAATTTGTTAGGTTGGTGCCAACAGAATTGTTTACCTTTAATACCTAAACAGTCGACATTACATTATTTACTTTACTTTAAATTATGTAAGTGGAACTTGTATTTCTATTTACCTTTTATGTAAGTAGCTGTAAGTTTTCCAAAAATTCGAAGATAAAATTAAATTCATTAACTACATTATGATTTTCAGTCTGACTTGCAAACCTTAAAAAAGTTATGAATACCAACTACATACAATCCTTAGTATATATAATATTATAAATGCGAAAGTAACTCTGTCTGTCTGTCTGTCTCGCTTTCACGTCAAAACTACTGAACCGATTTAAATGAAATTTTGTACACAGATAGTCAAAAGCCTGAGAAAGGATATAGGCTACTTTTTAATTGGAAAAAAGTGTTGTAAAGGGTTGAAAAGGGGGATGCAAGATTCTGAAAGTATTGTCATTTTCAGAACTAGAAGCATTAAATTTTAGGCTGTTGATTCCTACTATTATTATAAATGTGAAAGTAACTCTGTCTGTCTGCTACGTTTTCACGTCTAAACCGCTGAACCGATTTTGATGAATTTTGATATAGAGATAGATGGGACCTTGGAGACGGATATAGGCTACTTTTTATGTAGGTAGCATGCGTGTGAAGCTGCGGGCAGCAGCTAGTATTTTATATTTTGCTATCTAGATGGTATTGAATCGGTTTGGGAGCTGACCACTATATAGTCATTCGTATCCTTACTAACTTCTAAAGCCATCACTTTGGGCTTGGCTAAATTATTATGTATTGAACTTATATGTTTAGATATTCAGCTAAAAAGACGAAGAATAGGTACATACTGCACCTAATTGTGTTTTTATTCGCTTATATTTTTGTTAGCTTTCTTAAGAATATGTACAAGGAACGCAGATCCTAAGGGGTAACCGAAAGGTTGGATTTACTAATGTACTTTAGAAAGTACATTATAAGGCTTAAATTAAATTGTCAAGCTTTTATAGGAATATGTTCCATGTGAGCAAGTTATGACGAGCTCAAGCGGTGAAGAAACCAGGCTTTATAATTAAAATGTCTATGTAGCAGAACGTCTAACTATGCAAAGTGTCTTTATGTAGAAAACGTATATAATACACACACTAAGTATGTGTTGGAATGAACAGAAACGAACGCCATCCACAAATTCGTATTAAGTCTCTCTCAATTAAAAGTCCAGGGTCCCACAAGTCGGCACTTTAGGAGGCTGTTCAGGCCTAGAGGGCATTGCGACGACCTCTGTGGCGCAGTGGACCAAGGCCCGGCTGAGACGCAGAAGGTTGCATGTTCGATTCCCGCCGCTGGATTAATGTTTATATGATCTGCAAGCATTTGTCTCGGGTCTGGGTGTTTCTATGTATAATATGAATGCATTTACAAAATGTAAAAAGTATATAAGTAGTATATCATATCAGTCATGTGGCAACCAAAGTAAGCATGTATTATACAAGCTCTTCCTATTTTAGATGATGTCGACATTATTTATTATTATTAATGCGGATTAATCCGCAGCGTTTTCTTCGCGCTTTTCTGTGATATATCAGACATAAGCGCTCGTAATAACGAAAAAAACCACGTTGAAAATTACATACTTCAGAATAGCGCAGATAAATCGCGCGGATTAATTTGTTAGTGCGTACTATGACTTACCAGTCATACACTAGCCTTACACAAATGTTACAAATACAATCAATTTAATAGACATTTCGTGTTAGGTAGGTCACAATAATTAGGAAACTATTCGTTTACACGCAATAAATGAAGGCACTGAGTTTCTTTCTAGTCTGTCCGGAAAGTAAGAACTTAACTTTCATTGACTAATTTCGTGTTTTTCTGTATAATTATTAATGCTTACCTACTTATTAGTGCATGAAATGAAAATAATACGAACGCTTGTACCAGTAAGTAGGTACTATATATTCTAAGTATGCATTCATAATCATAATATTAAAATATATAGGTTTGTGGATAATTTAATTATAGAAATGTTCAGAAAAATATACAATAATATAAAATACATGTAAAACAGTTGAGATATCAAAGGACTGTTTTAAACGTTATATAGATAGCTAGCTCAACTCATCCAATGCCAGAGGGCAGTGTCCCTATGGCACTGGCGGCATTACCATGTTGAATGGCAATGCTAATACGCTGGGCCAGATAGGAGCCAGCTCTTTGGTCACGCGATGTTACTAACACCGTGAAATAATTTTTAAAACGTGATGGGCTCCTGTTTCCCATGGCCCCAGGGTATCGACTAAAAAAGGCTATGTAGGCCTTATCAAGACCGGCATATATTTTCAGGTCCTCGGCACATTCAGCCGCCGCACCAGCTCTCTAATATTAAACTGGTCGTTGATTTTTAAAACTCAACCAAATTTGTTTTGTGATGATATATATTTACTATTCAACTCTAATCTACTCGGCTGAGGGCCTAATCTGCGCATCGTCGCATCTGTAGAAGTTCTAAGGCGTTGCAATCATTGGTTATTATATATATTATTATTATAGCATTGGTCAATATAATAAGTTTAGTTTACGGTACTAAATATTAGTATGTAGGTACCTTCTGACAGTTTCTTCATCGAGGTGAGTCGCTTAAAATCAACTGATTTTAAGTTTACTCTACGTATCGCTAGGGGCGCTTATCGATACGGGTATGAATAACAAGATAAGCGCCTCTAGCGATTCGTCCAGTAAACATACATTGACAAAGATGCTAAATCATGCTCGTGCTAAATCAGATGATTTTAAGTGACTTATCTAGATGGAGGAACTGTCAAAAAACTCGTAATCAGCTGTGGGGCGATTATGGAACTCTAATTACAATCAATGTCTATTCTATTCGTCAGATGTCATTCGCCAAACGAATGATTGAAATTACGCCGCAAACTGATAGACATTGATTGTAATTAGAGTTCCATAATCGCCCTACTGAAGTTGCCTTACGTTACGACTGCCAAATACTTGGATTGTGGGTAGTTTTGGAATGTATGGCATGGAGGCATAGGTACATTTAAATTCAAATATTTTTATTCAATACAATCACAAGGATCACTGTGAAACATATTAACGTCTTACATACAAGGTGAAATTTAGATGAGAGAGATCAAAGTCAAAAGATACTTTATTCAGTACCATCACAAGGATCACTTTGAAATGTCTTACATACTAGATGATTGATTGATTTGTAAGTGATTTAGTAAGCGACATGGTGAAAATTGACCTAGTGTAAATCCCACATAAGTTATGACTAGACTATATACTCGTATGTACAACATATCATATATAAACAATTTAGGTACCTACTAGGTTGATAGTACATATACTTGACTAAGTATTATTTGCTCGGTTGATAGCAATGCTAGCGGAAATGACTTCAGCTAATATAGATAACAATGTTTTGTTGAAAAACGATTATTAATAAATATTGGCGAGCAATGCACACAACACCAACTAGCCCCAAAGTAAGCATTGAGAATGATAAAACACAAAAATGTTTAATTCATACTTATGATACCTACTTTAAAACATCCAGACACATAATAAATAATGGCCTCAATTCTGTTGGCACCAACCTAACTAATTTTAGCTAAAATTAGCTTTAGAACTGTCAAATAAAACTTTGGTAGGTATTGGTGGCAATTCGGTTGGTTCATTTCTAAAATAAGAAATTGTCTAAAATATATTTAGTTAGTCATAGCATTTGTAAAACCTATTCGGTTGGTACCATCTAACTAAATAAGGAACGCTTAAAGAAGTTAGATAAAATTAAATTAGGATAAGTTCGTAGCAGCAGAATACCAAAGGTTAATTTGATAGTTCAAAACCTAATTTTAGCTAAAATTAGTTAGGTTGGTGCCAACAGAAATGAGGCCATTCTGCTGTTACCAATTTATCCTAATTTAATTAGGCGTTCCTAATTTAGTTAGATGGTACCAACCCAGTAGGTTTTACAAATGCTATGACTAACTAAAATATATTTTAGACAATTCCTAATTTTAGAAATGAACCAACCGAATTGCCACCAATATCGTGCTTGTGCGTGAAGTGGGAATCATCGTAAGGCTATTAACGATCTGTTGGCCAGAAGGAAGAACGACAGCCTAGAAAAGCTCCTGGTGACAGGAAAGACACAGGGAAGGTGACCAAGGCCTTCCCCTTGTCTGATGCGGTGGACAGACCAGATCTGGGACACCACCAACAAGAACGTCCACGAAAGCCTACATACTGCCGAATACCGAAGCAAGTTGAAAGCGAACGTTCAAGGAAGGAAACCAAATAAAGAAATCCAAAGAAGGTTGATTCGCGGAGGTCACGACACAAGGAGGAGGATTGCATCTTACATGACATTTATAATAATTTTGTCATTTTTTTAACTTAGACATCTTCTAAACTTGTACTATCATCTAAGGTTTTTTTTTTATTAGTGTTATTGACATGTTCGTACTAGTTAATAAATAAATAAATAGATCTTTTCGACTGGCTTAGCTGCTCAGTTCTTAACTCTAGCTTCTGTGCTATAAATTGAAGGTTCAACTTCCTCCCAGGACAAACATTGTGATGACCGTAAAGGTTTATTTTGACGACCTCTGTGCCGCAGTAGGTTAAGGTCCGGCTGAGACGCAGAAGGTGCGGGTTCGATTCCCGCCACAGGACAAATGTTTGTATGATCTGAAAGTATTTTTCTCGGTGCTGGGGGTTTCTATGTATAATATTAATGTATAAGTAGTATATCAGTCTTGTGGTACCCATAACACAAGCTCTGTTTACTTTGGGGCCAGATGATGCTGTGTGAAATGTCCGGCATTATTTATTTATTTAATTAGGTAATTATCTAAGTACACAATGTTACGCAATGTTGGAAATGTATCGGATATGTTGCCCGGACATGTCCTGCTATATCTCTATGTCTCTATACCTACCAATATTCAGCCCTTTTCAGGGCTAAACGACAAAACGGATCTTTATTAAATTTGATAATGATTGTATCTTGGGGACAGGTATGGGCTATTTTTAACAGACTTTATCAAAAAGGAGGAGGTTCTCAATTCGTCGGAATCTTTTTTTTTTTTTTTTTATGTTTTTTTACTGATTACTCGAAAACGGCTGAACCGATTTGGAAAATTCTTTTTTTTTTTGACTTCACAGGTGGTCCCATATAAATTTTATCAAAATCGGTCGAGATGAAAAATAAACGAAAATCTAAAAATTGTATACATGGATGATGTTTTCACGTACTTTCATACCTCGCTGTCTCATTGGAGCGTTGCGTTTATTTGGCCTACCAATATTATATATATACAAAATACATCTACTTTCCACTAAAAATGTATTATAGGCTCAAATTTCATTCAATGAAGTCGGTTTCTATTTAGTTTTTAAAACGTAATTTTTTATGTAGGTATGCACTTGAAGCCGCGGGCATCAGCTGCTATTAGAATAATGGTCTAAAATACGTCAAATCGGATTAATTTCCAATTCGGACTTTTTAATTTATGACAAAGGTTTTATGGAAGTTAACGGTAACAGCGGCTCGGGACATACCGAATTTGTGAGTCACTGGATGCGGCTATCGGCCTCGGACATTGGACAGTACGATCAAAGGAATTTTATCCAAACGGTTTGATACCTACTAGTACATCCTGATACGATTCTACAATACAATCAAGGTTAATTTTAGCTTGGTACGTTTGAAAATCTTGTGTTTCTTGCTGGATTCTTCTTGAACAGAGGTAAGGAAGAACCGGGATTCACTAGCATGTAAGAAGACGATTCAAAGTAGTCCTTGTGATTTTATTGAATAAATAATGTTTTGTTTGTTTGTTTGTATCTTATATTCACATAATTAGTGTGGCGTTAAAGTATGGTTTGTCCTTGTCGTTCTAATGTCAGAGAATAGAGATAGCAACAGATTTAAACAACACATTAACTAGTGCGTGTTTATAAGATAGACCAAGAACATATACTTACTATATAATAATAATATATACTTACTATACTATTTAGTGATTGTAAGATGTTTATAATTAGCTAGCGTATCGTTAAAATATGGTTTGTACTTTTTATTCTTGTCTTATGTTAATAAATAGATATAGCAACATATTTAAATAACACATAACACACAGGATAGACCTTTAGTAGTTAACAGCTATTTATTGAGTACTAGCTGCTGCCCGCGACTTCGCACGCGTGGTACCTACATAAAAAGTAGCCTATGTCCTTCTTCAAGGTCCCATCTATCTCTATACCAAAATCCATCAAAATCGCTTCAGCCGTTAGGCGTGAAAACTTAACAAACAGACAGACAGACAGAAAGACAGACAGAGTTACTTTCGGATTTATAATATTAGTTCGATTACCTATTTAATAATTCCCGACGTTAATATCCGTTAATTGCTAAAACAAAATGAATTATGATCGCGAAAGTTGAAACTTATTGATCTATTCATAGATTTGTAATGACATATTAATCAGTAATAACTACATAATTATGATAGGTAACCATCATCACTCACCACTCCATAATAAAACAATCCCATATAGAAATACTACATGAAAATCACTGCTCCAATCACTTCATCCTCTCACGAAAACTAGAAAATAAGGCACCGAACACAACGGAGATGCATTTAAAATTTTCACTAAGGCGCAGAGCACACAGTCGGCCGGCCGCTGTTTACGCAGGAGTGTGAATGGCACGTCGCATGTACGATATGAGCCGCATAAAATGACGCTCCAAAGTACCTACTGAAGTTCAATACGATGACAGTAAAAGAACTGGGTAATTGGTGCATTCGGCTTCTAATTAGGAACGCGTGGGTTATAGTTTCCGTGATATCAAATTGTTTTTGCGACCAGAAACTTGGTTGTTTTGTTAAAATGTATTGTACATTGCAGAAGACAAAATATTTTTTATTCTGCTACAAAAGTAATTACTTTAGTTAAAGGCCTATCTACCCACTTTAATTAAGTATACATGCCTACTTAACTTTTTAGCACAATGTAACCAAATAGCACACTTAACCTACCTGTAATAATAATAAAAATAAAGCCTTTATTAAAAGATCTTATAAAACACTGTTTCTTATACACTAAAGTATTTAACATAGACGCTAGTTTCGCGATGATTGTCTTGCTACTCAGCATAGGCCTCCCTAAAGCTTGCCATAAAGTGCGGTCTTGTGTCTTCCTTCTCCATGTGGCGCGTGCTATTCTTTTTATGTCGTCTTCCCATCTCCGACGCTGTCTCCCTCTCTTTCTTTTGTGTTGTCTTGGATACCATTCAGTCACAACCTTAGCCCACTTGTCTTTTTTGTTTCTCATCATGTGGCCTGTCCACCTCCACTTTAGTTTCTTGATACAGTATGTCACATAACTTACCTGTACCTCGACTTAAATATATTTAAACGATGACTCACCTGTTTCGCATGTATTTTATATTATTGTACATTCTTATAAGTACGTAAAAACTGTCCTTGAGTATTAAGATTAAAAAAATACATGTTTGCATTTTATTCTTGTTTTATTTATCATCCGTAAGATTCTGTGTGGTATTTAAATTATGGTTCTAATTTAGTAATTATAATTTGCTAGAGTTCAATATCAATAGAGTCGTGAAACATTGCATTTTGTAATTTATGTCATAAACATAAACGCCACCCAAGCACTCTAGATAGTCCAACAAACTATCGGTCAGCCAATGAATTTAAAAAATAAGAAATATATAATTCAATTCAATTCAATGTATCTTTATTCAATAAAATCACAAGGACCACTTTGTATTGTCTTCTTACGTGCTAGTGATTCTAGGTGCCGGTTTCTCCTAACCTTCAAGAAGAATCCGGCAAGAAATTTGTCTGGTCTTAACACTTTTTTGTATGATCCTTGACAATTTAATTACGGATGCCGAGTTGGAGCAGATTCATCCAGCTTTTTTGTCATCTAAATGATCAGATATTTTATAATATGCAGTTTCTGTTTAATTACGTTTTTAAATTTTCCAATCGAAAATCTAACACGTCGCTTGGGACCTTGTTATAGAAGCGTAAAATAGTAGCAACATTTTACCGCCCCGCAGACTGCTCGATCATTCAAGAATGACCAATGCGGGCATCATGCGATTGTTAATAAGTCATCTACAATTCTACGCATCTACCTACTTTAATTAAAGCTAATTGATGTACCAGTCGCGTCATCAACTAATTACTCTCTGTTACCCCTTGCAATGCATTCTTATGCAGGATTCCTATTGCTACTTCACTGGTTTGGTGGTAGTGGCCTAGCCTTTCGATCCTTATGTCGTAGGTTCAAATCCGTTCGTGCACCAATAGAGTTTCGCTATGTATGTGCGCAAAACCAGGGGGCCAACCGCGGTAAATTTGAACGTCTGAACCAAAGTCAAAACGTTATTTTTGACATATTTCGTACCGCGTTAGTACTAAAACGCACTATACTATATCACTATAACGAAAAGGATTTAGCTCTAATTTGGACTATACGTTGATCAATCGTTGCGGGATCGAGTTTTTAACAGTGCTTTCAAACGAACGTTTTTTATTTAGGACATCGTAACGTAATAGTCTGTGCATAGAGTAATATGAGTACTAGTACTAGAATCGAACAAATTTATACATTAGTATGTATAAATTTGTTCGATTGGTAAAATCAACGATTAAATCGTTCAGAAAGAAGAGCGCGGTACCATTTTGACATTCAAATTAGCCAAATCCTAGCCATATCCAAACCTTTGCCAAAACTAATCCGTTCAATGGCAATTATGTTGACAAATAGCGCGATTGCCCTACTGTACTCCAACCGGTGAAAGATATCGTGAGAAAACCGATACCTAGGTAGAACCTACCAAGTTCGAAGATATGTGCTAAATGCACGAAAGGAGCCTGTGAGGCGCACTTTAATCCTTTCACCACACTAGTTCGTAACTTGTAACACGATAAGATGAAGACTACTATTTGGAATCAGAGGCCCACTCTGGTCACGAAGTTAACAGTCCTAAGGCCTAGCAAATAAATTATATAAATACGTTTTAAAAACTAAAAAGACAACCCACTTCATGTATATAAACAAGGTAGCTACTGTAAAACGTTGTGGAGTTCCCTTGACTGTCATTCGTTTTCATCATCAGACCCCTTATGATAGTCACAACCCATATAAGTGTATAGTTTTGATCAATACAAATTAATCAAGCCTAAACACCAGGTAATTGCTGTAAATCGTTGTAGAGTTCCCTTGACTGTCCAGACCTTCATTACACAGTAGTGCTTTCATATACTTAATGAAAAAAATTAACAAACGCACCATTCAAAGCGTCCATTAGTAGCAATCGTAAGTATTTTTTCTTGAGAAAAGTACCGGTTCGTTCTATTTTTAACAGACTTCAAAACAGGAGGAAGCTCTCAAATCGATTGTTTTTTATTGTTATTAAACAAGGTTATTGATTCACATGATGGTAGGATGGTAGATGACTAGGATGGTAGAACTGGTAGGATGGTCGGAAGTTATTTCGAACCAGTGTAGGAATTAATTAAAGTGCGCCTCAGATATTCCTTTCGTGAACATGACCCATGTCTTCGAACTTGTTTTGTTTTACAACATATCGGTTTTACATTTATTTTAGGCATAAGATTCTCACACTATTTACTATAAATTCCTTCTCCTAGTTTCATTTTATATCCGTAGAAAGCTGTCATTCTTGATAATGGAGCTTGGGTATACCAACTATCACGTGTAATGTGGTCTAAATACCGTGCAAAATGTGGAAAATTGTTCTAGAATCCGCAACTAGACTTTCATAGTATTTAATATCATTTCGATAAGTAAACGCACCTTGTCACTACAATTTCTATATAAGTATCTGACACCCAGATTCTTATGGCCCTATTCAGAACAATACTCAATATGAGTATAGGTTTTATGTCAGTTTTTTCAGTTTGAATTACGTTGTAGTTAGTGAATACTATGGTGTTTGTAAATTAAGTTCTGTGCAAAATGTGCAAATATATTTAAGTGCCTTGGACTTAGGGACTCTCTTATGAATCCACTTTAGCCATAGCGCGTACTGGGCATTAATCCGTGGCGAATGTTTTTCGCGCTTTTCGTGGACTCCGCAATAGTGGATACTTCCGCAGCTCTCCACTGGCAGGTTTGCTATTTTGACAGAAAAACCGCGGAGCATGAAGGAAAAACAAATGATTACGGAAATAACGGTGATGGATAACCGCGAGCTGCTGAAACAAGTGCGTGCTTCTATGTATTTGCCAGCCGCGAAAATATTCGTCGTGGAATAATCCGCAGTGCACGCTAGATTCCTAGACATCCTCAAAAGTAACCAGAGATGTTAGGATATGACCAAGGTTGGAAATAACAGTGAACATGTTTGTCTGTGAATAAATATGATAAGTGTACTTTGATACTTACACAATTGCGGAGTGGTGACGGTGATGGAGCGAAGCGGATAGCGTAGCGGGTGGCAAAGCGGAGAGCGAAGCGGGTTGCGGCGAACCGCACCATCGATTCTCGCGCACGTCGCTCGAGCCTGCAAAGTGTACATACATTATTATAAACACAAGTAGCCTATATATTTTGATAAACACGGGCTTTTTTTTCACGTATTTTTTTGTCGATGGAGGCACCGACAATGTTTCGATTCATCTAGAGAATCTTCATCAGGGTGAGTTTGATCCGCGGTCCGCTCGTTGCCGCTCGAGTTCACGGTTCGCACTGAACTCGAGCGGCAACGAGCGGTAATAATAATGCTAGACATTTAACATAGCAACATCAGCAACAACAGCTTGTGTTATGGGTACCACATGACTGATATACTACTTACCTATATGCTTTTTTTTTGTAAATACATACATATTTATACATTGAAAATACCCAGTCCCGAGACAAATACTTATTAGACTTGGCAGATTATACAAATATTTGTCCCGTGGCAAAACGGGATATTTACCATGATATGTGAGTTTGAGAAAGACTGAAAACGAGGGTAGACCGTTTTGTCTGCCAATAACATCCACCCGCAAAGACTTCAGTTTATATCATGATCATGGCGCATGCAACTGTGCCGAAATATCAGGAAGCAGAAAAACTCACATATCATGGTAAATAACCCGTTTTGAGTGAAAATTATGCTCAAACCCATGATAGCTTTAAAAGTTATATACTCAACTTACAGCGCAGGAAGCAGAGCTACTACCAGCAGAGCCGACAGGCTAGTCAGGATACTATAGTAAAGTAATTTGGCTGGGTGAAGGGTCAAGATAGGATCTAATGATTCTGATGAAAGGTTCACTTACTTCCGTAAAGCGTCATGTGTGACGGCGGCCGACTGGCCAGCACAGGCGTAGATCCATACCGCTCGCCGGCTCCCGCTGACAGCCGCCCGCCCAACGGCTTGAACGCTATGGGCCGAATCACTGACTTGCCCTGGAACAAACAAAATTTGCATTTAAACTAACAGTAACATTGCTTTAATACACTAGCAGCTTCGCGCGGCTTTAGTTTTATCATGCGTACTAAGATTACTAGCGCTACTTTCGTATGAGTTATTTTCCTAATGGCCTAAAAACACATGGAAAGCCGGGCATAACGTGCGCGGAAGCGCTCTGATGAAAAACCCACTGCAGTTATCCATCCAGAAACTAGTACTAATAACTTGTTGTAATCTGCCAATTTTAAATAAATAATGCCGGATAAGCAGAGCTTGTATTAAGTACCTAAGTAAAGTAAAAAATATTTTTATTTAATACAATCACAAGGACCACTTCGAAGCGTCATAAATTAACGTCTGACTAGGTGTATTTATGAGCCAATTCCTCCTAACCCAAATCATGAAGAACTGGCAAGAAATTTGTCTTGGTCCTAGCGTTTTTTTGCATGATCCATCTTATAACTTAACTACGAAAAACTAATACAAGAGAGTTTATACATTTCAAATTTGTTTGTGGGCAGAGCAACATGAGGTCATGCATTCTTTTCAATCTTTTCATTCGCTTCCTTAAAAATACTACCTTTTATAAAAGTTTTAAGGTATTACATGACTGATATAACACTTAATTTTTATGTAAATACATACATATTATACATAGAAACACCCACACCCGAAACAAATACTTGCAGTTCATACATTTGTCCCGCAGCGGGAATTAAACCCGCAACCTTCTGTGTCTCTACCGGGCCTTGGCCCACTGCGTCACAGAGGTCGTCTTGTATTTACATCTAATCTCGAAATAGCAACAAAGTTGCGAAACTCTACGCACCTTATTCCATACAAGGTACTACAAAAGGTTTTTACCCATATTAGTATATTGGATTAGATAATAAATAACGCCATTATTCGTTTCAGCACGGAATCGACATTATGCGCGTACGCAACGAAATGTCAGAGCAAAGGCCAAATATACAATCACTTACAAAGTATCTGATACCAAATCCTATCAAGTAACATTAGTCTACACGTCCTTAACTTCTTACGATTTTATACCTAAACCTGGTACACTTCTTCTTCTTCTTCTTCAGTGAAATGTTAAAGAGAGCCTCCTTTCGTGCACTTGGCACATGTCTTCAAACTTCCTAGATACTACAACATGCCCGCTTTCTCACGATGTTTTCTTTCACCATTTGAGAGAAAAATTCTCGAACAGAAAAATCCATTGGTGCACGATTGGATTCGAAATCATGACTTTAGGATCAGAAGGCCACCGCTATATACCATATCAAATACCACTAGCCCACCAGGGCCCTTATCTGATATACCTAACAGTACATTTATTTATTTCTTTCTTTATATAATGTACCTTATGTATGTATTTTAAGGTATATAAGTATTATATCAGTAATTTAGTTCCTATCTACAAGCTTTGCTTAGGCTAGAACTAGATGGCGCTGTGTAAAACTGCCACCAATATTTATATAATACTAGCTGCTGCCCGCGGCTTCGCACGCGTGGTACCATCATAAAAGTGGCCTATGTCCTTCTCCAAGGTTCCATCTATCTTTATACCAAAATTCATCAAAATCGGTGTCGTGGTTTAGGCGTGGAAACTTAACACACAGACAGACAGACAGAGTTACTTTCGCATTTATAATATTAGTAGGGATTAAACTTCATTGAAAACACTACAAAACAAATATAAATAATTTTAATGAAGTACCTACATGATAAAAGAATGTCCTGCAATCGGTAGTCTTACCGTGGTTACGATTTCTACCAGACAACCATTTTTACTTACAAGCTTATCATTAAACAGATGGACAAATATTGAGTACTATTACGCCAATCTATTCATTCCTCAAAAAGATATATTGTATAATATTCTGTAGGTACATTTCTGTATTTATTTCTGTAAATACAATATTGGATGATCAATATTCAGTGCACGAATGGGGCCTCTGAGGCGTACTTTAATCTTTTCACCACACTGGTTCGAAATAACTAGTGACATTAAAAGACGAAGAATACAATCACAAGGGTCATTTTGAATCGTCTTACCATTAGACATTGACTATATAACATATTTAAACAAAAGACCTACACGGACTTCTTCCTCTCTATGATCCCCATCTCGATATTTCCTGCACATAAAACACTACATTCTTTTAAATATATATGTCTTACTTATCTGAAACATTGTTGTGGGGGCCGACCGGGGTAATTTTGAAAGTCTGAACCAAAGCTAAACCAAAGTCGAAACGTTATTTTTTTCATATTTCATACCACGCTAATCACTATAACGGAAACGATTTAGCTCTAATTTGGATTATACGTTGATCAAACGGGTTATTTTTGACAGTGCTTTCGGACGAACGTTTTTGATTTAGTGCATCCTAGTAGTCTTTGCATAGAGTAACACTAGGTAGTTCAACATATGAATTTGTTCGATTGGTAAAATCAACGAATAAATCGTTCAGAAGAATAGCGCGGTACCATTTTGACATTCATATTTGCCATATCCAAACCTTTGCCAAAACCAATTTGTTCAATGGCAATTACGTTGTCAAATAGCGCGATCGCCCTACTGGATATGGTAGGTATATCGTTACTACCTACTATCGTTTGTTTACAAACACTCGTGAGAACTTTTCATATCGCTCCATATTTTGACATCACGTAGATCGTTAACCTCAACAGCACCGTCACGTTTGCAGCCCTATCATAGATAATACGATATTGGCCCTGATTCTTTATTTTCGCTGGGCTAGCTAAAATATACTAAATGACATGAAATCTTTATTTTAACCGACTTCAGAAAAAGGAGGTTCGTAACTAGGTTGTTTTTGTTACCCCATAACTCAGTCGTTTATGAACTGATTTGAAAATTATTTCTGAAATAATACATTCCAATTAGTCTTATAGAAACTTAATCGAAATCGGCTTAGAATTTTGGATTTTAAATCAAAATATATGTAAAACATATAATATATGTAAAAAATATAAGTAAACGAAATTTCTTATTTTTATATAAATGAAGCCGATTTTCTTTTTTGTTTTTAAAACTTAATTAAAACTAGTCTCAAAGATTAGTTTTGTTTTCAGAACAAAAACACAATTTCCCAGGTCTTATCTCGTCGATACATCTTCCATTTCCCTCTATCAGCCTCTATCAGCCGTAATACTTATCCTTTTCTTACTCATATTAAAAATAAAAGAAAAACAAAATGTATTTATTTGGGAGCATATACAAGATTATATACAATTTTGTATAAAATTGTATATATTGTAAATAAACAGTTATCAGTTATATACAAAAACATGGGAAGAACGATAACATTACGCAAAAGTTAAATTAACTGTGTCGCGAATGTTAACGCCCACCTCCGAAGATAATAAAACATAACCCAAATTAGATACTACCCCTTCACAAAAAATAATTTCCCTGAAGTAGCAAGTGTGTAGTGTGTAAAGTGTGTGTGTGTGTTCCTGTATGAGTATGTGTGTATGTGTGTAGGTGTATATATGTGTGTGTGTGTGTATGTTACTCATTTCTAGGGGAGTAGCATCAACGCTGAGATTAGAACTCTTTGGACATACCACAGTAGGGCTAAATGTCGTTGACCCACAGTTAGTGTACTGTTACGTTATTGTACTGAATTGTTAGTTAATTGTTTGTAACTAACTGCTTGTTTCTACTGTCTTATTAGTCATATTCTAAATAGACGTTTATTCTATTCATACTATACCTTACCCCCGAAATATAAAGTCTCCAACTAGTTCGGGGGCTGTAAATACACGGAGAAATGCTGTTGGTTTATCGACACCTCAATTTCCTTCTAGATTAAGTTTAGTATAGTTAAAGGTTGTCTGGAAGATATCGTCATATGCGATAAAACCGCCGTTTGCAGGACATATTACATTGTAGCCGTAGCATTAATGTTGTTTGTGCGTACCTAAAATGTTATTAATTTCATTATTTTCTTTCCCGCGACCTCGGTTGTTGCAATAACAAGACGGGAATAAATTAAAGCGGTAATACGCGTTAGGGTAAATTACTAAAACAATATAAATTTTGATTGCAAATGTTTTAAAAATCTTTCTCTTCTTTGGTTCTCTCCTTTTGTGTCCATCCACATTTATATGTAACGTTTGAAACAAATACTGTAATTACGTTATTACGTTTTAAAAAATAAAAAGATAATCGACTTCAGTTATATAAAAATACGAAATTTTGTTTGGATGACATATTTGGTTTGGATGACATATTTTGTTTGGATGACATATTTTGTTTGGATGACATATTTTTTCAGCTATTTTGATTTAACAACCACACTACAGAACCGATTTTGATGATATTACTATTAGATTTAAATTTATTTACAGATATAATTACAGAAATGTAAAAAATAATATACAATAATATAAAATACACGTGAAACAGTTGAGTTGAGCTATCTAAGGACCGTTTAAACGATCTATAGATAGCTCAACTGATCCAGATCACTGCCAGAGGGCAGCGTTCCCAAGATACTGGCGGCATTACCATGTTGAATGGCAATGCTAATAGGAGCCAGCTCTTGGGTAACGCAACGTATCTACCAGACCCGTACAGACTATTAGACAATCGGCACAATCCTTTCACATAAAAATATATTTTTTCAAATCGGTTCATAAATGTAGGATTTATGAGGTAACAAACATAAAAAAAATTACAACCGAATTGACAACCTTTTTTGGAGTCGTTGAAAAAGACAACAGGTTTGAACAAATTTAGATAATATACCTATTATGGACAAACAAGCAAGCTTAGACTAACCTGGTAGACAGGCAAACAAGTTACTGCAGCCTATAGAACAATATGTACTAGAGTGCCCATGATAAAGACTATCACCTCCTCATCCTCATCGCTAATGACTATTGGAAATTGACACTAATTAGGTTCTATAGGTAACTACTAAGTTTCTATTGGCATTTTGCGATTAGAGCACAAGCAACTAGCAACAAACAAATCAATCATGCGGAATGATGCGTCTATAGCAGACAGTTAAAAACTACATAACTTATGGCCAGTGGAGACGAACAACGATCGCAGAGGGGCAATAGTCGATGGAGCGTGACAGACCACAATCTACACCAGTTCTTATAAAAAAATCCCTAGAATAATTATGTTCTTTAGACTTAGCACGCACTAGAAAATAATCCGCACGGCTTAAACCGTGCTATTCTAAAGTATGTTTCAACGTGTTATTGCGTGATTCAACGTCTGATTCAATGCTCCACCGAAAAGCGCGACAAAAATAGCGGGCTTAAACCTCTAACAGCCATAAAGTGAAAAAACAATTGTGAATTATATAATTATTTCGATGATTCACACTAATCCCATTTCCAGTAACATTGATGGAACAAATGAGACTAAATAAGTCTCATTGGTCCCATTACCGACTTAAGTTCTCTTGCTTGTATAGCATCATGTACTAGGTACGCAGAACTTCCAAGTGGTCACGGAAAGCTTAGATTTACCTTATTTACTTTGTTAATTGATTCGCGTGAATTGATTTTTTCTGTTATAATAATAAATGTTCATCGAACAAATGTCTTCTCCTGCAAAGGAATCGAACAATCAACCTACAGCGCAAAAGCCAGAGCTACTACCAACTGAGCTGACAGGCCAGTGTATTAATGAACTTAGCGCAACTGTTAGGTGTAGTTTAGTTCATACCTACTTGCAACGTGGTCATTATTTTAACTCTGTTGAACAAAGTATTCGAGCGGGACCTCTAAGGTTTCTGCAAAAACTGACGGTAACTCAGGGCTGACACAAGAAACAGTATTTTAGAAAACGCAAACCGCTAAACTTACCGCTCGTTATCCTACTTTTGCCTCCGTAGACCCTAGATACAGACAGACAGTGTATTTCTCCTTCAACTCATTGTTTCTTAACAGTTTACTACATATATTTTTATTTCACACATTCGGTTTTTTTTAAGTACAGAAACGTGTTATATAGACGACGAGTATATTGAATCTGTGACGCAGCGGGCGAAGGCCAGCCTGAAACTTAGACGTAGAAGGTTCGATTTCCGCCGCGAGACATATATGTTTGTATGGTCTGCAATTATTTGTGTCGGGTATAGTTCTTTTTCTATGTTTAAATAAAATAATAAAATAAAAATACATATGGTGGACAATCTAGCACCATCTAGTCCCAAACTAAGCATAGCTTGTATTATGGTGACCAGATGACTGATAGAATACTTAAGTATATATTTTGAAATATATACTTATGATACTTTATAACACCCAGACACAGAACAAACACCTGTGTTCATCACACAAATGTTTATCTTGAGAGGGAATCGAGCCCTCAACCTACAACGCAGAAGGCAGAGCTACTACCAACTGAGCTGACAGGCCATGTAAAGCTTGGGTTTTCCTAATTTACTTTGTTAAATGTTTAATTCGCGTTAATTGATTTTTAATTATTATTTGTGAATTTAAAATAAATAATTATACAATCTATATCAGTCATGTGGTTCCCATAACACAAGCTTACTTGCTTAAAAAAACTATCGGAAATTATAAATATTGCATGCCAAACTGTGACTTAATCATTAGGTAAGTAAGTACATAATTCATATGCATAAAACAGCATGAAGTCTATAAATAAAACACTTTCCCGGAAAAGCGAAATTTGTAGGAAAATGTTTATGTCAATGCGATAATGATATCCGCTACATAGAAATTGAATTCTATTTATTATTGCACATGACTCAATATTTATACGCAATCCTGATTTAACAATCAATGCAATTTCTAATCGCGTTCTCTACCAAAGAACTTAGTGGTCATTCGGAGCTGGAGCCGATTACAATACCTACTTTCCTTTACTAGTTAAGTACTAATATTTAAATAGTATCTTTATAATTTAGATATAAGTAACAGAAAAGCAAAGAATAATACACAATAATATAAAATAAATGTGAAACAGTTGATTTATGTAAGGACCGCTTAAAACGATATTGACGACCTTTGTGGCGCAGTGGGCCAAGGCCCGGCTGAGACGCAGAAGGTTGCGGGTTTGATTTTCGCCGCGGGACCAACGTTTGTATGATCTGCAAGTATCTGTCTTGGGTCTGGGTGTTTCTATGTTTAATATGTATGTAATTAAAAAAAATCAAGTATATAAGTAGTATATCAGTCATCTGGCACCCATAACACAAGCTCTGCTTACTTTGGGGCCTAATCCTCTAAAACAAACGATTCGATAATTTGATTTGACAACGAAACAACTCAAAATTAGACTAAATGTGACGTAAATTTCAACGACTTTATCGCATCGATATATCGATTTCGGTTAACAGAGTAGACGCTCTGGATATCGACGCAAGTAGCGTACCATACCAATATTAGCAATATACTAATATTAATTCCATTTTAGTGCCATTGCATAGATTTCCTAGTAAAGTATGTTAGAGGCAGTATAATTTGCGAAACACATCCTGCGATTATTTCTCAGTTTCGCTAGTTATTGGAGATATCAATAGACCGGATTAATCCAATCGTGCAATTTTCCGAGTGATTACATTTTGCAAACTAAAAGATACTTATAAATTGCGTTTAATCATTAATTGAGCAATAATTTAGTATTTTTAGATACCTGACCCTTTTTAAGAAAATGATTTATTTATTTAAACATTAATAAATAAATAAAAAACATTTATTTACTTACAGAAATGTACTAAATAATCTTACTAACATTATAAATGCTAAAGTAATTCTGTCTGTCAGTCTGTCTATTTGTTACGTTTTCACACCTCAGCCACTGAACCGATTTCGATAAATTTTGGTATTGAGATAGCTGCTACCTTGGAGAAGGACATAGGCTACTTTTTATGTAGGTACCACGCGTGCAAAGCGGGCAGTAGCTAGTATAAAATACATGTAAAACAGTTGAGCTATCTAAGGACCGTTTAAAACGATCTATAGATAGAACTGATCCAGAACACTGCCACTATATTTATAAATTAAATATAGTGGACAATTCACACAACATCAGTACCAAACTAAGCATAGCTTGTATTATGTTCCATGACCAAATATCTGATAGAATACTTATATATTTTTAAATACATACTTATGATACTTTATAACACCCAGACACAGAACAAACACCTATGTTCATCACACAAATGTTTATTCTAGGACGGAATCGAACCCCTCAACCTACAGCGCAGAAGAACTAGTTACCACTAACTGAGCTGATGCAATAAGTACATAATAACATTGTGTAACTAAACAGTAGGTAGATGGTAAGTTAGGTAAATAATGCCGGACATTTGACACAATATCATCTGGTCCCAAAGTAAGGAGAGCTTGTGTTATGGGTACCACATGACTGATATACTACTTATACATATATTTTTTTTAAAACTTACCTATTATACATAAAAACACACAGATCCGAAAAAAATACTTGCAGATCATGCAAATATTTGTCTCGCGGCGGGAATCGAACCCGCAACCTTCTACGTCTCAGCGCCACAGAGGTCGTCCAATAAAAATGAATGTGCATGCAATTTAATTTAATTTATTTTATTATGTTGATTGGTGAGATATAACATTATTCAGTAGGTACTGGTAATGTTTGTAATCAATGAAAATGTACAATATATGATAACTCAATGAATAAAGAGGTTTTAATAGTTGAGTTTCAGCTTCGGCATAAATGCTTTCGTATGTCATCTGTCCGGCCGGCGTCTGTCCGGATGTTCTCCTCTACAAGTCGCATTTCTTAACCGATTCTCGTGAAATTTTGTGAGCAGGTTCTATAAAGGTATAGATTTTCGTCGATTCAGTTTTTGGGATTTTTTTAAAATGGCCTAGATATATTTCAGTCATTTTGAAAAATGTTCGCGAGGTCTACAGCTCACAGAGCCACTAGTAGTAATAGTGTGTAACTACCGTATATCGGTGAAACCTCAAAAATAATACTAATCTGTGGTAAAAATATAAGTAGGTAAGTACCTACTTAGCTAGCAGCCTGTAAGCCAATCACGAGTTTTTTTAACAGTTTATCAACGAGGTGAGCACCTCAATCGACAACATGAGATATTGAAAAAAATAATGAACGCGTCGCGGGACACTCGTTTAGAACGAAGTCATTTCGTATTGCATAAACTAATCATTAACGTGCCAGGCTCTCATTCTCTCTACCCACCCCTCTCTTTAATTTTGGTTATTGATGCAGTAAATAACTATATTCATATATATATATATATATATACGTATATATACATAGACTAGTTATCGGTCTCCTTCGTTCTCTCTTTCTCTTACGGTTTTTCGTAACGTAACGCGTTACATTATTTCTCCCCTCGCCAACCTGCGAAAAGGAACTTCGTTCCAATAACAACATGAAGTTTACTCGACGAACCGCTAGGAGCGCTTATCCTGTTGATAAGCGTCCCTTGCATTTCATGTTGTTGAGATATTGAAAAAATCAGCTGATTTTGAGAGCATTTTTTTTATGTGGATTAAGTGCGAGTTTGGAATGAGTGTTGTAATATATAATAATAGCAATACGCTTAGCGAAAGTACTCGGATTTCGTAAAGACATTATTTAGTGCTTCGGTTTCAGTTTATTCACACACTATTATTGACATTAAAGATACTAATATATAAAAATAAAAAGCCTTTATTCGTTGACCAATTTTCAGTAAAAATAATTGTCTTTGACATAGGTCTTCCCTAATTTCTTCCACTCCTCTCTGTCACGTGCTAATCTTCTCCATCCTCCCATCCCATCTTCCCATCTATGAGATTTGACGTCTTTTTAGATTTTTCCCATTTTTACGATACCATACCATTACTTCTTTTGTCCAATTTTCCTTAAACGTTCTCATTATGTGACCTGTCCATTTCCATTTGCGTTTTTTTATTACTAATGAAACACCGTTTACATCGTGGAAGCATTCTTCGTTACATACTGCATCGATAAACTACAAGTTTTCGATTGTTTTTATTACAGATACGGATACTATTACGGATTAAAAATAGAAACACAATATATTTATTGTATTATACATGAAACAAAGAGGTAAATAAGTTAGAAATAACAGAGCTAGAAAAATCTTACCTACTAAAATAAAAATTAATAAAACCGGTCATTTCACACAGCATCAACCCCAAAGTAAGCAAAGCTTGTGTGACCACATGACTAATATACTACTTATATACTTTTTTTTGTTAATAAATACATAAATACATTATTATACATAGAAACATCCAGACCCGAGACAAATACTTGCAGATCATACAAACATTTATAGCGGGAATTGATGCCGCAACGGAACCTTCTGCGTGTCGCCCGGGCCTTGGCACCACAGAGGTCGTCGAACAATCAAAGGAAATGTCAAAAAATATAGTGGCAAAGAAGAGATAAAACGCAAAACGAAGTTCCAAAGAGGTTATATAATTATCATATTAACGATAACGGCTGCGCACAATATAAGCAGCTTAGAAACTGTTTCTCAGTTTATAGGCACGTAAATAATGCCTGCATGTAAATATTAATGATTCGTTGTTCAACTACGATCTCGCCGGTAGATGGAGCCACATGTTATAGTAATAACGTGTAAACGCTGTCCTACATACCTACACTCTGGGTGGCTCTCCGTGATTTATACTACCACCATGCTAGATAATAAGGTGTATTAACCATTACTTTAAAATCTTGATGGCTCTTTTTCTTATTGTGCCACTATTTTCGAACTAGTGTGGTGAAAGGATTAAATTTTAGATGCTCCTTTCGTAAACTTGGCTAATGTTTGAACTTTTTAGATTCTACGACATGTCGGAAAGAAGATCCTTATCGCACGGTACGGACTTGGCGGATGGGGGCTAGACGAAAAAAGTGTAAGATTTATCCGTCACGAATTTCCGTCACGACTTTTTCTTTAGCGTAGACGGTTACCCATAGGGTGACATAAATGAATTCATTAGATAAACGAATGAACAAATGAATTGGATGAATTGAATGATGTACATAAAATGTTTATTTTCACAACTCGAAAAAATATATGAGTTACGAAATTTCCTACCATTCCTTCAATTCATTCGTTATTTCTGCGATTCATTAAATTGCTCTCAGAGGCTAGTAATTCATTCATTTGTATTTGTTAATCAATAATATAAACACGTTTATCAATAATAATAAACTACGATAGGAACTTCGTTCCAACCGAGTGTTCCACGGCACTTACGCATTTTTTTTCGAACAGAAAATGTAATTGGTGCACGGATTCGATCCCACGACCTTAGAAAAGGACCAGTTTTATATGGTACTCTACCAGTGCTGTATTCCGATGCTATGGTATGGTACTCTACCAGTGCTGTATTTCGATGGTATTACAACAGCACCGGGTAAACATGTCGAGGCCCTCACCTAAACTCAAGAAGGTTTTGATGACCAGAGTAGTAAGATAAAGCAATAGTAATAATATATATCGGATAACATTTATGAGATCTAAAGCATGGTCGAGTATTTCAATGCTAGGTTTTTCTGGTAGATTCTTGCGAAGTGCAAGAGTAAATTAATAAAATAATAAATAAATAATGCCGGACATTTCACACAGCGTCATATAGCTCCAAAATAAACAGGGCGCGTGTTATAGGTACCACGTGACTGATATGTTACTAAAATGACGAAATGACTCCCGTCACGGGACAAAAGTTTGTATGATCTGCAAGTATTTGTCTGGGTCTAGGTGTTTCTATGTATAATAAGTATTTATGTATTTACAAAAATAAAGTATATAAGTAGTACATCAGTCGTGTGATACCCATAACACAAGCTATGTAGCTATATATTTATTTGGGACCAGATGTTGAATGAAATAATACCCGGCATTATTTATTTCAAATACTTATTTTAGTAAAAACTTACATAAAAAACACCCACTCCCGAGACAAATACTTGTAGATCATAAGCAAATACGTCGTGTACCTCATTAATAATGTCAATGAACCTATTTTTATGAATGCGGATGTTTTCATTGACAAATCTAATAAAAAACGATTCAATGCAATAATATAAATAAATTCAAAAATGACATCATTCTCATGCCTTTAGCGTTCCTTGACAGGACATAGGCATTAAATCACGTCTGTGTAGGCGTATTTAGACTAGACTTAATGAGATGTTGCAAAAATTATAAGACCCAGCATGCACTAGTGAATTAATCCGCGCGGCTTAAGTCATTTCCAACGCGGTTTAGTCCGCTAGCGTGTGTTTGCACGCACTGTTACGTCTAAATCCATGTTCTGCAGATTAGCATGAAAAAAATCGCGCGATTGGCCTAAGGCCTTATGCGCATTGCGGTTTAATTCGAGGTATTTTTTTTCTCACTATTCTGTGGGACATGGAATCAGACGTAGGCGAACGCACTAGCTGAATAGACATTTTTAATAATGACATACTCTAAAATAGACTTCAGAATGACGCGATTAAAACAGCGCGGATTAATTTGCTAGTGTGTACTAAGACTATCGGTCTCATTTTTACACTCTATCTATAGTCCTATAGCAAGTACCTTACCTACCTAATAAATTATAATCTTAAAAATAATTTATTTATATATGCAGGTACAGTTATGGCCCAATTAGTAACCATAATAATCTTTCTGCCTGACTTCCTAAAAATTTGTACATAAATAATCATGTTTATGAACAAGTAGGTATTATTATCATAATACCTACTTGTTATCTGTCATCTGGTTCTCACAAGTTATGCTTAGTTCGGGATGGTGCTAAGTGAATTGTCCGCCAATATGTATTTATCTAAAACACACATTTCGAGGAACGAGCCGGTCAAAATCACTTAGAAATAAGTGAAATAACAATCAGGTCGAAGGCATGACAGATTCGCAAACCGCTGGCACTCTCCCACGGTACGTCACGCTGCCACGCGAGCTCCACGTGTGGATTGCAGGGCAGAGCTAGCACCAGTTCGAGCGTTTTTGAATCGTGTATGAGCACTAGTGTAGGGGAATGACATTATTCTAGTAACTAAACTACTTCATATTATATAATTTACTAGATGACTCGGTGAACTTTGTATCATCTAAAATTGATTTGATTGTCAAACGGTAGGGTCACGGTAACGACATCGAAAGTAATTCGAAGTGACAATACCCATAGCCCATACAAAATTACCAATTTTGATATTTTAAATTTTTCAGTTACTCCTTTGGGTTTTTCTTGATGTTTTTTTCCTAACCACTCCAGTATTGAGGCGAACAAAACAAAAAAACAAATCTTTTAAGCCATTTTTTTGGCTTTCGTTAAAGTTTTTGTTAGACTTACGCACGGCAAGCGATTTATAGGATTATTGAAGATTTATTGGATCAAGAACAAAAGATAAACTATAAACTAAAGATTACTAGAACAGACAAGTACATAAAATGTGTTCTATCCAAAACAGATCATCACATCGTGCACAGAATAAAGTTAGTAGTTATATGTAACAGCTCTTGTTTTTCGTTTACATTTCGTTTGCATTCGAACCATAGTAATCCTCAGAGTGATTTTTAGAATATTACGAGCTTCTGCCCACGACTTTGCACACGTGGCATATACATAAAAAAGTAGCCTATTCCCTTCACCAAGACACAATCAATTCCCTTACCAAATTTTATCACGACCCGATCAGCCGTTTAGACGTGAAAAAGTAATAAGCAAACAGACGGAAATACTTTAGTATTTGTAATATTAGTATGGATTAGTCCTTAAGGAGCTGACTGTATATGTATGAATTATGAAGGGAAGTTCTACAATGAAAAGCTTGAAGAATAACAATTGTAATAGTAAACAAAAACCCGTGAAGTTTTAACAACTTGATGAGTCATTTTGCGATGGAGTCCGCGTGTGAAATGTTCAAACTGGTGCTACCATGGAGATTATCGATGATTTTCTCTATAGGTAGAGCAAAAACTTGCCTGAGGCCAGAGGTTGAATGAAACATGATCTTAGCCAGCTTTTGTTTATAATAGTTTATAACAGCCACCAGCCATCGTCCACGTGAACTCCCGTAGAGTGGCACAAACATGATCAATTTGTATTTTATGTAGGTCTAGTACCTGCATGATTTATTTTATGACCAGTATTCTGATAGTATAGATATTATTGGAGCAAATGCTCGCGGCTCGAAATCACTGAATGAATAGACGAGGCGATTTATGTGTGGTATCTTTATGTAGCACAGCTTTAAGTAATTGGAATGAGTCACAATGCTACCTACTTGATACTTACAGAAGTTACTCCTGCTCAATGCGAAATTAGTTAGGGCTGCGCAACTCACCTCTGACCTAACAAAAGCAATGGTTTGGTAACTTCAGTGTCATTTTTGACATTTAAAGCGGATACCTTCGTTTGACATTTTAAGAAGTATCATATGCGTAGATCTTAGAGATTAATTAGTTTTTCTCGTGTTTTTTCATGTTATATTAGGTAATCTTTGCGGAATTTTAATCAATAAATTTTGACCATTTGATACTATTCATGTATTATGTTTTTTTTTAATTTGTACGAGTCTAATAGAGTTTTAGACGGCCATTCCGCGATAATGTTTAGAATAGACAAATGACGATCAGCTACGACTTTGTGGCGATATTGTTATAAAAGAAAACCACTTGCCGCTAGATGAAGAACAATAATTTCTATATACTTACCTTCTATCGGCCTCAGAAAATGAAATATAGAGGCAGGCAGGTAAACGCCTCCAAAAAACGATTATATTTAAGACTAGATGGAGCTACAGGAAAAGTAAGAACGCGCTATCGATGCGTTTTGTAATTTGCTACAAGCGTTTTGCATTTCAAAGATTTAAAATATTTTTCGAAGATTTTTGGCATGACGTTGCGTGTTGGTGATTCTAACATCGTTATTACAAAGACATCCGAACTGAACCAGCCTCCAGCTAACTCCCAGGCTGTCTGCCCCGCTACAAATGCCCAAAGCATATATAATTTGGGACTTTCTGGCTTTTCGCCCAAAGGCGTAACTTGGCCGTCAATGGACGTATCATTAGGACTTTGTTACATTTCCTACATTAATATGCTTATTTTAACCGTGAGAATTTTACCAATATGCATGAATTTGCGACTGGTTTGTTTGTTATTATTTACATTTACGAAGTCAAAGTCAAAGGATACTTTATTCAATACAATCACAAGGATCACTTTGAAACGTCTTACATACTAGGTGAATTTAGGCGCCAATTCATCCTAACCCAAGACCGAGAAGAACTGGCAAGAAACTCGTCCTGATACTAGCGCTTTTTTGCATGATCAATCTTATAACTACCTTAACTACGAAATACTAATACAAAAGAGTTAATACATTTACGGTCATTGCATTGTTTCTTTAGTTTACAAATATGATATAGATATAAACACAAATATAAGTATACTAGCTGTCCAGTTCACGACTTCGTCCGCGCATTTTAAAAAGGAAAATATATTTAAAAAAATGTGAATCTAAACCATTCTCAAATCAACTTTTCGTGTGTGCTCAATACAAAAAACATTTCATAAAAATCGGTCAGCCGTTAAGGAGGAGTTTAATTTTAATTACAAACACACGCGTAGAAGATCTTTATAATAATGATATGACACACCAATGATCAAGAAACAAAGGAATAATAATTTGGTGGACTATTATTTTGGTAAACACGGGTTTTATTCACGTATCATTTTGTCAATTCGTCTAGCTAGAAAATCTTCATCAGGGTGAGTTTGATCCGCGGTCCGCTTGTTGCCACTCGAGTTCACGGTACAACTCATGATCATTTTGATAGTACAATTAGCATTAACAACCATTTCCCGAGAGTGTACTCAAACAGGTACTCAAGTCTCAGCCTAATGCTCCCAAACATATTGAAGCAGCAGTGGTTTTCAGACTGGGCCTAAACAGTGTAACATCGTCAAATATCGTCAAAAAAATCCTAAAATAAAACACTGCAGCCTATTTTCCAGCATCACTCCTCATTTTCATTACAGACAGAAAACAGAGTTCAATCACTGACCGCTGGTAAAGTGCCCAAAAGGCTGGCAACGTTAGCTCGTTTGATTTTTGCAGTTTTGTAACATTTTGAATTTAATGTTTGGCATCCAAAAACGAAGCACCCATTACAAGACATAAATAAGACGATTGCCATCTCAACAGGACAGATTACAAGGCTCAGATGTATGGAGATACACTGTACATTGTCAAGAAGAAAGTCGTAATTAATTGTTGAATAATGTGTGCAGAAAAGCTGGCGTGTTATGAATTTATGCGAGTGTAATGAACTTGTATCGAAAGGGTTTCTTTTTGTTATTATATTCGGTTGGTATGTTGTCGGTAGTTACGTGAACTATATTAGGTATACTCTACGAGTTTTATTTATTTATTAATTCGTTGTACAAAATCCACAGCTTTTAAAATAATATACAGAAAACTTAAGTATACAACCGACAGCCAATAACGGATTCACATTATAACTAACAAAAAAAACCGACAGTAATCAGGGTGTGATGCTTGTATGTAATTATGTGAATGTGTGTGTGTGTGTGTCAGTGTGTGTGTGTGTGTGTGTGTGTGTGGAGTTCTTACGAGTATATTCTTAGTATTCTTAATATTATCTATTAGAATTAGTTTTCTAGATGTTCCGATTTAAAATATTCGAAAGGAAATGTTTTTTCTTCTTTTTATCGAAAGATCGAAATAAAATACAGTAAAAATATCTAAGGTAAGTCTCGGAGTTTAAGTTTTGTTGGAACACGGTTCTTAGTCACGAAAGCATATATTTGTACGAACATTGACAAATCAAACAAAATCCCAGGCAGAGTGACGTCAGAGAGGAAACTTCACCCACCTCAGCTTGCTGGAGTGGATCCATGAACGAATGTTTTCAATTACAAATAACTGTTCTGTAACTTGACTGACGCCACCTAAATCATCTTCAACAGATCTAAGGCCAATGATGATAACATGGTTCAAAAAAATAACAAAATCTTATTTAGACATACTCGTAGGCGTAACACGAGCTTGAACTAGGAAATCATGTAGATAACTAGGTAGATAACACGTGGAGTTGAAAGCAAAAAATTTTAATAAATATAGGTAAGAAAAAATTTTTTTATTTAAAAAAAAGCGTGGGGTTCATGGTGTCAATAGTTATAAATATCGCGTCCTAAGGAGTCGGTTACAAACATACAAGTGAAGCTAACATAAAGCGTTTAAAAATTAGACGTTGCGTTACGACCGACACGTTTCGTGTTATCTACCGTAACACGTGATATGTAATTTGTAATTTTGTAATTTCAGTCACAAGCTCGTACCACTCTGAGTACCTTCTAGTATATCTACCAAGTTATCTAAATGTTTCCGTCACTACTTTTTGATACCCATTTCGTATGAACCTTGATGCATTCATCTACCTACTTATAATTTATGAGATTAAGTTAGTATAGTACTAAATCTTAAACGAACGAAAATTTTTTGCTTACTGCGCATGTTGTGTTTACCTGTAATTGGTTTCACGTGTAGCTTAAGACAAATTGTTATGAAACATATTTTATTCATGTGTATACTGTTGGTAAACCTAATGAATAAATAAATAAATAAATCATGTCTTTCAAAAAAAACCTTACTAGATATCGTACATAGTCTTCAGTAAAACACAGCCTGAACTAGAAAATCATGTGTTCCAAGAAATTCCAAGTTCATACAGTCTCCTATAAAACAACTACGATCATAAGCAACAAACTTCTCAATCTATCACTGATTTCAAACGCTCATCTTTTACTTCGAAAGCCCTCGAAAAGCACAAAACCGGGACTAGAAATAGCGTTCTATTTTAACAAGAAAGCAATAACATGACCCCATTACGCCATTTCCGAATAGAACCGGTTGGTCTTAGTGTGAAAAGCCCACGTGATGCACACGTGCCGAGCAGATGCACTCTATTTACCTACAAAGGGACATCTGCCGATAAAAACAACCCCAACTCATACCCTTATTATCAAGCCCTATTTTGCAGGGGTAACCCAATTTGATACGGGTATTATTGTCACGCAAAATATAAGGATGAGCTATATAACCCATAAAATGATTGAAGTTGATAATATGATTCTGAATGTTATTAAGTACGTTAGCAATACATCTATATATATATATATAAAAGGCTATGTGTGTATGTATGTTCCCTATAGACTCCGAAACGGCTGGACCGATTTCGATGAAAATTAGGAAATCTTCAAATTGGCCTAGCGGGTGATCCTGTGAAGTTTGGTAGCGATCGGATCAACAGAACTTTTTTTTTTGCATTTATCAAATTTGGTATGGATATAACTAGATTGTATCTTAGGAACGGACATAGGCTTAGGCTACTTTTTATGTATATATGTGCGAAGCCGCGGGCAGAAGCTAGTTGATTTATTTTAACTTATAATTATTATTTATATAAAGACAGGAACTTTGTTTTATGAACACTTCAATAAAGGTGGTTCCGGTTTTTTATGTTTGTTTATTTATAACTCCGTCATTTTTGAACTGATTTAAAAAGCTTTTTTATATGAAAGGATATAGTTTCTGATTGGTCTCATAGAAATTTCATCAAAATCGGTTCAGTAATTTAGCTGGAAAAAGTTTTTCATCCAAGTAAATGAATTTTCGTATTTTGCTTTCCTGTGACATTCCAATGGTGTTTACGAATTTCGAATAATGATAATGTACAAAAAAGCGTCTTCAAAAAAAGGAGGAGGTTCTCAATTCGGTTGTAATTTTTTTTATATTCTATCAATTCGCGTTTCTTTTTATTTTATTTTATAGAACGTTATTAATTTACAACTAAACGACGAGTTTTTTACAACGTGTCTATAATACCTTGGCACTCTATCGAGCTTATGAAATCGAAACCATTCCTGTGAACACGTGTCAAAAATACCTTACTTTCATTGTACAGGAGCTATAAATTGAAAAAAAAAGACCGACTTATAAGCAGAACTGCTTGAAGAGACATCCGGTTCGTTTCTACTTTCAAGGGGCAAAAAGTGAAGCTCAATCAAATCTAACGATAGCACAATAACGCTAACAGGTGTGCAAATTTGTGCTCTATCAACCAAGACATAATGATTAAAAGACTGAACACGTTTATTACGACTACCGTGCCAATATTGAAATTGAGTGCAAAAAGTATCAAAAGTGTTTGCCAGAGTGCTAATTATACATTTCTACGGCCACGGTATAAACTTTCTTTAGCTATTGTAAGTAGACCTACGTGATATTATTATTATTATTATTAGTAGTATATCAGTCATGTGGTACATAACACAAGCTCTCCTTACTTTGGGGCCAGATGATGCTGTGTGAAATGTCCGGTATTATTATTATTATATTGAATCTACCTCCGTTACAAGTCAAGACATCCAGTACGAAATTATGGTGACGGTTTATCTTGGTTTTTTAAATACTTAGAAATAGAAATCATTTGTTTGCAAGTAACATCGTAGGTAACAAATATTGAGTCAGTAAATTTACATATTTCACCAATGGTTAATTTAATGTTTTCATTTTATTAAATTAAACTTTTATACTGAGATGAATTAAAAAGAATTAATTATTGAAGTAAGTAAACTTAAACTATTGAATTAAGTAAACTTAAACTATTGAATTAAGTATTTAATTCTATTTATAGAATATTTCTTAGATAATAAATATTATATAACAGAATACTATATATTTTCTATTGAATCAAATACTATTCTATTTTAGCATCAATCAATTATATTCATTAGTGTCCAAGAAATTCGTTAACAGTGTAAAAAGTTCTGTCAAAAAGTCTCAATTTTTTTTTTACAAAATTCCTTATTGGCAAGTCATTTATTTCGGCACGAATTTAAATAAATATTTGTTTACATATCATCAAAGTGTTAGGTTATTGTTATTGGGAATAAAATGTTTCACCTAATTTTAGGATGCTGGGAAAGCCTGGTAATCCGTAAAAAAAAACACTTTCGTGAGGCGCCATTTTTTGAGACGCCATCATAGTATCTCCCTTATCGAAATCTACTATTTTTAAATAATGTTGCCATGAATTAAACAATTGTTGTTTCATTACCTACTGTTGTTCCACTTCAATTATATTGTCAATGCTATAGAGATAGCTGTATCCCACGGCATCAGTATCCAGTATCACATTTTCTTGGTACGTAATACGAGCTGAGATCTTGCAATGGTAGCCGATAGAACAAGTCTTATAGTATTTTTTTGACTGGAGAAAGCTGAGAGATCTACGAATAATGACGAGTTTTACATGGGTTTAACTCACGTATTATTTTGTCGATGAAGGCAAAACTGTTTCGATTCATCTAGAGCAGGGATGGGCAAACTTTTTAAATCCGAAAGCAAATAAAACCTACCTAAATATTAAGGGGCCACTTTTTTACTGTGGATTCCGAATTCTACAAAAAAAACCTTGAAATAGAAAACATTGAAAGAAATGTTTTTTTTTCCTAAACGTGCGGTTTTTTTGGCTACTGGCTAAACTGCTGTTTGGAGGGTACCTAAACAGTTTTCAAATTCTTTATAATTGATGTAATTATAAAGAAAATGATCATGGCTATTACGGCATTAACCAAAAAATAAATGGAAGTACATACATACATAAGTTCTTTTTATTTCTCTAACTACATTGTTTTGAATTTGTTTGGGACTTAACCACTAGTAATTTTTATCTTTACTGACTTCGGAATACTTTACTGGCCATGGTCCGACACGCTCTTGGCCAATTTATTTAGATCTCTACTATAAATATTATAAATGTGAAAGTAACTCTGCCTGTCTGTCTGTTTGTCACGTTTTCACGCCTAAACCGCTGAACCGATTTTGATAAATTTTGGTATCGAGATACATGGGACCTTGGAGTCGGACATAGGCTACATTTTAGGTAGGTACAACGCGTGCGAAGCTGCGGGCAGCAGCTAGTAATTTTTAAATTCGACTCGAAAATACTGCAGGTTTACATTTTTTTGCGGCTATTAGAAGTATTACATATATGGATTGAGTAGCGGCGGGCGGGCAAGATCACAACGATTAGCGGGCCGGAGATAGCCCTTACTTTGGCTATCACTGATCTAGAGAATCTTCATCAGGGTGAGTTTGCTCAACGGTACGCTTGTTCCCGCTCACGTTCGCGCTCTACAAATATACTCAAAATGTATAGTTCAACTGACTAATGTTTTAAAAGTGATAATTTATAGTGATAATTGTTTTTATTGCTGAATTCAATTCTGCTGCCACAAGGATTATTTCTTGATCTACTCGTAAATAATAATAATAAATATTGCTGGACCAATGCACACAACACCGTCTAGTCCCAAACTAAGCATAGCTTGTATTATGGTGACTAGATAACTGATAGAATACTTATATATTGTTAAATACATACTTATGATACTTTATAACACCCAGACACAGAACAAACACCTATGTTCTTCACACAAATGTTTATCCAGGGAGGGAATCGAACCCTCAATCAGCCCAGAAGGCAGAGCTACTTACCTACTGAGCTGACATGCCAGTCGTGTGTTTGGTTCATGAATGAATTTGGTTCTAAATTTAATCATTAAACTATGCGTTCGGTGACGTACGCACATATTGCAAAATGTGAGTATATAACTTACAGTCTATAAGTTAAGTACATACAATACATAATAACTTATTCACGGACTCTTACACCACTTTATGAAGATATAAAACAGCACGTCAAAGATATTATAGGGCATTATGGTTATGAATGGAGCATTAATAAAATAGGGGGGCCTTGGCACAAATGTGTTTCGTCGTGACGGACCAGACTGATTATTATCACTTATGGTCTTTCTGCGAACTCTCTGGTATTTAATATTTCATTATTCATTAATATACATTTTTATAATTTTCATTTTTTTTTAAAACACGCGTACGAAGCCGCGAACGGGACAGCTAGTAAATTTAAGTATTAGGAAATGTATATATTTTTTCGAGTACTTCTAATTCATTCGTTCATCTAATGAATTCATACGTGTCACCCTATGGATAACCGTCAACACAAAAGAAAGGGTCGTGACGGAAATTCGTGACAGAAAAATCTTACACTTTTCTTTCTCCTAGCCCCCATCCGCCAAGTCCGTACCGTGCGATAAGGAACTCTTTCCAATAAATAAAATGATCTACTCTTTATACTTATAAACTTACACAAGCATCATGTAACAGAATTACACTCAACACACCTAGAGGAAATAATGGGCGGCTTGAATTGAAGCATGTTATTACATGGCGCAGTGGGTGGATGCTGGCTGATTAGATTGTGCATTTGTTAGGGGGATATCTAAATAGTAACTCAAGTGAAGACAGCTACAATAACTATTAGATCCTCTGTGGCACGGATACATGTGGGTGGTGTATACTCCGTTACATAATATAGGTATTAATTTTAGTTAGGTTTTAGATAACGGTATTACCATTAAATAAAATGATTTAAAAGGTACTTTTTTTCAATATTGGTGGAAAATGCAAACTATATAGCCGCAAACTAAGCGTATCTTGTATTATGGTGAAGGGCGATTATAGAACTCTTGATACAATAAATGTCTATCAGTTTCGATTAGCAATTGGCATCAATGTCTATCAATTTCGATTAGCAATAGGCATTATTTCAATCAATCATATACGATGTATTTAAATGCTTAGTACGCTAAACACGGTTCCTACCACAATCGTACTTTGTAAATTGGTCGAGTTATAGTTTGACACCAACTTCACATTGTAACTAGCGATAGAAGCTGATAGAAATCGCAGCGATCCGTTATACCAATTCATCAATAGTAACTGAAAGCTATTAGCATCAAGCTATTAGTATGTTTTGACAGTATCAAAGTCCCATAATCGCCCTACTGATAACTAATAGAGTACTAAATTTTTTCAAATACATTATAACACCCAGACAAGAATGCATGGCCTCATGTTGCTCTGCCCTCAGACAGTTAACCGACACATTTGAAATGTATAAACTCTCTTGTATTAGTATTTCGTAGTTAAGGTAGTTATAAGATGGATCATGTAAAAAAGCGCTAGGAACAAGACGAGTTTCTTGCTATTCCTTCTAGGGCTTGGGTTAAGAGGAATTACTACCTAAATTCACCTAGTAGGTATGTATAACGTTGCAAAGTGATCCTTGTGATTGTATTGAATAAAATATATTTTGACTTGACGTGACTTTGAGACACAGCACAAACACCTCTGTTCATCACAAATGTTTGTACTGGGGTATCGGACCCTGAACCTCAGCGTAGAAGGAAGAGCTACTACCGGCTGAGCTGACAGGTGAGTCACATATATATACTTTGTTTACTAGCAACCCCGGCTTCGCACGTGTAGTACCTATACCTATTATACCTATATAATGTAGTCCATTTCAGACCTCAAGATAAAATCTACTTCGTTACCAAATTTCATTACGATCCGTTCAGCTGTTTAGCAGTGAAAAGGTATCAAGTAATTAAATAAACAGACAAACAAATAGACACACAGACAAGACTGACAAAGATTCTTTCAAATTTATAATATTAGCATTAGCATTGTGTTGGTAATATTGACATTACAATTCTTTTAACAAGTTTTATAATTTTGCAATCAGTTTAAGACATATAAGTACTATGCAAATAAATTAGGTAGGTATTTTCATTGTTACACCAACGATTCCTTACATCACGTTTTGCAACGTCTCTTTATCGTTCCTTATTGTATCCTACAGAGATAACGTAGGCGTTATTAAATTGTTATTTCAGTGTCAAAAGTAGCTATGCAACTTTAGGTGTCAGAAGTATCTAGACTATTAATTGAAACATTAAAATACCAACCAAATTAAGTGATCAATTTTGATATTAATAATGTCATGTATTTAAAATTTATGTCTTAGCTATGTTTGTATTACTAGGTACGGCACTGCCCTTAGCATGGCACCTATAAATTTTCCAAAATCGAAGATTTGAGTTATCAACAACAATTTGCTGCTCGCGGCTTCACACACATGGTACCTACATAAAAAACCTAGGTCCTACGTCCCACAGTACAATCTATTTCCTTACCAAATTTCATCAAAATCCGTTCAGCCGTTTAGCCATGAAAAGGTAATAAACAAACCAGTATGGATAAAGATTATTCCCATGATTTGTAATAATATTTCAATTAAATTTGGATAATTAATAACATACTAGCTGACCCGGACACGCGTTGCTGTAGCTCAGTAGTTCTAATACGTTGAACCAATATACGCTAACCCCTAAAATTATCAGTGTTTCTCTACTATATTATGTATGTATTATACATATAAACCTTCCTCTTGAATCACTCTATCTATTAAAAAAACCGCATCAAAATCCGTTGCGTAGTTTTAAAGATCTTAGCATAGATAGGGACAGATAGACAGCGGGAAGCGACTTTGTTTTATACTATGTAGTGATTTTTTCAACTTCAACATAGATTAAAATGTAACTTATCGTAAACGTATACATAGTTAAGTAGCTAATATCATAAAAATGACTCTCATTATTGATAAATCAATTATAACGCCTCCATAACATTTAAATTAAAATAATTACATCAAACGTATCCCAACACAACAATAAGCGAATAATTGCATACCACTTGAACAATACTTCTAAGAATGCATTTGAAGACGCGTAGTTTGTTTAAAAGAAAAACAAAAGCACTAATAGAGAGCCATTGAATTGAATTGCCTTTGTAATCAAATTACAATAGTTTGCATAGCTAGATACGAGAGAAATCTAAGGCATGACAAACAATTGACCATTGTTTCAAAATGATTTATGAATAAAGTTTGTTTAAAATACACTTGAGAGCAAAGAAATCAAACACCACATTTTCATTATGACCCAAAATATTTTTGAAATTAAGGAATTTAGGAATATATTTACAGAAATAATAATATAAATTTACAGACTAATATAAAATACATGTGAAACAGTTGAGCTATCTAAGGATCGTTTAATACGATTTATAGATAGCTCAACTGATCTAGATCAATGCCAGAGGACAGCGTTCCCAAGACACTGGCGGCATTGCCACGTTGATTGGCAATGCTAATACGCTGAGATAGGAGCCAGCTCTTGGGTCACGCAATGTATCTATCAGACGCCGTGAGATAATTTTGAAAACGCGGTGGGCTCCTGTTCCCCACGGGCCCAGGGTCTCGATTTTGCTTTACATAACTTAAATTTAATGAAAAAAGACACTGTTAGCTTTCTAAGAACACATAATGTTTAGCCATTACCTCCGAAATCATTATAGCAACAAAATAATAGAATGACCCAAAATGTTGAGCAGTCTGATGTGGACAAAAAATACTAAGCCCAAGGAAAATTAGAAGAGGTTATACACACTAAATGAAAATCTCCTAAAATAAGTTATTCACGATATTGTTATTTATTGCCTGGCCAGCTCAGTTGGTAGTAGCTCTGCCTTCTGCGCTGTAGGCTGAGGGTTCCATTTTCTCCCAGGACAAGCATTTGTGTGATGAACACAGGGGTTTGTTCTGTGTCTGGGTTTTATTATGTATCATAAGTATGTATTTAAAAATATGTCTGTCAGTCAGATCTTCACTATAATACAAATTATGCTTAGCTCCTAATAATATAATAAATAAATAGATAATCCCGGACGTTTTTCACACAGCATCATCTAGCCCAAGTAAGCAGAGCTTGTGTTATGGGTACCACATGACTGATATAGTACATATATATTTTTTTGTAAATAAATACATATTATACATCCAGACCCGAGACAAATATAAAGTTGCAGATTATACAAACATTTGTCCCGCAGCGGGTATCGAACTCGCAACCTTTTGCGTCTCAGCCAGACCTTAGCCCACTGCGCTACAGAGGTTGTCTCAGCCGGAGTTATAACATATAAGTTATAGGTATTAATTACTTATTCATATAAAAATACCCTACAATGTTGATAGTAATCGCTTTATCTATAATTACGTTTTAAAAACTAAAAAGAAACCGACTTCATTGAATGAAATTTGAGCCTATAATACATTTTTAGTGGAAAGTAGATGTATTTTTTATATATATAATATGGGTAGGGCAAATAAACACACCGCTCCAATGAGACAGCGAGGTATCGAAGTACCTACATGAAAACATAATCGATGTATACAATTTTTAGATTTTCGAAAAATTTTCAGCTTGACCGATTTTGATAAAATGTATATAAACCACCTGTAAACCCTTTCAAACAAAAAAATTATTTTCCAAATCGGTTCAGCCGCCTCCGAGTAATCGGTGAAAATACATACAATAAAAAATTAATAAACGAATAAAAAAAATGAGAACCTCCTCCTTTTTGATAAAGTCGGTTAAAAAGTGAGTTTAAAATGCTCTTTCTAGTGAATTTATTAATAAAGATTCAGTCGAAACTTGGTACATAGAGTGTTTATTGAGAGTATTTCATTAATTGTTGTAGCAATTTCATCGCTAAGTTTAAAGTAATTACCATTCGTAAATTAGCATCGTCTGTCGGTCAGTAAAAACGTGCATCCATACCAATTGCGTATAACATTTATTATTTCAATTTAAATTGCGTCGCATTCGATTCCCGAAACTGATTATCGAACATGCCTTTATTCGGTTACAATATCAACTGACTTAAAACTTTTAGAGCACGTTTTTTACGTTATTTGATTGTTTATGCGACAGACATAACATACATTCCTGTATTGGTATTAATTTACGTGCTCTTAAGGCGAATGCCTGATCAAACAATTTTGACGCGTAATTCTGAACGCCCATATCGCGGTTTTTTATAAGAAAACATTCAAATATGGAACTCCTGGTAATGCTTTAATTAGATTAGTTTCTGCCTATTAGTGCACGCTGCTAGCTAAAGCGACGTCAACTTCAGAAGGAGAAGATAATCTCCTCTGATTATTGAATATTTTCGACATCATTACATAATAACAAATTATAAAACCTAACAATTTCTTTAAAAACAATATGAAACGAGAAAGTGGAGGAAAGGTGAAAATACATACCATATATCTTTTATAACTACTATTCTTCAATTAACGAGCAGATATCCACTAAATAGTAATAAAAAACGTGTGCGTCTCGGGACACCCGACAGAAGTAGCGCTGTGGGTTAGAGTGAGAGATAAGGAGCCTGCCTACCGCTACCGTATGCGTGAGAGAAAGGGAAGCCAGGCAGACTGGCGCCGTAACGCGTTACGAAGCGGTTTACCCTCCAATTAGAAGTTATCGCTTAAAAAAAACACTTTTTCAAAACAAAGGTTAATTTGCTGAGGCCACCATCTTAAATAGCAGGATTGAATTGTCAACACGGGTCTCGTATTGATTGGACCTTCTTTGAATCACAATGCGGACGGGGACAGAATCTTAATCACCTACACGAGTAAAAGCAAGAGTGACTTGAATGTTCTTGTGTTTAATGACACGTGCTAATCGAATAAGGAAATCGAAACTGAAACGAGTCTAAACAACCCACGGAAAGAGAACTTTGAGGGCGTACCTACAGCGTTATAATAAATTGCATAAAGAAGTAAAAATGCGAAGTCGTACGGGGTCTTTAAAAGCAAACAAAAAAAAACATGTACTTAACGACCTAACATTATTTAAATAATAAACTGACCTACTGACTTAACTTACGCTGTGACACGCCGAGCGAATTTGCGTTTTGTTTACTTCAAACTCAATACCCAACATTCTACACTTTTTTGCGGGTAGACATAGACTACTGATTACAAACCGTATTTTTTTAAGTTACCTACATTTTATTAATATCTGTGTCAATTTATGTTATTTAAGATTCTGTTCGAAGCATTTACTTATTTACTTAATATTATGATATGTAATTTTTAATATTCTCATAATAAGTGATATGTAAATTTGTTATTTGAGAGAATAAATATAACTAACCATAAACTTAGACCATGCCATGCGCTTTCCACGCTTACGAAGCTACAAGTACACCGGGCCCACCTTGGTGGGCAAATTCGTAGAGAAGTGCCGTGCCAGATGAGATAGAGTTACGCGGTAGAAAGAGATACACTATGGTATATATTATGTTAGGCGTCAAGCGCTTGTGAGAGCTGAATTGCACTTTGTTTCGTCGTGTCTAGAGTCGCTATTTATATGACAACAAAGCTTGGAATGAATCTGCTCCAACTCGACCCGGCATCCGTAACCAAATTGACAAGGATCATATAAAAGTGTTAAGACCAGACGAGTTTCTAGCCGGATTCTTCTTGAACTTAGGAGGAATCGGTACCTAGATTTACTACTATGTAAGAATACGATTCAAAGTGGTCCTAGTGATTTTATTGAATAGAGAATATTTTGTATTGTACCTATTTGTATTTAAAGTAACTGCAAGCAAGTAACTCTTTTCGTAGAGTACGCCTTCTGTATTATACAATACATTAATCTTTGCTTAGATAAGTCTAAGTAAAACATTGCCGTTGAGGCAGCACCTTTATAAAAATATATAGAAGCCCAATTTTTTTGTTTCGTCATATTAACTAAACTTCTCTTTTTTTTTATTGATGTCTTTTAGTTTACTTTAGGCAGGGCGCAAACGTGGACACTTTTGTGTCTTGTGTTCTAACTCAAGACACAATAATACAAGCTAGCGATGAATATTTGTTTTCTATAGAACCAGTATGAAATCATCCACTCCCTGAGTAAACATTTTGTGTCCAGTTGCTCTCACTTATCACTTACTCATTGACGATCGAAAAGTGTTCGGAGTCGGTAACTGGAAACTAAAAGTCGTCAGTTGAAGACACAAGCAAGCAACATTAACAAATTTCCTTACAATTGTGCTGAGTTTCTTCATCGACGTCCATCGTGAGACTGACGGAGAACAAGCAACGAATTGTACCAGTGGCCAGCAATAGTTCGGTGTTTATTTAAGCCCGTCACATCACACACGTAGCTATAATATATATTAATATAAATTATTACGATATATTTTCTATACAAATATTCAAGTGACCGCACACGCAGCTATAATATATATTTCTATGACATCACCAACTTGTACCGTAATTTATATTATCGCATATTAATATATATTATTGCATATTATGGTACAGCAAGACGTATTACGACATATTTTGAATGTACAGCATGTTCCAACGTGTTCGAGGGTTCGAGCGCACTTCTCCCTCTGTCCCTTTTCTGCCTGACGCTCCCCGCCTCGCCCGTTGGCTCGCCCGCCCGCTCGCGCATCCTGTTTCTCTATATAGTTATCTACGGTTTTATTCCTACTTTTAGAAAATAATACTCATTTATAACAAATATTTTTATTGTCCTGTTTTTATGACTTTTTTAGATTGATGGCGCAAGTTTGAGCCCGGTAATCGCCTAAGTATTTCGTTCTAACGACGCCGAGTCTGGTTTAGCTTGTCCCTAATTCGTGTTGACTGCCATGGGACTGCTCCAACTGTATTAAAATAACGACAAAAATCCTCTCGAACAGTCATTTGCATAGTTATTTAAATCGGCAGGTAAAATGAACAAATGATGATTGTTGTCATCGTTCTCTGAAAAACTGTCAATTAAATCCAATAACCATGTACTTGTTGAATTCATAATTACCTAATTAAACATCCTTTATTACTTAACGCGTGCAAACGCTATGCCGACCATCAATGAAATGAAGGCAAAATATTATATTACAGCATCGTTTCCGTGTGTGGTAGCTTACTATAATATATATTATAGCACGGCATATTAATATATATTATAGGTACGTGTGTGACGGGCTTTAAACTGCGGAATACCCTGAAGAAATCTATTCAGTAATGGAACGATTTTAAAATATTTTAAAATAATAATTATAAAACTGTTACTCTAATTAATAATAAAATAATAATAATACCGGACATTTCACACAGCATCATCTGGCCCCAAAGTAAGCAGAGCTTGTGTTATGGGTACCATATGACTGATATACTACTTATTTACTTATTTTTTTGTAAATACATACATATTATACATAGAAACACCCAGACCAGAGACAAATACTTGCGGATCATACAAACATTTGTCCCGCGGCAGGAATCGAACCCGCAACCATTTTTGCGTCTCAGCCGGACCTAAGCCCGCTGCGCCACAGAGGTCGTCAAATAAGACTTCGCTTTACGATATTTTAGTAAGTCTAGCAAAATAACAGAATCACAGCATCTAATATGCCGTTAAATTTATAGGCTGTCCTTGCTATTCTTATAACAGTATCTAAATATGTAAGCAGATTTTAATGCCTCATTAACTAGAGTGAATATAGCCCTATAAAAAAAGGCATGAGTCGTAGAACACTCGCTTGTAACAAAGTTTCTATCATAGTATATTATTATTGTTAAACGTATTATAAATACATATTATTGATTAATGAATTACTAGCGTCTGAGAGCAATTAAATGATACGCAAAATTAACTAATTGATGAATGATGTACAATAAAATGTTTATTTTCACAAGTCGAAAAATATATGAATTATGAATATATATTGTCCGGGGATGAATTATGTCAGGGATAACCGTCTACAAAGAAAGGGACGTGACGGAAAACTCTTACACATTCTTTCGCCCCATTCGCCAAGTCCGTACCTACCGTGCGATAAGAAACTTCATTCAAAATATAACTTAAATAGATTTGTAGCTTTAATTAACAGAAATAATTATAGATATGTACAAAATAATATACAATAATATAAAATACACGTGAAACAGTTGAGCTATCTAAGGACCGTTTAAAACGATCTATAGATAGCTCAACTGATCTAGATCACTGCCAGAGGGCAGCGTTCCCAAGATACTGGCGGCATTACCCTGCGGTGTATTTCGATCTCACAAATAGAGTTGTCAGAAGTGGTGCTCAACAGTGGGCGAACCAATCTAAGCACGGCCATCACAAATACAGAGCCGGATCTGTACTGTAAAGGAAAGCTACAGCCTAGGGAGCTCACGGCCACAGATTCCCATCTACATTCAGACCAACGGCCTATTATCTTACCTTTAGAGCTATAGACTGATTTTATAACCTATAATTACGTTTTAAAAACTAAAAAGAAACCGACTTCATTGAATGAAATTTGAGCCTATACATTTCAATGAGACAGCGAGGTATCGAAGTACATGAAAACATCATCGATGTATACAATTTTTAGATTTTTGTTGATTTTTCAGCTCGATCGATATTGATAAAATTTATATGGGACCACCTGTGAAGTATACCCTTTCAAACAAAACTAGAATTTTCCAAATCGGTTCAGCCGTTTTCGAGTAATCGGTGAATATACATAACAAAAAAGATTCCGACGAATTGGGAACCTCCTCCTTTTAGATTAAGTCGGTTAAAAATAACCTAACCTCAGCAAATGGACTTTTGTATGAAAATGAAAATGTAATTATTTACGTTTTAAAAACAAAAAACACAATCAAATTGAGAGCCTCGGTGTTTTTTTTAATATTTTACGCTTTTTTGTACTCTACTCGTAATTCGTAAACACTACTGAAAAGTCACAAGGAATCAAAATGTCGAAATTACGTTTACTTGGGTGACATATTTTTCTAGCTATTTGGATTTTAAAACCAAACTGAACCGATTTTGATCAAATTGTATGGAACCAATCGGGTAGTAAATCCTTTCACATGAAAAAGTTTTTTTTTTAATCTGTTCATAAATGACGGAGTTATAATAATAATAATAATAATGCCGGACATTTCACACAACATCATCTGGCCCCAAAGTAAGCAGAGCTTGTGTTATGGTTACAACATAACTGATATACTACTTATATATTTTAATTACATGTGAATAGTTGCAATTATTAAAGGTGCTCGGATCGTAACGCCATGTTAAACGGTAAAAGGTTAGATTCAAAATGGCAGAGACGGTTGGTGGTAATGTGTGTAGCGTTGTGGATTATTAACAGCTGTCAGTTAGTCTAGTCAGGCTCGCACTGGGACGTTGAGCGAATAGGCTTTTCAAAACCTTTAATATAACTAGCTGTACCCCGCCACGCCACGCTTCGCTGTGATACAAAAAAAAATAGTTAAAAACAATCCTTGATGCGGATTATATATCATACTAAAATTTCAGCTCGATCGGTGCACAACTTTTTGAGTTTTTGAAGCGTACACAAACCAACATAACACTTATATATATATATAGATAAATCAGTAACAATATATTCTTATAAAAGAGCATAACCTGACTGACTGATTCATTATCGCCGAGCCGAAACCTTCAGCGGTTTCGGCTCGGCGATGATGAATCATAGCTAGAAAGCTGAAATTTGGAAGGTAGCTTTCTTTTACAGCAAAACTACCTACTAAGGCGGGATTTTTTTTAATGCAAGTGGTGAAAAGGGGAGAAAACGAATGTATGAAACTTTTTAACGCGTGGTGCGATTTGCTTGAAACTTGATATGAATAAATAAAATGCAAAACAAATGGACACAGGTTTCAGGATTTTTCAAAATAACCCTAACAAAGAGGTAAAATGGGGTATCAACGTTTTTATGGGAACTTTTTAACGGGTGGTGTGATATCTTAGAAACTTGGTTTAGATACTTAAAATGCTAAATAATTACGTTTTAAAAACTAAAAAGAAACCGACTTCATTGAATGAAATTTGAGCCTATAATACATTTGTAGTGGAAAATAGATGTATTTTGTATATACATAATATGGGTAGGCCAAATAAACGCAACGCTCCAACGAGACAGCGAGATATGAAAGTACATGAAAACATCATCGATGTATAAATTTTTTTGATTTTCGTTATTACTCTATCTAAAAAACCGCATTAAAATCCGTTGCATTGTTTTAAAGATCTAAGCATACATCAGGACAGACAGACAGCGGGAGGCGATTTTGTTTCGAAAACTTTCTTCGAAAAGAAACGAAAATTTTTAGATTTTCGTTATTACTCTATCTAAAAAACCGCATTAAAATCCGTTGCATTGTTTTAAAGATCTAAGCATACATCAGGACAGACAGACTTCGGGAGGCGACTTTGTTTCATACTATGTAATTATTCATTTCTATAAACGAATCTAAGTAAGTAATTATTATTTTGAGAATGCAGTAATAAGTCGGGTACCTGAATTGCTCAGTTACTCCTAACGACTCGAACAAAGGGTTACCATTTACAGTGATAAGACAACCTTTTGAATAACTACCTCGAGTGTTGTGTGCCACCAGATACATCAGTATTAACAAGGCTACCTAGTAACATGATATTACATGCGTTTAGTCTTTACTTTAACCTTTTAATAGCATAAAAACAAACCCATTTATACACGTATTTTTGAACAAAACAGTAAAATTATGTTTGGATACGGATTTGGATCTTGTAGTATTATTTCAGTAGGTAGTTATAATAGCACCGCTGTAAGTGTCCATAAGCGAATCTAAATTAATATTTAAAGAGGTAAGATTAGGTTTTTGTAATAAATCAACTGTAAACCTACTTAACCGATTAAAAAAAGATTTTACAAAGAAAATCCTAAAAAAAATATTTTCTTCTAATCTTGTCACTTGTTATTTCTTACCAGTGTGGTGAAAGGATTAAAGTGCGCCTCAGAGGCTCCTTTCGTGCAAAAAAATATTGCAACTTTGCTATGTATGTTGCAATATTTTTTTTAGGAAAATTACAGCTGTGTACATAGTTGCAATGTTAATTCATACCTATATATATATTTTACAGATGGCCAATTAAAAGTTTCCACTTGTAGTAAATAAGATTACTAATCTAGTATAAATTTTATAAGGACAACCTCTGTAGCGCAGTGGGCGAAGGCCTGCCTGGGACGCAGAAGGTTGCGGGTTCGATTCCCGCCGCGGGACAAATGTTTGTATGATCTGCAAGTATTTGTCTCGGGTCTGGGTATTTTTCTATGTATAATGTGTATGTACTAAGTAGTTTAGTATATAAGTAGTTTATCAGTCATTTGGTACCCATAACACAAGCTCTGCTTAATTTAAAGCCAGATGACGCTGTGTTATGTCCGGTATTATTTATTTACTTATATACTTATATATAGCAGACGACAGATTCTATAATGTTTGAAATTTTGAAGAACAATAAAATAAAACAAAACAATTATATATAATGAGTAAACTGCAAGAAGAATTTATCATTGAGTATGCGCTATAATCTTATAATTTACTTAGATGTATTACGAAAATGTCAATATCAATGTTTGTCTTTGCCAAAGAGTTGAAGGAGAAGCATGCTCTGATAATAAAAGCATTTTGTAACCCAAGGTATAAAAAAACGTGTGCGTCCGGAACGCACGACAGATGACTAATCTAACTAGCGCTGTGGGTTAGAATGAGAGAGGAGGAGCCTGCCTACCGCTGTTGTATCCGTGAGAGAAAGGGAAGCCAGACAGACTAGCACCGTAACGCGTTACGTAACGAAGCGGTTCATCCTCCCATAAGAAGTTATCACTTCAAAATTGTCTAGGAAAGTATTAATTTGGCGTGCGCTGAAAAAAATATTATTGATACATATAATAAGCTACATGTTTATGACACAATTACTGCTTTTTGTTTCTAAAAGTCAAGCAAAACACGGGTAAAATCGAAAGATGACATTCGCTTTACGATAATAATCCTAATCCAACTAAATAGTTACATAATCAAGGTTGATTATGTACATGTAAATTATAACTCTAAATTGCACCTGTACGAAGCCGGACGGGTCGCTTGTTGATAATAATAATAGGTACATAACCTTGGAATATAATTCAAAATAATAATTGTCTGAAAATTACAGGAAACACTTAACAATTTTCGGCCTCACTTATCAACGCGTCTCAACTCGAGCACTGTCTAAACGCTGCTTTATGATTCGCCCTGTCACTATATTACAATACAATAATTACGTTTTGATAAACACGGGCTTTACTCACGTATTATTTTGTCGATGGAGGTACCGACACTGTTTCGATTCATCTAGAGAATCTTCATCGGGGTGAGTTTGATCCGTGGTCCGCTCGTTGCCGCTCGAGTTCGCGGTTGCACATTAATGTGCGAACCGGACAAAATAATACGTGAGTAAAGCCCGTGTTTATCAAAATGTATAGTACAACTCACGAAAGTTTTGAAAATGAAACAATAATTACGTTTTAAAAACTAAAAAGAAAACCGACTCCATTGAATTAAATTTGAGCCCATAAAAATACAACCTTATTGAGAACCTCCTACTTTAGTACCGGTTAAAAAAGATTTTATTTTCCGCTTTGTAGTACTTTATCATTTTTCAAAAATCTTAAACATCACTGGAAAGTCGCAGGAAAGCAAGATTTCTAAATTTAGTTTCATCCAAGTAGATGACATATTTTTTTCAGCTCTTTTGATTTAAAAACCTAACTACTGAACCGATTTTGAAATTTATATGAAAATTTATATGGAATTATACGGAAAATTAGATGGGACCAATCGGGAAGATTTCCGCTCACATAGAAAAGACCCTTTCACATAGAAATCAGATTTTTACAAATAGGTTTATAAACGACGGAGTTCTGAGGTAACAAACAATAAAAAACAAAAAAACAGTCGAATTGAAAACCTCCTGTTTTGAAGTCGATTAAAAAGGTCACTATTTTTTTTTTCTTCCTATAATGGCATCTGTCTTGTCAATTTGCCAGTGTCAAGTGATTGATTGGTTATAAATTAGTCTATTGTCATTTATCTATTCTAAACGTCATCGCGGAATGGCCGTCTAGAACTTTCTTAGGATACCTCGTCGTTCAAAACACATTGCAACATAATACAGTTATAATTCAATTGTCTATACTTGTACTATGAAGCCACAATTTATTGATTAAAGTTCCGCTAAGATTACTGAACAAAACATGCAATATGACGAGAAAAACAATTCATTTAGAAGTGCTATGTTACTTCATGAAATGAAAAACTAAGAATTTGGAACTATTTTAAACAGTGTTTAACTTTTGAAAGTCATTGAGAGACTGTCCTAAGACGTTTCTAAGAATTAGACATCGGGCAGTAAAAAACATGCATGTAATGCAAGAAGGTACAGTTCATCTAACGAAGTCTAGTACACCGGTAACTTATTTCATGTCATTATCTATATATTAATGTGAAGCAAAAACTTTGTACCCTTTTTTAACCCTTTTTTAAAATTGCGCGGACGGAGTATGAAATTTCGCACACTTTTAGTTTATATAGATGAATAAAGAATGCTAATATATTTTTAAATATGCAAAAAAAAAAAATATTCATTAGTTATGATCGAATTTCGACCAGTGGGCAACCACTAGTTCATGTAATTTTATGTCACAACTTATTCAAAATCTTCATGAAATGGAATATCTAATTATAACATAAATTTTGTTAAATTTTCAGCTGAAAACAACAACCAACCCGAAAGAATACAATACATAAATCTGGCCCGTTTTGTTTCGATATATTTTTTTTTCGATATATATTTAGTTTATAAATAAGTAAGGTACACAATTAGTCATAGTCAGAATTGTGGCCATTGGCCTCAATTTTGTTGGCACCAACCTTACTAATTATAGCTAAAATTAAGTTTTGAACTGTCAAATTAACCTTTGGTATTCTGCTGCTACCAACTTATCCTAATTTAATTTTATCTAACTTAATTACTTAAGCGTTCCTAATTTAGTTATATGGTACCAACAGAATAGGTTTTACAAATGCTATGACTAACTAAATATATTTTAGACAATTCCTAATTTTAGAAATGAACCAACCGAATTGCCACCAATAACGCAGTAACTTTTTTATATTAATGTTACATAAAAAGCTTCGAATGAGGAAATGAGAAAACCTAGGAAAAACTAAATATATTGCAGAAAAAGGGACGCTAACGGTTCATTAACATAGATAACTTGGTCGCAGCCGGAGCAGACCTTCGATATGCTAAACACCACCGCCGGTGGTCTCGATGCACTCCTAGATACCACCAGCACTCACTAAACCATGGATGAAATAATAAAACTAGTGCTTAGAAGCGAAACTAACACACAACTTGACTTGTGTTTGATGTACGTACCTATACGATAATCGGCGCCATAGCTAAATACGTAAGCCAGGTATTGTGATCAGTACAGGCAATGCCTGACAGGAATATAAACGGGCTGGCTTACATGTGCGACAAGTTTGTTTAAGTTATAATGCACTGGTGGTCTCGTGGTAGTAGCCCCGTCTTCCGATTTTAAAGACGTGGGTTCGAATCTGACACACGACATATATTTCTATTTGTTAAATGTATGTACGTTATACACTCAACGGTAAAAAAAAACGTGAGGATACCGGCATGTCGTAGAACTTTTCTATGAAGTTTGAAGACATGTGCCAAGAGTACGAAAGGAGCCTCTACGGCGCATTGTAATCCTTTCCCTACACAAGTTTAATGTAACCAGTAACACGATAAGAAGAAGAAGAAGTCACTCTACATTACATTACGTTTTGGGTACATTACTCTACCCAAAACGTTTTGTATTTGTAAGTCAATCGGTACAGATAAAATAAATGGTTGTCTATAAAGTCGGTTTACGGACGATAATTGTACGAGATAATGTCATAAGAAAACATTGATGAACCGATCGTGCCTCTCTATCGCTTGTTCCGCGCTCTCGCTTGCACGCTCGGCTCAGGCGGAACGTGACAATGAGTCATGCTTTTTCGTTCGTTCATCGATTTATAAGACGTTATCACGTCAATAGGAGAAATATCTAGTGATTAGTAACAGTTGACGGCAACCATACTCTTACGAGCTATAAACGTGAATGATTTTCGCTTCTATTATTCTTAACTGTATTAGACAAAAACCGAGATCTCTCTCTTATTCATTTTGTTAACAAAATGTTAAGCGAGACTTTTGCATACATAGTTTTGATATCGAAATAAATTGTGTTTCTGATTCAGAGGCAAAACTATAACAAGAGGAATTCATGAATAACAACGATTATCATTACCATAGATATGAATATCATTAACTAAAACCAAATTACAAATATAAGACGTAACGTACGTATTTACGTTAACGTATCTATGTATTATATTTTTTATGTCAGTGTTTAAATTTACTTTCTACAGATATACAGCATGAGGGTTCGATTCCCGCCGATCTGCAAATATTTGTCTTCAGCTTGAGTATGAAAAAAAAGAGTATAGTAGTATATCAGTCATGTGTTACCCATAACACAAGCTCTGCTTACTTTGGGGCCAGATGATGCTGTGTGAAATGTCCGACATTATTTATTTATTGATAAATATTTTTAAATTTCCAATATGAACTTAAATTTTCTACTTATCTAATCCAAATCGTTGAGGTGCTTGGACAATTCGACTGTGGAGGTACATTTGAACACCCAAGTCGTTTAGTAACTTTTGACGGTGTGTGACGCGTGCGGAGGCCTACCGGTCCATGCTCCCAGTTTGTGGGTCACATGGCCTGCTTTCAGATATTTGCATTTATAGTAAGTATACACAATTACACGTATAGTCTATATTATTTGTACAGAAGTAAGTAAATGCTGCTTCAAAATATTGCTTTGAGGCGTTGAATCGAAACGCACCGCCTCTATGGATATTATTTAAATCTACGCGTACTATGATAATTTGCAGCCGAACTGTTAAAATTACAAATATTTTGATTCGTCGCGACTTAAGTTCTTAAAAAAGCTGTAGTGCGACTTTAGTGGACGCTATGAATAAAATGATCGCACTCTAGGCAGTTCCGTAAAATCAGAATTAGTTTCGGTGAACGGCCGAGCAGAGCTCGTGACTACACCGTGGGGAAAGATGAGGATTAGCACCAGTATGTAACGTCAATTAAAAACATAAGCACTATGTCTATACTCTCAGCTAAGTAGTAGCTCTGCCTTCTACTCTGTAGGTAGAGGGTTCGATTCCCTCCCAGAACATAGATGTTTGTTCTGTGTCTAGTAGCTATATAAGTTAAGTAAAATAAGTATGTATTACAAAATATCTAAGTATTCTATCAGTCATCTGGATCCCATAGTACAAGCTTAGTTTAAGGCTTGATAGTGCTGTTGATTTCACACCAATATCAATGAAATTATAAGTAAACGCTGTCAAGAAGGTACTTAAGTATATCTATCAATTATGAAAAAACGAAAATGAATTTTTAACTCCGAAAAACCGTTAGCGATTCATTCAAACGCGTCAAAAACTGCTGCTCTACTAGAGATGGTTAAGTGGTTTCGACTAATGGCAGATCATGAGCGCGTGAAGAAATCGCAAATTAGATTTCATTGTCTATTGACACCACTGTCATTTGTTTACCCAATCAGGGGATTTCAACAGACTCAACCTTTATCGGATTCTTAGCAAACAGGTAAATGAAATTCCGTTAAAGCATTTCAGTATTGATTTCAATAGAGTGTACAGAAAAATAAAGTTATAATAATTTGACAAAATGACAAAAGTTGCTACACAACTCTAGATATTTTGTACGAGTTCGTAAAGTACTGTAGTATAGTTTAATGGTAATTTTGATTGTTACCACTTGTGGAGGCTAGCTAGTTCTGGTTAGCTCGCCGCTCGAGCCAATTCGTGACCAGCAGATCTCAAATCCGCCACCGGCGACCGGCCTTGGGCTATTTCCACGCCTTTGTTCCATAAAGGTCAATTAGAAAGTACCACTGACCATTTGTCTGAAGCTATTGTTTATAACAGATCACTATCCTGTTTGCTATCTAATGATGCAAATTAATATTCAAGGTGAGATTCGTAGTTCGTTAGCTTGAAGAATTAAAGAATTACACAGAGATGATGTAACTCAAGCGCAAGGTCAAATTTAACTCAAATTATTGATTATGCACGTGCTTTAACGGTTAGTGGTTAGAAAACGAAGAGAAGAGCCAAGTTACCAAAGGGTGCCCATAATTGACGCACTTGGTTCACCGAAAGTTTCATTTTAAAAGTAAACAAATGTCAAGCACAACGCCCCAGTGTGTCCAGTTTCTTCGAGAATTTCGGTACTTGAAGAAAACTGACCCAGCAACTGATAGAGGGCAGTGGGTTAATATGCTAAAACAAACCAGTCGAAGGGCCGGAAGGTTTATCGACATGAATGTATTAAAATAAATGTTCGTATGTTTAAGATAAGAGGAATATCAATGAGCTTCTTCGAACTTATTATTGCTCACGGAGCCGCAGATGTTAGGCCAGCAGTTCAATGCAACATTGGATTAGGCGAAACGTTTACCTTCCTGCAAATGATTTAGGTAATAAATAACCTACTTAACTTTCAAAAACTAGAAATTACAGTTTGGGCAAAACGGGTTTCATTCACATATTATTTTGTCGATGAAGGCACCTAAACTGTTTCGATTCATCTAGAGAATCTTCATAGGGTGAGTTTAATCCGCGGTGCCCTTGCGGTTCCTTAGGTTTTAATGACCTGTCAGCAAAATAAAGGGTTATAGTAAGTACCGAGTGCACGTTATTTAGCTATAGCTGCTTAAACAGATTTTATGGGCAGTTGAGCGATTGACCTCTCTGATTTATTGGTCTACATTATAAGGTATGTAAGTATGTACTTCCGGAAGGTGGACGCCTACAGATGGGCCGAGTTCGATAGCGGCTTTATGTTATTGGAAATTCCGAGATATTTGCATGCGTTTATGTATGTAGACGGCGCGGGCACCGATTGAAATAGCCATTATGTTTTAGCAACCGTTTGCTAAGTTCTCTTGTGGTGGCATTGGTTTAGAACTTACCATAAATTTTATTGATAACATTTTTGCAGTTGTTTTAGAATACTCATTGTGATTGTGATCAGTACAAATTGGATCCAAAAAATTCGACTACCTTGTATGCCAACGTAAAATTGTTTAAAAGCATTTTTCTATGTTTTGAGTAAAATGCATACTTGCACAGTCATACAAAATATTAGTATCATTAAATCAGGTATTCTACTTTCCTACATTTAAAAAAGATCTGTAGAGCGATTATGGAACTCTAATTACAATCAATGTCTTTTCGTCAGATGTCATTCGTCAAACGAATGATTGAAATTACGCCGAAAACTGATAGACATTGATTGTAATTAGAGTTCCATAATCGCCCTACTGTTCAACAAACTTGTACAGAACACGACTACTTACCATACTCGATAGCATGTACTGTTAGGTACTCATTGTTTACTCGTGCATCTTTAAAACTTATCTGTGGATTGCTTCACGACGTAGTCGTTAGTTTGTTTATGGTATGGTAGCATCAGTCAACCGTCAAGAGGCTCCCACGGCTATCCAACAATGTTTATTTTAAGAAAGGCATGACATTACACAACCAATTGATAATTAAGAAGTCAGGGTCAGAAGCTTCAATTATCGGTAACATTACAGCATTTTTATGTCTGTATTTAGGTACTTACTTTTTAGTCTTTTACCTTTTCCTTATCTCATGCACAATAAGGTTTAGTCTCGACTTCTGCCGAATTTCAGCTTCGGTACTTTCTCAAATTAACTGTACCTTAATTTAGTTATTAGGTAAAACATTACGCTAAGACTATCTACTCTTATTTGCCCCACAGAACCATAGGTGCGTAGTGTTTATGTTAACTTAGGTACACTTTCATAGCCATCGAGTAGGTACATTAATTATTATTTACAATTATCGATCTAAATTAGGATAATGGTGGCAATTCGGTTGGTTTATTTCTAAAATTACGAATTGTCTAAAATATATTTAGTTAGTCATAGCATTTTTAAAACCTATTCGGTTGGTACCATCTAACTAAATTAGAAACGCTTAATTAAGTTAGATAAAATTAAATTAGGATAAGTTGGTAGAAGCAGAATACCAAAGGTTAATTTGACAGTTCAATACCTAATTTTAGCTAAGATTAGTTAGTTTGGTGCCAACAGAATTGAGGCCAATATGTATTTTACAAAATTGTATCGTGGTACTGTACGACGACGTCGTGGCAGCCCGTGGACAAGGTGGAGGGACTTACCAAATTAAGTGCCGTTTGGAACATCTTAGTGAGGGTGAGGGATGAATGGAGAGAATGGAGAGATCCCTTTGCCCAGCAGTGGGACAGTGTGGGCTAATAATAATAATAATAATGTAGCATGGATATATTAATGTCAGTAAGTAACATAAAAACTTGTTTGAGCCAATAAACATATTTTATATCTTTTCTTTGACGTTGACGATCAGTTTGACTCAAAATTTTGTTATTGATCATAATGTGGGTTGTATAGGTACTTTTGATCGCGTCTGACACCTATTCAGGTTTGACCTTCAGACTTCAGAGTCTCGCATGACTTACCGAAGCGTACCGACTTCGCACACCTATTAAAGAGTATTTTTTGCAGCCTCCAGTGAGTCATACTCAAAAAGTTATGGACAAGGTGAATATTTTAATATTAGTATCAATATTGATATAGCTTGGACAATGAGAAGTACGACAGACCGGCTACAATTATGGTTAATAAATTGGCTGGTAAACTATTATACTACTACAGAAATTAAAAAAATAATAAAAATAGTTTTAGACTCTTTTTGTCATAGTGTTCTTTTTGTCATAAGAACTCTGCGACCTGCGTGTCGCGTTCTATCCTATCAGTGCGTGAATTCTGTTAGCACGGAGCATGGACGTAGTGAGGGTAGATTTGAAAAACTGTCTTTGCTACTTGGCGTTAACTCCCAATGTCAATCAGACTACGATTATTGCAGCATAACGAAACGTCTTAATTAAAAGACATGAAAGTAATACGCGATATATGAAATGCCAGGTCAATGACCATTTAAATAGCTACTTGGTTAACGGCAGTAACAATACTTCTGCTGAATCACATACACGCGTGATTAGATGAGTTCAATTTCAAGTTTTTGCAGTAATTTGGGTTTTGACCCAGACAACCACAGACAGTAATCATAGCGCACTTGTCCGTCATGCGAAAGACCAAATTGGTTTTAGTATGCCCACCTTCGTTACAGTCAGCAGAAAAAGCTACCTTATAGGTAAGTATGTTAATATAAATAAATATATATTCAAATAAATAAATAAATGTGGCTCAATGGGCCAAGGTCCGGCTGAGACGCAGAAGGTTGCGGGTGAGACAAATGTTTGTCTGATCTGCAAGTATTTGTCTCGGATCTGGGTGCTTGTATGTATAATATGTATGATTTAAAAAAAAGTATATCAGTCATATGTTACCCATAACACAAGCTCTGCTTACTTTGGGTCCAGATGCTGTGTGAAATGTCCGGCATTATTATTATTATAATGATAAATATTGGTGGACAATCCACACAATACCATCTAGTCTCAAACTAAGCATAACATGTATTATGGGAACAAGACGGTTTACATAATATAATGATATTATAGATATGATACTTTATAACGCCCAGAATAAAGATCTATTTTCATCACACAAATGCTTATTCTAGGAGGGAATCTAATCCTCAACCTACAGCGCAGAAGGCAGAGTTACTACAAGCCGATTTTTTTTTTGTGGACAATCCACTCAAGACCAACTAACTCAAACCACATCCCAAGCATAGCTTGTACTATTAAAACGAGATTACTGTTAAAATACTTGTGTTTTATGATACTTTATAAAAGACACAGAATAAACATCTGTGTTCATCACACAAATGTTTGTCCTGAGGAGCGAACCTACAGCGGAGAAGGCAGAGTTACGACCAACTTATACGTCTTTTCCATCCGACGTAGTAAGTTACAACATAATTATGTAAGCTTTCTTTAACGCCTTTCGTTTTACGAACTAGATCGTCCTAGTTGTTAAGGTAGTAATGATCGATTTGATTGCGAATTGCTAAGCCAAATTTTTATGATTTGCTGTCGTCTGTACTGGATTATTAACAACAGAACTACTGAATCAAATCCTATGATTATATTTTGTGATTGATGCTATTGTGATACGATTGAAGATAGCTTTTATCCCAGACTTGACCTCGAGTCAATGCCGCCGTGACGAAAGGACTGACAAAGGAGTAAAAACTTCAACAAAAGTAGGTACCTAGGTATTGTTGGTGTTGAGAACAGCTCTTGACAGTGTCACGCTATGGATGGGAGAGTTCAGCTTTAGCGATTTGCCCGATTTAAATAAAATAAATAAATAATAAATAAATATTTTAAAGCAGTGTGGTGAAAGAATCAAAGTGCGCTGTAAAAGCTCCTTTTATGCACTTGGCACATGTTTTAGAACTTTTTAGGATCAAGGACTTTTCAGTGTCCTATGAGGTACCGTTTGTGAGTACCGTAAGTGTTTCTTACGGTTCGATCAGAAATATCTGTTGAACATTTATTTTTATTATATTTATTTTACTTGAAATCAGATGGTCCGCGTCGTTCGTTTTGTCAGTTGTGGTTTAATTAGGAAATGACAAATTATTCTCTAATAGAATAATAGAGACACCCTTATTATTCAATTGTCAACCCGGAAATCTGCTTAGTAAACCATTTAACAGAGAACCACTTAACTGTCACCTAACACCATCGTTCACACACGGGCCAAAAACTCATTTATTATTATAATTTTTATTATTATTATAGGTTTTATTATAATAATACCACCAAGATTCGGTGGATAAGTAGGTACTAATAAAACCAAAAATAGGCAGGTAACTTTTCATGAGCCGGCCAACAGGCATACAATATCTTCCCGATGTTGCAACATTTGAACAATTGCAATATCGGAGGTGACAAGCACGAGTTGCTGACCCTACGATAAAGTTCATTTGTAAATTCCCAGTAACTTCACTAGCTCCAGTCACACATTGGCACACTGCTAAAAGGCAGAATATCTTGCACTGTGCTGGTACCCAGCAAGTCAGACTCTTGCTGAAGAGTTCTACCACCAGGTAGAACATACTGGAGCAAAATATTTGCTTCATAAAATTACCGAAGCAATGAACCAAGATACCATCTTTATCAACACAGCCCCTATCAGCAAGAAACAATATTTTTCCATTATAATTACCTAAATCCCACTAACCTGGTATCGTAAACTATAATCGATAGCAATAAACCGGCTAGATAGAGGTTTCTGTTACACGCAACCTGCATTTCTGTGCTGTTCATTTTATGAACACGGAGAAATTTTATGTTCTTACAATTAATTTGGACTACATTATTGAAATGTCAAACTTACTTGACAAACCACTGTGAATACACAAGAATTAGATGGTAGAGTTGCAGATCCAATTTGAGCCTGCTCTAAAAACCGGCTCAGATGGAATGGTATTGAAAATGGTAGTCTAGATTGGCAGAATAGTACTAAATATTTGAATGTTTATTTATCTTATTTATATATATTACAAAACATTCAACGGAAATCGTTTAATGTTTTGAAAAGAGTTCCGCAAGGTCACGCCTGAATCAATTATCTAACATTTGTGTTTTTTAGCCCATTTTGTACTTTTTATATACAACTGTTATAGATAAAGGCGTAAAATGAATGGAATTCACATTGATTGGCCTATCAGCTCAATTGGTCTCTGCCTTCTGCACTGTAGGTTGATGGTTCGATTGCCTCCCAGGATAAACATTTGTGGGATGAACACAGGTGTTTGTTTTGTGTCTGGATGTTAAAAAGTATCATAAGTATGTAATATTTAAAAATATTTAAATATTCTATCAGTCATCTGGTCACCATAATACAAGCTATGCTTAGTTTGGGGCTATATGGTGTTGTGTGCATTATTCACTAAAGTCTGCACAGAAGCTCTTTTGCTCGTTACGAGTGATGCTGTTTGGTATGTTAGTGCTTCTTCGTTCTTCGAGCTACTCAAATGTTCATGAGGATTCCTCGTGGAAGCGAAACTACGTAACGCATTTATTTTGGGTCCAACTCATTTTAATAGATCGGCGGGATAGTACCTACTAAATATTTGACATATTGAATAATTTATGCAACTGTTGTACTAAAAGCTCACGGCCTTCTTGATGGCAAGTGGTGACCTATGTCGCTAGTAGTACCAGGAGTATCACATGCACGTTGCCGGCCTTACTTAGATGTTATTTTGTCTGTTTGTCCAGTAATGTCACTGGCTCCAGTGTCCTTCAAACCTGAAGACAGTAATGTTTGCACACAATATCTGGCACTGTGGTGGTAGTACCCACCCACCAAGACGGATTCTTGCTGTAGGTACCTACCACCAGAATGATGGTCAGGTCGCACTAAAGCTTGGTCGCAAAAAGGCTATACTAACTATAAACGTGTCATTCGCTTTGTATTAAAAATCTGCACTAAAATCTTTAATACGAGAGTAAATGCCGGTTAAGATACTGACCGTTAAGAAATAGCAACTTTACAGAAACATAAAAAAGTATCACGTTTTTTTATTATGTACCTAATTGTAAATTGTAGTTTGAATTTTTGTTTGTTGTTATAAAGCAAGATATTACGAGACAAAAATCTTTGAAGTCAAAAACATGCTTAATAGAAAAAAACTGTTTATCCACTCGGTAAGTATAGTTTATGAATGAATAATTTTTAATCAATAATAACATCTTATCGATAATGCTCCAGACTTTAATCGATAAATCAAAAAAGGTTGGAATGGATAGCAGCCGGTATGTGAGTCACCGGATGACGTCATCACCACATGGCCACAGTGCCCGCCATGGCCAGACATTATCCTGACACACTATGGTAATATGGATGCTGAAAGAATATTAAATCATGATTTACACAAAGTAATTGCGTTGTATGTAGTACGAGTAGTAAAAAATCTATGATAGTGTTTTTTGAAATCATTTTGATTTTAAGGAACTTATATACAATTACATATATATTAATCTAATAAATATGAGCATTGCCATTCAACTTGGCATTGCCGTCAATGTCTTGGGGACGCTGCCTTGGCAGCAGGCAGTAATCTGGATCAGTCGAGCTATCAACTTTAGATAACTCAACTTTCATATAAATATTATATTAATAAAAAAACATTATTGATGGGGAATGCACAAATCTCGCCCCAAACTAAGCATGAATTATGGTATTATGGTGAACAGATGATTGACAGAACACTTATATATTTTTAGAAACATACCTACCTACTCATTAATTTTAATTAAACACCCAGACACAGAACAAACACATACCTATTTGTTTGTCACACAAATGTTTGTCCTGGGAGGGAAAATATTAGATATTTTCGTTTATATTTTTATATATTTTATATTTTTCGTATATATTTTGTTATATTTCGTTTTATATTTTTATTGTTTAGTACATTTTTGTAAATAAATAGCTATGCTTTGGTAAAATATTAACTTAAAATGAGTAACTTTTAAAACTATCATGGTTTTGCACATAATTTTCACTTAAAACGGGATATTTACATTGATATATGAGTTTTTCTGCTTCTTCTTCAGTTAATCTCGTGATCATGGCGCATGCAACTGTGCCGAAATATCGAGAAGCAGAAAAACTCATATATCATGGTAAATATCCCGTTTTAAGTGAAAATTATGTTAAAATGAGTACACTGTACCTACAAACTTGTATAATTTAGTTATACATACCTACCAATTTCTTTTTCTATTTAAATCTTGCATCTTGTACAAAACTGACGTGTAAAGTAAACAAATAAATTAAAAAAATAACAAATAAATTAATACATTCAGCATTATGTTCATTGTCTAAGTACTTATCTCCTCAAATAAGTGGATAAGTAGTTATCTAAATAATTTCAACCAAATTTGAAGACATTGTCGTCGTGATATGAAAATAATCGTCCAAACAACGATAGGCAGTGAAAGCGCTCATTGAGCATAATATACCACAGTACTTACTAACAAAACTTAGTCTAAACAACCATAATGGCACCTTATCAAACATTTGAAAGTAGAGAAAGTAAACATTATCGTTATTTTGTATTCATTCGTAACACAATACATCAAAATTGAGCATAAGTATTGTTTTCAAATGAATGAGAAACTTTCTTTTAAAGTTAAAACAATTTGCATAAAAGTTAAGTACTAAATACTAACTAAGTACCTAACTATTATTTAAGTGTTTGATAAACTAAATTAATATATCTAATATAGTAACTACCTGTACTATAGGTAGGTAGTTTTATTTTCTAATAAAACGTAAATTGAAAATAGGGATTAAGAAATAAAACATGATCTTTTAAAACCGTAACCTATGAAAAAAGTACCTATCAAGTAGAAATCTTTAAGTAGGTACCCAAGTATATCGGTTTTATCGATATATCAATAATGTTATCAAATAATTCGATATAAAAACTCGATAAGCAAAATCAATGTTTGATCGAAACGGTCAATCTATTCAAACGTAACGGTTTTTACTGATAACGAACTCTTTTCAAATCAAACCTATTTAGAAACGTTGGTAGTCAATGGCTGAATAGCATAATAACAATCACCCATAAGGACTTGAATAAAAGCAAAGACCTCTGCCACTTCAGTTAACGCAGACAAAAGAGTTAGAAATTTAATAAAAGCAAAACTTTTTATCAAAAGAAGAAACATTTAAAGGGAAAGGAAACACTGAAACGGTATTAACTGGTTTCAAATAAAGAAACCATGCATGTTCCCTTTATGAAATAAGATTCCTAACAGAGACGAGCCGGAAGCATAAAGTTCGAATGTAAACAAGCTGAGCGATAGCAACTAACATAGCTTGCTTGCTGCCCCTGCAATGTAAACAAAGACTGGTGAATGGAAGCCCAAATACTTCACAAAGACGACGGACGTGATAAAACTTTTGTTCTAAAATCATAGATTATAGAAAACTAGTTAGACATTTTTGCGAACAAAATATTGAGATAAAACATCTAAAATATCAGTTGTAATAGCATTTATAACTAACTAACCTAAGCCTGCAATAAGTCGAGCAAATTTTGCAGCGTTTAGCGTTACAAAAACGTGTAGATACTTAGTAAATTACACAATAAAAACCATAACGTCAGTAAATGTCGTGCACTCAACTCACCTCATGATACACGGACGTCATCTCTGCAGTTCGCAAAATGTTTTGTTCGCTAAACGCTAACCGGAGCGATCACAATCTAAACGCACATTGCACTAAACGCAGATATTTTTTTATTGCTGCTCGTCCAACTGTCAAAGTCCCGTTGTATTCGAAAAAAAAATCTGTTGTAAACTTCCCGCCAAGCGCGTATTTTAAAAAAATATAAAAAGGCGTAGGCTTGTGTTGGCGCGTGTGACGCGGTCCGTGTTTAGTATCAGCACTGAGCGACAGGCGAGGCGGCGCTGAATGGAGTACGAGCCGCTCAGCTGCTGTGCTCAATGAACCATTCCAGTTCGTAGGTCACCAAACATCCTGACCCCGCTGCACGCTAGTTTCTCCACCCTATATGGTTCCAATAATTACTAACGTTTCGTACATTCATCGGTAATTTGTCTCAAATGCAGACGCGCACAAAAAAAGGCTTAGTGCGGGGCATTCGTTCGATAAGTTTTTTTGTCGATGGCAGACATCCGAGTTCGTCGACTGATCATTCAAATTATTTGTCATAGAACCGGTGCTTGGAGCCATTCCGTGCGGTTAGTTGCGGTATCGACGGGTGCACACAATTGATTTGCAAAATTATAGAGCACGTGAGATTTTATTAGATCAATGAACGGGTTATGTTTGTAGATGAGGTATTTATCTTCTGATTCGATTTGGCTGCGATTATTATTAGTTTGTCACTATAAATACATACGTATAAATTTACTTTCTAAGTTATTTGTATTTAAAATCGCAAGTCTTGATTTTATTCAATCGAAGTTTTACTTTGGTTCTATCAAAATTCAAAACTTGCTACTACAATTTCTCTCGATTTTAGTTCGATCAATGGTGATAGAAAATTTAAAATTAATATCGATCAACGTTAATTCTACAAACTCTAGCCGTAACAAGTCTCACGACAATCGTCTCTTATCGGTATAATCTCTCGTGGGAACTGAGCACAAAGAGCGACCGCTAGTTTATACCCAATGTCTCTGGATAACCATAAGTATAAATTCTGAGGTAAAATGCAGTGCCCATCTGAATTTGAGATAGCGATCTTGATGGATAGATTATGGCGCCCGGCGAGCTAGTGTTGCAAAACCCGTATCCTGTATCGATAGGTTAACGGTCGGGTTAGCATTAATGGATAAACACGACCATTTTATTATATAGTTTACAAAAGTATCATAATAATTGATAATAGCCAGCTTGACATTTTAAAATAATGTGCTGCCCGCGGCTCCGCGCGCGTGGCACCAACATTAAAAGTAACCTATGTCCGTCTCCAAGGTCAAATCTATCTCTATACCAAAATTCATCAAAATCGGTTCAGCGGTTTAGGCGTGAAAACGTGACAGACAGACAGAGCTACTTTTGCATTTATAATATTATTATATTAGTAGGGATAACATATTTTAATAGTTTGTATTTCAAAATTTTCGCAAGGCCTACTTCATCTGACTTAAAATGAAATTAATTTATCTTTACAGTAGGACTACACAAAAGGAATCTAGTTAAACTCTATAAAATCAACAAAGACATTCCTTGTGGTCGCGGCGAACAGTGCCTATTAGACAACTTATCAGTCGATCTCAGAGTGCTATATGGCGCCACACCAACAACTCTAAATCACTCGCTTAGAAAAAAAACTACTCATTATCTTTGGCAATTCATTATTGGATTCTAGAGAGGCGGTTCTGAACAAACAAACTGATATATTAAACTAGTCCGGATTATTCAGATGTAAAAATTTTAAATTAAAAAAAATGTTTTGAATTCGAAACTCAAGAAACAAGTTTGCAAAATAAATCGCTATTTAAAAAATTAATGCTTTTACGTATTTCGACAGATAAACTTTAAGCTTGATAATGTAATTCGTCTTTTAGAATTGATAAATCTAAAAGTTAATGTGTTTTTAATTTAAAAAAAGTGGAGTCGATTAATTTAACCTAACTACGTAGTTATTCACGCAAAGAACTGGAAAAAGGGGGATTTCTTTCATAGTAAAATTATTTGCCAAAGATATACATATAATACTTTGTACTTTCCTAACTAAGTAATACATAAATAATTTTATTAGTTATAAGTATTCTAGGTACCTACTTATATTCATTTTCTAACCGCATTCTCTCCAAATAGAATGTTGATTATGTGTTTAAGATTCACTATTGTAAAACAAGTAAAGTTTTTAGTATACTACCTAATACTACTATCACATATTAGGCTATTAAAGTATGTTAATATAATAAAACATAAATTAGGAACACACGCACACACACACGCGTTTTACGGCAAGTCTTTGTCAGACCTACCACGTGTCGGCAACTGTGGGGTTTCTCCTTGCGAATTCGACACTGCTTTAATCCGGTTTTTATGACAACTTTCTAGAGATTCCCCGCAAAATCGGGTATCCATAGAAGTGCTAATGGATTTTTTTTATCACCATTGTAAATAAACAAAGCATTTAATTTTATCAAACTACTGTTACTATACCTAACTTGAATGAAACGGAAACGCCAAAAGCGTGTCGATAAAATCCGAGAGGGAACTTTTTGATAAACATCGAATAATTATTATGGAAACAGAATAAGTAAATTATGTCTAGAAAAACTCGTTTCTCTAAAAATGGAGTCTTCGGTTGTACCCACGCACAGTTTTATATTCCGAAACAGGACGAGTAGGTAGTACCTCTATGAACTACTTCTATGAAAGGAAAATTCGAAATTTGTAGGTACTTTAACAATTATATTGATAGTTTCTACTGTTGAGGACAATAAATGAATCTTGCCATTTACTCGACGCCAGATTGATTTATGATGCGTTTTTTTTTGTATTTATTACTTGTAAAAAATATTAATGACATTTTATATTTTATTTAGATTTTTGACAAAGCTGTTGCCCTGCGTGCGACATACCCCGCCATTATAACATTGATTAAAACATTTATTTCATTAAATACGACAAAAATTATTTATTTTTTATAGGAAATCAATCAATTTGATGTTTTATGATTTTAGGAACGGCTACGGACTATAAAACCAAAATTAGTGAGACATGTCACCAATAATCGTCGTAAAGTTGTAGTGTGCGTGACATGCAGTCACGAGAATCTATCGTGAGCGATACCTGCGACACGATCGTTCACATCACTATTATCAATATGCTAATATCGATGATGTGGGACGGACAGCACTAAATATTGAGAGCATTCTCCTTTTGTTAAAATACTAGGATAGACTAGACATATGCAGAGGAATGTTGATTGGTGTAGGCTGTAGGCATTATCGATGTTGCACAATTTTGGTCTGTGTCAACAGATTTCAGACTAAAGATAACAGAGATAAAAGCGAATTTGATCGAGAGTTGCGTAGTTGTTTTTTTTATTGATCAAATAAGCAAATAAGTATACGACCCACCTAGCCACGACCGAAGAGAATACAAACTTTGTCAGGATGGTATGTTAACCACATAACATTCAGATCGTTAAGATTGAGAGAGGAGAGGGGTAGACTTTTTTCAGAACAGAGAAAACTGTTCTGTAATTTAATGCTCATTCATATTCAAAACAGCTTTAACGTAGAGTAGTTACTAATTGCGTAGGATTCAGAGACTTTTAAAAGACGCCACGAATGCGAAGCCGCGGGCAAAAGCTGATAACCTAATGTTATTCATAAGGTAATTTAATTTATAGCCTATCATTAGGTATAATGTACATGTATATAAATCAGATATTATGAGCAAGTAGAGTAGAGCTACTTACCTCACAGTAAACTAATAATAGTAATATCAGGTGAGTTGATTGATATCACTTTCACTATCTCTCATATTTAACAGATTCATCAATGTTTATCTAACAAGCAAATAGGTACATAACTACCTAGGTAATAAGGTTAGGTATTGAAAAGAAATAATCGAAATCTAGAGCAAGATTGAAAGGTGCCTTCTTTTTCTTCCTACAATGGCATCTGTCTGGATGACAACTCGAGTGTCGAGTATTTTTGTTTTGTTATATCGCCACGGAGTGGTAGTCGATCGTCATTTGTCTATACTAAACGAAATCGCGGAATGACCGTTTAGAATTTGCGTGCATTCCTCGTCGTACAAATCACAAAACAACATAACGTATTTATTATTAATTTAACACCTGCAAGTGTTAAAAGTCACAATTTATTAAAATAGAAATTTAAATAATCCGAGAAAACTAAGTAATTTAGAAGAATGTATCTTCGTGAAATTACAAACCAAGAATCTGCAAGTAAAGGTATGTCTTCTTACTTTTACATTAAATAGATGGACAAATATTTAGTACTATTCCGCCAATATTTAGTACTATTCGGGAATAGATCCCGAAGAGTTAGACACGATGCATACTGCATGCGTATGCCTCCCTCCTAATAAATATTTACTAAACTAAACTTAGTACTAAATATTTGTCCATCTATTTAACGTTTTATAATGGATTTCCGCAAAGTCACGCCGGAATCTGTCTTCAAAGATAATTTTGCTAGTTCCAAAATGGACTAAATTTTAACACGTGGCCCGCATTTCAGAATAAATTTCAAACTCAGAAACTGAGCATAGATTTTCACAGTTCTAATGTAATCTAAGTTTTCGGTCTGAATTCTGAGTTTGAGTTTTTGTTCTGGAATTAGGCCCAGATTTAGTCAGAATTATAAACAGAATGTGCTGCTACGAATAGATAACAAAGATACACAACTGGCCCCCTTTAAATAAAACTTTAATAAATATAATTCATATTGTTTTTTGGTTCTTGCAACAAAGCCGAGACTTCGGGAATACATTAAAAGGTATACGCGGTAAATACCCGGTACTAAAAACTATGGTGTTATTTACTATAAGGAGACAAGTCCATTTTTTGTATTGACAATACAAAAAATGCTCAGAATGAAGCAGCAGTCTTTGTCTCCGCTTTCATCTTTTTGTAACATTATTATTGAAAAGTGGCTCAATCAGCGAGAATCAGCATCGATTCCATTCCAACAAGTCGTTATAACTCGCAATCAAACCGTAGCCATAGGTCATGGGAAGCAAGGGAGTAATCATGAGGATGATAGGTTCAAGTACCGTATTGACACACTTACGTCGGAGTCATTTCTTCACGGATATCATTCCATTAGGGATTGGTTCCATAAGCTGCGATCGTACGTAATTATATTATAAGAGTTACCTATCTTGTGTTTTTTTCCTCTAAAATAAACTATTCATAATAAGCACCTATTTTTTTTTTACATTATTAATATTTATAGCAAATTCAAGTTCTGTTTCTGTGTAAAGTCATCTGAGGGCTAAGGTACCCTTGAAATTGACCAACGATATATCGGGACAATAATCGTGCAAAACCCACTCTTAGTTAGGTAAGTACTTACATTTTGATGGAAAGACCGACATTCGTTTTGACAATTGTTGTCGTTCTTCACAACATATTTGAATTTGTCAACGAATTAACTGTCAGTTCGTTCGATTGCGACAAAAATTTCAACGAAGTTAGCGTTTCGATATATCGATATCGATTTGTCGATAGCTCCTACAAGTTATGCTTAGTTTACTACATAGTTTACCGATAGAGACGTAAAATAACATTATGTTGTAGGTATCTATACCTAGGTGGGTATGAACTTACATACTAGAATGTAATACTTATTAATTACTTACCTGCATAACTAGATAATTTAATTAGTAAGTTATTAACGGCGTCATTAACTAGCAAAAGCTATTATGTTAATGATGAGCTACCTACCTTTGTATCTTGACCGTTGTAATGACTTTTTGAAATGTAAAGAACATAAAATACATGTGCAACAGTTGAGTTGCTAAGAGCCTGTCCAGATGGAGCGTTTTACGTGCGCTTCTACGCGCGATGTGTTTGGGAGGGACCCGGGGACAGTTATAAACATGGAGCCAGATAAAGCAGTTGTGTTGTGGCTTGCATACCGCCGATAGAAACGTCGTAAACAATGAGAAAGTTGAAAGCTTCACAAAAAGTTTCGACTATTTCTTCCCGCCTATTACTCCGCCTTATGACTCTATTAGAATAATCCAAATATTCCATATCCCATGTGTCTACTCTTTTTTCAACTATGTCAATAAAAAGTTCCGTAGATATCGAAGTTATCAAGCTCCATTTTGCAGGAAATACGTCCACTCGCCGAGGACTCGCGCGTACCAGGACGCAGCACAGCAATTGCGCCTGTGTATCTCAACTAGCGCGGCGCGGCGCGGCGCTCGCGCGCGATACACGCGAGTCGAGAGTCCGGTACGTTGCACGCGTTTTACGCGCGAGTTAGGAAACGCGCGACAGCATCTGGACGGGATGTATAAAGCTCTAGTATCTGGAGAACGCGCGAATGTTTACGCGCGAGTGCATTCGCGCGTAAAACGCTCCATCTGGACAGGCTCCAAAGGACCGTTTAAAACGATCTATAGATAGCTCAACTCCTTCAGATCACTGCCAGAAGGCCGCGTCTCTAAGAAACTAGTTGCATTGCCACGTTGAAATGCAATGCTAATACGCTGGACTAGATAGAAGCCAGCTCTTAGGTCACGCGATATTTCTACTAGATGCTGTGACTATAACGACTTAAATTTTAAAAGAAATCTGTAAGTATATTGTAGGTAAGTACTCACTTATCCAATAAATGGGATAACCCGTTCCTCAAGCACTGTAATCGAGTAATGATGAAATAATTTTATCATGAATAATGATAAAATTATTTCATTAAATAATTTTGTCATGAATAATGATTAAATTTAAAATTATTAGTAGTGTTCAGTTTTCAATTATAGTGTTTGTAGATTTTGTAAAAAAAAATTTTTTTTCCTAATTACAGTAAGACATAGCAGTTAGCACAATCTAGGTCCAAATTAAGCATAGCTTGCTTGTATAATGGACCAGAAGATCAGTCTTCTGATCAGGCTAGGTGGGGGAGACTAACCCTCTATCTTATAGCTAGCGTGTTTGAGTATGCTCGGTCCTTGTCGTTCTAATGTCAATAAATAAAGATGGCAATAGATTCAAACAATACATTAGGTGGTGTATAATATAATTATAAGATAGACTCTAAGGACACTAAATATCAAGACTTACATAAGCAACAAGTAAAGTTTTTTAAGCCCCTACACTTTCAAATAATTCGATAAATAATAAATATATAAATAAAATGAATTTATTTCAGACAACATAAAAAACAAATTATGTCCATAGTAACTTACTGGCCTGTCAGCTCAGTTGGTAGTTGTGGGTTCGATTCCCTCTCAGGATAAACATTTGTGTGAAGAACATAGGTGAGTGTTTGTTCTGTTTTTGGGTGTTATAAAGTATCATATTATTATGTATGTATTTAAAAATATATAAAATATAATAAAACAATATATAAGTATTCTACTGATAGAATACTTATATATTTTTAAATCTTATCTACTTTACTTGTTGCTTAAGTAAGTCTTGATATTTAGTGTCCTTAGAGTCTATCTTATAATTATATTACACACCACCTAATGTATTGTTTGAATCTATTGCCATCTTTATTTATTGACATTAGAACGACAAGGACCGAGCATACTCAAACACGCTAGCTATAAGATAGAGGGTTAGTCTCCCCCACCTAGCCTAACATAACCTAACCTAACTTAATTCCCACTGCAAGTGCTTTCGAGTTATTCTATGGAACGGAATCAGACTTAGACGCATGCACTAACGAAAAAAACTGCGTTCGAAATCCGCGTACAAAAAGCAAAAGTCAGAAGACATTTCATTCAATACAATCACAAGGATCACATTGAAACGTCTTATATACTAGATGAATTTAGGTGCCAATTCCTCCTAGCCCATGCCCGAGAAGAACTGGCAAGAAACTAGTCCTGGTCCTAGCGCTTTTTTACATGAACCATCTTATAACTACCTAACTACCAAAAATAAGAGAGTTAACCTAACTACGAATAATAAGAGTATACATTTTAAGTCGATTGAAGCGGTTGTCAGTACGTGCTAGCTTGAAGTCATTATTTTGACAAAATAATCACATGCCTTTAGTAATACATTCTATATCTGTTACAAAGAAATACAAGAGACCGTAGGTGGTATAAGTAACATGTTCAACTTTAAATCTTTGTGTTCAACCGATTCATATGCAAATTTTCCAAAGTCTTACTTTTCTCCCAGTTTTGTATACAGGGTGTCAAAAGTCAAAATAGCCTACAAGCTTAGAAAGTCCTAATACGTACCTTTATTTTTGACTAGCGACCCCCGCTAAGCTCGGTTGCACTCCTACCCTTGTTTTGATTGACTAATTAAAAAAAAAAAGTGGTTATTGTTTCTTAACTTTTTAGTCCTAATAGCCAAGCGGACTTGTTTGTGGTTGAGTGCTATAAATATGTAGCAGATTCGATTATGTATCATCAATATTTTAGCAGCGCAGTGTAATAATGATGTGACCTATGAAACATTCAATACCATAGAGGTATCACGCACGTTGCTAGTCCTAGACAAGTTATTTTGTCTGTGTGCCTAGTAAATTCACTTGCTCCAGTGACCTTCCGACTAAACACAGTAATGCTTGCGCACTGCTGCTACGAAACAGATTATCTGGCACTGTGCTGGCAGGCAGATGGAAACTTGTTGTACTACCTACCAACAGGTAACTTTTATGTTAGGTCGAATTATAAACGTATCGTGAAATTTCCTCTACAGCTTTTCAGTCGAAATACCACGACTGAGACCATAGCACCGGCACCGTCGAAAGTAATCGTAGTCCTCTCTATAAATGAATCAGCTCTCACGATAGACCGGACACCCTGTATAGCATACATCTTTGTTCCTTTTCTTTGCCCATCGACTAACTGTTATAGCATGGGAATTTTTATTGATCTCTTTGATTCCCAGAGTTTATTGGCATCACCGTACACAGCAGTTCTCTTACCGATTTACTTCTTCTTCGCCTGAGTCAGTAGCCAACTGGTACCTAGGCCAAAGACAATATTATTTTTAGGTTTTGAAATGTAATTATTTTCACTCATTATTCATTTTCATAAACACGGGTTTTACGCATTATTTTGTCGATAGAAGCACCGACACTGTTTCGATTCATCTCTAGAGAATCTTGATCAGGATTGAATATGATCAACGTGAGTTTAAATTGCGGTCCGCTTGTTGTCGCTCGAGTTCACGATTCGCACTCAATTACTCATTATAGTTTATTAATTAAAGTTAATACGCGATAAAATAAAATAAAAGTTAAAACCGTTCCTGCGCTTTGCGTTCGTGAGTTTTGGCGGTTCTGAATGTAAAGTGTAGGTATTGGTAATATTTCAGTGTTTTAAGTTTTCATCTCTACTACTAGGTACTACTGCTTGGGTTTTGCAACATTACTGAAACGTCGGTAATAAGTTAAAGGTCAACGCCACAAAGAAATAAGATCCAAAAACCAAGTTCATTTAAAATGAAGTGGCAATGGGCGGGTCACGTAGCCAGAATGCACAAGGAAAAATGGGCTACCACAGTCACAGCCTGGAAAGGTCCAAAAGGAAAAAGAAGAGTTGGCAGGCCACTAACTAGATGGACAGACGAAATAAAGAGAGTCCTGAGGGAAACAGAAACAGACTGGTCTGAAACAGTAATAGATCGCGACAGATGGAAGGAACTGGAGGAGGCCTTTACCCGAGAGGGGTCCTAACTGAATATATACAAACACTCAATGAAACACAAATAAGTACAATTTATTCTATATTATATAATAATGTTTATCTTATTTTAATTTAAAATGCATGTATACATGTTCCGTAACTTATAACACCTAAGTTACGGAATAAACAGGTTTTTTTATTTTTTTTATTTTATTTTATTTAATACGCGACAAATACTCGTTAACTAAACAATATGAATTTTAATCGCAAAAGTTTAAAAAATTCTTATGTTATATATAGGGAAAATTATCGTGCAAAAAACCTATTCATACATCGTGTATTCTAATTTTGAACAATGGCAAAACCAACTTTTCTTTTGACAATCGATATCGTCCTCCTACGTCGTAGTCAGACGATACGATTATTTGAATCTAATAACAAAACAACTGTCGATTCTTGTTTTCAAATTTTATGATGTCCTGTGACATGATCTTTTGACATAGCGCTTATAAATTTATTAGTTTTTTCTTGTTTTTAAAGCCGATCTTAGTAATCTTAGCGGAATATTAATCAATAAATTGTCTGTCCTTAGCACAAGTGCAGACAATTGAATTTTAATTGTATTATGTTTTTTTAATCATTTGTACAATGAGAAATTCAAGAAATTTCTAGACGGCCATTTCGCTATGACGTTTAGAATAGACCTATGACCATCTACTACAATTTTGTGATGATAATAAAACAAGAAACTACTTGACATTCGCTCATTATCAAGCCAAATAAATTAATAATGGCAGACATTTTAACACAACATCATCTGGCCCCAAAGTAAGCAGAGCTTGTGTTATATGGGTACCACATAACTGAGCAAATGCCGTTATAGGAAAAAGAAGAAGCAGAAACAAATGTCAATTCGACTGAATTCGACGAACATTTCAACAACCTTAGTACTTAAAGTCTTTGAGAAAACAAACAAGGCTCCAAACTGTAATTTTAAAACATTCAAAGATACAAAAAAACGATGGTAGGTTTATTTAGTTCGGTTGCCCCACTGTTCCTCAATTTATGGTTACTACATACAAATAGCTCCATTATCTACATCCACGGAACAGTAACTTGGGAAATAAGAACAGAACAATGGAGGAACGAAATTGTGAGCCATTTACTGAGATGCACAGTTGCCTTTTATTTGAGGCCTTTTACTTAAAAAGCTCTGGCTTGACGGCAACCGCTACTTGACAATTATATCACCGTGTGTATAATAGTTTTTTTTTCTTAGTACCTTTACGGTACGGTAACGATTTACCATCAGGTGTGCTGTAGGTTTGCCGATATATTTGTATTTGCAGACCATGTTTATTAAAAAAAAACAAGATTCTCGGTAGCACTTCAGCCGCGACATTGTTTGTCGCGGCTAAAGTGCTACCGTCATTGTTTCTGTGTGCTTATAGGATTTTTCTTTATTCTAACTAAAAATGCGATGCTTTCGTTATTGTGTTTATTCTATACCTGGAAACTATAAGTATTTTACCCACAGGCTTTGTAATATTATATTTGTACAATAAAAGAGATCCATATCGATTTTTCGTGATTACAAAATACTGTGGTGTACCTACCTACCTACCTGTGGTCTACCTACCTAGATTATATGGATATCTCATCATTATGTTATGATGAGATATCCATATAATCTAGTAAAGTAAAATAAAAGTTGAAACGTTTCCCCGCCTTGCGTTCGCAAGCTATGGCGGTATTTGAGTGTGATGTGAATGGTAGTAATCTGTGAATTCTCTGAAATTAAAACAAAAAAAACATATTTTTGTTTTAGTTTCAGAATAGGAACATCCTAGTTTTTCTATGGTAAGTATGTGTAGGTTACTACCATTTATTCAAGGGTTTTTCAATAGGAACCGGGTAGTGTTTGACAGTTCTTGGCGGCCATGTTGTTTTATGTTATATAAGTATTTTTTTAAATTTTCAATTAGTAAGGACCGATTTCCATAGTAAATTAATCCACAATTAATTAATTAATAATTAAATTAATCCAGAAACACGTGCAAATTATAAAATAATTACCTTATTGGGTATTACAACTATAACGAGCATCACAAGCCGTTCACCGTTTCGTGGGAATCCACAACATTAGAATAATTTATGATTTTATCTAGGTACTTATTACAGGTTCCCATCGCTTTATTGTTGTAATGTGAAATCCTATTTTTTCGATCGGTCGATATACCGATGTCGTCCTATTTTTTCTTTGAACATTGTTCTTCTTTTTCGTTTCCGAGAAAAAACTGTTATGTTAAACAGATACGATATTTGAATTTAGAATTTTCCTTTTATTTTTGTTTTATTGTACACTAGCGACCCTCCCCGGCTTCGCACGGGTGCAATGGTGATACTAATTATACTACAGAATGGTTATCCCTAAGAGATAGCCATATACCATCTCGTAGAGTTCAGCCAGCGTTTGCAATGTAAGCGCAAAAAAATGAGTTTATTTACGACACCACATAAGAAACCTCTAAAATTTTCAGTGTTTCTCTACTATATTATGCATATTTTATACATATAAACCTTCCTCATGAATTACTCTATCTATTAAAAAAACAGCATCAAAATCCGTTGCATATTTTTAAAGATCTAAGCATACAACGGGACAGACAGACAGCGGGAGGCGACTTTGTTTTATACTATGTAATGAAACCAACCTCTAGTTTCTTAGGCCAATCACGCACTAGCGAATTAAACAGCACGCTATTCTAAAATACCTATGTAATGTAATTTCAACGCGGGGTTTTCCGCTAGTACGTCTATGTCTGATTCTATGTTCCAAAACGCAAAAAAACAATCGCAGCTCAATCCGCAATGCGCGCTAGCTAGGCGAAAATAATCTAAATATGTTACACCAAGTATTATTTTGCAAAGCAATATTGTTAAGCTACTTCCTACTTCCTACTTAATCAGATCCTGTATAAATCATAATCAGCTTAACAAAAGAGAAATACTCAACTTGGGGGACGATACCGACAACGCCTATGTAAGTATAATAATATTAATGTTATTTAGCATAAATAGACAATACAATAGAGTGTTATTATTAGCATAATAATACACAATACACAGAAATGACTGTTAATCACGTATATGAACATTGAACGTCTTCCTCGCTCAAGTTAAGGTGGGCGCACACGGAAGGCGGAAGGCAAGTTCAAGTTCGCTCCCACTAGCATTCCGTAGATAATAAGTAAGTGAAGATACCCATCTAGAAGAGCCATGCATTAAGACGATGCCCACAAATTACTTTTAGAAAAATGTAGAAAAAAAATGTTTTTTTACCGCTATTTAGTAGATATCTGTTCGTGAAGTGAAAGAATTATTGTTATATAAGATAAATAGTATGTATTTTAAAAATGTTACCTCCTAGTTCCTAATTTCAATTTGTTTTAAAGTTACTAATACATTTATAATTTAACTAGCTGTTAACCGTGACTTTGTACGCGTATGCTTAGAACCTTTATTTTTATTTTTGTAAAGCAATTATTTTAGTTTTTTTGAGACAAAAAGTATCCTATGTTCTTCCCCCGAATGCATTACATCTTTTTACCAAATTTCATCAAGATCCGTTTAGCTGTTTAGCCGTGAAAACGTAACAAACAGACAGAGACACTATCGTATTATTACATAGTATAAAACAAAGTCGCTTCCCGCTGTCTGTCTGTCCCTATGTATGCTTAGATCTTCAAAACTACGCAACGGATTTTGATGCGGTTTTTTTTAATAGATAGAGTGATTCAAGAGGAAAGTTTTTATGTATAATACATACATAATATAGTAGAGAAACACTGATAATTTTAGAGGTTAGCTTATATGGGTTCAACGTATTAGAACTACTGAGCTACAGCAACGCGTGTCTGGGTCAGCTAGTTTATAATATTTATAAATATGTAATGTATAGATTATGAAATAATGTCTTATATATACAATAATCATCTTCTAAAGCTGACGTCCTTTTAACTTGCAGCTTATAGGCGGAAAGTATTCAAATATTACCTGTTAAACTTTTTTCAGAATTCCTTATTCAAATGTTTCTCATAAAAAAAATCGCGATTTGCGCCGTAAATACGCGTCAGTCATTTAATCAGGTAGTCGCCTTAATTAAACTTTTTCTAGTTCTTTACGTGCCACTAGTAATTTGGGTAGTGTAAATTATTAAAGTGCACTTTCTTATAGTGTTATTTCGACCCAGTGTGGTGAAAGGATTAAAGTACGCCTCAGAGGATCCCTTCGTACACTTGCCACATGTCTTCGAACTTTTTAGGTTCTACGATATGCCGGTTTCCTCACGGTGTTTAAAATAAAACAAACACAAGCTCTGCTTGCTTTGGGGCCAGATGATGTTGTGTGAAATATTCGGCGTTCTTTATGTATTTATTTATTTATTATATAATATTATATTATATTATTATTTATTATATTATTATATAACCTAGTGAGGTTCTCGATAATTGGACAAAGTTAATCTACGTTTAAAAACATTTCTAACGAAATATTTTACCATTCCTTTATTTTAGATGAATATTATATAAAACAAATATCAATCCAATAATGGGTTACACGAAAGTATTAATAATAATAACAATAATAAAAACTTTTATACCAAATTTACACCTAATAATAATAATAATAATGCCGGACATTTCACACAGCATCATCTGGCCCCAAAGTAAGCAGAGCTTGTGTTATGGGTACCACATGACTGATATACTACTTATATACTTTTTTTTTGTAAATAAATACATATTATACATAGAAACACCCAGACCGGAGACAAATACATACAAACATTTGTCTCGCGGCGGGAATCGAACCCGCAACCTTTTTGCGTCTCAGTCGGCCTTTAGCCCACTGCGTCACAGAGGTCGTCTATTAACCTAAGTGCATATATATAAATTAATAGTGTCCTGCAATCAGCGGTCTTAGCGTGGTTACGATTTCTACCAGACAACCGTGGTAGAATCATTTTTATTTTACTACCAGAAAGGGTAGTAAAAAAAACTTTACATGTTGGTTAAATATTTTTTTCAAAGTTAATTCGTTCTAGAGATCAATAATACGTATAACCATGCGAATCAAATCAAGAAAATAAAAGTAGGAAACAAAATGAGCATGTCACATCTAGTCGTTAAAGCCTCCACGACATCTCAATAGAGTCATAGACAATGCGCATTGTGAGTGTTTCTTGACATTTTTATGCACTTGTGATGTATTTATTTACGCACTCAGGTCTGACGTAATTTACACTCGTCTGAGGTCGTGAGACCTGCCTGGCTTGTATAGCTTTGTTCGTATAACAGACAGAGCTTGAACATTAGTATAACAGTTCGAAATACTTATGTAATCTAATTACTTTATTAACAGAAGCGAATATGTACAGAGTGATATTATCTAAACGAATTATAAGGGTTTATATATGAAATACTGTGCTAATGTACTGACACTTTGAAATAAAATTAAGGCTGCTTGGTGTGGAGTTTCAGAGGGAATAGATAGTGACAAATAGTAACAGGGCGAATAAATTAATAAATAATGGTCGACAATGCACACACACAACACCACATAGCTCCAAACTAAGCATAGTTTTACTATGGGACCCAGGTGACTGATAGAATACTTTTATATTTTTAAACGTATACATAAGATATTGAAGTGATAACTTCTTATGGGAGGGTAATACGCTTTGTTACGTAACGCGTTACGTCCCTTTTTCTCACGCATACGGCAGCGGTAGGCAGACTCCTTCTCTCTCACTCTAATCACACGCTAGTTGATTAGTTTAAGTTATCACTTCTGTTGGGCGTCCCGAAACGCACACGTTTTTTTTATAACACCCAGACACAGAACAAACACCTATGTTCATCACACAAATGTTTGTCCTGAGAATCGAACCCTCAACCTAAAGCGACCTCGACGACCTCTGTAGCGCAGTGGGCTAAGGTCCAGCTGAGACGCAGAAGGCTGCGGGTTCGATTCCCGCCGCGGGACAAATGTTTGTATTATGTGCAAGTATTTGTCTCGGGTCTGGTTGTTTTATGTGTATAATATGTAGGTATTTACAAAAAAAAAATATGTATAAGTAGTATATCAGTCATGTGGTACCCATAACACAAGCTCTGCTTACTTTGGGGCCAGATGATGCTGTGTGACATGTCCGGGATTATTTATAAAAAAAAAAAAAAAAAACGCAGAATGCAGAACGACTACCAACTAAGCTAACAGTCCAGTCATTACTTAATGTAATTCAATGTTTTTGAAAACACAAAACTTTACACGCCAGTGAATGATGAAATGAAACGAATTATTTGGTGAAAAATGTGAACTTACAACATGACTCCTTATCTTCCTACTATTTTTTACAAGTTAACTATTTCTATATCTATTTCTACTCCATCTAGGACTCAGCGTGACTAAGCATATATTTTCTGACAGTTCTGAATAATATGCACAAGCTGAACTTCGCTGACAGGTCAGTCAGAATATCGAACAGTGTTTAGGCAGAGTTGTTTCTAAGTGGAGCGGGTAAGTAGGAACTCCAGAAATCTCTTTTCTCTATTTCTCTAGCTTGTCGTTGCTTGATTCGATCTTGACATACATTCGGAGTTTCTTTATATTTAGTTAGTTTCTCTGTCTACGATATTTAGGGTATATAATAGAAATTAAACATGCATGGTGTAGAATTTCAGAGTGAAACGATACAGGATAGATAACTGCTTCTTCTTCTTCTTTGTTAATGGCCTGTGACATACTAATGTCAAGTGTTTATAGTTTATAGTCAGTTTGTTTGTTATTAGTCTTAGTCGATGGTCAATTGTCAATTCTAGACGTCACGCGGAATGGCGTTTAGAATTTTCTAGGGATTCCTCGTCGTTCAAATCAAATTGCACCACAATACACATATAATTCAATTATCCATACCCGTCCTGTAGTCACAATTTATTCATTAAAATTCCGCCAAGATTACTGAATAAAACATGCAATAAAACGGATAAACAATATTAAATTAGCAAGAGCTATTGTTACTCCATATAATGACAGACGAAGAATCTAGATAACTACAATATTCTTTATTTAAAAAAATATGACATTTGATTGTTTAACGTGACATACCGCGATGACGTTTGGAATTGATAAGTGACCATCGAATAAGACTTTATTATCAAACAAATTGACTATAAACAAAACAAAAACTTGACACTGGCAAAATTGACATTATTATGTCACATGCCATTAACAAAGATGAAGAAGAGCAGTAAGAAGATGGTATGATTATGATTTCTAATCATAATGATTCGATTAGTATAATTTTGATATAAAACGACCGCGTAATGAAAATATCCAAAATAAAGACATTTGAGCTCTTTTATAAATAAACCATGCTCGTATCGGAATCATTTTGGAGTTTGCGTGTTTCGTATGTAATTTATTTACGCCTAAAGTTAATAAAATCAGTGTTGAAATACGTTTTCGTATTTGAGGCTTGTGTCTTTCAAACTCATATTTTTGTACGATCTCTTGCGATACCAACATAGGTAGTCAGAGACAAGTTGATATCACTTATAATTTTGGTTGTTCAATATCAGACTGTGAAGTGATCATTCTTAGGCGTTTGTATGGAATGATATTCGCTACTTTACTACTAAGTCAACACGTTTATAAATAAATAATAAAATATATAATGCAGGACATTTAACACAGCGTCATCTGGCCCCAAAGTAAGCAGAGCTCTGTTACGGGTACCATATGACTGATATACTTCTTACATACTTATTTTTTTGTAAATACATACATATGATACATAGAAACACCCAGACCCGAGACAAATACTTGCAGGTCATACAAACATTTGTCCCGCGGCGGGAATCGAACCCGCAACCTTCTGCGTCTCAGCCGGACCTTAGGCCACTACGCCACAGAGGTTATCTAAAACAAAACTGTTGCTATCTCTATTCATTGACATTTGAATGACAAGGACAGACTATACCTTAACGAAACGCTAGATATGTGATTATCAAATAGAGGGAATAAACAAAGCTTCGCCTACTGCTACTTTCAATAAAAAATCGTTTAATAATTCGCAATAACATTACGAATTCACGTTTTAAAGCCCATTATACACCTTTACTCATCCAACGACGTGTTTACAAGGTTTACGAGCTCTGAACACGCGACATAACTTTGTATGGAGGTGAAGCGCGACGGTAAAAAAGCTTTAAAAGCACCACCTCGCGCTTTCCTTGCACTTGACCGCCCGTAACAATTATGCTATAAACTTTCGCTGGTTGAATGCAGTATGCTGACCTTCATTGACGTACAGATTGTTCCACAGACTTTGATAGGGTTGTCACAATCACGTTTACCGATCAAGTAGGCACATTCTACAAAATTCGAGCACAAACTCGTGCGAGCTCACTTTGCGGAGCCACGTGGCCGTTAAATTGTATTAATTTTTGGTTCGTAATAATATCAAAATCTCATTTGAGTTAGTTCATTTCACTGCCACGCTGGCCATTATGGCGCCACAAGCACATTCGAGTGTCTTGGGGACGCTGCCCTCTGGCAGTGATCTGGATCAGTTGAACTACCTATTATAGATCGATTTAAACGATCATTTAAGTAATTTAAAATGTAGATTTTTGTTTAGTACCGTCATGCGATTAAATAAAAATGGTTGTCAGTTTAAGGGCGATCATTTTACGTGATAACGTCATAAGAAAACATTGATGAACCGATCGTGCTTTTCTATCGTTCCGCGCTCTCGCTTGCACGTGACAATGAGTCATGCTTTTTCGTGCGTGCAGCCGGCGTTCATCGGTTTATAAGACGTTATCACGTCAGTAAAAAAAACAAACTAAAATCTAAAGTTTTAAATTTAAAAATACGACGAGCTTTCCTGTGACGGCCCTAGGTCAGCCGGCGGCTTTCACGACCAGTCGACCGACCGATCGCCGGAATCGTCCGACTGATCTATCCACCTTATTGTTCCACCCAACGGCGGTGTTTAGTCTACAGAGTTATACACAATTGTAATACCTACCCAGATGTACATAATACAACTAACACTATTCACAGACGCGCAAAACTAATAAATTGCCGCGTACTTTATATTTAACCAAGTTACCTAGTTACCTACGACGATGGAAGAGGTAACTGGCTGGCAAAGTGGTAGACTTTGCCAGCCAGGCAAAGTCTACCTACAGAAAACAGAAATGTACCTACTATCGCTAGCCAACTAGCTGGTCTCGCGTCTGTGCGCGCGTGGTATGTTAATTAAAATTAGCCTTTCATCTACACCCTGTAGGAGGAGTAGGGGGCTACTGACTAACAGAAGAGCTAGCAACAAAGGAAAACTTGAAACAAACCCGGCTCGGTGCCAGCCGTTATGCACCTGCAACCGAACCGACACCGCATGTACTGACTCGTCTTTCCTACGTGACCTGTCGGCAAGGTCGTGAGGTTAGTGTGGTTTCCTGGGAAGGCCTGAGCTATCAAACAGAATCCCAGGCAGAGTATCGTCAGTGGAGAGAAAACTTCACCCACCTCAGCTTGCTGGAGTGGATCCGTAGTAGGTATTTTTGGGTATACCCAATAGGCATCTTATAAGTATACCACAAGTCTCCAATATCAAAATGCGAAGGCTCCCGAAATCCAATAACGTATACCGCGTGTGAATGACATGGGGTTTCACTGTTCACATTCTACTTTCATCTGACAATGGCCACCAAATCTGTTATTCTTATTTTGTTGTAATGACGCTTTCACTGACGATCGATGGCCGAAGATATCGTTGACCAACAACTTGATAAAGTCCTCTGTCCACAAAAGCGTGTAAAAACGTCAGTTGGGAGGTATCAGCAATTCAGCACCCAAATTGCTATCTGTGACACAATAATACACTACTAATAGATATCATGGTTTTTAGTTTATCGTACTGTACTACCCTTATCCTAATAAAATAAATAATAATCATTTTCATTTTTTAATATCACTTATCTTGTCAGTGTATGAAAATTTAAAGTGCTTCTTGTTATCAAAGTCAAAGTCAAGTCAAAAAATATTTTATTCAATATATTCACAATGATCTTTGAAACGCCTTACATACCTACTAGGTGAATTTAGGTGCCAATTCTTCCTAACCCAAGCCCGAGAAGAAGATTGTTTTGAATACAAGGTTTCTGCATGAAACTCGACATATACAATAAACTACCTATATACTTACTTATCTACATCTTACGACAGACAATTTAAATCTCCAATCGTCATCTGATATAGGTATGGTTGAAATAATTCCCGCAGAGGTGTTAAAACTCTTTAAATCTTTAGACTTGATGTCATCAGCGGGACCTGACGATATCCCTGCTATATTAATAGTAAAATGTGCCAGTAGCCTCATTGTATCTCTTACCATTCTCTACAGCCGTTCTCTCACTGAAAGAACTATGCCGAATATCTGGAAGACTGCATTTATTACCCCTGCACACAAAAAAGGGCCCAAAAATCAGGTCGTCAACTACAGACCTATCTCAAAATTATGCTTATTTGCCAAGGTTCTTGAGAAAATCGTATACGCACAATTATACTCCGCAATTAAGCATGTGTTGGCGCCGCAACATCATGGCTTCTTGAGGGGTAGATCAACCACTTCGAACCTCTTATTGTGTACTGAGTTTTTAACGCATCATATGTCGGAACCCTCTCAAGTCGACGTTATTTACACAGATCATGGTAAATGCTTTGATCGCATTGATCACTTTATTCTTTTAGAGACACTTCAGTGGATGGGTATTAGGGGTAACTTGTTTAGATGGTTCTCTTCGTATGTCCGTAACAGGTGTCAGACTGTTGTATTGAATGGGTACTCTTCGTCGCCCATGAACATTCCCTCAGGAGTCCCTCAAGGATCGTTATTAAGCCCGTTACTTTTTTCAATATTCATTAATGATATCTCTACTTGCTTTGTTTATTCTAAAATTCTTATCTATGCTGACGATATGAAAATACTTGTCGCTATAAGAACACACGACGATACACTGCGCCTACAGGACGATCTTAACAGATTTTACAGTTATTGTACTCTCAATAAGTTAGAATTAAATGTCTCAAAATGTTATGCATGTTCTTATACTCGCAAACGCGCGCCACTACAATTCGATTACACATTACAAAATTCTGTAATATCTAGAGTAACTTCAATCAGGGATTTAGGCGTCATATTGACAGTAGTGTTTTATTTGATGAGCATGTTGAGAACTTAATTAAAAAAGCATCGCGCGCACTTGGCTTTGTATTGAGAATGTCGAGTGAATTTTTTAGTATCAAAACATTTAAAATCTTATATTGCGCATATGTACGCAGCCATCTTGAATAGGTACGCTTCACATGTATGGAATCCATACTATAACGTTTATTCAACAAGGATTGAGCGTATTCAAAAACGATTCTTGAGCTACCTACAGTTTCGAGCTAAAGTATACTTACCTAATTACATCGCAAGATGTCATAAATTTCATTTTCTGCCCCTGTATGAACGCAGGAACATAGCTGATCTTGTATACCTCTTAAGTATTGCGAATGGCTCGGTTGACTGCCCGGAGTTGTTGCACCTACTCGGATTCTGCATTAATAGTGCTTCAATTAGAAAACCAAACGTTCTTTCGGTTCCTATAGTTAGGACGAATTACAGGCAAAACTCGTTTATGAATAGAACAAGCTCTTTATTTAACTCTTTGGTTAAGGCAGATGTTGACTTAGATCTTTATCAATACCCCTGTAACTACTCTTAAGCGTCTGATTAGTGGTAATTTTTTTAATTCTATTATTTTATTTTTTTAATTTTTTATCTACCTTGCATCACAAACCTATTTCATTTTTGTAAACCTATTTGTATATCTATTTTTAATGCCGTCTACCCTACTGTGTTTTTTCTATACTTATATATCTAACTATATGTGGAAACTTTTAATTAGCCTTCACTGTATGTATCTACTTTGTAGGAACATAATTTTTTTTTGTCTGTATCTTTTCTGTGTTTGCTGTAAAAATTTTAAGGTAAAATAAAAATAAAATATCAAGGCTCCCGCTAACCATTCTACCATATAAATTAAATTAAATTTAGTCAATTATTTATTTAAATCAATATTGGATCACTATATTAGTAAATGTTAGTAGGTAATTAACAATCTTTATAATATGAAAACCTCGCGTCACGATGTTTGTCCGGTATAAACTACGGAACTACTTAGCCGATTTTAATGAAATTTGGATTACTGTGTAATTTGGTAACACTTAAAAGATAGGATACTTTTTATCTCGAGTTTGACCTGAATATTTTTTATCACAAATTCAATGTTTTCCTAAAATAAGTTCCATAAGTTTCTTAAAGATGGCAGTGTAAGTAAACTTAAACAACCTTTGCTATCGAGGTTGGGTAAGCGTATAATTAGTTAAACGTATTAGAACTACTGAGCCACAGCAACGCGCGGGTCACCTAATAGTGGTATATAAATATTTATATTGATATGTCATTTATTTATATAACATGGAACAATGGATAATGTAATGACAATCAAACCTTTATGTTGTGTTGTACTTACATGTAATATTATAACGAAAATAAAACTGCTATGAATTGACTTTGAATGCCTAGAAGTACCTTTATATATTATATTATATCATAGCATAGCCTTTATCGATTTCCTTTCCCATTCGTTTTGTTTTATATGTTTTATTTCTTAGTTGGGGTTAGGAATCCCTCTTCTGGCTATAGGCCTCCAGTTTACTTCATATTTCTCCGTCTCCTGCTTTTTTAATCCACTGTTTCCCAGCGGTTTTTACGAAGACTACCTCGGTTCCTTTATATCAGAACATAATGCAATTTTCATAACATATATGTACTACACATACAACATCATGATTGAGAAGTACTATATTTTTTTTGTAATTTTGTACAGCCATAAAGATCTCGTTATAAATACCTATCTATATTCGTCACCACATTTGTATGACGAACATAGATGTTAGTTCTGTGTCTGGGTGTTATTATGTATGTATTTAAAAATATATAAGTATTCTGTCAGCCAGCTGGTCACCATAATACAAGCTATGCTTACTGCATTATCCACCATATTTATATTTATTATTTATATTATTATATATCACGTAACTAAATGTGTTATCACTACATAGCATAAAACAAAATCGATTTCCGCTGTCTGTCTCCTATGTATGCTTATATCATTAAAACTACGCAACGGATTTTGATGTGGGTTTTTTAATAGATAGAGTGATTCAAGAGGAAGGTTTATATGTATAATATATGTATAATACATGCATAAATATTAGAGAAACAATGATAATTTTAGAGGTTAGCGTATATTGGTTCGTATTAGAACTACAGAGCTAGAGCAATGAGTGGCTGGGTTAGCTAATTCATCTATATACATATTGTGGCGAGTGTGGCGACCGCTTTAGTGGACGTAACGAATTCCTATCAATTTTTCAAATCTCTATGAATAGCGAAAGTATTGTTTGAAAGTGCTCTAAAAGGTCGAAAGTCTGAAAGGTTACAAATCAATTTTTCAATGGTTCATTGTCGTACATATTCAATTTTGTGTACACTTCAACTTTTGTTGTTATATTGGTTGGTTACGTAACATTTTTGGTCGTAAAATTGGTTCTCGGCATTGCGCAAGTGAACTAGTTAGATAATGTTAATTTTACTTTCTGAAGATTTTCCTTCAAACTTTATAAACAAGTAGGCTTATTATAAATAAAATACATAAATAATTGGTGGACATTTCACCCAGCACTATCTAGTCCCAAACTAAGTTGCTTGTATTATGGGGATCAGATCACAGATAGGATACATAAATACTTCTAATTCCATTATTATTATTATTATTTTTAAGAGCCTGTGACGTCCCACTACAGGGCAAAGGCCTCGCTTTTCTCCAATCATCCCTGACTAAAGCCACTGCCATCTTCGCCGCGGTTTGCCGCCAGGTCGTCTGTTTCCGTTTTTCGTTTTCCGTTCGGGTGTGCACTTTGGGGCGTCTTTAGCCCATAACGCATCCGACATGCGGCAGAGGCGACTTGCCCAGTCCCACTTTAACATCCTTACTTGCTGTCCGACATCCACGATTTGAGTTTTGGAGCGCAGTGTACCATTCTCAAATCGTGACGTGGTCTGTCTATTTCGGACGTGGTCTGTGAGTTTGACTCCTAGAATACTGCGCTCCATGGCTCGCTGGCTAACCCCGAGTTTGGACTTTAGTGTGTTAGTTATGGACCAGGTCTGTGCACCATATGTGAGGATGGGGAGAATACATACGTCTATGAGCTTCCGTGTTAGTGTTAGAGGAAGTGTCCTTTCAGTAGGTATTTCATTGACCAGTATCATTTCTGGGCGTTCTCGATGCAACTTTCGACTTCGAGATCTTGTCGTCCCTGGAAGGATACTAATTGACCTAACTCAAATATTCATAGACATATTCCTTCTCCTCGCCCCCAACACACATGTTGTGCTGTGAACTGTTAGTCACTAGTTTGGTCTTTGATCTGTTCATACTAAGTCCAACTTATGATAAAACTTAGACACAGAACAAAAATCTCTGCTCATCACAAAAATGCTTGTCCTGGATATGAATTGAACCCACAACCAACAGCGTAGTGAGCAGAGCTTCTACCAACTGAGCTGTGATACCAAATTGTTATCATAAAACATGACACAACAAAATTGCAAGATAATAAAAAATCTTGAAATCTTAAAATTAAGTTATTACTATTGGCACATACCTAGGGCAGGTGCTTACTTAGCGTCGATTTTTCCTACTAAGTAATAAATTATACACTTGCAATTCAATTCAACACTATATTTCTTGCAAGTATAATATAGGTTACTTACCTAAGTTAAGTGATTTACAAGGTGAAAATGCGTATTGCATTTTCACAATGTCAATTTATGATGAATGCTATGGGTAAGTGGGTCATAAGTAAAATGCTGTAGTAACATGCAGGGTTGTTATAAACCATTATTTGACTTTTATCAAATCGGTATTTTCTAGAACACAACACGAAACACGAACACGAATAGATTTTTATTGAATTTTTACATAATTTCCAAGCAACGAAAACAATGAAATCAATTTAAAACAAACATTTAAAAACAATGAAATGGCACAAACTTCGAAAAGATGCTAACTAAGGGAATGCAAAATTCCCTTCCAAAATTATAGTGATATAATGATAAATATATAATGATATATAATGCTACTTAGTGTAAAACGTTCTTTTTCTTCTACGTTAATGGCATTTGTCATAATAATGTAAATTTTGCTAATGTCAAGTGTTTATATTGTTTATGGTATTGTTCACAAAGTCGTATTGTCATTTTATAAAAATAGCGTCTTTTCATATCGAAACAATGTCAATATGAAACATTTATAAGGATTATTTTTTATCGAATCAAAAATAATCCGAAATGATCGAATTCAGCAGACTGATTGTAGTTTATGTGCTCTTAAATAATTAAGCTATAAAGAAAGTATTACATTATATTTATGTCCGTTTCATAATTTTTCCTTATATTTTATGTAGTATTATAATTAAATAAAAAAGCTCAGCCTAATGGAAGAAACTAAAATGTTAACCATCATTTAATTATATGTCAAGATCCGAGGCCCTATTAAAATATTAATAAATAATGGCAGACATTTTCACACAGCATCATCTGGCCCTAGAGTAAGCAGAGCTTGTGTTATGAATACCACATGACTGATATGCAACTACGTATATAAGTAATTCATTTAATTAGGTAATCGTTTATACCTTCGCAGGTCTCAATAAGGTTGTATTTTTTTATGTTTGGTACCTCAGTACTTCGTCATTCATGAACGGATTTAGAAAATTATTTTTTTGTGTAGGAGTGTTATCTTCCCGTTTGGTCCCATTAAAATTTCAAGAAAAAACGCCTATGCTGCTAAAATAGGAGAAGAAATTGTGAACTTAACGGTATAATTAATAAAAATATCCTCAATGGATGACCAAATGCTCAACTTTTTCAATGAAGTTAGTTTGTATTCGTTTTAAAACGTAATTATTGTTAATTTCTCTTAAACATAAACAAAGTTACAAACTTACTTCAGAGCGTAACAAAAAGATTCACAATTCTCTAAACTCACGTGATCTGAATGAAGCCATGATGTATCTTCGTCGTGCAACAATAACTTATTTTCCAGTTTCTCCGCCTGATAACCAATTTTACGATGCGATTATAGTTTTCAATGCATCTTTACCTACTGCAACTATATATGATTCTGTTGTAGCGGTCTGAAGTGTGTCAACAGGTACAAAGCTTGTTGGCCTACTTGCTACCTCGTATTATGTTTAGATGCTGCTTTTCGTAACTGTGACGCACGAATTTACGGTAAGTCGATATCTAAGTAACTATTGCACTTTAATATACGTTTTAACCTGCAAATTAGTATTCTCGTCCACGCCAACCAAGCTAAACAAAGTTTATCGGGAACAAATAATAATATTGCCGGACATTTCACACGGCGTCATCTAGCCCCAAAGTCAGCAGAAAATAAATTCAACCGAATTGGGAACCTCCTTTTTGAAGACGGTTAAAAAAAGTATTTATATAGTATATCAATCATGTGGTACTCATAACACAAGCTCTGCTTTCTTTTGGGCCAAATGATATTGCGTGAAATGTCCAGCATTATTTATTTTATACCTTACATAACTTATATAAATAAGCCGTAAGGAATCTAAATATACCGTGGTATTTTCCTAGATACTGTAAATCGCATAAAATAACTCAAATACCTATACGTTATTATGAAACGTCGAATAAACCACATAAAATGTAAACTCTTCTCTTTATAACGAAACACAAGGGACTGAGCATTTTTTCGTTATATGGAGGAGTATACGTTGTGCAAGAAAGGAGACTCTGAGGCGTACTTTAATATTTTCACCACACTGGCTTAACAAAAACTAGTGAGACGATAAGAACAAGAAGAAGAACTGACGTCTATATATTAACGTATTCGTAATAGAGAATGACTATTGCCATATAAAAGTGTATTAATAAATAAACAAATAAATAAATAATCCCGGACATTTCACACAGCATCATCTGACTCCAAAGTAAGCAGAGCTTGTGTTATGGGTACCACATGACTGATATACTACTGATGATATACTTTTGTAAATACATACATTTAATACATAAAAACACCCAGACCCGAGACAAATACTTGCAGATCATACAAACATTTGTCCCGCGTCGGGAATCGAACCTGCAAACTTCTTCTTCTTGTAAACTAACAAACTAAATTTGAACGAATTAGTATGTTATAAAAAGGTTTACGTTATATCGACAGACGATATAAAGAGTTTACACGTAAATGGTTTCTGGTTTCATGAAACGTACAAATGAGTGACTTTGATGAATGGCGGAGAAGGTCTATACTTTCTAACTAATTGGCGTTTGTGCTATAGCCTGTTGCATTGCTAACTAAAGCTTATGTGTGGCAGGAAACGGGAAGGGGTCTGTGTGTGGCCTTAGATCAGTAAATCTGAACTGCAGGTAATACCTGCTTACAAAAACACTGTGGAAGCTTTACACTCTTTCCTATAAACACTTAATTAGCTATCGTGCCGCTTAATTATGCTCTGGCTTTGTCATTTTAATGACAATGAATAAAGACAGCAACAGATTTAGACAAGGAGAATTTTTTGGATCTTCGTCTTTCGAAGCAAATATTATATTATATTATAAACACTTTTACTATTATATTATAACTGTGGCCTTGGAACGCAAAGAGTTGAAGGTAAAGGGGGAGACCTTTGCCCAGCAGTGGGACACTATAGGTGAAAAAAAAAAATTATAAACACTTATATTATTTATTATTCTCGAGTTAGTAATGTTGGTGTTTCTATTTAAATAGAGCTAGAGTTATTGACTCGGGTGTGAATCATTAGAATAAATGCTTTGTGTTTCTTAATGATTCGAGCAAAAATAATCCGTGTCATTTTATATGAAAGTCATTTTGTATAAAATAACAATTGACGTAAAACAAGATACGACTTTGTGACATACTATAAACAATATAAACACTAAGGCAAAATTGACATTAATAATAGTCCCGGACATTTCACACAGCATCATCTGGCCCCAAAGTAAGCAGAGCTTGTGTTATGGGTACCACATGACTGATACACTACTTATGTACTTTTTTTTTGTAAATATACATATTATACATAGAAACACCCAGACCCGAGACAAATACTTGCAGATCATACAAACATTTATCCCGCGGCGGGAATCGAACCCGCAACCTTCTGCGTCTCAGCCGGTTCTAAGCCCACTGCGCCACAGAGGTCGTCTTTATTATCATTATTATGACACATGCCATTAAATGAAGAAGAAGCAGATATAGTCAACTCATTAGCTAAAGAGTGATTCAATGTAATCACATTCATATTTATATTTCAGGCCTGGGTGTTTCTATGTATAATATGTATGTATTTACAAAAAAAAAGTATAGGTATAAGTAGTATATCAGTCATGTGGTACCCATAACACAAGCTCTGCTTACTTTGGGGCCAGATGATGCTGTGAAATGTCCGGGATTATATATTTATTTATATTGTTTAGTAGTTAACGGATATTTATCGTGTATTTTATTTATTCCCGAGGTTTTTGTTATGTTCTTATGTTGCTATAACTGTGGACGCGGGCTGACTCAAATTAAAATATGTCGGGAATACATTAAAAGATATTATGTTTATGTTTTCACGTCTAAACCGCTGAACCGATGTTCATGAATTTTGATATAGAGATAGATGGGACCTTGGAGAAGGACATAGGCTACTTTTATGTAGGTATCATGCGTGCGAGCCGCGGGCAGCAGCTAGTATGTAATATATTAGTGTTGATGGTACCCATAACACTAGCTCAGATAATGCTGTGTGAAATGTCCGGCATTATTTATTTATTTATTTATATAAAGCTCAGAGGTAATCTTTATGTAAGTACAAGTTAATACCTTAACAAAACCACAATATATTTACTAGTGTTCTCAAGCGCGATTCTATTCCACCAGGCAATTTCCCATCGAACTGACAGAGAAAAATTGTGCGCGAGATAGAGCCTAGGCACGAAGGGTATATTAATACATCCGCTGTTTATTGCACAAAAAGTTCGCCGAGATACAAGTCTCGACTTTCTTGTTGCGCCAACATCCTGCCCCGACGCGCTATGGTCGGTCTATAAAATAAAAGGCAAATAAGTAGAAACCGAGGTCAAGCGTGCAGAGCCCCTCATTGTCTTCCAATATTACTGAGAAATTATGTTCTTCCAGCCACGCCGGCGCGGACAAAGCTGCCCGTAAACGGGTGCGCTCTTAAACTGACAATACAAGGGTAACGCCACATTCTGAGCCCATGTGCCATTGTATGCAACCTTGTTAGGAGGTTACGTCTGTTACTGTGTCGCGGAATGGTCGATAAAGCCGCCTGAAACTGCGGGCTATCTTTTAAGACCAAATTCGCAATCGCGGAGTTGATAGCTAAAGGCAGTTCAGCGTAATTATACTTTGTTGGCGTAGCGTATGTAGAGAAAGTTTCAAGGAAGTTAATTTAATGAGAATAAAAATAAACATTTCAGCCCGGGCTGATCTCGGTCACGCTCTGGTGCGATGCATCTGAGAGGGCCGCACTCGACGGTAACGGTAGTTATTTGCCAATTAGTACCTCGTGAGCCCAGCACTTATAACTTTGCATACTAGTTGAGTAACATACGTTACCATCCAGTTCCAAGACCCTCTCAGCGATAATATCTAAACTGTAACTGCTGTCGATCGTAACGAAATTATGAGCAACTCGATCCAGGTTGTACGAGTAGATACAATTATTTTATCTCTACATTATACCTAGGCACAATTAAAAGGTTCTGTGGCGTGACGATCTCACGAGTAACATGTGATTACTGAAGACAAACGAGTCAATAAACTAGTCAGTGATGCAAATCCGTCATAAATCCACGTTTCTATATGCACAAACCTCTAAAGATCTTTTAGCTCCACCAATCCGTGAAGCCATATCATCTGTCATTGTTTATGTTTATAAGCCCTCGAGTCATAGTCACGGATCAGCGCACCGCTCCTAATAAGAGCTCAGCGTTCATTGAAGGAAGCAGCTCAAAGAATTTATAGACGTAAGAAGATTGCGCTTGGGCATAATCTACCGCAGCCGGCGGCGCGCCCGCATCACAAATTGCTAACCGGCGATACTATGGCGCTCTGGTTTAGCGAATCGTTATAGAATCAGATTACACGCTTCAGCACCGTAACCTCACAACTATTACTTACATAAGAATATGGCTTAAGTCTGGAGTTTTGTTGAAATCCCTGCAGTAGATCATGTCAGCTTAATAACCTATTGAGCTGGTCGCCAAGGCCGAGCTTTTGATTTACGCGTCACTTTCGTCGCGATCCCGTTAAAGCGTTTAAACCGGCCGGCTGGGCCACTGATAAGTCGAGGAAAGTCGGCAAGTCGTGTGGCAAGACGGATGGTCTGCAGCGTTGCCTCACTTTATGCTAATGTAGAACCGGCGGCGTGTGAAATAGAACGGTCACTAAATGCTGCGACTTGGTGCGTTATGGATGCTATTGGTGTAGCTATCAGCCTAAGCATTATTGCTCTACGGCGCCAGATTAACTGCAATTGGAACAGGCCACACGCGGGGTTTTGAATAATAATATTCATTTTATTACACAATCTGTCTATTGTGAGTGGAAAATTCTAATTATGTTGCCGTCAAATCAAAGTTTGATGTAGTTATTAATTTTATTTGTTTATCATCGACAGACCTACTTTTGACCACGATCTCGCCTGATGTTAAGCGACGATCTGGCCGACGATGGGGCACGCAGGTCTAGAAGACACCTATTTACTCGAGACTTGAAGAGAGACGACAAAGCATTCCAATCCTTGGCTGTACTTATTATAAATGTGGAAACAAATCGCTTTGTTCGTAAGGGTGGTAGACTGACAAGGTATGGATGGTATTAAGCAGTATGTCTGCTTGTCCTGTTATGAAAAGGAGATGGTGGAATTTCACCATGTAATTCCTGGGCACATTCTCCGAAATGTATCCTATAAAAGATCGAAAGGCAAGCTACTTTACGGCGGTGCTCGAGACTCTGGAACTTAGTCTCAGCACCTATCCTCCCCAATGCTCTACGCTCGATCGAGTCCAAAGCAGACAGCTGGTGTTTGGCTGAACCATCCCATAGATGGCAGCAATACTCCATACCCGACCGCACTTGAGCTTTATATAAAGTAAAAAGGTGTCCAGGTGTGAAGTAAGTTACTAAATAACAAAAGATAACACATAGCTAATAATGAATGTAGATACAGTAAATTGAAATTTTCCGAAGTTAGATATGTAGAGTCTTATGTGTAGAGCTGAGCGCAGTGTGATTTTCCATTGCACCGAACGACACTGATTTGCGTATCACCGATTGTGTTACAAGGTCAATCTTGTTCTTCAAGAAGTTCTATCATCTAAATGCGAATGCTGGTTGTACTCACGTTCCCGAGGAAGCCGCTGCAAGGTTGGATTGGTGGAGGCAGTGGAGGCAGTTCGGGTGAACGCCGTGGACAACCAGTACTGGCCTGCTCCGTAAGCCCCATACTTACTGCATCACTGGACCTAATACAAAACAAATAAAAATATGGTCAAGCAAAATCTCATAACATACTCAAAATTATATACTACGTTCATAGTACCTTCATAGCATAGCATAGCACTTCATAGCACTTCATTGAAAGGAATTGTAGCCTAAATCCTTCCCCAGGATGCTTTTTATCTCCTTGCCAAATTTTATTGATATGTTTCAAACCAATCACACCCACTACCCATTAAAAAGTTTCCATACAAACCTTCACACCCCATTTTACTCCTTTATGACAGTTATTTGAATCCTGAAACACGTGTTCATTTATTTTGCATTTTAAGTATCCAAACCGAGTTTCTAAGAAATCACACCACCCGTTAAATAGTTTCTATACAAACTATGACTCTCCATTTTACCTCTTTGTTAGGGTTATTTTGAAAAATCCTAAAACACGTGTCCATTTATTTTGCATTTTATATATTAATATCAAGTTTCAAGTACATCGCACTACGCGTTAAAAAGTTCATTACTTTCGTTTTCACCCCTTTTCACCCTCTTAGGGGTTGAATTTCAAAAAATCTGCTGTAAAAGGACGCTACCTTCCCAATTTCTGCTTTCTAGCTTCAGCGGTTTCGGCTCCGCGATGATGAATCAGTCAGTCAGTCAGGTTAAGCTCTTTTATAGGGATAGATAGTCCTTTATGTATTATTTATGTTGATCTGATGTGTTTCCTATTTTTCCATTCTAGCTCCGCATTTTTGGTTAATTAATTTTTTTAATATATAACCCGAAATATGGCAAATACAAAAGCCATGTGAGCGCATAAAAAATATAACAGTTCAGTTTCACTTTAAATCGACTTCAAAAAAGGAGGAGGATACATCAGAATCTTCTCTTATTCATGTATCTTATACATGAATAAAAGAAGATTCACCGAGTTCTCAAAAACACTTGAATCGATTTCAAAAAATATTTTTGAAGTGAAAACTTCTTTTAGCGCGGTACGCATATTTTAAGATGACCTCTGGATTCGCGACACCGTTACCGTTTGGGGCGAGACGCAGGGCTGCCGCGCTCGCCCCATTTGATTATAAACCTTAATTCACATGTTTACAGTCCACTTGTATGGAGAAGTTACTGAGTTAAGTTCTTTGATATATTATCTACATTCTGAACAAAAAATATTGCATCATCTGTGTTCGTCCAGTATTTGATTGGCAGTCGCCATAATTACTGATTTTTAACTGATTTATTACTAAACTCTAACGCGCTAAAATAAGTTTTCACTTCTGTCGGCACTCCCGGAGTGCAACCCCATTTTTTTTTATTCAAAGGGTATACTTCCCAGGGACCATTTAAATGTTATTGAAATCGGTCAAGCGGTTTTTAAAAATCGACATATATAAAAAAAATATATACATTGAAGATACTTTCGTTTACTCCGAAACCTCGCTGTCTTATTGGAGACTGCTCCAATACTTTTTTTTACTTGGCTACCCATATTATTTTACATTTTAAGTATCCAAACCAAGTTTCAAAAAATTCACACCACCCGTTAAAAAGTTCCCATACACATATTACAAACAAAAACATCTAATTTCCACTAAAAAATACTACAGGCTCAAATTTCATTCAATGAAGTTGGTTTTCTTTTTAGTTTTTAAACAGGATTACTGTTATAACTTTTAAAACTATCATGGTTTTGCACATAATTTTCACTCAAAACGGGATATTTACCATGATATATGAGTTTTTCTGCTTCTCGATATTTCGGCACAGTTGCATGCGTCATGATCACGAGAAAAACTCATATATCATGGTAAATATCCCGTTTTGAGTGAAAATTAGAATTACTGTTATATAATACTAGCTGTGCCCCGCGGTGTTACTCGCGGTAACAAACAAAAAAAAGATATTTTCCCACAGTAAAACGTAGCTTATGTATTAATCCAGGGTGTCAGCTAACTCCATACCAAATTTCATTAAAATCGCTCCAGCCGTTTAGACGTGAAGAAGTAAACATACACACTCACACACTCACAAACTTTCGCCTCTATAATATTAGTGTGATGTGATGTGATTACATTATTATAGTTTTTATAAGTCGTCCCAAGAGTCCCTGTTTTTATTTCATCATTTATCACCAATTTTCTCCGAGATTGGACGTAAATTAGGCGATATTTTTCTCGATGACATTTTCTCACTTTTACTTGCGTAACGGCCTCACACAGGTTTAGTATATACCTAGGTACAGCTTAAATTCAAATGTTATTTCTACTATTATGCTAAAACTTGAAAAACTCGCTTTGAATCGAATTGCGGATGTGCTGTATGATTGGAAAAGCGGTTGGACTTCGAGGCCGTTTGTTCACCTCACTATTAAATTTGGTGTTTAATTCAAATTTCAAACAAAACTATCCTCGGGACTTGACAGTCGATGTTTTATATTCATTTATTTATGCTGGTGATTCTGTAGCTTCGCCTGTCTAGCTAAAATTTCGACAATCTTTATTTTGCCTACAGTAGATAATAATAGTCCAAAATAGAGTCCAAACAATTTTTAAACGATATGTTTACAATAAATAAAAAAATATATTTTGGTCCATTATTTAATTGATTTTCCTACTACTTTCCGCAGTTCTAATCACCTCTTCACGTGATGACTAAAATTTGCTAAAATAATTTAGTCAAAAATCAATACATTAATGTAAGAAGTATATTTTAAAATGATACTCTAATTAAGACTTTGTGCAAACCATATAAGATCGTTCGTATATTATGAAATTTTAGCTAAAACATTAAACAGATGGACAAATATTTAGTACAATTCCGCTAATCTATTCCTAAAGAGTTACCTCCAAAAGAAATTCGACACGTGTTTCGCCTCTCCACGAGGCATCCTCAGGAACACTTGACTCACTCCGCACCCCGACGAAAAAACACTCTGCTCTGCAGACTTGTTGCTTCGACCAACGTCAGAATAAGACTCTTCTGATACTTCTATACTTCTTATTCTGACGTTGGTCGAAGCAACAAGTCTGCAGAGCAGAGTGTTTTTTCGTCGGGGTGCGGAGTGAGTCAAGTGTTCCTGAGGATGCCTCGTGGAGAGGCGAAACACGTGTCGAATTTCTTTTGGAGGTAACTCTTTAGGAATAGATTAGCGGAATTGTACTAAATATTTGTCCATCTGTTTAATGTTTTGTAATGGATTTCCGCAAAGTCACGCCTGAATCAATTATCTAAATTTTAGCTAGTTAACGAACCTACAAAAAAGTTTGAATGATTCTTTTGTTCCAGGCCTGGATTAGTAAGAGGTTTTCTTCATATACAGAGTGTGGCGAAAAGAGTGGATAATCCTTTACCCACCTACGGATAGGGGGCATCAAAACTGTCCGGACCACCAGTAGGTACCTATTACTAGAAGATGATGGTTTCGGTAATATCAGACGGTTGTAAAGCCTGATGATGGTAATTAGTTGACAAGGCCTTTTTACAGTCGCTTCGAAGTATAAATAGCTGTATCAGAACTAAAATAATATAAATCATTAAATAATGTCGGTCCTTTTCACACAACATCATCTGGCAACTGGCACAAAAGTATACTGTAAATACTTGATACTTTATAAGAACACTAGCGACCCGCCCCGGCTTCGCACGGGTGCAATGCTGATACTAATTATACTACAGAATGGTTATCCCTAAGAGATAGCCATATACCATCGGGGACTTTTTTGTAGACCTTTTGAGGGTGTACAATACTGTAGTACATTATTTTGATCTATCTCGTAGGGTTCAGCCAGCGTTTGTAATGTAAGCGCAAAATAATGTGTTTATATACGACACCACATAAGAAACCTCTAAAATTTTCAGTGTTTCTCTACTATATTATACATGTTTTATACATATAAACCTTTCTCTTGAATTACTCTATCTATTAAAAAAAACAGCATCAAAATCCGTTGCATAGTTTTAAAGATCTAAACATACAACGGGACAGACAGACAGCGGGAGGCGACTTTGTTTTATACTATGAAATGAAGACACAGAACAAACATCTATGCCATGGGGGAAACCGAACCCGAACCTTCAGCGCAGAAAGCAAAGTTATCGACTGAGCTGAAGCCAGTCTAAATTTGAATTGAATTACCATACCTTTAGTTCTGAAAATATCTCGATCTTTCATCTATTCAATTTATAAAATTAGTAGGATAAATATTTTTGACGTGATAACGTCTTATAAATCGATGAACACCGGCTACACGCACGAAAAAGTGTCACGTTCCGCTTGAGCCGAGCGTGCAAGCGAGAGCGCAGAACAAGCTATTATTGCATATTATAAAATATCTGATTATTTAGAAGACAAAAAAGCTTGGGATGAATCTGCTCCAACTCGACTCGGCATCCGTAACAAAATTGTCAAGGATCATACAAAAAAGTGTTAAGACCAGACAAGTTTCTTGCCGGATTCTTCTTGAACTGGGGTTAGGAGGAACCGGCACCTAGATTCACTAGCATGTAAGAAGACGATTCAAAGTGGTCCTTGTGATTGTAATGAATAAAGTTATTTTGAATTAGAATTTTGAATTTTGATGCTTTCTTATAACGTTATCACGTAAAATTATCGTCCGTAAACCGACGACGATTTTTTTTAATGAAACATAAAACGGTTTAGAAAGTTCAATTTCAGTCAATTGCCTACAAATGTAGGTATAAGTAATATAAGCAAGTCGTTTGAACCCCGGTTCTCACGGATTTCGATCCGTCAAGATAGTCACTTATTTATCACCAAGCTTGTACGACCACCTTGGTGTAGACTCGTGGACCTGCCTTGGTGGTAATGATGAAACCTATTTATGTCACCTCGTGGATAAGATGCTTTGACGGGAATGTGGACCGTAAAAATCTAACTTAATGATAAGTACCTTACTTAGTTATTACCTATTTGAAATACATTATGTAGATACCCACTTAGAAAGAATCTGTCTAAATATCGAATAGGTTCAATATCCACTTACATAAAAGTAATCTGTTTGTCTTTGACTGATTCTTAGTGAGTCTTTTACTGGATTCTTCGTTTGTCATTTCATGAGTTAACATAGCACTTCTAAATGATTTATTTTTTCTCATGTTATTGCATGTTTTATTCAATAATATTAGCGGAATTTTAATCAATAAATTGCGACTTCATAGCACAAGTATGGACAATTGTAATTCAATTGTGAAATGTTGCAATGTGATTTGAACGACGAAGAATCCCAAGAAAGTTCTAAGACGGCTATTTCGCGATGACGTGACGTTTAGAATAGATATGTGACGATCGACCAAGACTTTATAACCAAACAATCCAAAATTTACTACAAGACAGGTGCCATTATAGGAAGAAAAGAAGCAGATGAATGTTATACTTGGTGCAAATTTATTTTGGGTAGGTACGTAAAGTCACCTACCTACCTATTTTAGATTTTGGTAAAATAAGTAGGTAGGAATTTCCAATTTTATTGTTAACCCACGCACATAAATTTTAGCTAACAAATCGATGATCATTATTCCACTCCAGTTTCTTACAAATGGCGAATTATTATAAAAAATTGCAAAATTATTCGATGCGTGGGTGCAGATAGGTATGCCATTATTATATGTCATGTGTTTTGTTTAGCTATAAATGCCACTACTAATAGGATATCTAGAAAATGACGTTTTAAGAAGTGGTCACAGAGCGCCTAAGCGCTGACGAAAAACTACCTTTAGGTTAGACTAAAAATTATAATCATGTAAATCGAGAGCTTGCCATTTCATCTCCTAAAGAGTTTTCCTTATGCTGGTGCATCCAATCAGAGTCCAAGCTCGTCACAAGCAGTCAAAAGTGTACCTACGTAAGTAATTTCATTGAACGTAAGCATCTCGTAAGCTATATTTTTCTTAGATAACAGAATAAGCCCCAGCGCAATTGCTCACAAACCCGATGGTCGACTTTTATCAGAAACTAATAAATGGGCAATTTAATGGTAGAGCAAAAAATAAAAATGTAATAACTCCTTGGATCGTGCTTGTCTAAACAACGAACTATAATTTATGATGTTGCTCTACTTTAATATGTTTAATAATGCTCTACCAAGTGGCTCTACCTACAATGTAAGTTGGGTCCTACTTACAATGTATTCTAGCCTAGGCCCACACTTCAGAACAACTAAGGTCGAGAGTTACAGAATTAACTGGCCTGTGAGCTCAGTTGGTAGTAGCTCTGCTTTCTGCGTTGTAAATTGAGGGTTCAATTGATTCCCTGGGCAAACATTTGATGGACATAGGTGTTTGTTTTGTGTCTGGATGTTATAAAGTAACATTATTTATGTATTTAAAAATGATATGTATTCTATCAGTCATCTGATCACCATAATACAAACAATGCTTAGTTTGGGGCTAGATGTTGTGTGAATTGTCTATCGATATTTTTATTTTTATGATTTTCAAAGAGTTTCTGTCATTGGAGGTTCTACATTCGACATTTTACATAGCTCTTCTTATTTAACTAGTTTTTCTCGTGATATTTCATATTTTATTGAGTTATCTTAGCGGAATTTTAATCAATACATTTTGACTTTTTAGCACATGTGTAAGCATTTAAATCATGAGTGTATTATGTTCCTTAACCCTTAACCACTGACGTACGAATGACATTCGTCACCGAAATCGTTCTTCGTTCAAAACTTTCTTTTGCGCGGGATTTCGTCCTAGCGCTTTTTGGTAGTTTCCTGACCTGCAGTGACACTTGCGTAGCGAAGGTAAGCAGACGCGTAGTCCACGTCTAAATAGGTGAGTTCAATGACTCGACGTATGCCATTCGTATGGTCAGTGTTAGTGTCATTAGTCATATTCTACAGGATTTTGGATACCGCCGCTGCCAATTCCTTTATAATGTCGAATTATAAATCCTCAAATCCTCTATAAATCTTCCAAGCTCTGAAGAGCTTCCAAGCTTGGAAGACGCTTAGTAACGCTGCACTGAGAGCGAAGATTTGCAATACCGCAAATTTCACATGACGATCCTAGAAAATTCTAGACGGCATTCTGCGATGACGTTTAGAATATACAAATGACGATTTATTTATTTATTTATTAGGCATCACCAACAGTACATATAACAAACATATGAATCTAATATATTAATAATAACATTTTATGGAATATGCACCAATTACAGGCATGCACAGCATTAGCCATAAAATACAACACAAGTTATACAGACAACAGCTTAAATTTATATAAGAAATAATTAACTAAAACTAAAAGAATTAAAATAATAAAATATATACAAAATATAGGTATATAAACTAACCTATTCTAAACTAATACTAGAAACTTAAAGAAATAAACATCGACTGCTACTTTGTCTTTTGCTACAAAACAAAATCACTTCACTTGGCGAAAATGTCAAGACAGAAGCCATTGTATGAAGAAGAAGAACAAAAACTCGATCTAAGTCTAATATATGAATAACTAGCTGTTGACCACGACTTCGTCCGGATCTTTTTTGTAATTGTAGCTTAAATCTTTCCCCCGGATGCAATTTATCTCCTTGCCAAATTTTATTGATAAGTTTCAAACCAAACACACCACGACATTAAAAAGTTTCCATACAAACATTCACACCCCATTTTACTCCTTTATGAGGGTTATTTTGAAAAATCCTAAAACGTGTTATTTTGCATTTTAGGTATCCAAACCTAATTTCTAAGAAATCACACATCCCGTTAAAAGTTCCCATACAAACTTTGACACCCCATTTTACCCCTTTATAAGGGTTATTTTGAAAAATCCTTAAACACGTGTCCATTTATTTTGCATTTTAATTATTCAAATTAAGTTTCAAGCAAATCGCACTACGCGTTAAAAAGTTTCATACATTCGTTTTCACCCCTCTTCACCCTCTTAGGGGTTGAATTTCAAAATACCCGGCCTTAGTGGGTGGTTTGGCTATAAAAGGAAGCTACCTTCTAAATTTCAGCTTTCTAGCTTCAGCGGTTTCGGGTCGGCGATGATGAATCAGTCGGTCAGTCAGTCAGGTTAAGCTCTTTTATAGGTACTTATAGATAAACAGTTGTAGACAACTGATTATTTTTTTACTTAGTTATTTTACAGATAAAAAATCATAAAAAATCAAAGGACATAAAACCATTTTTATCCCCGAAGCAAAGAGTTATACAAGAGATTTAGTTTAACGTGTATATCTGTGTATGTGTATGTCTCTGGCATCGTAGGTAGCTCCTGAAGGATTGAATCCGTTAGAATGATTTTGATCTTCAATAGAGACGAAAACCCAAAAATAATTTAAATGTGAATATTAAAAATAAAAATATAACCAAAATCATAAAAACACATAATACCTAATTGAGACCATTCCAATAAGCACAACTTCTACCTCTACTTTGAGTTGGTAAAGAGATTACCAATTTCTTGCAATATCATTTTAGTACCAGGGTACCAAATATCGAATTGATCACACCTGCGGAAGTTGCTCAGATCCCAAGAACAACTAAAAAAGAGCTAATCTTCAAATGCTGAACAGATTTTCTTAAATCATTTTTGAATCTTCTTTTAGGAACAATTAAACAAGTCACCTTTCAAGTAAAAAAAAACTATATTAAAATCGTTTCATCCCTTTAGGAGCTACGATGAAACAGTCTTGAAATAATTGAAATGTTTCTTCTCATTAGAGAATAAAATTGCAAATTTAAAATTGAATTGCATATATTAAAAATTATAAAATTCTTAACTAAATTTTCAAAATATTTCAAAATGTAAAAATTAAAAATCATTACAAAAATCTAAATCTAAAAACCTAAACATTAGAATTTATTAAAATTTATGGATAATGAAAGCCTTTGTGAAAGTGCAATAACCTATTCAATAATCGCACTTCCATCGCAACAAATCGACAGTGAAATGTCTCTACTAAGTGCCTACTTACAGCAAAGATTTGATATTCAAACCTTTTTTTTTGTTTAAAGGTAAATTTAAGCTGAAGCACAGATAACATAATACTATACTAGTGCTGAAGGAAGTCACAAGTGGTTACTGTATCTCGATCGACAGCAGTACCGCACGATGTGATGGCGCCAATAATGGACAAAGAGACCATAGCAAACCAACCGTACAATCTAATAAATACTAGAACGAAACCTTAGCGCCAAAGCCACGCCGAAGGTCAGGATATACTGGGCAGCGAGCATGACAAAGGGAGATTTGAAGGTACCTATCTGTCGATCGTCCGTGACTCATCTATTTTTAATCTCAGATCAGATATTGCACGGACCAAACATCTGAGTTAGGAGAGATGAACTGTAGTTTTTACGATTGTATTGTTAAATTGCTGAGGTACCGTTGGATAAATGATGACCATAATACTTTTCCACCTACCTACTTGTAAATAGTGTTAGATACGACATTACGTTAAATAAGATGTTAGAATGAATTACTATAATAAGTAATAATTAAAATATAACTAGGTAATTACTCTCTCTATATTAGAACACCTATGACGATAGACGATTCGCAATTTTGATTTGGCTTGGGAATTTGGACCTTACCACGTTGTCTTAATTTTTTTACGTGCCTAATGATGGAATGGATACTAGATGGATACATGATAGTAAGATTATGGTCAATTAACTTTTCGACCTACCTACTAGTAAATAATAATATAATATTGGTGGACAATTCACACACCATCTAGGCCCAAAATAAGCATGCTTGTAAGTATTATGGTGACCAAATAGGTAACTCATAGAATACTTATATATTTTTCAACTAGCGACCCGCCCCGGCTTCGCACGGATGCAATGCTGATACTAATTATACTACAGAATGGTTATCCCAATGGATAGCCATATACCACCACGGACTTTATTGTAGACCTTTTGAGGGTGTACAATACTGTAGTACATTATTTTGATCTATCTCGTAGGGTTCAGCCAGCGTTTGCAATGTAAGCGCAAAAAAATGAGTTTATTTACGACACCACATTGGAAACCTCTAAAATTATCAGTGTTTCTCTACTATATTATGCATGTTTTATACATATACCTTCCTCTTGAATGACTCTATCTATGAAAAAAACCGCATCAAAATCTGTTACATAGTTTTAAAGATATAAGCATACATCGGGACAGACACACAGCGGGAGGCGACATTGTTTTATACTATTTAGTGATGATACATACGTAGATATGATACTTTATACCTAATACCCAAACACAGAACAAACACCTATGTTCATCGCACTAATGTTTTTCATCCTAGGAAATCGAATCCCAAATCGTAAATAGTGTTGCTAGGTACTTACTTATATTGTGTTAGAATGGTATAATTAATATATACCTAGGTCCTCACTCTCTCTATATTACTTACTAGCTGACTCGGCCACGCGTTGCTGTTGCTCAATAGTTCTAATACTTTGAACCCATTTAAGCTAACCTCTAAAATTATCAATGTTTCTATACTATATACTATATACAATGTTTCTATATATTATGCAAGTATAATACCTATAAACCTTCCTCTTGAATCACTCTATCTATTTAAAAAACCGCATCATTATCCGTTGCGTAGTTTTGAAGATCTAAGTATACATAGGGACAGACAGACAGCGGGAAGCGACTTTGTTTTATACTATGGTAGTGATGGCGACAGACGATCCGCACTTTTAGGCAGGCATGAGAATTAACCTTACTAAGTCTTATTTTTTTCGCATAAGTTTAAAACAAAAACAATCTTGCGAACCATAAGGTAAAGATAATGATGTTATTAGGTGATTCGCACTTTTAGCAAACCTAGTTAACTAAAAGCATAGCCGTAAGTGGTTTTCATATTTTGTTATATTAGTATCTAGTAATTATATTGTTGCATTTTCTATAACCAAGGCCTTTGCAGCAGTCTTTTTTTTTTGCGCTATTCTGTGGGACACCGAATCAGACGTTGTCACACTAGTGTAAAAAACCGTGTTGAAAATTAAAACCAAGTAATTAATTGCGTAATATGATAAGGCTTGTAAGTTATACATTTTATAGCAGCCATAATCAGCAATGCATGCAATATTTTGTTATACATAATTTATTATTTAAATGAGGTGCAAACGTCTTTTTAATTTAACAAAATTATTGTAAGTCTAGCAAAGTTCTAATATAGGTAATAATGTTAAATGTCAATATTATATTTTTTTCAGCCTTGCCTAGGTACCTACACATGTAGGTATTTCAAATTTTAAACAAAAGAAGTACGTAGTCTTAATACATTCTAGAATATCCTGACTAGTTTGCTAGCCCGAAAAAAATTGACTGTTGCAGTTTTTTTAGTTTTAGTGTATCTACATACTTAGACAAACAATTTTAGTTCGTTTCAGTATGGAAATGCAACCACAGAATTACACTACGTACCTGCAGACGATCGAATGACTGACTATCATGAAGCTAAAGGATCCGAGGTCAGAAGGATCCTTTCACTGGTTGCATTTATACCTACTATAGGTAGGTACTTACTGATGCCCAAAACACGAGTGCCCATTGCTCAAGATCTGTGTTCCATATAGGATGTTGAGATAAGAATCGGCAGTATATCACCGGTACTGTATCTTACACCCCTATCTTTATTACACTAAGTATTCCATCTAACAGGAAAATGAACGCAGTTTCGACACTCAAAATGCGGTGTTTTGTTATTCTAACAAACTGTTTTATGAACCGTTGTATGCTTTCATTTTAGACATTGCAAAAATTTGTCCAGCCGCGGGTATAGAACCCCGCACCGCACCACTACCGATCGATGTCAACTCAGTGCAACACCTTTCGCAATTACATATTGATGCAAGATTAGGTGGGCTATTTACTTGTTGCTGTGTAAGATTGCAACATTTATATAGCCTATTTCTTTGCGTCGCATGAATTTAACTTCTTATAGACCCTTATTATTACTATATAGTTTTAGGTAGTTAATTGGTCTATTCTTCCATTATAAAAGTCCTGTATCTAGGATCTCCGGAGCTGGTAATACCAGGGAGTTTATGGGATGGTTTGGACAATGGTAATTACACGGACCATAGCCGATATACTAGTCGATTTAGCGTTGAGGCGAAGTATACACATGAACAACATACTTTTGAGGCTATCGCGGTATCTTAGCTTGCAAATAAAAAGAGTATTTGTGATCGAAGTAGGTATTTTATTACTATTTACCCTAATGAGACCTTGTTCGTTTTATATCTTGCTTGGTAATATGTTACAAAAAGGAAAAAAAGGAAACGAATCATACGTTTTCATTGAAGAGCCCCCCTACTAATTTCGCTGAGAAAAATCTAATCCTACTATCCAAATTAGTCGCAACACCTCCGAATAGGTAGTAGGTAAATCATCTGTTAGCATGAACTAGTTTATACTAATAAATACCTACAGATTAGAAACTTACCATTAAAGTATAAGATGGCCATGGTATTCCGTCATCATTGCTAAATTTGTAATTTTTTATGTCAGGTAAAAACCGATGATAGAAATTGTTTTCAGTTCAGGCCACTGCTTTTACGGAGAATTGAGGACACAGTAAAGTGGTAGGTAGCGTAATCTGCTGTGGTGTGTATAAAAGCAAATTTTATTGATTTTACATTGCAATAAATAGCACTTACGGAGTATTCTGTGCTTACTATAACGGTTCTAAGAGAGGTGATCGTAAAGCCTTAAATCAATGTCTAGACGTCGGATTATTAATTAATCCGCGGATTAGTAGAAAAGAGATAATTGGAGACTAAGATTACAAATCGATAATTCCAAAATCAAAACCTAAGCTTAAACGTTGCAGGGTAGGCACAAAAGTGTATCTGTGGCAGGTAGAATCCACTTTTACAGGACCTGATTGATATGATAGGCCGGAAGTGTCGCTTTGGAGAAAGGTTAGCGTTCGGTAGGTAAATAAACAGACTGGTGTACCTAAAGCTACCAATCTTTTCGGTGGACTAAATATAAAAATATTAATATCTATGTAGCAACTATGTAAGTGCAAGACGAGTTATCCATACCATACTTTGCTGAGCTTCCATCGCTGTCTGCCTTGTTTGGTTATGACCACCCACTTCAATTTGAAACCGTCTAGGTCCTCGTGAACTATAGGACCTAGTCACATGCGTGATTCAAGATCGCCTGGTATGAAAGTAAGTACCTACTTATGTAAAAGTTACTACAAAGCAAACAAATACATCTTCACGAAGTAAACCTAGCGACATCCATCATGCTACCGGCAGGAACCCGAAAATGTAGATTAATTAAAAATTAAACAAAAGCTCTTACCTTCGCTACAGCAAAAACAACACTTGTCCGTAGAATTGTATCAAATACAAAGCTTCGAGCACTATTTCACTAGATTCAGTCCGTATCACTACAAAGTTCGTTTATATAAAGTTAATATTTTTGTTTGACGATAAGACCGGACGGTTCAGTTATTTTGAACCGGGCGACTCACTCGTATCGAGACACCGCGTGCATTTCAATGGATGAAAGTGTAAACGTTGGTTTTTGTATAGCGCCTTCTCAGTCACTCGCATGAAGGCGCGAGAGGGACGGAGGCTGCCACAGTCGGGTTTGGGCATTTAGAGTGGAGCGCCTTCGCCCACTATTCTGTTATTATAATTCTTTAAAATCAACAAAACAAACATTGTCATTTTACTTTATGGGGAAGGAAATCATCTAATGGCCTATTCATCTTTTAGGTGAAACTAACCTAACTAGGTACCTACCTGCTTATATTATTGGGAGTTATTCATTGAAATAAAATATGAGTTGGATTGTTTTATTTTTATTTCCCACAGGTTGTGAAGACCAGACCAGAGTAGCAGCACAAACTAAACATTATGAAAATGGTAACTACTTTCAGGGATAACTACCTACAAAATAATGATCCGAAGGTTACACAACGCAAATGTTATCAATTTGATTAAAATAAATAAAAATAATATCTCTAAATCTAAGTCAGTTAAAAAAGTAACAGAAGACAATGCGGAAATACATTTTGTATGAATATGTTACTTATATAATTATCTTCGATTTTGCTTAGAATTTAAAAAAGCAACGTGCAATTGAAATAGTAAATATGTATGTGTAAGTAATCCCTATGAAGTGCTCCTACCCCGGTGGAAACATTTACCACTAATTAATTTACGAGACATCAAAATAAACTGAATGAAAAGTACAGTATTCAAATAGTTTCCACAAACTTGATTAGATCAGAATTGAGACACAAATGTGCATGTAACCAAGGCTTTCAAGCTATCAGTTACACGCCCACTTGTGCCTGATGAGATGAGAGCGATGATTTTTAACTACATTATTTTTTATGCAAACGTGTGCTTAATAGCTACGTGTCCAAAATTACGAGAAAAGTGAAGTTCGCTCTCATCATAACAAACGTTGCTATGTTGAAATGAAATACATAACAGAAGCTCAACCACTAGAACGAAACCCCCCTTAAGTTTTAACTGACGGTTCTACTGTTTAGTCAAATTCCGAAGGTGATAACGATAAGTCAATACTATTCAAAATGTCTTTAGATATAAATAACGAACATCTAGTTTCAAAATCGCTGATTTGTAAAGCCATGTGTGACTGCACGCATGGCACCATCACATGTTTTACCGAGCATGTGCCCTGTAGGCTAAATCTAGGAAATCCACCAATTAAAACTGAAGGTGTAGTCCGCTTTACAAGTTAATTAATACGAATCAAATTGTGATCTTAGGGAACTTCCTTCATGAAAAATACCACCTTTATTTCGCCACAGAATATTTATGGCATAAGGTGCATTCAATTATGAAGGGGGTGCGACATTAATAGACCTACTCGACAAAGGTATTATCATAAAATATAAGGCTTTGTCTGAATAGTGCTAGTAATGTCGCTCCGCTTTGAAAGCTTGCAAGGGCCAGATGCTATTTTCGTGTTCCCCATTTTTGTACCGATGCAAGCTTCAGTTTTTACAACAATACGTTGTGATTGTCAAAAACCTAACAAATCCGTAGATGTTCCGGATACATTATTATTAAGTGCATAGGCACAGAACATTAGATTTGTCATCTAATCAAATAACTTTTTATGCAAACCTGACACTAAGGTTTCATTTTTTTTTTTATTTTCTACCTTTTTCCGAGGTCTTCTTTAGCGAATATCTTTATGGATAAGTACAATATAAATATGAACTTATGACTGAAAATGAAATATAGTTTATGTAACGCAAAATGAAGAGTTAATTGAATGCATTTAAAGATACCCAACCTCACTAATGATAATAGAATAAATAACCTTTCAGTATCTAGAAGATGCTTAAACTTCTCAAGTAGGAAGAATTCGTTAACATTTTTAGATACTAAAGTAGTTGATATAATTAGTGAATGAAATAATATAAGAACTGATAAATGTCTACACAATAACAGGACAAAAATGAATACTAAATATATACAGTAATAGCCTTTCCGATGCAAGAATTGCAAATACATTTTTTTTGTTTTTTGCTTTTAAGTTATTATAACAAACAGAAGTAAATCACTCTAGATACAAAATAATATATAAAACACGACACAATGTAGCAAAATTTGCAAGATATTACTTTTTTAGAAATGTAACTAGGGTAAGGCTTTCAATACAATATAAATAATGTATGACTGGGGTTGCATACCAAGCTGCTTACATAGGCTAGGAACTCTCCGGAACTATGCCATCAACTTGGTAAGTCGCAAATCTGCCCCCATACAAAATGAAGAAAATATACATAAAATAAACATCTTATGTTTTACATGAACTAACAGTTATGCCTAAATGAACCTTTACAGCGTATCATCGTCCAAATCATAAACAGTACACAAAACTTAACAGGCATCAGTCCGCATTAGATTACGCGATTTCATAACTCGACCGATGATACTTCAGTAAGTTATTTTACATTATAATTAGTTATGCCACCGCTGTAAAGCCTTCTCATATAGCATGGACTATTTTTCGTACTGAAAATGTTCAGTCGATTATCAAACGGTGGCAGTGAATATTATGAAAGAGCACGATACGCGTAGTTCTCATTCATAGTTGAACAATCGCCCACTATCTCTCCTCGCGAGCTTGAGTAACATATCCTGACTACTCCTAACATTCGGAGCAGATGCGGACCAGAACGCAAACCGCGCTTGTTCATCTACGCTACATTATATAATGCGGCTACTCAATAAAATTGCCGCGTGTAAATTTAACATTGGACGAACTATAAAACATGTCCAATGTTTTCAATATAACATATTACATTGTTTTACATAAGGCCCTTATCGATTCGGCTCACGATCGTGGGTACACCTTTCGTATAACTCGATCGGAAGGCGTATTCACGCTCGGAGATCGATGAAGATGAATCTTCGTCGCAAATTAATCGCCTGTTTTAAAAATATTATAGTAACAAAAAAGAATTTTACTCATATAAAATTTTGAATGAAAATAGCCAGAAAACGTAAACGAAACAGTTTCTAACAAAAAATACCAGTTCTACCTATATTTTTATATTAACAAATTATTAAACAACTCGGGACGATATTACTTTAAGAATTATATAAGAATCGTCCTATTATGCTTTATATGAAATGCTATCCCTGGATGCCTTATCGTCATACGTAAAGTATATTATTCAATAAAAATTGGATGCAACATAATTTTGTTATTCTGCCTTAAATAACAAGACAGTGTAATTCATACATAATTGGTTCATATTGTTGAAAACTTTGATTGGAAACGAGGGATAGCATTCCATCAAACATCCCTACATCAATATTACGTTATCTCTACAAAGAAAACATTGAACTAAAACAAATGTTACATTACAACTCCACCACATAAAATTCTACAATCATAAGATATGTTAGCACGCCTTCATGTAGCGTCACGGAGACATGACGAGGCTTCGCTAATTAATCCTATTATTATTGCTAACATTTCCCTCCTAATGCCACTTGAAGAACAATTAACTAAAAACGTCTCGAAACATCAAGACCGTTGTTCACTGCAACGGCACGCCATTCACATTAAACATCGTTATTGCATTTCAAGTTACTTAAAAACGACCAAAGGGCGATAAATAGGTATATACAGAATTGCCGTACATAGTTTGATGAAGGAAATAATCGATGCGGAGGCTACCCTTGACACAGTATTTACGTAAGCGTGCAGTTTCGTGCAAAATCAAATATCCTATTCGAGTTCTTTTTGCAATAAAGTTCTCACTCTCGAATCTTAGGAATTCGCATCGATTCTGTGGTACGGTTACGTAACTAGAGGGTCAAAGCGCGAACTACAAAGACAACGTGTCATCTGCTGCGCGCATCACAACTGGCTTATACAGTAAACTAAGCCGCCACAAAGATGACCATTCCACGAAAGACTGCTACCGCTCAAGCTTTATTAAACCCAAGTTTCGTAAGTTACGAATCGCAAACTATAAAGTCTCTCGTCGGCAAACTTCAATATTTAGTAAATAAATACAGACTGAGACATCAGGAAGACTAAAATTGCGGTATACTGACAATGGCGAGCGGTAGCCGAGCTTCCCTGTCTTACAAATACACCAACCGAGCGCGATCCAGATAATTGTCAATATTTACGTAAACTACCTGCATGGTATAATTCCATTCTATTTGCTTATGCAGTTGCAGAAATGTTTATAAACAGAGATAGGTCAAATCGTCTGCAGAAGATGGTGTGCATCTACAAATAAAACGGAAGGCAGATGTAGCCGTTTTGCAATTTGTTGTTGAAAGAGAACGAGGCAAATATTGACAAAAAAGCTCCCAAAAAGCTGGTTCAACAGATGGTTAAATTAAACACCAGTAATCTTCGCCACTTGTGACCCTCGGACGCACCTAGCGTCAATCGGGAATTAAGGTAGGAATGAAACAAATGACAAGATATTTTTATCCATGTTGCCCTTGCACTGTAGTTGATCTAGTCAAATATCTTTTGCTCAGTTTTACTTCTCGTTAATGATTTGCGGTTAAACCAATTTTACGGATGTGACAGCAGCAGTCTTGTCAGCCTGCTGGTAATGTCATTTCCATAAAAATAGTGATGCAAAATTGGCATTCCTTCTTGCAGGGATAAGCATAATAAAGTAACATCGGTTATACTGTGGTTCATTCCACTAAGGCCACTCCATCCATCATTTGAATCGAATTCTGCAAGCGTGAACACTAACAGAGAGTGGATCTTGTCTAGACCTCCAGATAGCATATTCCCGACGAGGCAAGAGACGCGCGAGGGTCAGGGGTCGAGGGGTCGAGGGGTCGAGGGTGGTGGTGCGGGGGTGCGGTAGTTATCTTGTGAGCGGTCGGTCGAGCGCGCGGCAGGGCAGAAAGCGCGCGTGCGGGTGCGCGCAGTGCGGGGCGCAGCGCAGCGCCGCGCTGTGCCGCCGCTTGCGGTCCGCGCCGCCCTCGCCCGCCGGCGCCGCCGAGTAGTGCGCGTGCGCCAGGCTGATGTCCGCCAGCAACTCCTCCCAGTCGCACGCCGGCGTCGGCAGCGGGGACTGCGCGTGCGGGGCCGCCGCACCGGGCGCCGAGCACGCGTAGCACGCGCTCGACTCCGAGGGACGCATCTTCTTAGCGCGGGAGGCGCATTCGTCGCAGGCGGCAACGGGGGGCGAGTCGGTCTGCACGGCGGCGTCGGTCTGGCGCACCGCGAACCGCAGCGGGGCGGGAGCGCCGCGGCACTCGAGGTAGCGGCCGGAGCCGAGGTAGGCGGAGCCGCACGCGCTGCGCCGGTACTCCACCGCGTCCGGCTCGCTGCGGATGTCGAACGTGTCCCCGTCCGCGTAGCGCGGCGCCTCCGCCTCGGGCTCGCGCTCGATCGGACGGAAGTGCGTGCGCGCCGCCGTCAGCAGGTCCTCGCGCTCCTCGGGCTCCGGCGAGCGGCGCGGTGCCGGCGCCGGCGGGGAGGGGGGAGCGAACGCGCGCCTCCGCGGAGGCACCTCGCAGAAGCCGCTCGTGTCGCGGCTGTGGTTGATCGCGGTGAGCGAGCGCACCGTGTTCGCGACCGTGGACAGCGCGTCGTACAGCTCGTCACCCTCGTAGAGCGCGAACGATTCGAGCTCCGGCGGGGGCGGCGGCGGCGGGGGCGGCGAGGCGAGGTGCAGGGGTCGCAGGCGGTCGTGCAGCGGCGGGGAGGGGGGCGGCTCGCACGCCCACACCGAGTCGCTCAGCGAGGGCAGCGAGGAGAGCGAGGGCGGGGAGCCGGGGGCGAGGCCGAAGCGCGGCGGCGCCGGCGGGGGCGCTCCGAACATGCGGTCGGACGGGGACGCGAGCAGCTCCGCGAAGTCAATCGGCAGCTCCTGATAGTCGTCGTCGGGCGTGTTCTGGTCGCGGGCCCACAGCGCCTCGATGCTGCGGTCGAACTTGGCCTCGAACCGCGCGTAGAGCTCCTCGTCGGAGGGCGAGAGGGGCGGGCGCGGCGCCGGCTCGAGCGCGGCCCTCCACTGCGGTAAGCGCGGCTCGCTGCTCTCGTCGGCTCGCGTGTGTTCGCATGTCCCGTACCCCTCGTCCAGTGCGATGGCGCGGATGAACTCCCTCACCGGGTCTTGCGCCTCCATCTCCCAGATCCCCTCGTGCGTGACCCACTCAGGCAGACTGGCTTTGCTCTCGAACGATCGACCGTATCCGTTGCAGCGCTTCTTGTTCTTCCGTTGGCCCTGGTAGGAGTTACGCCGCTCTTTGCCGTTGGGATTCTTTTTTTTCCAATCCTTTGATAGATCTTGACTGTGCATTTTGACAGGTTTCTTGCACCAGGCCGGTGGAGGTAAGCAGTACTGCAGCGGCGATGTTTCGCCTTTCGTCAGCGCCGGGAACGCAGCGTAATAACGACGCACGGCTTCTGCTTGTTCGATGGAACACGTTGGCATGCCTACTGTACCTTCTTGGTCTTTTATGTCTTGCAGTCGGATGGCCAGCTGGTCAACGATGATATCGAGATTAGGTTCCTGGAATGCAATATAAGAATCTCAAGAGCCTTAATAATTAATAGCTACAGAATTAGTAGTAGTTACATCTTATCATCCTAAGGTTCAGCATAACTAAACCTGATTACATTGTGGTAAGTATAATTTGTTTAGTGATGCTCATTTAAGAATTGAAGGATGTGATTATTCATTTTAATTTTATGATAATGAAACCTGTAGAAACAATCGAGCCCATAAATAATAATCAAGGTCATGTTATAATATAACTGACAAGGAAACTGAAGACATTCTAAATGCTAGGTACTGGAATCCACTACAATAACTAACTACTTTCCTGATATTCAAATATACTACTGTGGTACTGTGTGTTAAACCACAAGTATGGTTATTTAATGTTTTCAGTCTATAATACATATGACTTATGAAAGAGCAGAGACAATGAGTTATAGTAAGACAAGTGTATGACTATGCAAAAAAATTAAAATATGCTGCATCTACGAACTATGGAACAAAGGAAAAATGCAATAAATACCCTGGAATTGTGTGCAGGACAAACGGGGACAAAATACTGTGTGCATTTAACATTTCATAGGCAATCACTGAGATACTAATTAAAAGCTGGTTTAAACACAAAATGCCACAAGTAAAATGAAAGTCATTATACTTTTATAAGAATCTATGATACTGTCTAATCAGCAAGTTGCCTCTGAAACTATAAAGGACATTGGTGTGTAACCGACCTTTTGATAAGGATTCTTATATTTGTTAATTGTCTTCATTTTGACATTCCCACAGTTACGGTCTCTGTCCAGTCTTATTGAGCACTGCATATCCTCTTGAGATTGAAAGAACAATCAATAGATTAGAATTAGGTTCCAACTCAAACAAGATACCAACAATCTATGTAATTTCAAAACAGGTTGAATCCAATGGCAAGTTAAATACTAATTATGGTAACTTGTAAAATGTTACCTTTCTTGTTTTCCTTCCTCTAACCTTATAATGGGATCATTGAGTGGCATTATGCAACAGCCATTATATTGCTAATTTCACCTTGACAAACCTAGCAATTTCCAGGTTTCGTACAGAATGATACGGAAATACAGTGTGTGAAATTGATTGTGAACTTTTCAAGGACATAATGATTATGAGATCTGAGCAGTTATTCTGTATAACTGAACTCAAATTTTACAGAGAATCTTTAGATGTTTACTATCTCAATATCGACATTTGATTGTTATCCAGATTATTGCTCCAGTAACTATTCAAATAAAATATGAGGTGATAGCTTACCGGCTCAGTTGGTGTGTATCAGGTGGAATGCGGAGTTGGATGTTCTTTGTGGGTTGCTGCGGAGCAGGCACAAGCCTGACCCTCTCTCTTATGTTTACGCATCTTGCCCCTGATAGTATCTGCAGTTATCAAACACCATCAACATGTTTTTTAATCGTGAGTCCATTTTACAATCGCCGAGGGCCGTGTGTTATAAATCGATCCTTTTCTCTCACTCGTACTAAAACATTCTTATTTTCTTTGGCCTTTTCTTTGCTTTTGGGTCGATTGTTTATCTAGTTCGGAGTTCGTCCTTCAGTAATATATTTGCAATCGCATTGTCACTTTAGCGACGAATGACGCGCTACGTGCACCCCTTGTATTTCTGCAACAGACGAGTTACGTAGACATTATTGTTTTAAGGATGAGTTCAATGTTTCTTGGAAAGGTCATTGAGATTTGGCGTACATACAAGGAGTAAGTGGGTACACACAATATGCCCGCCCCGCGCCGTGCTAAATGGGTCGATGGCGCGAAAACGTCACTGACTGGTGCGAGGCACAAGGGTGCGACGTCTGGCCAGCGTAGGAGCCCGCGGGCTACGACGGTGGAATGGAATGATATTACACCATAAACTAGTTTCATTACCTCGAGCATTTGGCAAATGAAAAGAAACATAATGCATCGTCTCACAAACGTAACCACTGCATGCAATCCTCGATGCAAATTGCAATTTCACAAGGCGACAGTACTTATTACATGACGCACTTTCACTGAAGACGCGCAATTTACTTCCGCGTTGGCAATCGAACGACAATTATGTGAAATATCAAATATTTAACTCACCTGTAACACTTTTTGAAGGGTTAATTTATCATTATACTGACTCACACACACACCCCTTGTGAAAAAAAAACATGGCAGTCCGCAAAATGAGTGAGTGAGAGTTGGATTTTCTATTATTTTGCGCAACTCCGTCGAAGGACCAGTGTGAAGTTTTGATTTGGACCAATAGCGTATCTTGATATTTCAGAATCATCAAACATGGCCGCCATCAACCCATCACAGCCTGTGATTACTTTTTTTACGTCTTGTGATTCGTGGAATGGTATTTGCATTGGCTAATCGGAATTTGTTGTACCACTACACAACCAATGGAATTTCTGCTTTTCAACCGGATATAGAATATTTCGCGCTTTTTTGAACCGCGAACATTCAAAACATTTTGAATTATTCTTGCCCAATTACGGATTGGGCAAAATCGGAGCTGATTTTATTTTTAAATAAAAAATGTATTTCGTATAGTCATTTATGGCGTATTATTTCCTTGATCACCTAAAAAAGCTTGTGCTGTGGCTTATCCTTTTCCTTTATCGTGGGGTTTCAGGGATTGGGTTTGACAAACAATCCAGAACCTCTAATAATAACGCGTGGGATGGTCTGACAACTTTTTCGAGAAAAACAAAATATTAATATCGATCTCTTTATTCTCTTACTCTTTTAGCATATCAAGTAGGTAGCAAAAAATAAAGTGCCCATCTCGTTACATCGGTACACTGATTTATAAACAAACTACAATGAATACCAACATTCTTGTGTTGAACAGAAAAGGTAAATAACATCTAATAGAAATTAATAACATATCAAAGGCAGCTTGCGCAACTGAAACAAATTGAGTAGGTACTTACATAATACTTTTGTATAAAAATAAGTAAGTATATACATACATTGAATTTAACTAATTAGATGCATTGCTAAATAAAACTATTACAAGTACCTACCTAGTTGCTATAATAAAACATTTTAAGAGGTTGAAATAGAAAGTATTTGCGTATTTAAATAAACAAACTGCCTTTAAAAGTAAAATATTTTGGAATTACAAATATATTTAGGGTATAAAATCATTAGGGATCTAACAAGTCACCCATAACACCATATTTTAATGATAGTTAAAATAAATGTATCCAAACATCTATATCAATATTCTGATCGGTGTCCATTGATAAGTATCATACTTTTAAAATATATTTTTGAACAAATTTATAAGGAATTTGCTAATGTAAGCACTCAACCCAATTACTAAACAAAACCTACTACTTGGTAGTACCAACTTTGTGCTAAAACATTTTCAGCAAGGACTAAAACATAAAAAATAAAACTTACAACTGAATAGCGATCACAGAAATGCATAAACAATAATAAATATCTGATATAATCAAAGTAAAGAAACCAGAAATAAATTAAAACATACAACAAGGTAAAAACGTTTGTACGGTGTGGGAAGTTCGGGTTCACATTATTTACATGCAGTGGATTGATTACATACGTGTTTACAAAAAATGCTTATTGTCATTAGGGTAAGGAATCTATAGAGTTCCTTTACATACGACATACGTTTAATTTCAGAGATTATTAAACTAGTTGCTAAGTTATTTGTATTTATAACTATAAAGCAAATAATAGCATGCGTTTACGTAGTCGCACATTACCATAATAGTGTCTATAAGATTTTTTTGAAGATTCCGAATTGAATCAGTTTTTCTATTTAGAGGCTTTCTACTTGGCGAGTCCAAATGAGAATAAAAAAATATATTTTGCACGGACTCACACTGAATTTACCTGTGTAAATATATACGAATTCGTATATTTGCGCGGCTAAGTAAACGCAAGCTCGCCACGAATACGCTTCGTAAAATGGTCTTAGACTATTAATTTGTTAGTAATCACTGCATTGTTTTTAAAATTGCTATTAAATATCAATTATACTGAGCGAGAAATAAAATATTAATTGCTCCTAATGGGGCATTGTCCGAAATGCCTGGTTTGGACGTCAAAAAGCCCGTGTAACAGCACATTTTGCAACTGTATGATAATATTCCAAAATATAAAACTGCAAAAATGTTGACATTTGCGGTTTGGTTTTACACCGTATTCGTCTACAGATTAAGTACATAATATACAGGGGCAGATCGCTTTTAAAGTACAAGCTAATGTTCTCAGTGTCGAAAACAGTTTGTACTCTTTTATGTTCAATACAATGTCATTTTACTAGAACAGCAACTAACGAATAATACTAATTGCAATTATTATGAAAACTAAGACATACAATTGCACCACAAGTCGCCAAAACCAACTAAAAAGATCACCATCTTTGCCAATTTACCGCCAAAACCGGCATGAGGGCCAGTCATAGATCGTCGCCTAGACGGTCAATTGCGATTGATAGTTAAACGTGATTGATGAAATTTGTCAATTCATATTCGACAGAAATTAGAGGAATCTCTAGCGCTTAGCACAGTGCTAATCTAGGATCTTTCTCTCAGTTATAAAACCATCTATTTTTCCACATCTTATAGATTCGTTTCTTGCCTTTGTTTTATTTTATTTATTTTTATCTTTGTAACTTTGATTAGCCGTCGCATTATTGAAAGCGCGTTTTCCTCTTATTATCTTGATGGGTTTAGAAGCCTGGAACGAATTTGATGATTGTTATTTAAAATATCATCAATCGCACTTCAATCACTTGTCAATCGCAACTGATTGAGCCAGGGGAGAACCGCACCATCAGTCGATGTGACATTTACACAATTATTAGTAGAGCTATTCTCATTGACTCTCCGGCCGTTTACTGCTGTTTTCCGGGGTTTTGATGACGTCACTCTTTATAGGCTCGACTGCTGCTTTCTTCATTACTCGTCGCTTCTGCGCCTCACGGATTATGTCGAATAAACTCTGAAATTCAGTAAAGAAGATAGATAGATAGATAGATAGAAAGAACTCGTTTTAAGAAGCTCATATTTATTGTCCTGAGGTTCTGATTTGTTTTTACAATTTAAACAACTTTATTTACAGAAATTAAATCACATTTTACAATAATATAAAGTACATTTGTAACTGTTAAGTTATCTGTAGTTATATTAGAAAAAATATTATTATTGTTATTATTATTATATTAAAAAAATTACGAAAATATGCTATGAGCGTATTGGTTCCCACAGTACAGTACGTACTGTAATGCATACCTAAAATAATGCCCAGACACAAAACAAACTTCTATGTCGAACGCACAACCTACAACGGAGAGGGCAGAGCTATGCAACTGATATGGAGTTATAGACGGCCTGCCGCGTCAGACGAGATAGTTTCCCGATAGAGAGGCAGTTTGTACGTATATAATGTTGGGCACTGTAGGGCGATTATGGAACTCTAATTACAATCAATGTCTATCGAAACGTCAAATTCGTCAAACGAAGATTGAAATTACGCCGAAAACTGATAGACATTGATTGTAATTAGAGTTCAATAATCGCCCTACAGAGCGCCTGTGCGAGTTGAATTGAACTTTTTTGCGTCGTAGCAGGAGTCGCTATTTAAATAAATGTTTTCGTGCAACATTCTGTACTTGTATTAATAAGTATTCTGTGGTAGTGTACTGTACCTTTCCTTCAGACTTGCCGACAGGGCTGCTACCGTCCTGCTCTTTAGCAGCGACGGCCGCTTTGTCTAATGCCTTCTGGATCTTACTCTCCACTTCCAAGATTTCCTCTTTGTCGAGCAGCTCGATCAGTTCAGACATCTGCTTCTCTGACAGGTTCACATTCTCGTTGCCGATTATTTCCAGCATCTGGAAATTTAAATGGATCATATAATATTGATCGGTATACTAACTACTCAAAGTCAATGATAGAGTAATTTATTTTTTTATTAAATACAATCAAAAGGATCATTTTAAAACGTCTTACATACTAGGTGAATTTAAATCTTTTTTATAACTAGCATAACTACGAAAAACGAATACAAGTTAATTGTCGTTTATACATTGCAAATCTGTCAGTTTACTGTCTGAGGGTAAAGCAACAAGAAGTCATGCATTCTTATCAACAATACGGTAATTTATATTAAAATACGATTTCTTTATAAGACTACTTCTTGTGTAGGCTTTAAATAATAGGTAGTTCTGGAGATTAAAGGGGAATGTATGTCTATTTCGCTATAAACGTCTAATATTTGGGAGTTCGTGCGCGCCTGAGCATTTTCAAAAAATCATGGAAAGGATGCTTCTACCTTGTAAAGGCGTTCTAAATTTCATCGATGACATCATCGTGTTTGGGATTGATGAAAGCGAACATAGTGTCAGACTTAAAAATGTCCTACAATTACTAAAAAAAATAACGTAGTACCAAATGAAAAGAAATGTGTTTTTAATGCTCAAAAAATGGAGTTCTTGAGCTATGAATTATCTCAAAATGGCATTAGGCCTCTAGACAAATATATTAAAACCATATAGTATTTTAGGGAACCAAAAACTGTAGAAGAGATCCACAGTTTTTTAGGACTAGTCAATTATATCGGGAAATGGATACCTGAATTGGCTACACTAACTGAGCCTCTCCGTAAAATCCTAAGACACAAGCTTTCCAAACACGCTGACATTGCTGAGTTCTGGAAAGAAAGGCAAGCAACTGCTTTCTCACAATTAAAACATTGTTTGACTAATTCGCACACACTAGGTTTTTACGACCCTCATGACAAATCGCAAGTTATCGCAGACGCTAGCCCATTAGATTTAGGAGCGGTTCTCATCCAATTTGATGCACTTGGAACTCGTATTATTGCATATGGCCATAAAAGTTTGACAGATGTTGAAAGACGCTACTGCCTAACTGAAAAGGAGGCTTTAGCTTTGGTTTGGACTATTGAACCTTTTAACATGTATCTTTATGGGTTAAAATAATTCGAGCTAGTCACAGATACCAAGCCACTCGAGGTAATATTTGGGCCGCGATCAAAACCTTGTGCACGAATAGAACGATGGGTATTACGCTTAATGGCATACAACTATAAAGTTGTGCATTGTCCAGGAAGGAACAATATCGCTGATTCTCTGTCTCGATTATGTCCTTATCAAAATTCACAACCGTTTGAGGATGGACATCACATTAACAAAATTTTAGAGTTTGTAAGACGAATAGCCGTGCCTATGAAGAATATAATCAGTAAATCTCAAAATGATAATGATATTCAGCTAGTTAAAATAGCGCTATCTGGAAGGAATTAGGATTCTAAAATTAATCGCTATAAACTTTTTGAAAATGAGCTCTGGACTCATGAGGATATTTTACTACGCGGGAATTAAATAGTAATTCCTACAGAGTTGCGGAAACAAGTCCTTGCATCGGCTCACGAGGGTCACCCTGGTATTGTCGCAATGAAAGGCCGATTGCGTACTAAAGTGTGGTGGCCAAAAATTGACAAAGACGTGGAAATTATGGTAAAAAGTTGCAAAAGTTGCACTTTAGTTTCTGGGCCTAGCCCTCCTGTGCCGATGAAAATACGAGAATTACCACTGAAACCTTGGGTAGACATAGCAGTCGACTTTCTAGGTCCACTACCAAGTGGTCACTCTCTATTTGTGATAGTAGATTACTATAGTCGCTATAAAAAAAAATATGAAATCCATTACGTCGCAAGAAACAATTACTGTACTAAAAAAGATATAAATAAATAAATAGGCATTCCAGTCAGTCTTACATTACATCAGATAATGGAACCCAATTCACTAGCCAGGAGAAAGTATTTCTGCTCAGAGTTTGGTATTCGGCTGTACAATTCTATACCATACTGGCCCAACAAAATGGTAAAGTCGAAAGACAGAACCCCGACATATTAAAACGCTTAATAATCAGCCAATGCCAAAAGTCTGACTGGAAAGAAGATCTCCTAACATATCTAATGATGTACAATAGTACCCCGCATTCTACGACAGGAAAGTCGCCCTCAGAATTGTTTTTCAACAGACCATTCAGAGACAAAATCCCTTCTGTTGTAGATGTAGAAAACAGACACGTCGATTTAGAAGTATATGATAAGGATAAGTCAATGAAAGAGAAGTGTAAGTTATGTGAAGATAGAAAAAGAAAAGCTGCGGACAACGACATAAACGTAGGAGAAAATGTCTCTGTAAAAAATATGTCTAAGGAAAACAAACTGACGCCAAACTTTAGCCCGACACCACATACCGTAATAAGCACAAAAGGAGGGGATATCAATATAAGAAATGACGAGACAGGAAAAAAGATTAGAAGAAATATAATACACCTTAAAAAGGTAGAGGGAGAATGGAAAATTCAAACTGATACGGACAACGAAGATGATAATATTAAAATGAAAATGAACGAAGATTGAAATAAAAAAGAAATTGTATAAGATTATCCTAGATTTAAATAGTTAATGAAAATACTTCTCGGATAATTGTTAAAATAATAAGCATATATAATAAGCATGAATTTAATAGTTTAATGTGCAGATAAACTAGATTAATAAATTAACTCAAATTAATTAAACAACATATGGAAAGGGAGACATGTTGATATACACAGTATAAATAAATGATTAGTGACGAGCAAACCGCCCGCTCCCCTCACTCCTAACCGAACGCGGAGGTGAAAGGACGTGGCGCATACGCACTGTGTTTACCTAAGCTTGTGTATTTTCTTAAACCCGTAGTTTAATACCTTCTGCAACTAGGTAGTAGACACCACAGTAACCACATAAAAAATAGCCTAATGCTATTTTTACTACACTTTTTCCAGGTTACTGACTACATAACAATCTTCATCCAAACCGGGACAGACGTTTTAGCGCGATTGAGCCACAAACAAACATCCTCACAACATTTCAGCTTTACAATATTAGTAGGGAGGATAAGATCTAAGAGTACTAAGAAACATACTTTTTAAATTTTCTCGGTCAGAATTTAGGGTAAACCACCCTGTTGTTGGCATCCCCCCAATTGATTGGCACTCCAATGGTTTTACTTTTTAATAAGCAAACTGTTATTCTGTTTCAATGTTGAAACATTTAAAAAATAATTGCTAGGTTTACTTTTCACTAAACTGGCAACACATACACTGAATACGCCAAACAGACACCATTATGCCATTTACAAGTTTGCATTGCAACGAACCCAGTGAATCTAGCATCTACTTTAAATTTTAGCTAAGGTAAGTGCTACCAAATAACTTTTTTTTGAGGCAAATTCATTATATCTGCGCAGGGCAATTTTTTTTGCTACTTATTTATGATTTCAATTTATAACAATGAATTCTGTTTTTAAGCTGTGCCAATATTTGGCATGTAAAAGAGTCCACATTCCTGTTTATTGACACCCCTGGCAATAATTAGCTTTCATGAAATAATATTTTTTTGTTATCTTAGATTCTAATTTGATAGCAATTTGATCTATAAAAGTTTGTGTAATAAAGGTTATGTATTTTATGTATTTTAAATTTGCATGCCAATGCCAATAGCGGCTATATGCATGTCAATAATGGGAGTTAACGGTTTTTTCAATCTCAGATAAGAAAGAGGGTAGGAGAAGAAATGAAACCATAAAAGAAAACTGCTAGTGCCAAAAATACAGAAAAAGAAAAAGAAATAACTATAGTAAAGAATGTGTTAAGAAAGCTTTAAGCGCCATTAGTAAAGGCATGAGTATGAAACTAAAAGCTGGCAGAAACACACCTGAGCATCGTTTGCTTTTACATCATTGGAATGGAAAGAACAAGAATCAAAGAAACTGAGAGAAAAAGAAGAGAATGCAGAAGGAACCAAAAAAATAAAAGAAGATAGGGAGCGAAAAAAGCTTGAAAACACCATTTAAATAAAAAAGGAATATATAATCAAAATAAAGGGAGGCCTACAAAAGATACGAAAAGAATGATTTTTAAACCAAATATTGAAATATTAATTTGGTGAATGAACAAGAATTTGGTTAACGCACCTTTAGAGATACCCTCATCCATACAAACAGAAAAACAAAATATTTCAGATGAAGATGAAACCGATATTGAAATGGATTATGAAGCAATTAGAATTGAGGAACACAAAACACGACTAAAAGCATTTTCTGCATCGGAATTGGAAAAGATGTTGGCGGAAAAGGATGACTGAGAAGGAGTAATGATTTAACGAAGACTGATTTCAATGCCAATGTGATATTAAGTAGATGTACCTACCTTTACTAGAAATATGTGAACTGTTTAGGTATTTGCCGTAATTAATGCTTAGAATAATTAATAATTAATACTTATCAATAAACCTATGTCTGGATCCTATGAATTTTGCTGGTTAAACTCTGATGTCCCCCTCTATCCTATTATTATTATTATTAATAATACCCCAGTTATGAAGTGCTAATAAAAGGATTACCATCGGATACCCATTATTGACACTATGCCAATAATTGGTTTTCTGTGTGCCAATAATGTGACAATATATGCCAATAAATGGTGATAATGCACGTTAAGAAAAAAAAACAAAATATCATAATGTGAGTATAAATATCCCGACTTTTAGAAGTTAAAAAACGTACTCTAATAATATTTTAAAAGTCTGAACGTATTTTTAGACTCACCACATTAATAGATTTTTATTTTCACATTATTTTTGTATCTCTCACAGCGCTAAAAGTGTCAATATATGGGTGGTTTACCCTATATTGTTTTAGAAGTTAATTAATGGGTATTAATCGCGTAATACATTTTGAAAAACACGAGATTTACTCACGTATTATTTTGTCGATGGAGACACTATTGGAAATTTTTATTATCAGACTAATCAACCGTACGTAGTTTGCCAATGGTGGAAATAAGTATATAGGTAATTGCATATAAATTTAATAATATCAGACAGTACCGATGTAAATAAACAAAAACCTATTTTTATTACTCGTTGCTGCCCGCGTTCACGGTACGAACTGTGAACTCAAGCGTCAACTCACGGACCGCGGATCCAACTCATCCTGATGAAGATTCTCTAAATGAATCGAAACAGTGTCGATGTCTCCATCGCCTAAATAAATAAATACGCGAGTAAAACCCTTGTTTATAAAAATGTATAGTACAAGAGGTCACAGAGGTCACAGAGGCTCTGCGCCACAGAGGTCGTCTCATAGGTCAAACTAATAGGTAAGTATTATATAACTAATATTTAAAGAAATAAAGTGTAAATACCTATTAGATTAATAATAAATAAAAATAATAGAGTAAGTAGCTACTTACAAATTAACCGTGTTTTTGTTTGATAAAGTAGGTACCTAAGTACAATCTACTTACATATACCTACCTAATTATTTATTTCATCATCATAATATCAGCCGTAGAATGTCCACTGCTGCATTTAAGCCGCGCCCACTGATGAGTTCATGCGACCAACTTGTACAACCCAATTCAGCTCGCGACAAAGGTTATTGCAACATATTCGCGATAAACATCCGTTACCTACTAAAACATACTAAGAAACATCATACCTTTAACACATCATCAATCTTAAGTTGTCCATCGAAGTCATCATCAAGCCTGCCCAGCACATCCTGGATGAGTTTCAGCTTGGCTTCATCGGGGACTTTCTGCAGACTCTTTACGGAACGCATCAGCTCATCAATTTGTATAAGCTGCTCTTTGGCCAGTTGCGGCTCGGACTTGGTTTGTTCTAGAGTCGTGAGTAGAGCTTTCTCTTTGTTCTCGAGTTCGACTAACGCTGAGTCTAGCTTGCTTATCATGTTGTTGACAGCACGGTATAGTCTGAAAGGCGATTGATGGAGTATTACTATCGTATAAGTCTGTGGTCAACTATGGTGATGGAGTTTATAGGCTGCCCAAAGCTGGGATCAAGCTGGTTGATCTGTCAGGCTATGTTAGTCATGCCATGAGAACTTAGTTGATTGACCAAGTGATTCAAGGGGACAACACACAGTGAAGGCTTCTGAAGTCAGTTTGGATAATATTGACTAGTAGTCAGTCAGGTCCCAAACCAACTCAACAAATGGTAACAAATATGCCACACGATGTCAAATAAAAAAAACAACCTCTCTGTATATGTAGGAGAGATAACCCTGGAAATATTTTTTTCTAAATGATTATTCCATAACAGAGTATGGGCTACTAATATATATTACCGTGCATTTACATCACGATATGCAGAAGATGCAGAGGGCTGTTCGTGCAATTTATAGGCTCGTTTAATTCAGCTACTTTCATAGCATTATGTCTTCTGGCATTCTGTTGTGGGGAATGCTGCAGATATAAACACCATATTTGAGTTGTAGAAGAGGGCTGTTCGTGCAATTTATAACAAGTACCCCAGAGAATCACTTAGAAATATATTTAAAGAAATAAATATCATGACAGTGTATTGTCAGTATATATACGAAAATCGAATGTATGTTCATAATAATTATCATTTGTTTAATCATAGTATTAATACTAGAAATAAGGATAAACTCGCTGTTCCCACAGTTAGGCTCGCTAAAGTTAATAAGTATTTTATAGGGCAAAGTGTACGCTTCTATAATAAAGTCCCAAGCGACGTGTTACATTTGTCGATTGGCAAATTTAAAAACGTAATTAAACAGAAACTGTTTTTAAAGCATATTATAAAATATCTGATTATTTAGATGACAAAAAAGCTTGGGATGAATCTGCTCCAACACAACTCGGCATCCGTAACAAAATTGGCAAGGAATTGGCAAGTATCATGCAAAAAAGTGTTAAGACCGGACGAGTTTCTTGCCGGATTCTTCTTGAACTGGGATTAGGAGGAACCGGCACCTAGATTCACTAGTATGTAAGAAGATGATTCAAAGTGGTCCTTGTGATTTTATTGAATAAATAATGTTTTGTTTGTTTGATAGATTAATAGTATTCAAGGAGGAGCTCTGATAAAGGGCAGACAGGCAGACTCAAGCATAGACAGACATTGAACTATGTCTGTCTATCCTTGAATCCTTGTGGTTCCTTGTGGACTTCGGAACCTTAAAAATCCCTAAAAAATACATACTAAAACAATTAGATTGTGTATACATAGCACAAAATGATGTATGAAGAAACTTAAATGTTCTGTAATACATTTTTAACAGCATTTTTAATCACAATCAGCGGTAATCTCACCTGAAGCGTCAAAGCTAGTCGAAGGTGCAATAAGCTTACCTAACAGAAACACATTCACATTAGACTTAATTAAGAGTCTATTATTGTAATACTAGCTTCCGCCCGCGGCTTCACACGCATATGTAGTACCTACATAAAAGATAGACTATTTTTATACCAAGAATTGAGCCACAAACCAACCAAAAATCCACACTACTTTCGCATTTATAATATTAACTAGCAGGATTCAGGAAACACGGGCAAAGAGTTTTCTTGGTGAAACGCAAAAGACATAATTTCATGAGCAATTCCCTCATTAGCTGAAATGGATCTGAAATACCTTCTAGCACCCTTGGTGAGCTTGATGTCTGCGTTTTTGGTCTTCACGATTTCCTGCATCTCCTCCACATCCTCGCTGTAGTCCAGGAGTTCTGTCTTTAGCTCTTGGATGCTCTCTTTTTCGAGGAGAAGTGATTTCTTCTGTTCAGCTAGTAATATAAGAGATTTATTTTATTATAATTCATATTTTGTTTTGTTTATTTAGTTGTTGTAGTAACAAGGTTTATAAAATACGAAATCACTATATTCTGGCATGTGTCTCTTGGCCATTAAAACATTTATTTTTATAATATTTTAAAACAGATTATTGTCTCAAGAATCGGAGAACCTTGCGATTTGATATTATGTCTACCATGGCCGAAGTCGTCGGATGAGATAATGATTCATTTAAGATAGAGTTAGTGCCTTTATGTTTTAAGGGCACTTTAAAACACGGGCAGGTCGTGTTCTAATTATTTATGTGCGTTATACAGGTATTCAGAAACGGTGAAGAAAACCGGCACTTTCTAGAACCTAAAAGTTCGAAGATATGTGATGCGCCAAGTGCATGAGGCACTGAAATAATTTCACCATATTTATTCAAAATGAACAGGATAAGAAGCAGAAGAGATAATGCCTCAGCTCTTAAGAAGAAGCTGGCTGTTATATCACGCTCGTGACTTAGAATGTTTAATGTAACGAGCCTACGAGACCGTTACCAGATGGTGATTCTGTTTTTTCGCAAAACTTCATCAAATTTCGTAATATACGAACGATATTGCTGGCAATTCTGTTGTTTCGCCGGACTAGCTAAAATTTCCTAAAATATGGAAGACCTTATTTTGCTACCAATAAAGTTCAAATTATTTAAAATCACAGTTCTAAAATAAGTTAATATTAATTTTTGTTTTTTTACTATATTTTTTATTCCAATTAATTCCTTTATTAAAAATAATGTATAGAGGAGTTGATAAAAACTGCGGAAAATAACCGCAGTTTTAATCAACACCTCTTTACACGATGACTAAATTGAGCTAAAATAAAACACGTCAGTTATACGTTAATTTAAGAAGTGTCACTAAAAAAAAATATTCTAATTCAGACTTTAATGCAAACAAAATAAGATCGTTTTTGTTTTAGGAAGTTTTAGTTACTCTAGCGAAACAACAGAATTGAGGCCATTATTTTCTAATCGCTAAAGTTCATCATTTTAGTATCATTTTTAAAATTTAAATAAGTTTAAATTATTATTTTGTGCTTTTATTAAACTGATTTTCCTAGAATTTTCCGCGGTTTTATGCAACACCAATTTACAAGGCGACATAAATGAGCTAAAACCCATCAATCTCGTTGAATTAGCAAATTTAAGAACCGTCCTTTCATGATGTTAACTCAAACTTCTCTAAATCATATTTTGTCGTAAATAAAATAAGATTTTATTATTAAACCGGCGAAACAATTAATTAAATTGATATCTATTATTAAGAACATTGCACGCTATAACTAAATGAATGAGTGCAACAGTAGGCTAGTAGTTATCATTCTGCGTCCGCATTAATCGGTAGGTATAGTATAGTAACAATCGCTTTTAGTAGCGTTATCGTATTATCGTCAGTATATTAGGTACAATGCGATCACAAAAAAACAGCTCTCGAGAACTCACGGACTATGGATTTCGTATGGTTTCGTACTACGACACAAAACAAATTTAATGCCATAAATAGCATTATGTAGGTAGATGGATTTCATGATGGAAACCAAACAATCAAAACTAAACATTTTACCTAAAAGTTGTGATTTCTAAATAGATATATAAAAATAATATATCGAATAATACTCGTAATTACTAATTCAACAGTGACACATTCCATATTCTAAGCTTGCTTCGATTGGAAACAACGTGATCCAGTTAAGAATCTTGGCAGTGATTTGGAATTGTCATTACGATTCCAAAATACCCATTCAAATGAGTTCTTGATATACTAGGGCTTCAGGGATGACGTCATCATCACAATTTTAGGGTGTGGATCAAGTTGAGATGATGTAAAGGACAACCAAAAAAAGCATGTAAAAATGCAAAGCTTCTGCATGTATAAATGCATAAAATTTAGACTGATGCATTTAGATGATTATGTTTTTTTTTTAATATTTCTGGACAATCCTTTAATATCATTAGTACGCTAACGCCTAGTTTCGTCTCAGGATCTTATACTTAGGCTTAACTAAACTTTGTTAGATACTCGCCTTAAGATAGATCAGTTGAAGATACAGTGACCTCTACAATTTATTTTTAACTTGACCAACGTCCAACATCTTAAAACATGTTAGTAAACAAATAAGTTCAAATAAGTGGAAATCTGCCAATCCTTGGAAAACACGTCAGTCTATAAACACGACGAAAACATCTAATAAAGAAACGATATAATGTGCACCAAACAGAAAATCTAGATTTATTAAATTTTATAATACTGCTATATTATAGAGTCATTGAAACCATGTCCTGATAAAGTGTAATGCTTACCTAATTTCTCTAAAGCGTCTTCAATAACCTCAAGATCTTTACCAGATAGACCCTCTTCACTCTTTGGCTTCACTGAGTCCACTGCTATTACAGGTGCAGGATCTACCATTTCTTGTGTGGCATTTATGTCGATAACAGGAGCTTTGTCCTTCAGTTCTTCCTTCTCTCGTTTCATGGCATCAAGTATCTGTTTCTCTCTCTCGGCTTCTTCTGTCTCTTTCTTTTCTTCCTTGATCCTGAGAAGTTCCAGCTGGATGGCATCTGCTTTAACCTAGAATTAATGTTAAAAATAAGTTTGCTTGAGTTAAGGCATCAGTGATTGAGTTATTTAAATGTGAACCGAAGGTCTCAAAACTTGGTGAACTTATAAAAGTGCCGAAACATTCAAGAGCTCAATTATAAGATAGAGCATAGTTTAGGAAACATAATGTGCCAAAGACAAGAGTTAAATATTAATATTAACCATTTCAAAATATCTTTATGTACAATACTACAAACCATGTTTCATAGGAATGGTTGCAATAGGTAGGAGAAAAGACCTCTTGTAAAACATACCTTGAAGTCGATTTTGCCTTCCTTCTCTCCAATAGCAGCTTTAGTCTGAGTGGCAACTGTGTCTGGCAATGCAGAAATTGTAGCCTTCAGCTTGTATGTTGTTGGCACATGTTCTGGCACCATCAGAGCTCTTGACAAAAGTAATAACGATGGAGGTACTCTTTCGTTTAGCGATAAATCGAGCCAGTTTCTCAATTCTTTTCTTAATCGATCCTCTGCCACACCGTAAGCCCTCATTCCTCGTGATTTACATGCTTGCTGTAGCTCACTAAAGTTCAAACTATCTACTCCTTCTTTAGCTATCATTTTGTCATCAGCAGCCAAAGACCTAAGTTTCATTTTCAAGTTGAAACGTAACATTGCACTGGTCCCAATACTTGTAACATTCAATACCTTGCACAAAGCAATCAAGTGTTGACGTTGAAGCGAATCTAAAGTGATTTCATCTTCAAATAATTTAGAGAATTTCATGATTTCTTCACTTGTTGCAACATCACCAGATGTTCGGATGCGGTTGAAGAAGCTAGAGAAATCTTTGGCAAGTTCAGAGTGTCTGTTGCTTGCTTGAGGAGCCATCTGGTCCAGAGTCTCCTGGAAAAACTTAGCCATCTCCAGTTTGACTTTTAAGTGCTGTTTCAGTTTGGCTTCCTTCTGATCTCGGCTCTCAAATGTTGATGGTAACATATTGGGGAATAGTTTTATAAATATAGGCAATGTAAATTCAAGAAAGGGAACAATAATGAAAACAATAAAAGGTACTATTCTAAACATGTCACCAATTGTTCTCACAAGCAGATTGTGCTCTCTTCGTGTGAGCGATTCACCTTTCATAACTTTGAATATAAGAGATGTAGATATTCTGATGGCGATGAACAGTAGTCTGAAACCATGGTAGTAATGTCGTAGTTCATCCATAATTCGCTCTTTGATACTTTTTTTTGGTTCCGGTTTTTTTGGTTGCTTTTCCTTTTCTTCTATTTCTTTTTTGATTGAGACCACTGTTGCTTCCACTTTAGAGGATGGTTTAAGTGGTTCTTTCTCGAAATAATACTTGCTTGTTGAGAACATTCTGGCATAGTGTGGGTACACTTTTGTGCACAGAGTCTTTTGAGATATATCATGTTGTAACCCCACAGGCTGGGTTGTGTAATATGACAGTGACCTTGAGAGAGTAATGTATGGAAAATTTTGATACTGTTTGTTTTCCCATACAATTGCTGAAATGAGAAGAAAATTAATAAAACAATGCATCTAACCCCAGAGTAGTAGTATTAAAATACTGGTAATACACTACATGGTAGGTAATACCACAATTATTGAGAAACTTAACAGACATGCCTATTGGTATGAACTAAGTCTAGGCTATGTCCTACAACCAAATAAAAAAATTGTAGCATGTAGGTTCCATAACAATCATACATACACCATGGTCAAAACTTATCTTTGATCTTTCAAGATAATATAAAATCTGTATGTAACAGATATGCAAAGGATTCCTTTGATCAAATGCTCCATGGTAGATAATGTAATTTTATCATTGCATCAACCATGTGATACTTTCTCATGACTGAATGACGATGCGTAAGTTCACTGATAAAATAAAACCTAATTAACATGAACCTAAAGTTATTATGAAAGCCTTTCGTAGATTTATTATATAAATTCCACAGGGTTCGCAATGAAGTCATAGTACACAATCAATCAAAATCATCGATAGGTTAGAACCGTTTCAACCAATAACTGAAGTAAATAGATCACTTACTTGACTTTTTTAAGCGCCGGCAGTGATTTAAAATTATTCTGTTCATTGTGTATATTTTTATATATCCTTCAGCAGTAGCCCAATGGGAAAATTTCGGAAGGAAGCAACAAAAACAAAATCAACCTTTACACACCATGAATGACAAAACACTTTGACGTTGATGCCTCTTGATGCACAATTTTGACATGACATTTCTTTCTTATTTTCATTCGTTCATTTGATTGACATTACATGCAACAAGGAAAGATTAAATGAGCCGAGCAGTCTATCCCCGCATTAATGATTGATTAACGATTATGTAGGTTAGGTACCGTATAATCCACAAACTATAGGATGCTAACGCGTGTATAATCCTTGGTAAGAAATTAGGAATTCTAAATTATCAATTTTGAAGTGTAGGTATTTCTTTCCTTGAATTTACATAACGCTAAAAGCTTGTTAGTTACGTATTCACGCCTAAGCCGCTTAACCAATTTTGATGAATTTTAGTTTAGAGATTGATGGGACCATGGAGAAGGACATAGGCAACTTTTTAGGTACGCGTGCAAAGCCGCAGACAGCACCTAGTAAAATAATTTCAAAGTGTCCCTGTGTCTGTCAGTTGTTTCTTTGTTTGTTACCTTTTCACGGTCAAACGGCTGAGCGGATCGTGATGAAATTTGGTATGGATGTAGATTGTATCTTAGGAACGGACATAGGCTACTTTTTATATATATTTACTATGCGTGCGAACCCGCGAGCAGAAGCTAGTAAACAATATAACACTTGACACTGGAAAAATAGGTATTATTATGTATGACACATACCATTAGAATGAATACTAGATGGAAAGGAAACGCATAGACAAAGATAAAAAAACAGTTTAAAAAAAAGAAAAAATGAGACGCCTATAGCTGGTCTAACTTGCACTTTACTTTACTACGCTAAGCACCACAGAGTACCTACTTACTTTGTTCTTTGATAAATACTTTAGGCACGCACCTTTGACTAAAACAAATAAGCGGAAGATAAGTGACTCCCCTCTAGCGCATGGACCGCTTAAATTAGGTCGCCGTCTCCTAATTGCTCTCAGTCGCAAAACATAACGCGCGTGGGACGTGAATAAACTCTTTTATTATTTTAAGCGGGATAAACGTTACTAAAATGCCTTCGTGTGCTTTTATGCGTTGTACCAATCATTAAAAAAAAAACAAATCTCATGGAATCACTTTTCACTCGTAAGTACACGAAAACATGAAATTTCTTATGATATTTGTAAATAAGCTTATTGTTTTGATCGCCATTTTGCAGAGCGAGATAGAAATATACGATACTTTTATGTGCGACAAGTTAAGTATGATCAATCACGCAAGTGCGAAATCGAAGCGAAATCGCTGTCGCGTTTTGTTTTCGCAGTAGCGTCAGCACAAGAATATCAAAACATGTAAAAGCTTTTTTATAAAAAAAATATGACCTACCTAAAAATATTTTTTGTTCATTTATTACTTTAATGTAGACAAATAAAATAGTTATCATGTTACGAGTATTATGTAAAAAAATAAACAATTTATGTTAGTACAAACACTAGTGTGTTTGTTAAAACATTTGATTTTATAATGTTAAAGCGTTTCGGGTTTGTTTGTTTTCTATAATTTCCTGGTGAAGTACTTAAGAGTCATAATGGCTTCTTGCATACATAAAGCATTTTTTCGGGTATATATAGAGGTCAATCTTATAATAATACTTACCTAATATAAGATTGAACTATAATACATAGTTTTTACATGATTATATAGAAACTATCTTATAATAATACTTACCTAATATAAGATTGAACTATAATACATAGTTATTACATTATTATATAGGTCGCACCGAGAAACCGATCCATCGGGTTACGGTGACACGGGACGAGAGAGTGGGCTTGCACCAGCGCAACCGTTTGTCTACTTAAAATAATTCCCGCACAGATGAACCTTGGCAAGATTTCGGACTTGGACACAAAAAAGACTTATGGCGATAGAGCAAATGGCGGTGGGGTTTCGGGTACCGGTATACCCGGATCTTAGCTGTTACTCTGCACATACGCGGTCAGATGAGAGTGGTCGCTCCTGGAACCGACTGAAGCGGGAGGACGGGTTCGGCAGCACATCTGATGACTAAGCAGCCCTATTTAGGATCACTCTGCTTACCCCTGCATGGGGAGGGGCCTAGAAAAGGTGGCCCAAACATAGTCCGCTTCAACCTTAACCTAGATGGCAAACCACGGTCATCGGGTACCGAATAACCGCGGTCGAAAACAAAATAAAGTAAAAATATTATCTTCTAGAATAACGCAACCTGGAATGTACGGACACTCTTAGATAATTCAACCAACTTATGTCCCGAGCGAAAAACTGCTCTCATTGCAAGGGAACTGTCTAAATATAAAATAGACATTGCAGCCATAAGCGAGACTCACTTAGCGGATAGCGGTGAGCTTTGTGAGAATCGTGGTGGCCTTATGACCCTCAGACTTCACATCAGTAAAAACAAATACCTCCATCTCATAAGTGTATACGCTCCAACTATGTCATATTCCGACGAAGACAAACTGCACTTTTACGATGAACTTCGGAAAGTTCTTATGTGCTAGTTACCAGAGCTATGCGCGGCGCCGACCACCGTTTAATACGGTCGAAAATTCGTCTCAGGTATAAACCTCCTCGCAGAGCTATGCACGAAATACCTTCCAGGCTATCTTTTGGGAAACATAAAAATTCAAATGAATTACAACAAAATCTCAATGCTGTGTTTAGCACTGTAGCACTTGAAGCAACGGGTTCGATAGATGAACATTGGCGCTCTCTGGCCCAATCGCTTCATGAATCCGCTGTACGTGTTGTCGGAAAGCCGAAGAAGAAAAACCAAGATTGGTTTGACGACTCTGATGCTGAAATTGTGAAGCTCGTTGATGACTATAGACGCCTGCTGCAAGACTCTACAAGTGTAACAAATAGAAGGACCGTTCAACGTGAGCTTAAGTCAAAGGTACAAGTACTTAAAAACCGTTGGTGGACAATGAAAGCGCAGGAGCTGCAACATCTTGCTAATATAAAGCTAATTCGCAAATTCTTTGAATGTGTTAGGCCCATCTTTGGCCCACGGCATAAAAAGTCTTCTCCAATTTTCTCCGGCGACAAATCAAGACGTCTGACGGACCATGATGAAGTGTTGGATCGATGGGCTGAACATTTTAGTGGGGTACTTAACCCAGCTAGTCACGGCGCGGATCTAATCCATATTAATTCCCTTCCGGCTCTGCCAACATCTACGAAGCTTGACAATCCACCGTCTTTTGAAGAATTCCTTAGTGCTATTAATCGGCTTATAAACGCCAAAGCCCCCGGATCAGATAGTCTACCAGCTGAACTTTACAAATACGGTGGACGGTTTGAGCTGGTATTGCGCATATGAGAGTCTGAAGTAGTGCCTCAAGACAGGAAGGATGCCTCTATCTGCAAGCTTTTTAAGGGCAAGGATGATACATCAGATTGTCGGTCATATAGAGGTATTGCTTTGCTCAGTGCTGCTGGTAAGGTGTTGGCCCACATTATGAATCGTCGGCTAGTAGAGTTGGCTGAACGAATCCTGCCTGAAAGTCAGTGTGGCTTTCGGCCGAGCAGGGGTACGATTGATGCGATCTTTGTCGTAAAACAATTACAAGAAAAAAGTCTTGAACAACATCGTCCTCTATAAATAAGCTTTGTGGACCTGGAGAAGGCTTTCGACCGTGTACCGCGATCTGCTCTATGGATCGTTCTTGAAAAAGCTGGATGTCCTGAGAAGTTTATAAGTATTGTGCAGCAATTTCACGATGGAATGATGGCTCGAGTACAAGATGATAGCGACTTTTCAGATAAGTTTCCAGTGACGAGCGGCGTCAAACAGGGCTGCGTGATGGCTCCAACTCTCTTTGCTGTATATTTTACTGCTGTACTGAGAGACTTCTATATTAGCTGCACTAGACAAATTCGACTTGATGTGAGAACTGACGGAAGTGTCTTTGATTTGTCCCGTTTTAGATCTAAACGCATGGTACATGACTTCACTATCATAAATGCTCTCTACGCAGATGACGTCTGCTTGATGGCTGACGATGTTTGTAGTCTACAACATCTCCTGGACCACCTAGATGAATCGTGCAAAAAGTTTGGTTTAGTCATCAGCGTCTCCAAAACTCAAGTGTTTAAACAACCAGCACGGTGGTGGTGCCACCACTGCAGACACTACGCCGGTATCTCTAGATGGTAAAGGACTCGAGGAAGTGTCATCATTTCGCTATCTAGGAAGCTACATTCGTAATGATAATCGTCTGGAAACCGAAATCTCCTCCCGAATTGCAAAAGCAGCTGCTTCTTTTGGTCAACTTCGAACTCGAGTTTTGGATTCGCATGACTTACAGTTACACACTAAGATCTCTGTGTACAAAGCCATCATCCTTCCCATTTTGCTTTATGCCACGGAAACATGGTGTCTGTACAAAAGCGACATTAGACGTCTCGACACCTTCCACATGAGATGTCTACGCAAAATTCATTGCGTGCAGTGGCATGACAGAGTACCAAACTCTGAAATTTTAAGACGTACCCAGCTGACTGGAATATAATCTTTGCTGATAAAGGGCCAATTGAGATGGTGTGGTTATCTAGTGCGCATGGATGTCTCCAGGCTGCCTAAATCTGTATTTTACTCACAACTACATGAGGGAAAACGCAGACCTCCACCAGATCTGCGTTCCTTCGCTATAGGGACGTATTAAAGCGTCATCTTAGAGCTTGCGATATTTCAACAGATGATTGGGAGGAGCTTGCTCAACGGAGACGAGAGTGGCGCAACTCTGTTAACAGGGCCGTTACTAATTTTGAAAAAAATCGTATACAAGATCTCAATAACAAGCGCCTTCTTAAAAAGACCCGACCCAAGCCTTCTTACAACTATTCTTACAACTCTTTAGGTCAGTTATACTGTGCGCCATGATATTTAAGATATTTAATACCGGACATTTCACACATCATCTGGCCCCAAAGTAAGCAGAGCTTGTGTTATGGGTACCACATAACTGATATACTACTTATATACTGTTTTTTTTTTTTTTTTTGTAAATACATACATATTATACATAGAAACACCCAGACCCGAGACAAATACTTGCAGATCATACAAATATTTGTCTCGTGGGGGGAATCGAACCCACAACCTTTTGCGTCTCAGCCGGACCTAAGCCCACTGCGCCACAGAGGTCGTCAGGACCTTCAAGACAAAATTTGGCTTTGCAAGCCATTTTCGCTCTCATGTCCGGAGCTAATAATGTTCGCCGTTGACGGATACGTCGAGGAACACATCATCATCATTGTATAGAAACAATCTTATAAAAATACTTACCTAATATAAGATTGAACTATAATACATATTAATTACATTATTATACAGGTACAGTACAGTAGCCCATTAAGTACTACTTTTTTTTAATGATTATGAAAACTGAGAGTCTGGAGAATTCTTTTATATTTAGATTATCTCAGATTTTTAATTTCATAGTTTTCATCAAAGTCACGTAGCTGATTATTTTATGCATAAAAAAACAACATATAAAAATTCAAAAATTTTCACGAAAGTTTTCTACTTTTTTTTAAAGAATTTTTTAAGTTGTTCAAGTCAAAAATTTTCAAAAATTAATAACTTGAAAACTATAAAAAATCGCGGAACATACATAGGGGTGATTCGGGTACCCCAAGGGGTGTTCTATCTATGTAGAAGCGTCCATTTAAGTAGTAAACAGGAATAGTTGTACTAAGAAGAGTTTTTACTATGGGTGCCAAGCATCTGAGATACTGAGATACATACATATTTATAAAGTCAAAGTCAAAGTAAAAGTCAAAAGATACTTTATTCAATACAATCACAAGGATCACTTTGAAACGTCTTACATACTAGGTGAATTTAGGTGCCAATTCATCCTAACCCAAGCCCGAGAAGAATTGGCAAGAAACTCGTCTTGGCCCTAGCGCTTTTTTATATGATCCATCTTATAACTACCTTAACTACGAAATACTAATACAAGAGAGTTTATACATTTCAAGTGTGTCGGTTAACTGTCTGACGGCAGAGCGACAGAGACCATGCATTCTTATGAATAATATAGTAATTTACATATATATTTACACATTTACACATTTACACATATATATTGTATATTATAATAAGCTTTCTTCAAAAGACTACCTCTAAACACTTACTACACTTACCATCACCCGAGCAGTCATTATGCAAAGCGATGCTTTAAAAAAGAGTGTGTCAGATTTACTTCAATGGACTCATGAAGCTAACATCATTGATAGCGAGTCCTTGATGTCTAAAATCAAAGACATTTTCTCAGGTGATTTTCAAAAAATATCTATTGACTGTTTGCAATTGGTGTATGGCCGCAGAGCAGATATTATTGAACAAAGAAGTTCTTAAAGAACAATGGAGGAATTAATAAAATATTCTCTCCTAAATCCTCCTTCTCTGCGCAAGAGAAGAGAGTCATATCTGGGTCCCAGGCTGCGCAATTTGGACCTAGCAATTATAATTAATCGCCGGTTGCCTCATGGCACCGCTTAACACAAGGTATCCGCCGCCGCAAGGGGTGCGGCCCTTCTATCCATATTCTAACGATTATGCATAATCAGTTTTTTCGGCCACAATTTAGACCACAAACATTTGCCTCACGTCAGCAAGCCCCGGCAAACCCCAGAAAAGCTTTCGGTCGGCAGGGAACACACATCCAGGGTTGTGCTACCCGTGGCAGAGGAAAAGGGGTTAGGAAATATTGACACAATGCAGGTGTTTCGGGGGGCAGGCTACAGGTTTTTGTAGATGCTTGGGAACAGAGGGGCGCACCAAGCCCTCTCTTGCATATAATATCAGGTTACAACATTATTTTTCTAGTCAAACCACCGCTGGTATTGTCCCAGCTTATAAAATCTCGCTACCAGACTGCTCCATATCCTCAAATGATTATAGACAGCTTGGTAGTAGAAAATATCCTAGAGTATGCCCCCGATACACCCAGTTTCTTATCGACCCTGTTCTTGACTCCCAAAAGCGATGGTTCCATGCGCCCAATTTTCAATCTAAAGCGATTCAATCAATTTGTAAAGATAACGAAATTGAGATTGATTTCTGTCCATCGTATCCCGGACTTCCTACAGCCGAACGACTGGATGATAAAAATAGACTTAACCCAAGCTTACTACTATCTACCCATGGCTCAAAGTCACCGCTGCTTTCTCAGGCTCGTATATAGAGGTCGCTTGCTACAAATGACCTGTTTGCCATTTGGTCTTACAACAGCCCCCAAAATTTTTGCTTCCCTGTCGAACTGGACAGCAGAAATTCTCAGAGAGCAGGGAATACGAATAGTTGTGTTTCTAGACGACTTTTTGATTGTTTGCCTAGACAGATTGAAGCTAGTGGTCAGACGAGAACGGTACTCAAAACCATGCTAGAGTTAGGTTGGAAGGTAAACAACGAAAAGTCTATTCTATCCCCACAAAAGTCGATAGAGTACCTAGGTCTAGTTTGGGTTACGTGGCTAAACAAAAAGTTTCCCCCGGAAAAGCAATAGAATGGTCTTGGTCTGAATGAAAAGAGATGGTCCCCTGTATTTGGTATACAGGGGACCATCTCAAAATTACTCGACAGAAAAAATGCTACTTATTGTAGGAAGCTTAAACTTTGCCCGATTAGCTGTCCCACAGGGTCGGCTGAATTTTCGTCACCTGTTGACTCATTGCATCAGCCTCCTACAAAAACATCCAGAGAATCCGTATCATCTCCCGACACTAGCTATCGAGGAACTCAAGTGGTGGATGACGAACTGCCAATTGTCTTCCAAACTCCATCCTGTAGCCATAACGCATTTTCTAACAACGGATGCAGCCGACTCAGGGTGGGGTGCAGAGTTGAACGGAATACAAGTGGTGGGCGATTGGTTAGACCAAGAAGGGCGGTTTCATTCGAACTAAAAAGAGATGTTAACTATACTCAAATGTTTGTCCCGATTCGGTCCTTTTCTGAGTCGTTCGTCAGTGCTGTTACAATGCGACAACAAATCCGTTGTAGCCTATCTGAGGAACGAAGGGGAAGTCGATCGACCAAACTGATGAATCTGACCTATCAGATATTCGAATTATTCGATCTTTTCGACATTCACTTAGTTCCAAATCACATTCCGGAAAGGTACAACAGTGTGGCCTTTCTTGAAAAATCGTACTTCCAGAGTGGCATCTAATTCCCATGTTGACAAAGGTGGTGTTCGCAAAATGGGTTGCTCCGGAAGTAGATCTGTTCGTGTCTGCGCGAGGCCACGTGGTACCAAGGTATGTCAGCCTGGACCAACGAGATCCTGCAGCGTGGAAACACAACGCATTTGCTTGGGAGTGGGAGTTCCAGCTAGCTTGGGTGTTCCCGCCTCCACACTTGATACCAAGAGTTCTCATGCATCTCAATAGAGCAAAAGGTATATTTCTCATAGTGGCACCAAAGTGGCCCCAGGCGTTTTGGAGGGCGGATCTCAAAGCATGAGCAATAGCACCACCATTCAAAATTCATCGCTTACAGACCGTCTTGATAGACTTGTCAACAGGTCATCCTCCTCCGAAGGTAAAAGATCTGACGCTAGAGGTTTAGAAATGTGGGGGTGGTCTCAGGCTGTAGAACTCTGGTCTAATCAACAAAAAACTTTACTGCGAGCGGGATAAATAATAATAAATAAATAATCCCGGACATTTCACACAGCATCATCTGACCCCAAAGTAAGCAGAGCTTGTGTTATGGGTACCACATGACTGATATACTACTTATATACTTTTTTTTTTGTAAATACATACATATTATACATAGAAACACCCAGACCCGAGACAAATACTTGCAGATCATACAAACATTTGTCCCGCGGCGGGAATCGAACCCGCAACTTTCTGCGTCTCAGCCGGACCTAAGCCCACTGCGCTACAGAGGTCGTCATGGCGTAAATCTACCCTCAATACATACAGACCAGCCTGAGAGCGCTGGGTTAAGTGGTGGAGAGAGTCGGCCGTTCAGGTTACAAACCCCTCAGGTTCTGAATTGGCAAGGTTATTGGCTGATCTTCATCTAAGGTTTAGCATACAGAACGATTTTAGTCCACAAGTCGGTAGTGTCTACTTTATGTAGCACAGAGTTCACGTCTTAGTTCAAATGTTTTAGTCAAGCAAATATTAAAGTCTATATCCTCTAGTCATTCTAAACGGTGTCCAGACAAGAGTGTCTGGGATACTAGTATCTTGATCTCCTCATTATCAAAAAATATTGTGAATTCAGACAATTTTTATGAAGTTTCGCGACGATGGGCTACTCTCCTGTTACTCTGCTCAGGACGTAGAGTACATGACTTAACACTTTTAAGTGTTTCTAACGGTTTGTTCGTGATCAGTGAAGATAGCTCGGTGACCCTTTGGCCCATTATATGGATCCAAAACGGATTCAGAGTCATATGTTCAGTCAGTTTGGAAATTATTCTCAAATGTAGAAAATCCAAATCTGGATCCAGTTTTATGGGTCAGAAGGCTGCATCCAGAACCATTATTGCAGGATGGGTTAAATCTGTTTTAAAAGAAGTTGGCCTTGATGCAACCCCCGGGAGCGTCAGGTCAGCCGTAGCTTCAAGGGGTTGGACTGACAGAGAACCAATAGAAAAGATTTTGTCAAGAGGTAATTGGAGATCTGTAAACACTTTTGTAAAATTTTATAGAAATGAAATTAAAAAGGCTAATACGAATTCAATTAGTACTTCTTTGGGGGCATATTTTGAGACAGCAGAATAATTTAGTTTATGTTTGTTATATATTATTGATTCGATACCTAGTAAGATTTTGTGATGCATTAGATTTATTAATGGTTAAAGATAATTTATGTTATAATTTATGCGACGTAGCCGGGGCAGGCCGAAGAAACGTTGGCGTGACGATCTCGATGCCTTCAAGAAAGGCTGGTGGAAAATGGCCGGGGACAGGGACCAATGGGACCTTTGCCCAGCAGTGGGAAAGTATAGGTTAATAAAAAAAAAAGATGATTTATAGTAATTTGTATATAATCACATTGGCGCCCTGTTCACCAGGCGAGAATAAACACTGTCTCTATATTTGTTTTAAAGCCCTTGAATAACGGCGTAAGGACATAATAGCAGAGTTTTACCTACCTACATCAAAACTCCTATTATGTCCAGAGCCTTATTCGAGGCCTTGCAGTAAGTCCTGCCTGGTGTATTATACAATTGTAATTAATTTAATATAAGTAGGTATGTTATATTGAGACCCTCAATGACGGAAAAAGCACTCGCATAAATTGGGTGAACATGGTGGATGTAAGTGGCGCCCCCCCTATAGCGAAATACCGGAACTAACCCGACAAATATTGGAATTACGGCCGGAAACGGAAGGACTACCGTCTCAATATTGTTTTGTATTGTTCAGTAGTGTTCAACGTAAAATGGAATTACAGCTGCTGGAGCCGAAGAAGTCGGTACCTAAAGGTGCTTATAGGCCAACTGTGTCAGTTGGGGATAAGCTTCTCCAGGATTCTAAAGCGACTTCTTTTAATCCTATTAGAGGCACTATGTACAAGCTTAATTCGGATGTCTGACTCTGACTTTGACTGGTTCTCATATTCTCCACCAACAGCTTGTTGTGGGTTTCCCAAATGTCATCATTATCGACATCATCAGCGGCCGAAGTTATTGACGGTGGACAATGCTCTTGTTCTCGGTTTTCTTCAATGGATCGTCTAATGTAGTTTATAGTTCTTGCGAAAGACGCTCCGTCTTTCAAAAGCACAGAAGGGATACCATCGTAGATGCACAGATGGCGTTAGTGTAATATTATGGAGATGGTATTCTTTGGTAGTTCGCACTCCGGGCTATAGCAGACCAGACTTAATGTCGAGGGGTGGCAGATGAAAAATCGGTAATGAAAGATTTTTGATTTAAATAAAATCTATTATGAATCGATTATTTGTTATATTATAATCACAAATAAAAATCGTTTTTTACTTAAAAAATAGATCTAGATAGAATAGATAGAAAAATTAAATCTTTCCCAGATAAACTGGGAAAGATGCCTCTTAAATAAAATCGCTAAATATAATCAAAAATATTGCCACCAATGGTACAGTTTCAAAAATAAATTATAAGTCTTGCGTTACATATACTCCGACAGACGCAATGTTGAAAAAGTTTTCGAATGAAATGTACGATTTCAAGAAAAAAAATAATGCAGATGACATAGAAGCCCAGACTATGGATTAATTCCAAGAATGTTTGAAAACCGAGTAGTTAGTTAAGTAGTCTAGGTAATAGTTCGTTCATTTTGCATTTATACGTAAATTGATTTGTTTTTATTTTAAAAGTATTTAGGGTAAAAAAAATAAAAAGTGCCTATTTTAGGGTAATATCGCTGTAAAGTAAAAGTAAAAGAAGTTTCGGTAAAAAAAATATATGAGGTGATGAGGTGGCTGGCATGGCAGCACTGGCCCTATCCTACCTACCTATCTTCCGCTAATTTGTTTCTTTCAAAGGCACGCACGTTTATTTATTTACATTTCAGTCAGATGAGATAGTTACAGAAGGATTAGGATAACCCGGTAGTCTGTGATGCAATTGAGAAATACAAATTTATTATCAAGTTTAAATGAAAATTAAATTCGTATAGATGATTTTTTTAAGAAAGTACCTTAAAATAAGCTTGAGCTACACCGCGAAAAATTTAATGTCTCGACCATTTGCCAGTGGTAAAATCATTTGAATAAATCAGACTGCCATGCCAGCAGCTCAGACTAGCCAGAGCAGTCACCACAGCACTTAATAAGTGCTATGTACCAAAACAGCAAAACCATGGTTTTTTGGGTATTACTGACTGTTTATTTTTATTTCAGCAATAAAATCATATCCAATGGCGAAACGCATTGTTTGGGTTGACTTGGAAATGACTGGGCTTGATATAAATAAAGACCATATTTTGGAGATTGCCTGCCTGGTTACCGATGCTCAACTGAATGTGGTTGCTACAGGCCCCAACTTGGTGATACACCAGACTGATGAAGTCCTGAATAGTATGGGAGAATGGTGTGTTGCACAGCATGGTGATGTAAGTTACCTACTAATGTTTAAAACTATTGTACATCATTGGCAGATCTCACAACTCAGTTAGCAGTAGCTCTACCTTCAGCGCTGCAGGTCTAGGGTTTAATTCCATCACAGGACAAACATTTGTATGATAAACCTAGATGTTTATTCCATGTCTGGGTGTTATAAAGTATAATGTGTATGTATTTCAAAGTATAATATAAGTAGTCATGCGGTCCAACAATATTTATTTCTTATTAAAAATAGATTCTATGTATGCGAATTATATTTATTGCATTCGGCTATTGCAAAAGAATATATATTCCAGGCACCAATTACTTACTTAGCTAAATGGGGTATAGGAAACCCGGAAATACAGTGTTGGTGCAAAAACATGTTACACTTGTAACTTGTAGTAGGGGTAATGTTCGCAGTAAAAGACTGAGAAAGAGGGTAGACCGTTTTGTCTGCCAATAACATCCACCCGCAAAGACTTCAGTTTATCTCGTGATCATGGCGCATGCAACTGTGCCGAAATATCGAGAAGCAGAAAAACTCATATATCATGGTAAATATCCCGTTTTGAGTGAAAATTATGTTACACTTGTTTTCTTGCCATCATAGCCCAACCTCCTGCACCTGAGAAAAACTTATTGTGTCTCCACATAGGGTCTTCAAGGTGACTTCTTAATGAAATTATATTATTTATGAGCTCATTGAATTGATGAATATTTGATACTTACACTCTCTCATTTACGAGCAAAATAACAAGTTCTCATTGTTTTTTACATTGTGAGTACAGATGGTTTTCTCCTTTCAGAGTGGACTAACAGAAGCCAGTAGAAAATCTAACGTATCTCTCACAGAAGCTGAGAATGAAGTCTATAATTTTCTGAAGACTCACATACCTGAGAATAAATGCCCTTTGGCAGGTAACAGTGTCTACATGGATAGGTTATTTCTTATGAAATATATGCCTGTAGTCAACAAATACTTGCACTACAGAATTATAGATATCAGTAGTATTAAAGAACTTGGTAAAAGGTGGTATCAAAATGAATACTCAAATATGCCTATGAAAAAGTTTAGTCACAGAGCATTAGATGATATTTTAGAAACTATAGAGGAATTGAAATATTATAGACAGAATATGTTTAAATCTTAGGTAAAATCCCAAAATATTATAGGTATAATTACTTATTATTATGTTACAATAAAACATTTTTAAGAAATATAAAATATGCAGAACATACCTGCAATTTCATTTGTTTTTATTAATGAATTTGTTTCGTTATGTACATAATTAATCAACAATTATAATATTGCAATGTTGATTCATCCACTGAATTATCAATATCATATTCAAATCAATTTTATGTAATATAATTTTTCAAACTTTGTCTGTTTAGTATTATTTAGTAGTTAAAGAGTATAGCATTAAAACAATATGAGTTTTATTCAAATTTATTCAATCACTATAAATCGTCTTTCCATCGCCATTTACCACAAGTAATACCTTTTCAATTGACCAACTATTTTGCTGTTATTAAATAATTTGAAAATAGCCTGACTTGCATTACTGCTAATTATTATGTTTCCTTATTTTGATAGACAGGTAACGTTATTAAATTGTAGTTAGTACAAAATGTACCTACAATTTGTCTACAGCTTAGTAACGCCATCTTTGAATAGGTAACAAATAGCGGGGGAATATTGGTGTCTATGTAAATACCATGAACACCGTGTACTGTAGTTCTAAGTATGTAAGGGAGATGGCGCTGTATTATGTTTTTATTGCCTACCACTACCTAGTTAATTTTTATTTAAAGGGGCGGACGAAGTCGCGAACGAGACAGCTAGTGTAGTATAAATATGTTTTAGGCACAGTGAATGTAGGTAATTTACTTATTTATCTATACTTAGTACTTACCTATATAGTAGGCTTATAGGTAGATACATAAAACCTTAGATAAATTGTGGCATCAGACAAACAGGTACTTAAATGACACTGCGATGGGCAATAAAGGTTCTCGAATGTCGACGTACGACCTGGCATTTTCACCTATCATATTAGATGACAGAATGGAACGATGACATTCATAAATGTCTATCTACCACGACTAGATAGGTAGATAGTTATTGGCGTAGAAAAAATCTAACTATGTACAATAGATAATAGGTACCTACCTAAGCACCTTCTTACGTCCAGCCAGAGGGTCGATTTGACTGAACTTCGATCGAGCGAAGTGTGAAACTTTTGAAAAATCAGTCAGCCAGGTACCTATTAGGTAGCTACCCCTTCAAGACCAAGACCCCTTCAAGACCCCTTCAAGACGTTCTATAAGTTTCCACCAATCTCTTAGGGGTTATCAGAAACACATAAATCAAGGTGTCAGGGTCTCTTAAAGTATTTACCACTATAATAATAATAGGTATCATGATTCTAGAGTATTATTTTAAGCGCGTCTCCTACCTACCCTTAGCTTGGCGATTTAAAACGTTCGTCCGAGAAAAGAAACAACTTTTTTCAATAAAAGGTGTGACTTTTAATACCCACTACATAATATTAACCTAGGGTCAAAGAGGTACCTAACAGTGGCTCTAGTGTCATTTTTAATTATAATATTTTTTCTGTAATTTATAATTGGTAAGTTAATTAAGTATTAGGTACTTACCGTTCTATGGTACTGGCCATTTGTATCTAATGTATTATTTCTACTAGTAAGGCGAGGTGACTCACTATTCACGTTTTGGACTAGTGATTTGGGAGACTGGGTGAGGTCCACTCCACAACTTCTCTGATGCGACGTGCTCGAGGATCCATACGTACAGCTTCTACCTCCAAAGCATGGGTCAAGACGTTTTTTAAGGACTCGTGATACCCAAGTCTTACAGCATCCTAACTTCCAAATCACGTATCCAATCGACGAATGCCTGAACCAAATTACCATCGATAACTGCTGGTGAGGATTGGAAGGTCTATTGAACCCGTTTTTCAATTTCCACGGCCCACTGCTGCAGGTTCTCCAAATTACGCTGAGTCAAGTTCTTTAATTGAGCGTGGAAAACATGTTCCAAATGTGCGTCACCATATCGACCTTATAGTGCCTCTAGGAGCTGCTCATAAGTAAATTCACTTCCCAGAGCCTCGAGAACAGTGAGAGCTTGGTCAGGAAGGGCCAATGTCAACGCAGCCATGACATGCAACTTCGTCCAACCGTTTGCTTTTAAAACGGCTTCGAATTTAATTTTATACGCAGCCCTCGAAGAACTTTGACACCTTGAATCCTTGCATCACAGGAGCCATTTCCCCATCTCCAGATTTCAGTGGATAATATTATTATAGTATATTATTATGCAGGGGAGGTACCTACCTACCATTTTTTAAATGTTATTATTTCATAACATTGTGGGGCCACTAATACGTATTAGGTACCTACTGTGCAAAATTTTATCACCATGATACTAAAGACTGCGAGCAAAAGCTCTGATTAAGGGCGTACAGACAAACCGAAAGACGGACGAACGGACATAGGGAAACTATAGGTAAGGGTTCCTTGTTACTTCGGAATCCTAATAACAACAGTTAAAAAAATCTGGCCCCCATAACATTTAACAGATTTTATTTGGCTTTATTATTAGGTTTTATTTTGGCCCCGAATGAAATGTTTGCCTGTTCCTGGTCAAGTGCTAGTATGATTTATCACAGCTTCTTACAAAACAGCACTGCGGATGTGTGAAGGACTGAACACATTGCTGGATTGATGAAGCTCACAAATCGCCAGCTTTGGTCAATCACCAGCCCCACTGGATTGCACCACAAACCACCCACCTCCAAGCTAAAAGTGCCTAGGGTTGGAAGCTCTCCGCCATCCACCGTAATCACCAGACCATGCACCCACAGAATTCTACTTTTTCGATAATTTTTCTTCTTAGCAAGAAAAAAATAGAGTTGCGCTGCGCTGGCAAAGATGTACGGATAGCATTAGAGAATACTTCTATTAATAGAAATAAAAAGAGGCACTTTTTGCACAAAACGGCGATTTCAATATGGCATATTAGTAACCTATACGTGCAATAATGCAACTTTAAACTAGAATAAACTTACTAACAAGCTGGGTTAGTAAGTTTATTCTAGAAATTCAGAAAAATCCTATAATATTTACCAAAATACCTACCTACATAACACTAGGTAATTCAAGTCACTTTTGCCTACTTGACCTTATTCAAATGTACCTAATTCTTATCTATTCTCGCGGGGCGCGGCATTTAAAACGCTGTTTAAGTAATAGCTAAGCCTTCAGAATAAGTAAATACTAAACCAGAAGCGTGTAGGTAGAGATTCTCTCTTCTCTCTCTTTGATCATTTTGATGTTTGTTCCAATCTAAGAAGAGAATGCAAGGCACAGCCACACTATCAAGACGAACGAGGTGCGAGTATTTCTGAAATCCTTCATCAATAAACTTTTGTGTGGAAAAAATTAGTCTTCACCGCTATTTACTGGCTATTTGCTAGTTTAGCGAAGGAATAATAGTTATAAAATATATTATGCTATGTATTTTTCTGGTTAGTTTTATAATTTAATTATGAATTAGGTAGTCTAAAATATTCAATAATAATAATCTTCTAAAGTTGACGTAAACTAACTAAAACGTTAAACTCTTTAAACTTTTTTCAAAATTCCTTATTTGAATGTTTTCTGTTAAATAAATAATCTATACGCGTTAAGATCTCTTAGATCAGGGAATCGCTTCAAGGTCTAACGCGTACTGTGGATTATTTTGCAGCTGGCAAATTCTTGTTAGCACGTACTAGCGGTTTTTTCAGCCGTGCTCCGCGTTCTTATCCGCCAACCACGGTTTATTCTGCCACGCCCTGCGCTTTTTCCTAAAAATTATGAATAGATATGAATTGCAAACCTACCAGCCAGGAAATTTCCTCAAGTGCGTGCGCCTACGAGTGTTTCATGTTGCATAGAAAAGCGCGAAGCGGATTAATCCGCAGTGCCGACTGCCGACTAGGCTTAAACTATTATAATTATAAAGCCTAAGTTATTATTTAACCTTCCTGGGCCGTGTCTGTCTAGTAATAGGTGGTAATACCTACTCGTAGCTAGACACCTACAAGTATTAGTACCTAGATATTTTTAATTCTATGATATTACGTTTTATGGCGTGACCCAAAACCATTAGGACTAACGCTTATGTAATGATACTTAGGTAGGAGAGTAACATTCTTTAACCTGTGGTAAAATAAAAGGAAGATACCTTACCTAAGTACCTGGAGGCACAGAGTACCTAACTACCTTAAAATGTTTGGCTTCATTCACTATCTAAATGGGGACATAACATACGTCATTATAGTAGATTCACAGTGGACTCAACAGTCCGAAAACCTTAAATATTACTGATTATGTTAGTTCCTAAGTATAATACCAATAGGTCACATTCTATAGCAGGAAAGGAGCTGGTAGGTACATCGTGCCTACATGCTATGTCCTGTAGCAGGGAAGGAGTTCGTGAATCGTGGCTACGTGCTACGTCGTGTAGCAGGGAACGAGCTACTTGTAGTGACTAGTGAATCATCCCTACGCGCTACGTCCTGTAGCAGTAAAAGGGCTGGTAAATCGCGCCTACGCGCTGCATTTACAATAAGTTGAACGTAAGCTCTAGTAATTAGAAGAGATTAGAAAGTAGAGAATTTATTTATTGCTTTTATAGTCATTAAAGTCTAGCGACTAAAAAATAAACAAGCAAATTAAGGCAGGTCAGGTGGAAAAAACACTCACTTTTAAAACTAAATATTTTATTAAACATAAACTATTTCTTTAGAACTCCTACGAGTCGAGACCAGATCCAACACTGTTTTATCTCCAAGCCATCAATAAGTATCAGCACGTTTCAAACAAGACAAAAAACACACAAATTACATTTCAAGACTCATTCAATTCAAACCACATGCGTAGTCTAATCTAAATAGACTACGCAAAAACTCATGTTTTTGTTTGGTCTCTTTTCGTTTCCGCAATCTATGATGATTAATGTTTAATAAAGTCCTATATGAAAATATGTACGTAATAAACGTTGAGTACACTATGTAATAACAAAATAAGTACCAATAGAAATAAGTATGTAGCGTGTAAGTTATCTACGTAGGTATACATCTAAAATAAATTCCATGAAATACTTACCTACTGAGATTAATAATTTTACTAAACTAGACTATTGTGCTCCCGAAAATTCGGCTCAGTCAGTGTGGCTCATGCAACTGTGTCGAAATTTGGAGAGTGCGCTAATTAAAAAAAAGGGAATAGGAAATAGCGACATATAAGTATTATTTACATCGCAAGTTACTTGAAATGGCTATCCCCAATCTCGTTTCAGCAGTTTTGAAACATCGTTTTTAATATCTACGTATTTAAGAACATTTTATTTTAATGTAGAGACAACAAGATCTACACTATGATAAAATCTTTCCTTTTTATTTAAAAAAAATACTTAATTAATGGCAACTACGATATTATATAGGGAGACATCAATTTGAATGTAGATAATGTGCCATTTTACAATTAATTAAACAATACATCCTATTAAGAAATTTAGACAAGTTTGTAACTGAAGTGGAGAGAAAAAAATCTTTAGAAAAGTAAGATCTAGGTCTTACATAGGAAGGTACTAAGCTAATGATATGGCTGTGATCGTTAAATTCGACATAGCGAAATTTCGGAAAATTTTCGATCTATTCGAACAGCGAAAATGTATGCAAGTTTATTTTGTATCAAGTATAATGGATAATGGAAAGTTACAAATTCGTATGCAAACGACCCAAACTTTCCTCAAGCGACAGGCATTTCTGCTAACTTGGAGACAATATCGCTGATATTCCCATTAATTTTTTATTAGCTTTAAGTTTCGTTTTTACAATAGTTATGAATATGAGACTAATAATTAAGATAAGGAGCGTTAAGACGCGTCCATTTAGCAGTAGGTAAATACTATTTAAAAATTGAACTTACGATTAGGTATCAGTAATACTACGAATGACTAACTGTATCTGGAAATGCTTTGATCACAACATCTGGCATACCTTACGCCTACAAACTCGAAGATACTAATGAATAATAACATTATTTTATCTAATTAAGTACATATTATACTGAAACTCAAAAGCCAGTATCTTATAAGTAAGTAGGTATATATAATAATAATTTGGCATATTTTTTATCAAAATCGATGGCCCTTGCAGATCTCAAGATACAATAAAATTTTCATAAACAGGTCATAAAATAATTTCAAAGATATAAAATAGGTCGGCGACTATAAATAGGTAACAGTGAAATAATTCTTAACAGAGATTATAATCTAGTTCTAATTACATATTTATTACATTTAATACTATTATTTTAAGTACGAGTATGACAGTATTTATATTGATTACATTTAATGCCTCATTTATCTACTTAGTTAATAAAGAAATAAATTTAAGTTTTAACTTTGACTGCTAGATTATTTAAACACGTTTACGTATAACTATGAGGATCATAAGATGTTGTTTATTGTAGTCCGAACTCGAATAGAATTGATTCGAAGAACCAAGCGATAGCTTCTACCGACTCTATTTATTTAAAACTGTTAGAACATGAAAAACTGACATGCTTCAGGGCTCTAGCCGACATCACATGGCTCTAGCAACGGCGCCGGCGCCGCTTCATGGCGGGAACTATTCACGAACGAACACAAACTCGTTGTAATGATTCCAGCGGTTCTCTTCAGAATCTACTCCTGGCTTCAGCTCGGCGGCACCGCCAGCAGTGCCGCTGCCTGCACTCGCCGCCAACTTAAAACCATTCTCTTGCAGCATATCGAAAGCCTGCTCGATGAAAGAGTGTTTCAGAAAGAAGCGCGATGTGTACCGGTCAGCGAGACCGTGGTCTGGGTCGCGGGACTCATTCAGCGTCTCTCCAAACACGTCGCGACACAGAGTCACCTTTCCGCAGACAAGAATGCGTGATAATTTGCGGAACTTGACATCGGCGAGTCCGTCGCGGCCGAAGGCGAAGGAGCCGCGGTATCCGACCGTGATGCAGCCCTTTTCGCGGTTCGGCGGGCGAGGGTCCGCAGACACCACGGCAGACTCAAGACCGGGCAGCCGATAGTGCTGAGCTTCGCGCGCCAACCGCTTGTGCTCCCTGAAGCATTCGGGCAGAGCCAGCGCGCCGTCTCGGAGGTAGTCCAGCACGTAGCGGAATAGAACTCCGTCGCGGTCGAAGAAGAGACGACCGCGAGCGTCGCGAGGATGTTCCGGGTCGCGCAGCGCGACCGCGACCAGAGAATTCGGGTCGCGCTCGAGCGAGTCGCGTGTTGTCGCGTAGTGCACGCCGCCCACGTTGAGCTCGAGGACTTCGGGCGGCGCGTCCGCCATGGCTGAGGGCTGGGGGCGCAGTGGCGGCGCGGCGGCTGCGCGACTCTCCGCTGACCCACTTACCGCCGCCCGCCCCCGCTCGCGAGCCCATCGATAACGCACGCCCGGGTTACTGACTTGAACGTAATTATTTCCTACCCTTCCGAGCGAAAACTCCCCCGCGAAAACCTTCAAGGTCGACTATTGTTAGCTAACAGATGGCACATTATTATTTGATTCTGAGGAATGTAATATTTGCGTTAGGATCTCTAGGCGGAGTGGATTTATGAAATTGCTATGCGAATGCGAGAGAAACTCGCCTCGGGTCTTATCTTTGTTGATGTTTATGCGCTCCGGGAGGGATAGCGACAAAAATGATTGTGGCTTTTGTACGCAACAACGAACTTTTTAATGAGCGCCCCGTCCTCTCGACCCTGCCTAACGAAGGGTTTTAAATTTAGGTTCTCATGTTTTTATCCAACGCAAACATGATCTCCATAGCAGCTTATACTTTATAGGATCTCACACGTCGATTTAAAAAGGTCACTTGCTCGAACCAAAATATTCATGTCTGAAACGTCAGAACACTCGTGTATCTATCTACCTACCCTTGTAATAAAATGAATGATAAACCACCTGTAGGTCCAACTTCGACTAAGTTTATGTTATAAGTATTCCAGAATTGGGAAGCACGTAGGGCACTTACGAGGGGTGGCTCGGTAGATAAGGACATCTTTATTTCAGTAGTCACTTTCACTTTGTATTTCTCAGAAAGTACTGCGTCGAATGAATTTGATTTACTTGGGACTTGGGCTGATGAGTTGCCGGGTCGACGTCAGATTAGGTTTTCCCACGTGAATAAAATGGAAATGAGTTTTACTCATTAGGCACGTATGTACTTAGTCGAGTAATGAGTTGGCATGTCGAGCCTCTTATTATTAGCCTGGGGAGAAGGGATTCTGTTTTTTAGCCATATAATATTTGCGAGATGGTTCAAGTGAAGGAATATGGGAATATCGATGTAAACATCTTTATTTGCTTTCTAATATATGTTATAAATAAAACAAAAAATGACTTTTAAATGTAATTTATTAAGCGTAACAAATAAATAATTCAGAATACTGACTCAGACCGCAGAGGGATGTTTGTCGGTAATACGTCCTTACAGCTTTTAATCCTCTTTTCTTTTACTTAATATACTATACTGTCATAGGGCTATTAAGTAACTTGTGCACACATCTATCAGGGGGAAAAGGTTCTGTAGGTAACCCTTAGGTACATTAATCTCCGTCGCGAATAATGCCAAAATCATCAAACGTGTATTCTGCGATTGTCTTCTGGTTTCTAAATTCAGCTTTGTCTATCTTGCTACTGGGGCTACCAGTGGTTTTAAGCCATTGCATCCTAGAAAAAAAATGTATTCAACAATGTAAAGTCACGCACTAAATTATCTAAAAAACCTTTTAGGTGAATGATTTATTGATACGTACGTATTTAAAAATATGTAAGTATTATATCAGTGTAAATGGTGTATATACCGTTCTAGTTCTATAAAATTAATAAATAATTGAAAAATAAATCAGTGGCCACCATAGTACCTACAAGCTATGCTTAGTTTGGGGCTGGTGTTGTGTTGGGGATTGGGGATGGTGTTGTGTGCATTGCACACCAATATTTATTATTATTTGCAGTCAACTTGTACCAAAACAAAAAAATTGCGTGTGGAGTCCCACCGCGCGGAAGAAGTGAAACTTCGTAATGTGGAAATGAACTTCGCTGCATAGCAAAAATACCACGCGCATTGTGCTTGGGATCTCCTACTTTCTACCTTTGTGTATCTTTCTTTCTCTCTCCTTCTTAGCGTTAAACGCGTTAAACGTTTAACGCAACCTTGTTGGAAGTCGCATAAGAAGTTTCACTTATATAAATATTGCTGATGATTGATAGAATACTTATACTCGCATATGCATATATATATATATATCCATATATATATATGGTATTTATTTACAACTATATATATATATATATATATATATATATATATATATATATATATATATATATATATAGTTGTAAATAAATACCTAATATACTTCAAACGTCAGTTTCGCTCAAGCTAATATTTTATACTGTGGCCTGCGCTAATAATCAATTACGAAGTTTCACCTTCTTGACCGAATCGTAATGGTGACGGAATGTTGGCTAAGGGAGTAAGAGGTAGATGACGCAGACCACTAGCCCGATGATTTGGATAATGCTAGTGCATAAATAAGGTTTCTCGTGGCTACTCATTTCTTAACCCAGGGGACGCGATGGTCTTAACATGGAGCCAATATAATTCTTAATGAAAAACAACTAAGCACGACTACAAAAGCTTGGCGCCTCGGCGACGTTCGTGTTTCCGAATTAGTACGACTATGGAACCAATGTCAAGCTGTCTTACGGCTCGTGACAGCTCGTTAGTCACCAGCACAATTCAAAGGCGGTAGCATGTGCGGTTTTAGAATTTCGATGAACATTAGTTACATATTGAAAGCAGCAGGTATTTTTTTGGACTTTGTCATCCCATTTTTTTAATCAATTTGAAGTGTTTGTTTTCAGAATGGATTCCAAATTAATAAGAGGGGTTATTATTAATTCAGAATCCCACAAATCTTTCTTTTAAAATAGGATTTAATGAAATATTTCAATGAAGTTCAAAACCGCGTTGTCAAAGCCATCTGCATATCTAGACGATTTCTGCAAAGTTTACTGAAAGAAAAATATTTCAGCGTTTAAGTAACAAAAGAATGAGAGTCCAAAATATATTTTTAGACTGACTGACACTTGACAGTAGAGATTAATAGTCATAAGAAGCATGATTATATAATTTTCATTTAAGGTGCAAAAAGGTTTCTACTCTACGATAAAGTATTATATAATAAACTAAGTAGGTAGTTGACACGATTTTCAAAGTTTTGCAGTTTTTAATATATTTTCTGAACTAATATAATAATTTCACAAGAACACAAAAAAAATATAGATAAATTTTTGTAACAGCTCTATCGCTATCGGGCGTTCGTATTTCCGATGATAGACGAAATTTGCTGAGGCGCCAACAGTCAATTATTACGATTACGAACTAGCCTGAACAAATATAACAATAGACCGAGAAAACTTTTGGCGGTCATTGAGCTACGCCACTGCAAGCAGAAATGCACGAAAGGAGACTTCAAGGCGCATTTCAATCCATTCACCACATTGGTTTGAAAAACCCAGTTACACGATAAAAAGAACTGCAAATGGTGCCAACTGCCAATGGACTAGCTAGAATGACGAGAGTTTTATTTTATTTTATTTTGGTAATAATAATTACATAACAATGAATGCTTTGTGACCAGTGCCAAGTAATGTTGAGAAAACACACTTTCGTCCACCCCGCTCCCTTTGTGATATCAAGACCCATGCACTGCTCCCTCTACAGGTTACAACTTGACTGGAGCTACGCGAGATTACACAATTCCATCGCTGGATATTTGGTACTCTAGGCGACGCCTAAGCTGGATATCTAGTCTCCGGCCCACTATACATTACATAACTAAACTAGACTTTATATTATATTATAGTCAACTACCTAATTAGATAATACTTAATTAAAATATGTTTAAAATGTTCGTGGCATTACCTATGTCAGTTGTTCTTAACCCGGCGAGGATGTGGCAGGGTCAATTTGACCCTGCTCATTTTGTTTCATGTACAGTTTTTTTTCTTGCAATCGCAAGCGGTCGAGCTTTTCAGTAGCTATAGTCATTGAAGTACCCTCCACTCTACGCACCTCCACTTAGTCGGGCGCCGCATGCGCAAGGAGGTAGACGTCGTCGAACGCAAATAGGGTAATTATGATCCTTCCACAAGCGCGACGTAGTACTTTTATGCCGTTTTTTTATTTATTATTTTATTGAATATTTTGTGATTTTAGGTGTTTTAAGCCAACATGAACAACGAAGAGTGGAAGGCTAAGCGTAAACGTTGTTAGTATTGTCATAGTATTGTCTGGACATAAACAAATTTGCAAATTACAGAAAGAAGAGCAGCTTGTCAAGTAGTTGCAAATTACTATTTCATGAAAAAAAATAGCACGTGTGAATTGAAGGCTTTTATAGGCTTAAAGTACACTGCTACACTGATTTTACCGATCAGGGAGGCAGAACACAGCTGATCTTTGGGCTTCAGACGGAATAGGCGTTGAAATTTTTTGGTTGACAATGGCACGCCAGCGTTTTCATTTTATTCAAAGCTATCTTCGTGTCAACGAAAGGTGGAGTAGACGTTGCAGATGAGTTGTTTGCGGCTTATAATGTTAGCCGCAATTCGAAAAAATGGCCTCTGTCAGTGTTCTATGCTATACTGAATATGAATGGCATAAACACTGATACAGTTCACCGAGCAAAAACAACGTAATTTTATCAAAACACTGGGCTGTATGCTCATCAGCGAACACTTTGAGTGTCCGAAAAAACATACCTCAATTGCCGAGTACTTAGCGTATAAGACAGCTCATGTTTGCGAAGGATGTCATAGGTACATTTGACAAGAACAACTTGTTCCGTTCTGTCAACAATGTACTGCGGCGAGAGCTGATTAGTAGCTTATTAGACTGATCAATAACTGATTTTGTGATAACACATGGTAGATCATACAAATACCTTCCAAAAATGACTAAGGTCAACGTGGGGAATTCCGTCTAGGCCCTAAGTCCGTCTAGCGGCAATAACTTCTATTTTTGAATAGCTAGAGCCCTATAACTCGGTCGTTGAAACAGTATTATGGAGCTAGTTTGAACTGGGTATCATAGATGTCGTTAATATCTTTATGTTGGAATTATTTGACATGCATTTTTTTGCGCTCGTTTTACATGAAGCTGGAGTGTGACGTCTCGTCGAAAAATAAAAAAAAGGTCGAAAAATTCAAGGAGTTTTTTGAGTGTCTGTTATAACGTAAGTCATTTACAGTTCCGTGAATTGATTACTGGTGTATAATTCATTATTAACGCATTAATTTCGTAATTATTACCGACAGAAAAGAACTAACTTTAAAATGTTATAGTTGGGAAGTCCGTTTACCATGGATAAGGCAAGTCCGTCACATGCCGGTCTTGCCTCAATATCAGATATTGTCAACCTTTTCAGTAGCTCATATTTTTTGAATTATTATAAACAGTGCTTATAATACAAAGTGTAACAGTGTTTAAAAAAATATGGACTGGAATGTTTGCAGTAGGACTAGCATTACGTATAACTGTCCTTAAAACGTAGGTATATTTTGAAAGCACGAAACTTATAGAATTTATTAATTAATATATTTATTTATTTATTTATAGAATTCATAAAATTAGGAATGAATTTATAGAAATAACGCAAACTAATTAGACTGATCTCTTTTCTTATTAATTTTGTAAAGTTTAATATAATTGTAATGTTTGACTACTTAAAAATAAACAATTGTTCAATTTTCAGTTTTACAATGCCTGCTCCAATACGGGTTCGAATCTTTGAGCATACGAAACTTAGTACCATACTTTACGTTTACGATACTTGCGCGTTATAATGTTTAGCTCAAAATGACGGTGCACGGTGCCATTAAACATAAATTTATGTTGCGCCGCAATTTTAGTTAAAATGTAAGTTGACAGGTTATGCCAGGATTTTAATGAAGTTCTAACACCTTCAATGATTATGAGGAAATTTATGGTTAATTTTGTAGTTATCATTTTCAATTTCTTACTTATAAGAAAAGGTTCTTGTTTATAAATTTGAGTTTTATTTATAAAAAATACTTAAGTAAGTATTTCGTAAAAATGTTTACAATCACTGAAAGTACGTCGTCACCAAAGATATGCCGGTCTTGCCCTTAATTTAAATAATTTTATTTTTCTTGAAAAGTATACCTTAAGAGTGAACAAGTTGATTATCTTTTCATACAAACGTCGAAGGGTGATCACACCACCGTCTGTTGATGAACAACCAAAACTAAAAGTGATAAAAAATTGTCTTGTCATTATATATGCTTGTATCAATACAGAATTGTAAAAATAATATGGGTTTGAGACTCAAAAAATACCGTTTTTCATCACTGATTTTAGCGCAACTTTAGGTGTGAATAAATAACAACGGGGTACGCAAACTAAAAAAATATTCCGATACAAGCATAGATTATTTATTCAAGAGATCAAATAACTTGTTTTTTAATAAATACATTCAGTAGTTTTTTCATGAGAACCCTTGAGCCAAAGGTCTGGGCCAAAGCCAAAGATAATTACAATTTATCTTCTTTTTAGACCATTATAGATAGATAAATATATTACCAATATTTTCAGACTACTCAAGTTACTTGAGAAAACGTATCTCGATTTATAAAATTAAATTGAAATTAAATTTTAGAAAACTATGCCGGACTTGCCCACATTGACCTTAATTACTTATCATAATATTTGTAAGTGTTGTTTTTTTTTTATATGTACACTGTACATTATTGCAATTATACAGAAAGTCTAATATTAATCAACTTCAGCAGGACTCTCCTGCTGAAGTTGATTAATATTAGACTTTCTGTATAATTGCAATAATAACACATAATAATGTTTTTTTTCATGAAATTCCTTAAATAAATAACAAATTCGTAAGTAAACTTCCTATTCTTTGTTAATAAATGGCAATTAATACTCAAACAATAATAATTAAATACAGGGTCATCAGGACCCTCCACATCCTCGATGTATCCTTTTAATACCACATCCTCGCAGGGTTAACAGATTAATGCGGTTAATTAGACTTCAGCAAGGTCAGTCTTTGGATAGGCTGCTGTACCATTTTTGTAGAGCTATTGTGTTTTGAAAGCCATGTTAAACTGTTGGTCTTGGCTTTTCAAAAGTTGTTAGGCCAAGATGGAGGATGGCCTATGAGTACCTTAATAAGGTTGTTCTAAGGTTCTTAAGCCATGATGGCTCTGAGTTAGTCACTGATGAAGAAGATGAATATAACCTTACATGGATTCAATTTTATCTGCAGGCCCCTGCATGTGTCCAAGAACAGTTCCATTTGATGTGTTCCTACACCACCCTCGTAGGCCAAGCTTCTGTGCTTGTTCTTTGGTGTACTGTGAATAACATTAACACTAATTCATACAGTTAAACTTTCAAAAAGGCATTGTTATCAATACATACAAGATCTTAGACATATTTTTTCTTCTTTACAAGTATTTTTAAATTCATTTATTTAAAATAGATATAAACACCCTCCAGCTTAGCAGCTTAGCTTGGATATGTTTTATATACAATTCTAGTCATCCATTACAGGGTGATTGACCCACAAACCCACTTATACTAAACATCCATACCTCCACACAAACTTTTTCATTTATTCATTTAGACGGATCTCATATTTTGAGCTTTAGAGATGTTTAAGTTTTATAGGATAAGTTTCTTACCATGCGAAAGTAAACACCTTGCACAGTGCCAAATACTTCAAAATCAGAAGCTAACAGAGACATAGTTTGTTCATTAGAATATCTCGTTTGATTGCAACCCATTTATAAAAAGTACAAAAATAAGTTCTGAGTGAACACATGAAAAGAAAATAATATTAGTTGGCATTTCAATAAATAATTTGTAGTTTGGAGTATTGCCACGGGTTTTGAATGACAATCACTGACCTCTGATGTAATGACATTATTGTCACATTTGACACATCAGATTAAACAAGGGAAAACCTGTAATTAGATTTGTTATATACCTATGTTGATGAAGCTGTATCTCATCAACATAGGTATATCTCTGGTCTCAAAAGATCTGGTCTTTTTCATTATATAAGTTGACTTAACTCCAACATGCGGTTATCAATAGGAATTAAATAAAGCAGCCTGCAGGTATTATCCGATAGTCTGTCAGCTGCTCAGATCTAACATAAAAAATCGTATGTGAACATCATACTGAACAAACAGTTTCCTTTCTCATACAAATACTTACTGACGGTTGCTACTAACAGATGTTTATTTAAATAAGCCTATAGCATAAGAAAACTGTAAAATTGTAGGTACCTTTCGGAAAAATACTCCTTGCACTCTACCAAAAACCTCAAAATCCATGGATTTTATTGCCGTTGCCGTGGAAGATGTGTTAGATATCAAAACACTCATAGCTAATAAAACGAATACGTGGTACATTAAAAACATCTAATAATAACGTTTGTTTGTATTGTTTATCCAAATGTAATAATCTTAGTGTTTTTAGTTTCCGGTCTGATTTGATTTGATTGTTGCTTTGTATTTTATTTTGTTGTCTGTCTGGTGTCTGGCTAGGTGGTTGGTTTTTCTGTTATTTGTTTACTTTACTTCTTCTCTTCCTTAGTTGAATGTCAATGTCAACTTCAATATCAGTCAACATCAAAATCTGACATTTATAAGTCTTCCGAAGAAGAAGAAGAAAAATATTGGCTTGCTTGACTTGGCCGGTCGGTGCGGCGGTGGGTTGTTTTCATTTTAATTTTTTTAAATTTGTTTGTGTGTCGACCTCCGAACCGTAGTTAATTTTCAAAGTGTACACTTACTTGTTTTACAGAAACCTATGACGATTTGTAATCAGCAAACAGCATAAACCATGGCATTCTTTACTTGTAGCAGGTAAAAGAAGAAATTATGTAATAGTATGTCTAGAGAGTTGGCCGATAGCCATTCTCGTGAAGTGATGTGGCTTCATTTTACGTTGTTGTTTCAGATTAGGAACTAAATCGGTGCTAGCGAACTTAAGCAAGTTTCCAGCGACTTTCAGCACTGCTAAATACGCACACGCGGCTGTGCCAAAAGTTACTTTTAAAAAGTATGAGGCACCTCAAGAAGTGCATCCAGATATTAGGAATGAGCGTCTCCATCGCCCACTGTCGCCCCATCTAACTATTTATGAATTCCAGCTGACATCTATGTTATCTATTACCCACAGAGCCACAGGTACAATCTGTTTCACACAAGCCTTTGTTGTCTGGAAGTGAGAAACAATAACAAAATAACTAGAATATGATTGACCTATGCTTCTAATGTTTACATTTATTGCAGGGTTAATACTGACAGGATATGCCAGTGTTCTAGGTCTTGGAGCATTATGCCTTCCAAATGATATTTCGCATTACATTGCCGTCATTGAGAGCCTTCATCTTTCTCCTGCAACATTGTTTTTAGCGAAAGCATTGCTGGCCTCTCCCTTGGGTTATCACTTTGCCAATGGAATCCGACATCTGTACTGGGACACAGCCAAAGGCTTGTCGATCAAGGAAGTGTATGCAACAGGCTATGCAATGCTTGCTGCATCTACAGTTATTACTTTAATATTAGCTGCCTTATAATTGATCTGTAGCAAAAAATCTCTGTAAGAAAATAATTTATTTACAAAAAGAGTATTAAAAGTATTATTAAAGTGTACCTAAGGTGTAATAAAGTTTTTGGAATCAGTGTTTAATGCTTTTCAATATTCAGATCTGAAATATACATCAAAAACATTACTTATTTGCAAGATCATAAATTGTTACAAGATAGGCTAAATCGATGGAAAATAATAATTATAATAATAAATATTGCTGGACAATGCACACAACACCATCTAGTCCCAAACTAAGCATAGCTTGTATTGTGACTAGATGACTGATAGAATCTCTACTTCCCTATTAATATTATAAATGCGAAAGTAACTCTATCTGTCTGTCACGTTTTCACGTCAAAACCGCTGAACCGATTTTGATGAATTTAGGTATAGAGATGGGACCTTGGAGAAGGACATAGGCTAATTTTAATGTAGGTACCACGCGTGCGAAGTGGCGGGCAGCAGCTAATACTTATATATTTTTAAATACATAGTTATGATACTATAAAACACCCAGACACAGAACAACATCTATGTTCTTCATACAATTATCCTGGGACGGAATCGAACCCTCAACCTACAGTGCGGAACGAAACGTTTTCTGCTTACCTAAAGTTCAGTCAAATTAATTTTGGCTGTCACTGTCTTGTTATTCAGTCAGTAAAACTGTCAGCGCGTAATTTTTCATTTATATCAATCAAGTCGATCGATTCGATTGAATGAAATGAATGCACAAACTATAGGATGCTATGAATGATTGCTACCTACTGCGATACGAATAGTGCACACATTTTAAATCGTTATTGAAATATCTTTCCTTTCCTTCCATTTCAACTGTTACATAGGTACCTAGTGGTTACATAAGTTCTAATTATCGTAGTCGTATTACAAACACATACGGATCGTTTGTCAGCCTAAACCATGGCTTTGTTTACCACTTGCGGCAGGTATGCCAACAAAATTACGTAACAACCACCTTGTTTTGATTATGGTGCTTTAATGTTATTATTATTTCAGAAGCAGTAAGTCAGTGCTCGCAACTATAGGCAGGTTTCCTGCTTTAGTTAGCAACGCTCAGTATGGGCAGGCTTCAGTACCGAGTATCACGTTTAAAAAGTATGAAGAACCGAAAAAAGATCTTTATGAAGTGAGGAATACTCTGCTAAACCGTCCATTGTCGCCGCATATGACAATTTATTCGTTTCCCCTGCCTGCTATGTTGTCTATCACCCATAGAGCTTCAGGTAAGATGCTATATATACTGCTTCCTTTTACTTTTACATACATTTTATTGATATTGTGGCTAACTGCTCAGCTTTTAAAAACTTATTTTATGATACTTTCTAGAGATGAGTTTAAAATCTATAGGTTGACCTGACATACCTACTTATCTATAATACCAACATACCAACTTACAAATCATTAAGTAAAAGTAGGTACTTACCTAACATTTTCGAAAGTGTTTACCTTCAGTTTGAGTGCCAGAATTTGATATTAAGTACCAAAGCTAAGTAACATTAAAAAATTCACCTACTCTATTTTCATTTATTATTCTCAAACTATTTCAAGCATTATGTAGTTCTGAATAAATTTGTCAGACCATGCTGTGTTAACTCTGTGTTGGGTAGACGCATGGGGCTATCTAATTTCCACTTTATAGGTATTAAAACAGATATATGTTTCAGGTATAATCCTATCTACATATGCCAGCGCTCTTGGGATTGGAGCACTGTGCTTGCCAAATGATATCTCTCACTACATGACCATTGTAGAAGGCCTGAATCTGTCTGCAGCAAGTATCTTTGTAGCTAAAGCGCTGATTGCCTCCCCTCTTGGTTACCACTTTGCTAATGGAATTCGGCATCTGTACTGGGATACTGCTAAAGGGCTTACTATGAAGGAAGTGTATGCAACAGGTTATGCGATGCTCGTTGCATCACTTGTCATAACTCTTATCTTAGCATCTCTGTAGGCTGGTTACTGTAGTTATAATAGTGGTTCTATTCAATTCCATTTGACATTCCATAGACATTATTTAATTAAGTAGGAAGTTATTTATTGTTTATTCAATAGCATTAAAAATATTGACATTCAGCACTACCTTTTTTCAGTCTTCACAATGAACCTTGTAGTTATCAAACCTATAAAATCTTGGTAAATTTTACTCCAAGCATTAATACATTATTTATATACTTCTATGAACCTAAATTGTACATTATACTTGCACCTACAAAATAATGGTTAACATATATAACTTCTTAAATTTTTACATTTGAACAAATTCAAGAGATTTTAAGCAACACCACAATTGGAAATCACATCGTGGATAGTCTTGAATTTTTCGAAATCCAGTTTTTCAGTAGTGGCTAAACCTTTTGCAGCGTTCTGTAAACAAAGATGGAAATAAATAAAGTAGTTGGTAGGTATTTTTACTATATGTAAAATGTGGTACAGCTGCCTCTTCTGTACTGTACCTACTCTATTTACCATTAGTTACATATTACACCTTATGTGATCTAGGTTAGGAAGGACATTGCTAGACTGCTAGTTATATTCTAAAATAACTTCAACTTACATTGAAAATAACATTATTATTTTTCAAGAATTCTCCATAAATATTGAACAAGTCAGTTCTCTTGTCCAGCAGTTCAGCGAGGCTCAGTGGTGTGTGGGCAATGGACACATCTGAGAGGAAGGCTTTGGAGGAAAGCCAGGACCTTGAAGGTTCCATCGCGATGTTGCAAGTTACGTTATTAGCGAAGGAGTCTCGTCCACCAGCGTCACGGTTTAGGCAGAGGAGCTCGTATTGGGTAGCGTCGAGGGAAGATAGATCAGCACCTAGAAAGTCATTAAATGTGGGTTGGTAACTATGGATAACTACACAAATATCTGTTCACTTTGTCCGCCATAATCAAGAATGTTGGTTACTTACTGGATATAAACGCAATGTCTCCCCGTTCTTCTTTCAGGCATTTTACTGGGTTGCTGTCCTCATAGCATTGTTTTTTCAACTTTGAAACGTCGTCGCCTGGAACAGAACCAAGATATGAACGGCTTTTACTGTCGTAGGTAGATGATGCTAGGTACTAACATACTGTTTACTTAATCATTTTTGAAAATTGTTAAATATCTTACCCCGGGGATTGTTTTCTAGCTTGTCGACTCCAGGTATGCAGGAACCGTCGAAAAAGTCGCCAAGATTTTTCACGCACTGTAAGATAGAAATAATGTTGTCTCTTGCTAATAGTTAGCGAAAACTATACCTACCAGACCAGGCTGATGGTGGAGATTGGAATACGAACCTGATCGTTATTGATGAGCTTCTTGTTTATGAGATGATAGAGTGGAGCGTCGAAGCCGCTGAAGGAGCCGTAAGCATTGTGACAGGATCTAAAAATAAAGTTCGTAGTGAAACAGTGTCAAACAAGTGATTGTTCGTAAGCTTCTCAAATAACTCAGTAAAAACGACGACAGCCTCACGTGTTTAGCGAAGAACGGGGTCTGAATGGATTAAATATATGTCAGTAGCGCTCAGGGCCTCAATTCTGATAATTTACAACGGTAACGTTTCGGCTCAAATCACAGTTCGATAATTACCTAAAAACCTATTCTGTTATCTCTATGACCAAACAAAATAAAACTTTCGATCGATCGTGGACGATTACGTAAACGTAGCGTAAGCTGAGCCTTTACTCATGCAGAATACGAAAACACGTCAAAAGCTGTCATTCGGCTGTGTTTCGATTCCAATCGAGTTTACGGAATAGCAGAATTACCCCCAGGTCACCCATGCCAAATTGATGACTGAGTACCTACCAATTCGGTGCGCCGTAGCTTCTTATTTTTGCTGATGTGTCCCGACTGTACCTTACAGTTTTGCAATGACTGAGACCTTCAAAACATTGTCATCGGTATGGAAACTAATATTTTTTTAAGATAAAGATGAAAAACAGTTCTAAGTAAGCGTCATCAAGGGATGTTCCTTGTGGTTTCTTAGTTCTACCTTTTGCCTCTCAAATCCTCCATCTTGTTGTAAGAGGATCCTTTCTTCACCACCGCGACGGCATAGTGGGGTGTCTTAGAGTCTCCATACACCTCGTGGAACACCGGATGTAAGTTATACTTTTTCGAAGCAGCAGCCACCCTCGTATCATCTACAGCTGCTAGATCCGAGCCATTGTCTTGGACCTACGTATGATGTATAAAGCTTTTTATCATCTTGAAAAAAGAAGGGAAGGGTATCTTCGTAAGGAATCAACAAAATCTGGATTTGAAAGATCTTTAACCTCTCCAGGATAGAATATAAGTTAGTCCATTAAGTCCATTAAGATTTCACGATTGGGCTCTGCTGCACTGCCAGGATTGGATATTTCAGGTTCCCGAATTTGGATAGGTTAACAGGAAACCGGGACAGGGCAGGGCCTTTTTATGTTGTGTTGAAAATGTTCTGATACCTTATTATTTTTGTAATTTGAAGAACACTTGTTGTTCGAGACATGGGTGCTGTTACTTACGTTCTTCAAACAATCGTTTTCGTTAGCTTCTTGCACACAGTCGAGTCTGGGTCGAATGTCTCTGCTGAACGCGAATAATGACATAGCTCTGCACTTGGCTAATGCTACGTTAGAAGTCACGCACAATCTAAACAAAAATACTAAAAATTAGACGACCTCTGTGGCGCAGTGGGCTTAGGTCCGGCTGAGACGCAAAAGGTTGCAGGTTCGATTCCTGCCGCGGGACGAATGTTTGTATGATCTGCAAATATTTGTCTGGTCTGGGTGTTTCTATGTTATAACATGTATGTATTTACAAAAAAAAAGTATATAAGTAGTATATCAGTCATGTGGTACCCATAACACAAGCTCTGCTTACTTTGGGACCAGATGATGCTGTGTGAAATGTGCGGTATAAAAAAAAAACATCTATACTTATTATTAATAATTACGTTTTCAAAACTAAAAATAAAACCGATTTTATTGAATGAAATTTTAGCCAATAAAAATACAGCCGAATTAAGAACCTCCTCCATTTTTTTAAGTCGGTTAAAAAAGCTTTTAAATTATGCTTTCTAGTACATTATAGTTTTTCGAAATTCGTAAACACCACTGGAATGTCACAGGAAAGCAAAATACGCAATTTAGTTTACTTGGATGACATATTTTTTCCGTTATCTTGATTTAAAAACCACAATATTACTGAAACCGATTTTGATGATTTTTTTTTATGAAATCGGGAAGTACATAAAATTTTTTTTTTCAAATCGGTTCATAAATGACAGGAGTTATTAGGTAACAATAACAACTGAATTGATAACTTCGGTTCGGAAATTCGGTTGTAGGGGTTAGTGATCTTTGGAATTACATACTGAATTGATTCTAAAACATATTTTACTGAGAGATGACTAGATTATTCTTGAGTGCTGTATGCTGTTGGACAGGCTGCTAGTCTTTAATTAATCATTTTATGGCAACTTTTCGGAACAAAGCGCTGGTTCTTTAATCCTCCGTATGATCAGTAAATATTTAGGTACCTACTGGTCTTTTGGTGTTGTGACTATGTACTGAATTAGTTTTCAAAGCGCTTATGGCTGAACTAACTAAGACGTTCCTAACAGATAAACGAGGATAAGTAACTTTGTACGATGAGAAACTACCTGGATATACTGTACATGATTATCCTAATTAGTACTTTCAACCCGCCCCGGTTTTGAGTTATTAGCCCCGATTCAAACACCTAAACATTCCTCATGAATAACTCCGTCCATTGGTCAAAACCGTATGAAAAATCGTTGGGTAGTTTTTGAGTTTATCGCGTTCAGACTTCAGAACAGACAGACGCGGCAGTGGCAACAAACAACCCCGAGTTTGTTTTAAAATATGTACCTACTGACCTTTTAATTTTCTGCAGCAACGATCTAATAACATCTCTATTTGTATCATATTATTTTATGGCCTAAAATAATGTTATCATTTTCCAGGGTATTGTATTACTTACCTGTGTGAAACGGAAACCGGAAATTCGGGACTTGCTAATCTCTCGTCCTAAATATTCAATGAATTCAAACCTATTGCGTTGTGGTTGGGTGATCGTTTATCCATATTAAAGGTACAAGGTACAATGAACACATTGTCAGCCAAGTAATGTGTTTGTCTGTTTTCTTGTAGTACTTTGTACCTGTTTATTTATTTATCAGACACGAGGTTGTCCTACCGTGCGTATTAGACTTGTAGTCGAAGATCTAGGGTATTGTACCTAAAAAACATAAATAAATACTAGCGGCTCTGTGAGCTGTAGACCTCGCGAACATTATTCGAAATGAATGATATATAACTTATTTTACGTTTTCAACCCCCATATCTCCGCCATTTTGAAAAATTTCCAAAATCTAAATCGACAAAAAAATTCTACATAGTTATAGAACCTGCTTACAAAATTTCACGAGAATCGGTTGAGAAATGCGACCTGTAGAGGAGAATATCCGGACAGACATACGAAAGCATTTTCGCTTAAGCTGAAACGGAGACTCGTTTCGCTCGGTCAATAATGCCCGACATTTCACACAGCATCATCTGGCCCTAAAGTAAGTAGAGCTTGTGTTATGGGTACCACATGACTGATATACTACTTAAATACTTTTGTAAATACATAAATATTATGCATAGAAACACCCAGATCCGGGGCAAATTCTTGCAAATAATACAAACATAGATCCCGCGATGGGAATCAAACCTTCAGCGTCGCAGCCGGACCTTGGCCCACTGCGCCTCAGAGTTTCGTTGTCGTCGTTTATTTATGAAGTCGATTTATTCCAAAAGCTATCTAGATATTTATTGAATTTACCTGACGATCAGTTCGGGTGGGCCATGACCCCTTTCGATGACCTCGGTGTAGTTGGCCTTGTTCAAGTAATCTATGGGTGTTATAGGGATGTTGTCCGCTACGTGGTGGATCTTATCAGACAGACCCAAGACTTTTGTGAACCAATCTGGTTTTGTGCTTGCTCCTGCAATTGAGGTCGCAACAGGCTTTGGTTAATATAGATATATTCGCGTTGTGTAGCCTTGACTCGTCTTTTGTTACTCTTTACTGACATTATCAGACACAACACAAACCACCAATGTATTTCGTTAATGACCGTTAGGTACAGCTCCGTTGGTATTGGTAGTAACTCTGCCTTCTGTGCTGTATAGTTTGTGGGTTAGATTTCCATCCAGGTCCAGCCTTTGTGGGATGAATATAAGTGTACATACTGTGTCTGGGTGTTATATAGTTGCACTAGCTGACCCGGCCACGCGTTGCTGTAACTCAGTAGTTCTAATACGTTGAACCAATATACGCTAACCTCTAAAATTTTCAGTGTTTCTCTACTATGTTACGCATGTATTTATACATATAAACCTTCCTCTTGAATCACTCTGTCTATTAAAAAAACCGCATTAAAATGCGTTGCGTAGTTTTAAAGATCTAAGCATACCTACATAGGGACAGACAGACAGCGGAAAGATACTTTGTTTTATACTATGTAGTGGTAGGTATGTATTTAAATAGGAGTATTCGTATTCTGTCTGCTCCCCATAGTGAATACAAGCTATGCTTAGTTTGGGGCTAGGGTGTGTTGTGTGAAAGGTCCACATTTATTTATTACCTACTAGCTGCTGTCCGCGGCTTCGTTAGTATAGTGTATGTTATCAATATTGGAAGACAATGCATACAACACCATCTAGCCCCAAACTAAGCTTAGTTAGTATTATGGTAACCAGATCACTGATAGATTACTTATATATAATTAAATACATACTTATGATATTATATAACACCCAGACACAGAACAAACACCTATGTTCATCATACAAATGTACTTTCGGAGGGAATTGAAATGTATTTTCGAAGATAGTGCTACTACCAACTGAGCTAACAGGCCAGTATACAATCTATCTCCTTACCAAACTTTAAGATCCGTTATGCCGTTTAGGCGTGAAAAGGTAACAAACAGACAGAGATGGCGACACTTGTATTTATAATATACTAGCGACTATATTATAAATTCAAGTGTCGCCATCTAGTATACTAATGGTATACTAGATCATCTAGTACATCTAATATACTACCATGTAGTAATGGGCAATGTCTGAGAAGCATAAGAAATCACAAAATACGAGACACCATAAAGTAACTTATGTAATTAGAATTTTACTTATTGTTATTCGATAAATACTGAAGGACCTTTTAAAACTTACCAGCCTCAGCCAGCTGCTTTATCTTCTCCCTCAATGGCGTCAGCTTAGCGAGTATGTCGTTATGTCCCATTAGCCCCTGCCAAGGCCTAGCAGCCCAGGAGCAAGCTTTCTCTCTTACTGGGACCTTGGACCCGTCCACGCATAGATATCTGAAGTCGTCAGGGTTCTCAGATGATTGGCCAGCTGGCGATGTTCCTACTGGCAACTGCGGATGATAGGTTTGTATTTAGACTCTTTCTATAGGAATATTTCCACTTCAATCCAGCATACCGTTCGTGTCTTGTACCATGTGATAATAATAATAATATTTATAGATCATCCAACAGAGAATAACAGTGAAGTAAGTCAACTATTTGTAACTGTTTGTATGATCTGCAAGTATTTGTCTCGGGTCTGGGTGTTTCAATGTATAATATGTATGTATTTACAAAAAAAAAGTATATAAGTAGAATATCAGTCATGTGGTACCCATAACACAAGCTCTGCTTACTTTGGAGCCAGATGATGTTGTGTGAAATGTCCGGCATTATTATTATTATTATTAAACTATGTACCTACCTACTTAAAGCTAATTATACCTAGTCACACAAGTCCATAAGCTGCTGTCATAAGTAAGATGTGTTACAGCTGATATACCTACTTCCTTTGCAGTTCAATCACCACTAAACTGGTTGATACATTGTTGTCCTTTAAGTATTTAGAAAGTAAAAGTAATATGGCAAGTTTTAACTAAAATAAAGATGGCTTATGCTTACCCCGAAGAATTTCTTTACATATATGACTTTGGTGAATGCGACTTGTCCGCCGTTATGCGCGAGGCATCTCAAGGCTCCCTCGTACCCGCTGTAATTGTCAGGATAGTCGCATTTCTCGGGGTGTTCGCATAGTGCGCATAACTGGCTGTATTGTGACCCTATAATCCAACTAGCATTAGGTACTGCCAAATTTACATGTCTAACCCTTAATTTATATTAGCTGGTCTAGTAGTTAGCCCGTAATTTCAAATCCACACTATTTGAAATTGAGGGCTAACTAAGTACTTAGAAATAATAAATATACACTTGGAAATAATTTTAAGGAAATCAATATTATGAGAGTGGCTTATCAGTGCCTCATATAGGTACTTACATATATATAAAAATCTAATGGATGTTCACAAAAATACTAAAAAATTGCGACAATCATAATATTAACATTGGGTATATTGATCTAAATATTATTTATATCATGTTAAATTGGAACATTCTACTCAAATCTCCGGAGATGGGCGTTAATAGCTGTATCACAGTCACTCTTGTAAACTACTGTAGTTATTATCGAACATTATTACTATTATACTACCCATGTTATTGTTCCCAAATAAATAATTTGAATTTGAATTTGAATAACACTAGAAATAAAGATAAACTAGCTGTCCCACTATTAGGATTGTTGAAGGTAGTAAATATTTTATAAGGCAATGTGTATGTTTCTATAACAAAGTCCCCTGCTAGATTTGTCAATTGGCAAATTTAAAACCGTAATTAAGTAAAAACTGTCTCATAAAATACTAGCGACCCGCCCTGGCTTCACATGGGTGCAATGCAGATACTAAATATACTATAGAATGTCTAATGTGATTAGAAACCTCTAAAATTATCAGTGTTTCTCTACTAGTCTACGAGTCTGTCTTTACAGACAGCGACTTTGTTTTATACTATGTAGTGATTAAGACAAATTTGCTCCAACTCTACTATGCATCCGTTCTTTTTTTCTTTAATAGCAGAGAGCATGATAGAGGCTTCATTCTCGCAGTTTTCATTTCTTCTCGCAGACTTTTAATCAAAAATAGCTGACCTTTTTTTCTGCATATTTATCCCCATACATTCGCATTTGCACGCTTGAATTCTAAGAGTCAATTTTAAACTGGAAAATACAATGGTATTTTCCAGCATTTCCATTTGAACACGTTCTAGATTCGCTAACCTAAAATTTCTAATCCAGATAAACTCCCGACGAGCTCAGCGATACAGTTGAATGCAATTTCCCCTTTGGCCAGTTGAGATTAAAGGGGTTGAAAAATCCCGGCGGAAACCTTGTTCTAGTTTCCAGTAAGCTGCTTTTGATATGGGGCGGAACAGGTAGGTATTTGCTTGAAATGTTCTTTGATATAAGACTACCTATTTTCCTGTTGAACAGAGTGGTTTACTTTACCTACTTCGTTATTGTGTAACAAAATGTATTGTTCCTGTTTCTATGGTTAATACCCAATTTAGGTGGCTTTGAAAAAAGTCAAGTCATCGGTTGTAGGTAGGTATATCATCCTTAAAAATGTAAAATGATGCACATAAAAAAATCATAAACAAACTGCCATTTTCTGACACAGGTTCTAATGTTCAACTAATGTTTGAAAGTCAAAGTGAAAACATTCTTTATTCAATATATAGTCCATTGAAAAGTTACATTTGGGTATGCATTTGTCAGAGGACGCAATTTTATTTTTTTAATGTGTAGGGGGGGTCAGTAGAAGCTTAAGTTCAAGTTTGTGGGGTCGGCACCCTTGTCCCCCGGCCGCCATCTTGGAAAAGGGGGTGCAAAGGGTTTTCGCGCTGTATCTCGTAAACTAGTTACCTTACAGAAAATTTAATCAAACATAAAATGTAGCAAATTAAATTTCCTACAATTTTATTTCTATTACTTTTTATCGTCAAGTGACCAACAAAAAAGTTATAAACAAACAAAGTGACAGTCGAACAGATAATGCTGTTCGTCGTCTGAGCAGCAGTAGTTCATCATCTGCAGTATCAGAACTTGTAGAGACAGATTTTGATTTTGTGCACAATTGTTTTATTTGTGGTGAAGCATTTCAGGACGAGAGTCACTTGCGACAAAAGTAAAAGGGTCAAACATAGTTCAATAATAGCATAGGAATGTTAAGATCATAATAAATTGTATGAATAAAAAAAATATAGATAGAAAAGTAAGCCTAATTTTTAGTTTTTATTGCATCCCTATGAGCATTCGAGAATCCGTTTAAGTTTGGAGCGCTGTAAAACCTAGATAAATAAATAAAATGAAACAAATATATAGAGGAAATTGTTTGTTGAAAAACCCTCTACAAAATTGCTGTGATGTCATTTTATTGTAAAATGAACTGAAAAAAAGTTATAACCTCCAAAAGGAAATTTGTTACAAAATTTTCATTTATTTTTGTTTATAACTTTTTTGTTGGTCACTTGACGATAAAAAGTAATAGAAATAAAATTGTAGGAAATTTAATTTGCTACATTTTATGTTTGATTAAATTTTCTGTAAGGTAACTAGTTTACGAGATACAGCGCGAAAACCCTTTGCACCCCCTTTTCCAAGATGGCGGCCGGGGGACAAGGGTGCCGACCCCACAAACTTGAACTTAAGCTTCTACTGACCCCCCCTACACATTAAAAAAATAAAATTGCGTCCTCTGACAAATGCACACTAAGGCCTAAAAAATGTAACATTTTAATGGACTAATAATCACAAGGACCCCTTTGAATTGTCTTCTTACATGCTAGTGAATCTAGGTGCCGGTTTCTCCTAACCCCAGTTCAAGAAGAATCCGGCTGGAAACTCGTCTTAGTTTTAAGTAAAGTTTTAGGTTTTAAGACCTAATACTTTTTATACGCTTTATATTAGCTTCACTTGTATGTATGTTTGTATGTTTGTAACAGACTCCTTAGGACGCGACTTTGACCCACTTTGAACGACCAGATTTCATTCAAATTTTGCACACCTGTCAAAGACCGATGACAATGCAATAATTCGAAAAAAAAAAAAAAAAAAATCCGATTATCCTAAAACTAAAAAGTAGAAAATAAATAATAGTTTAAAAAAACTAAAAAACACGCTTTATATAGAAAACCTAACTAAAAAATAGAAAATTATAATAAATGTAAGTAAGAAAAAAATGTTTGATTAAAAAAAAAGTGTTTTTTCGTTTTTTTTAACTTTTATTTATTTAATCTGATATTTTATAATATAGTATAAGAGACAGTCTGTGTTATAATGTTTTTAAATTTGCCAATCGACAAATCTAACACGTTTGATTTGAAGAACTTACTCCAAAACGAGGTGGTTTTAGGATCCGGTGACCAAGTTCCGACGATGCAGGACTGCTTGAAGAAAGTCGACAGGGCACGAAGCTCGTTTTCCTTCGGCGATATGCTGTGATCGTTCATTTTCGGGAAGATATCGCGTTTCATCAACATCGTCAAGGGAATCTGGTAAAAATGTTGAACTAGAAGTAAACATACTTATCTACTAAATTCCGTATCGTCATCACAACCAACATCACAACCCACTACACATCTGTGTACCCATCAGGAGACCTTGTAAATATATCACAGGATTCCTACATCGAGATCGACTTCCATTTCTCGCGTTTCTGTTAAGTGGATTGGTCAAGGAAAAAATGTTCAATATTCAAACTAAAAAGAGTCTAAACCGTCTTAAAAAAGTTAAATTACTGGTCATCAACTCATCAGTTATTTGCAGTTCCAGTGTAGACCTTGTAAAACTTGTTTCTGCTGTTTGCTTATTTAAAGTTTATGTTCATTGTTCGTGAGGGCATTTAATGCAAGTGGTTTGTTATGAACAAAGCTTCGGTGTACTAGCATTGTTCGGAATGCATTACTTTTTTATATCTTCCACATCTCATGTGTCATTCATTGTGTTGTGTTGCATTGGATTACAATCTGACCACAAGTGATACTTAATTCCCATACCTACCTACCTACCGATATCTAGGACTAACACACTGCTAACTAGGTTATGTCCTAAAAGTACTGAACCTTGAAGTACCGCGATAGATAAACTATTTGATCCTAGTCTGACAGAAAGTGTTTAATTTATAATGTGTTTCAGTATCTCCCTCTTAAAGTTGTTTGCTGCATGTTTCTTCAGAAGTCGATGTAAAATAATACACAAACTTTCCCTCTATAATCGCAAAATTAGGTAACGTGACGTTAAAGTGTGGTTTGTCATTGACATTATAATTTTAATAAATAATTACGTTTTAAAAACTAAAACGATAAGCGACTTTATTGAATATAATAAATATCATCGATGTATACAATTTCTTATATCGATGATATTTTTCGGTTTTCGGTTTTTATTGATTCGAATTTTCGATAAAATTTAAATGGGACCCTTTGCAACAATGAGAAGTCGGTTCAGGCATCTTTGAGTAATCGGTGAACATACTAAAAAAAAAGATCCGACGAATTGAGAACCTCCTCCTTTTTTGAAGTTGGTTATAAAGATGGCAACATGTTCAAACAACGCGTTGGATAACGTGTTATGTGTTATAGCTATGGTACTTGTAGGTACTTTTAGTGTATAGCAATTCACGATCAAATAACAATATACCCAACGATGAAAAACTAAAAGATTATGCGGGTTTTTCCTTACAAGGATATTTCTATTCACAAAGTGTGGCGTGTTTTGTAGCTTTTATAAACAGGATCGGCCTTATTGCGAATTCTACTACCATTCCTGTCTTAGCAAACAGATCACGTGTTTGCAAAGTTTTGTTACCAACTCAAGACTGACGTGAAGGTTGTTTTGATGTTGATGTATTAATTTCTTGTTTGTTGGGTTCTTGGTAGATTTGTATGGAGCTGCTAATACGCTTACTAGAAAAAACGTGTGCGTCTCGGGACGCCAGACAGAAGTGATAACTTAAACTAATCTAACTAGCGCTGTGGGTTAGAGTGAGAAAGGAGCCTGCCTACCGCTGCCGTATGCGTGAGAGAAAGGGAAGCCAGACAGACAGGTGCCGTGACGCGTTACGTAACGAAGCGGTTTACCCTTCCTTAGGAAGTTATCACTTCAATACATCTGTTAAAATGTTATTGGTATTAAATTCAGTGTTTCTTCTAAAGGGTTATCTTTAAACAAACCAATACATTATAATAACGAGTTCTTTATCTCTCATGAAATCTATGAACTTTATCTACTTCCTAATTTTACCTCCATCTACTCTAAAGTTAAAGTTTCAGCTGGTCAAAAGTTTTGCACGAATGCTTAAGCAAAAGTCGCAAAAGCGACTTATTCACGTTCTTCTTGTAAAACTTGTTGCCTGCCTTGAACTCACCGTGGCATTATAACATAGTCTGAACACGTTTATCGATGATCGCTTAAAAGTTTTCCAAGCACGTCCTTTGATAAACCTATTTTTTGCTTAACATAATTCTAAAAGGGTGGTAAGTAGGTACGTATCCAGTTACATACAAAGTCCATATAATCGATTAAAACAAGTTTGAATCACAATAATATGAGATTTTACTTCTGTGGTCTAAACGGTATTTGCAAAAATGTCGTTAAGGGTTATAATCTCTTGACACGCAACAAATTTTCTCTACGTGATTCCAATTACAATCACTAGCACTCCCAGGGGTGTGAAACGATTCTTGACCTTATCGACATCTTACCTTTTTAACGTGAAGCCTTACCTTATATCCAACATTTCTATTGACTCCAGTATGACACGACTTCAGGCCCTTCAGTTGATCCAAATTGTTAATAGGTAGATCTTTGTGCACCACAATCACGGCTTCATATCGGAACGGTGCTGAAATTAATAGTAACTCACATAATTTGACAGTAACTAGATGTGATTTTCGTTTAAACACACAGTACAGAACACTAGCGATTACCGAAATAATCTAAATACTAAACGTACGTAAGTAATTTGAACTACATAAATAAAGAAAAGAAAATAAATTAGTAAATATTTGTATAAATAAGTATTTTTATACAATCTACACAACACCATCTAGCCCCAAACTAAGCATAGCATGTACTATAGGAACCAGATACAAATTTATGAAGGCCTTGAAGATATATGAAGAATATAATGAGTATGCATGAAGCAAAATAGGTACTTATTGCAGGATCGTAGTAAGCCGAAATCCGTGGGCACTGTCTATGCCTTTTATCAGTTCCGATCGGAGAATTGACGAGGTTTTATGTCGATCTAGGGATATAAGTTACAATTATGAATAGTTTGGCTTAACACATTGCTCAACTGGTCTTATTATTTATTTACCTGGTTTGAATGTCTCAAAACTCACGCTCAAATGTTTGGGGATAATCAATGGATTCAAATCTTATGGTCTATATACTTGAGCGACCCTCCCCTCGTTAGACCCACCCTGGCCCCATTAAGATTAGCGAGGGCTCGGGCCGTAATCTGCACTGACCTACTAAGGTTCACTTATCCAATTGGTAGATGGTAACGCCAATAAACTGAGACACTGCTTCTTGACACGACATCTACGCATTAAAAGACTGTGTAGGTGTTTAGAACTATATTTTTATAGAGTTACTCGAGGTTCTATAGTCTCTGCGCTAAAATAACTTTTAAGGTTTTGTTGTTATATGTTTGTGTATATAAATTATTTTTAACAAAGTACAATGAAGGCAAACCCCTGGGCAGATGCTGGTTCAGAATAAAAATAAAAGCAGAAATGAGTAAACGTCAGGATGCTGATTTCCCGAGAGAATTTCCCACGTCAATATGGGTAAAGTACTTTACCTACTCTGTTTAGATTGTGGCAGTACCTATAACTAGCTGACTTGCATGATTATGGACATGTGATGTGGTACGCTACATTACTTACAATCCACTCTAGCGCTGATCTAGCACTCGCATTCCAGTCCAGTATTAGCAAGCCACGCGCACTCCGCAATTTTGGTGCGAAGCTACAAGTAAATCGGCGGGCACGCCTCGGTGGGCAAATTCGTAGAGAAATGTCGCACCAGACAAGATTGAGTTACGCGTAAGAAAGTGGGGCTCTATTTAGGTATATATGATGTTAGGTATATAAATGAGTCCACCTTCTGATCTTATTCTAGGAACGTGTTTTGGTCTATTCCATAAAAAAAAGCCTCTTAAAACCGAAAGAAATTTGGTTCATTCGATGTTAGAGCTTGTACAAACCCTGTGACTAGAGTAGAACAGTAACAGAGTCAACGAGTAAGTCCAGTCGCTGGCTTGTCTAAACCTGCCTTTATACTATACATATTTTGCTAGTGGCTTCGTTAACGTGGTACCGGAATAAAAAATGGTTCGTGCTTTTCAGGTAAACATTGATAATATAATGTGAACTGTTTTCAGAAAAAATGGATATTGCATTAACTATAATTATAACTGAAAAAGTTCCAGGAATGTACCAAGTGCATGAAAAGAGCCTCTATGGCGCACTTTAGTCTTTTCACCACATTGGTTGGAAATGGCAAGATATGGAGAAGAATTACTTTAATCATCGAAATACTCAATTTGAACCTAATCGACGAAAGGAAATTGGCGACGGTAGATTTGAGCAAAACTTGTCATAGAGGTCCGATGGGTCGAAAAAAATACCCGGACTGTCTACGCAACAAAGTTTTCGGTCGATTTTTCTACCCGGACGCTCAAGTGGATAATATGCTACCATAAAAATCTTAATTACTCGTAAGTAAACAGGATTGAATCAAATACCTTTCTACCTCAAGTAAAAAAAAATATCTATTATATTTCCACATTTTGCTAACTAATGAAACTCGGCAATTTCGGTTGCGTAGGTCAAACATATTATCTTTAACAAGTAGTAAACCTACTCTTATTTGGAGAGCATACAAGTGCCATAGTAATTAACTAATTGCTGGATGTAAGTAAATTTCAGTGTGTTTTGTGGGGCACTCTTCCAAGGCACTCTTCAAAAGTTTTGACTGTTGGGTAAGTATAGCTTAAAAAATTTAAGCTATCCTTAGCTAACAGTAGCCAATAGACTCCAAGCCCTCTGTCAGATAAATATATTAGAAAAAACGTGTGCGTCTCGGGACGCCCGACAGAAGTGATAACATAAACTAATCTAACTAGCGCTGTGGGTTAGAGTGAGAGAGGAGGAGCCTGCCTACCGCTGCCGTATGTACGAGTGAAAGGGAAGCCAGACGGACTGGCGCCGTAACGCGTTACGTAACGAAGCGGTTTCCCTCCCATAAGAAGTTATCCCTTTAAAAAACCGTTCTTCATGAACGTGATAGAATGATAAAATATAAAATGGATATGTATGATAATGAATGAATAAAGCAAGTACTTGTATAGTATATTTAATGTAAGCATAACTAGGTACCTATGTAAGTGGGTGTAATTTAACATAGCACTTTCTCCTTCGTTATGTAATCACTTAATTTATCAGTGAAAGCAAGTTATTATCTATTGTAAATTTATATACGTGGATAGATGTTTATGCAAGATTTATTTATCAGCTCTAGTGCTCATCCGCCACCACCATTTAAATGGTTAGAAACATTTGTGCACTTCAATTTAAGCTATCAGTCCTCTACCTCCAGTTAAGCTATGACTGAGACCTTCAAGCGTACTCCATCTTCGCGTTAAGGTATTAGTCCTGGGTCTAGAAGTCGTTAAGCTATGACTGAGGCATTTAAGAGTAATCTATCTCCAAGGTTGACCAATGGCTTATCCTATGTTCGCCAGCTGCTTAAAGGCCTAACTAGGCTTATGATTCCTTTGAAACATTTGTCCATTCTACTGGTCCTGGGCAGTAATTGTCCTAGTGTTTCTTTAAAAGATCCCACTGAGATTTAAATTGAAACTGTATGATCTTATCGGTCCACCTACCACTGGGTTCCTCATCAGTCCTGTACTCCTGGAAGACCACGAAGTCCTGGTTAGGGATCTTGGAGGCAACGTACATATCTTCCGGGTCTACTGGGACCAGATCTGCTTGGCGCTGTTGCACGTAGTAGAGGCAGTCCACACTACGAAATACACACTATAATGTAGAGTTGTTCTGAAGATGAAGACGACTTCTGAAGGTAGGTACCTCACGGGTAGATACATCAAAGCTTAATAAGTATTTATGAAACGAATATCTGTTTCCTAAAACTGTTTAAGAAAAACTCGTAGGTATCTTTAAATACCTATCCAATGGTGGGCAGACAGACAGATGGACATAGCGAAATTATCAAACGAATATCTACACATGTTTACCATCGTAATCACCGGGCTCGGTAGATCAGTATGACGATTATGGAACTCTTGATACAATCAATGTCTATCAGTTTCGATTAGTAATAGGTATAATTTTAATTAAAAGTTTGAGTATTACGGTCGTTAGTTGTTCATTCATACTTGTATGATAGCGTGTGTTACAATAAACATCAATCTTCCATAATACCAATTCATTAGTAGTAACTAAAAGCTGTTAGTTTCAATGTTTTGATAGTATCTGAGTTACATAATCGCCCGGCAGATCTCTAGTTACTTAGTTCTTTGTGGATGTCTAAAGGGGTGTAGTCAGAGGCACGTCCAAACATTATATTTAGCAAATGCCCACGCTTTGCATAGTCGTTCGTTTTTCGTATGTCCAGGTTGCAAGCCCATCGCTGCTGATAGAAATACTAACCAATGACACACGCCTTCGAATTTTAAGGTTCTAGAATGTGCCGGTTTTCTCTCGATGTTTTTCTTGATCGGCATTGCGCATATACATTTTATGAAAGGAAAACTCCATGAATTCACGACCAGGGTCGAACATACGACCTAATGATCGGAAGGCAAGTTAGGTACCACTACACTCTCCATGTTTGTACGTAGTAACATGTAAGTAGGTAGTTTTAGTTTTACGTAGTTAACATTTTTCAGTAAGTAATTTTTTAAGTAGGTAGGTTTTGTAACCTATAACTAGCCGGCTGTACAAGCTACGGCCCACCTGATGTTTTAGGATGAGACTTTTTAGAAGTTAGGTTAAAAGTAGTATATAAAGTTGGTAGAGCAATGCTTACCGATCTCTAGCAGAAACACATTCAAGTTGAACCTTGGATTTTGTAGGAATTTCCAGCATTTGCTCACATGCTTCCAGGTATTCCAACGGTACACATACTTTGTCTAAATATAAAAAATAAACAGAGGTTTTAGCAAATAGGTATATTATGTTAACCTTACCAAAATTGGACGAATAACAATGCGAAAATATGCCTTAAAAAAATAAAAAACATCAAAATATAAAAATCATGTTCTGAATTTGAAATTTTAAAATGCATTTTTATCCTGTTTAATGCAAAGAGAATGTCATGTTTTTTTAATGTAAAAAAAAAAATGAGCATGAAAACATACATATTGATTTAGCACAAACACAGGTCAAGGCCATAAGAAAAAATACGTATTTTAAAGCCATGGTCAAGGCGACCATACGCGACTGTCGTTAAACAAAACTGATTCCTTTGACCACAAGTTCTCTGATTATATTCACGCGATATCTTCGTTGTTTGCTTATTTTATTCATCCGTTTCAATGCAGTACTTATGCTTACATACATTTAAGAGTTAAAAAAAAACAGTAACAACAGTCAAATTATATTGGTGGATTTGAGGTTTTGTGCGTAAATTAGAGTTTTTACAGAAATTATGCTTATAAATTAATTTAAAATGGATTGGATTCATTGTAATAATTGTTTTGTCCAGTTGGAACCTGGAATCACTCTTCATTTAACATCATGTGGTCACATGTTCTGCAACAATTGTTTGGACAATGGTATGTACCAATATTTTGTTATATTGAACTACTTACCTACTTAGAGTTTGCGAGATAAACATTACCCACAGTCTAGTTAGTAGGTGCTTAAATTAACTTATTTGTTTTAGGTACAAAAGAAAGCACTTGTTTAGTTTGTCGAGTGCCGTGTTCTGTTATGAAATTGGTTCCAGATGTAAGTTTTGTTATTATAGCACTGTTTTTCATTTAAATTTTTGCTCTACCTACCACCAACATTGCTCTGTCAATATTTTAAGATGAACCAAGAGATTCAAGATTACTTCACCGAGCCAGAGGAAATTATAAAAAAATGCAGTGAAGTTTTACAGTTCCAGAAGCAACATAGACGACGATTGCTCTCTTATTTAATACAATCGGTATGTTAATGAGTGTCAGAACGCTTTTATTTTTATTTATCAATATTTACTCATATTGTGTATTATTTTCTAGACTAAAAAGTTCTATACAGCAAGAACGGAATTGAAACGCATGACGGAGGTGTGCCAAAAGCAACATAAACAGTTGAAAGAATATCAGAAAATCATTAAAAACTTAGAAGCACAGCTGGGGGGCCAACAAAGTAAGTTGTCAAACCGTTTTATTACTTTTCGAATACCTATCACTTATTTTTGAATTCCCTGGTTTATTATATTTGTATTAAGTACTATCGTAATCGTCTATTAACGGCTACCATGCATGCACACATAAACTTATGAGTAAATTGTAAAGTCTCTGACGACCGCCGCTCTACAAACCAGTCGTCTTTTCCTAATGCTCGTTAATACTGCTTGATACTGTATATTCGTTCTGTAAGTGTAAATCTAGATGTGTTCTGTGTAAAATCCTGTCTGCAGAACAAACATCCCCATTCAACATCCCCATATCCCCCGGCGGCAATCTGTCACCGAGCTTCTTGCAATCTACGCCTACGTACAAACGGACGACGGCGAAAAGTACGCCTTTTTCGGTAAGACATTTTACTAGCAGACCTTTCATAAAGACTTGATGAATTATATTTTTATTCTAAATAGAAGAATGCTAGGGACAAGTACATTTTTCTTTCATTTTTATAATTGAACTGAACATTTTACGAGCTTATTTGACCCCCGACGTTTGAATAAATTTGCCTTTGTGTGTCTGTGGTTTCGCTCCCATGTAGGTGGATCAATTTCATTGCTATTTCAGGCTAGATTAGATCTAAATTTCATCCAAATCCGTTCAGAAGGTTGCGGGTTCGATTCCCGTCGCGAGACAAATGTGTGTATGATCTGCAAGTATTTGTCTCGGGTCTGGGTGTTACTAGGTATAATATGTATGTATTTACAAAAAAAAGGATGTAAGTAGTATATCAGTCATCTGGTACCCATAACACAAGCTTTGCTTACTTTGGGGCCAGATGATGCTGTGTGAAATGTCCGGGTTTTTTTTTTATTATTATTATTATCTAGCCTGTGCTGTGTTATTAATCTATAATCAAACTTCAACATTTAAATTAGGTATGTTTGCCAATTACTTAGTAAGATTTTCATCATCTTTCTTATCAAGGCATGCTTTTTGCGTATCTCCTTTTATTTTCTGTTATATTTTCCTTATACTCCAATCGGGATGTCCCCTATGAAACAAACAACAAAACGGTCATAAAACGATAACATTATCGTTTTATATTTTGGATACAGCAATATCAGTCTGCCCTCGTGACCCCGCAGCGGATAAGCAAACAACGCTCAAGCAATTTCAGTGCTCACAGCCAGGTGAATTCCTTTTGTTACTAGCCAGCTATTTACTCACTTGGAAACTCATCTGCCTTAATCTTAGGGGGCTCATGTTTGTATCAACAAACCCTCCTTATAAGATCTTTATTGTACCAGCATGTAACAATGAAAATATCAAACTACCGTCAAACATACATTTTGATAAACACGGGCTTTACTCACGTATTATTTTGTCGATGGAGGCACCGACACTGTTTCGATTCATATAAAGTATCTTCATCAGGGTGAGTTTGATCCGCGGTCCGCTCGTTGCCGCTCGAGTTCACGGTTCGCACTAAAGTTTAGAAAGTGAAATACCGTCAAACATATTGTTAGGCGTCGACTCGACTAACGGTCCTTTACTTGAATTTGCTCATGTTAGGTAGATAACATATGTAGGCAAGTACCTTTCTATTGATCAAACTATTTTATATTTCTTAAAGTATAATAAACCCTTGCATTTAGTATTCATAAGGTTCTTATTATCATTTAAGTACTTAGACAACAAAATTACCTAGCGCCAATCTCGAATTCTCGACAGTAGGAAATGGTATGACTGATGACTTGATGGGATAATAAGTACATGTCGTGTGGAAACTGGTATGTCTCTAGGGCTCTACAATTTCGAAGATTGATGTCCTATAATATCGAAACAAGCTTCGAAACAGTTTCAGAACAAGAATCATTATCAGTTCTGCAAACGCTTATTGGTTTTTGCTAAAATTATGCGTTCCTACAAACTTGTAAAACAAGGTCTTTAATGCCGGGTATCAGTATGTTATTCAATGTTTTTTTATAATTTTAGGTAGGTAAAAAAAAAGTCCCAATAAAAATATATTTCGCTAAAAGTACATTTTGAAAACTCTTCAACCAGTCAAACATCTTGTTTTTTTTCAGCGTTCAAACACGTCGAACAAAATATCGTCGACAGTTTACACGCCGCCCACACCGGAGTCGGCAGGGTACTCCAACTTTTTAAAGAATCTCTGATGGTATTCGATCATACAAAGGAGCTTGTTATCATGCCAATGCGATTTGTTTTCATTTTTAATAAAAAAGAAATTCCTCAAATGGAGGTACGCTATGCGATACTTTGCCAAAAAGGCTAACAAGAAAAAAAAAGCGCTAGAAGGATTCGGCTTTTGAATTTTTAAAATCCTAATGTTATTTTTTTTGGGTTGCCAGAACTTTTTTTTTTCTGTGGCGTGTATAATGATATGGAAATGTCAACATGCGAAAATTATGTTTTTGATGTAGTTATTTGGTATTTTAGGTATTTTAGTCAGTGCAGTGAGGACGATGAAAACTTGTTAAACAGCTCTTTGCGTCTATCTCCAGCGGTACTGTACTGCAACGGCCAAGGCAAATGCACATTTGGTAAAAACAAAATGAAGATTATGAAGCGTCTAAACTGATTTTGTTATTTTTAGGGGGAATTTTATTTTAACTGTAAATATTTAACACGCATCGTGCATGTTTGATGCCTTGCATGCCATCTATTGCTTATAATTTGAAATAAATTATATGTCCATACTTTGTCTGATATTTCTTTGTAAACCTTCTTTGACTCTTGCGAGCATGATGCTAGGGAGAAATTACAGTCATTGATAAAAAAATTGTTTTATTTAAAAAAAAAAGCCGTGATTATCGTTATTAATTTCTATACCTAATGAATAGGCAGGATGCCCTTGTTCTGTTGGTAACCTCCGGTGGCCTCTTGGTGGCCGTGCACTGAGTGAGCACCGAGGTTGTTGAACTTTTCCAGCTGTTCTGCGCCTCCTTTGTAACCTTTTTGCAGGAACTCACCCTGGAACAAGACAAAAATATTAGTATTGTTTCCGTTTCCTCGACTTTATAATTATCTAATAGATTTCTGTGTATGCGTTGTACCTACATAAAAAATAGCCTATAAACTATATGCTATTCCAGGTCATAGACTATATTTATAGCATGTTTCAAATCCGTTGGTTACGGTGTTATTGAACCACAACCAAACAAAACAATAATATATCATTAAAAAAATCAGAAATCCGACTGCAAAAAGACTTTAGTATTCCTAATTAAATTTAAACATATAACTTTTATATACATATATTTGTATAAACATATATATCCCCTTTTAATTTTGGTACCCTTCTCGATAGGATTGTTCATTTTTTTATTACGTTCCAATATGAGAACACTTGGGTTTTTAAGACAAATAAAACTATAGCTTATCTGTCAAAATCCATCCTGCCGTTTGGAAGATACGAGGTAATAAAGAAATTTACAAATATAAAAACATGCAAGATACGCGCGAAAAACATTAAACAACAAAAACAGCAAACAACCCTTCCTTGGCAGTCGGGTAAAAACAATCAAACATTCACACAAACTTTTGCATTTATAATATTAAAAAATACGATAGAATAGGGCGTGTTACGTGAAAAGGTTAACAGAGAAAGATGAACGAAAACAAACGTGTCGAAAGACGAAAAGATGAATGTCTGTTACTCGCCAGAGGTTAATTGCACGTTGGTGCTTTATTTTGTAATGACTTCTATGGTGCGGTGGACGTTGTTGGTTGGACTGACATACATGTGGTGTGGGTTCGAAACACTACAATAACAGTAGGTAGTAAAATTAAACAAAAAAGTACCTTATTCGCCTTAGTATCATCGATCTTCTGCTCCGAGATATGATGTCCCTCCTTCCCTTGAGCATTAGCATCGAGAATCTTCTCCTCATGCGCCCCCTTGAACCCTTGCTGTGAGTTTTCTCCGAACGAGCCAGCGTTCTGACCAGCGACCTTGTGGTCCGCTTCATCGTGAGCCTCGTCGTAGAAGCTTTCTGTCTTTTCTTCCTCGTTCTTGCTGCTGGATGACTTGAAGCCTTTGCTCACGTGACCCTTTTTGTGGCTCTTGGCTTTTTTCAGCTGTTCTTCGTTGGCGCCTGTGGACAAGGAAAACTATTTAGTATTGGTAACCTATGCTGAAATTTTGTTTAAGTATCTTTTGACCTACTTTGGATTTATTTACGTTTACCTTTTATAATCGGAGCCTTTCGGTTGTGCAAAGTCTTTAAATCGTAAAGGTTAGTAGGTTTTAAAAACTTACCCTTTTTATCAAACTTCTGGCCACCTTCGTAGAACTTTTCGTCACCCGCAGCTTTCTTCTTTGCTTCCTCGTCCTTGTAGAAGCTGGATTCTCCTTTCTCAGCTTTGGCAGCAACTGCAGCCTGTTGAAATCCTTCCTGACCATGTTTGGTTTCCTCCTCCGCTTTCTTTTCTATTTTCTCCAAGTTTTCTCCGGCGTCTTTCTTCTGAGCTTCGTCATAAGCCTTTTTATCTACGTACCCGCCGCCAACTTGCGCTCCTAGTAGTGGATGATATAGATAACCACCACCAAGACCGCCTCCCAAGCCAATGCCGCCCACTCCGATCCCACCAAGTCCAGGGTTGATTAGTCCAGCGCCATTACCCACACCTACTCCGCTAATCCCAGCTCCACCAATTCCACCTACGCCCAAACCTCCAACGCCACCTAATCCTCCAAGCCCGATGCCCAATCCTTGTCCCAATCCTTGGCCGAGACCAATGTTTCCATAACCAAGGCCGCCCAAGCCGATCCCTTGTCCCAATCCTTGGTTTAAGCCTATTCCACCAACGCCGCCGACACCGCCAACTCCAGCAAACGTGTTCAACACAGCAGAAGCAGCTCCTTCGATCTGCTCCGGGTAATCTTCACTTTCTTCCACTTCGTAGCTTTCGGATAGCGGCAGCCCAGTCCTCATGTCAGTCCCGATGGCATCCAAGCGTTCTTTCACATAGTCGTATGGGGTCTTCTCTTCTGATAATTCGACTTTGATCGCCGCGCAGACTGCGATTGCAGCAAAAACAATTACTTGCGTTAGCATGTCGACGTTATACTCTTTGCACAACTGATGACATTTCCAAGTTGCAGCACTTATTTATACCGAGGTAAAATTCGGTGGAACGGATTAATAGTTCACGTCTGAGTCCGGATCCAGTCGTTTCCTTCCTGAGGTATTGTTAGAATGGCTCTAATGAGAACGACGAATGAAATAAAACAATAAGATTGGTCAAAGGCCTTGCTTTCCAGTTCATTGGTGGCGGCACAACCGCACTGGAGCATTTACGCAACCACGTAATGTCGCTATAGGTGACATATTTTATAAAAAATATTGCTATGACTTGGTAATGTGTCTAGATTATGTATCTTCACTCATACTATAAGTTGTCATTGCGGTTTCACTCTTATAAATCTCCGTACTTGGATTTTTGTCTGATTTCACTTTGAATCTTTGTTTAAAATGAGGAGCGAATCAGCCGCCTATTGCCATGAAATTTTTAAACAAGCCTATCAAAGTTATTATGGTAACAAGGTGATAAATTGATTCTGCATTATGATGGCCTTGGTTCAGTTCGGACGGTTTCACGTTTTTGTTTTCTTGCTGAAATATGTGTCGAGGGCTCCAACAAAGGTTATAGCGAAAGAAATTCAGGGTGTTGTGTTACTGGTGCGCTAGTAAGTCACATTTGAACAGTACTTGAAGCTAACCGCTGCTTGGCCAATAACCAGTTGAATGAAGTTTTAAAACACAGTTTCTAAAACTTTCATTCGAAGACCTTCACGCATGTCTATTAGCACGCATGATCATAAAATAAGAACATTAATCAACAACTAACCTAACCCTAAAATTTTCTCTTAAGTTTTCTCAAGTCCTATATTATTTAGCATCTCTTTTCATCTCATCTCAAAAAGTTTATTTTTATACCCTGCCTTATTTTATAAAAGACACAGGTAAATTCTGTTGGGTTTTGGGACAATGGCCCAAGTTTATATACCTACTACGTACTTATTTCGTACCTACCCATACGCAACGAGTGTTGCTTCGTTTCGGCTTCGAATTCAGAACCTTTCTATGTTTACCTTTACCCTTTCAGCAAATAACGTAAGTACCTAGGTAAGTATATTCATAGATATATACGCCCGTCGCGTCGGCGTTACAAATCCAATTATAAGAGTGGGTAGGTAAGGTACCTACCTATCTATATCCTTATTTCGATTTTTGCAAGTGTTAAACGGCAAATATGTAAAAGTCAAACTTCTATGACCTCGGTGGCGCGTGTGAGTAGTGTCTCGTAGATATTGCATGATTAGGAAGTTTGTGTGTTCGATTCCCAATAAGCACACACAAATTTTATATGATCTAGGTACATATCATTTTGATCCGGTTCTGGGTATTGGTATAGCCCAACTTTAGTTTGGTGTTAGAAGTTCTAGAACTACTGAAACGAAATCTTAAATACTCGTTGAAATTAAGTTAATAGAATCTGAAGTAAGTACCAGAAGTAGAAAATTATAGCTACTTTCAGCTATATTGTCTCATTTCGAAAGGGCGAAAACTGTAGAGATATAAACTTCGAGTTTTCACAAGCGCCTGACGGTAGTTAAAAGCAACAAGTTTAAATTGCTCAACGTTTATAAGCAGGCGCCGGCTTAATCTACTTTTACAACTTCACCCTGTCGCAAATTAGTCGTTTGATGAAGAAATTTTATGCTTGTGTTGTCAAAGCCAGTGTACCCAGCCGCACCACTGTTTATGGCGTGTGTTATTCGAAATTCTCAGAAATAGGTCGCCTACCGTAAACAAGTATCTACTTAAGCAGGTAGGTATAGGTAGGTACTTCATTAACTTTAGTTTTGTTATTCTGGAATAAAGTTACTTAGTAAGTACCTACCTAACCTACACAATTATTAAATCAAATCAAACTAAAGTAAATGTAATGTAAGTAAATGTTGATAGTAACCTAATTATTTCAGGAGCATATCAATATAAAAACTAATAGAAATGTCACCTAAATAAGGCATTACCCAAGTTTCGACAGGACGTTTCAACGAAGAAAGGTAATGAACACCCGATCCAATTTCTCAGGCAATTAGCTCGGCGAATGGTGTTGTTTTCACAGGGTCTGCAAACCAGCTGCTCACAGTTCCTGTTTATTGTTAACGAGCTTTCCTTTCAATTAGATTGCTTGTAAACAGGCTGAAGTATACTGTTTTCCAAACTTCTGATCGTCGACTAGCGTAAGTACCTAATAGTATAGACCAAATGGCCACCCAGCTAAGGCATTAAATATTAGTAGGTACAAGTACTGCGGACTATTTCACTCGTCTTGCGAGGGCGCATATCGATACAGTGAATACCGACGTCGACTATGTGAACCGATATCTACCTATATATAGAAAAGATAAAGTAATAATTTTAAGAAAATTACGTCGAATTCAGTCGAATTGACAGTTATAACTTTTAAAACTATCATGGTTTTGCACATAATTTTCACTCAAAACGGGATATTTACCATGATATATGAGTTTTTCTGCTTCTCGATATTTCGGCACAGTTGCATGCGCCATGATCACGAGATAAACTGAAGTCTTTGCGGGTGGATGTTATTGGCAGACAAAACGGTCTACCCTCTTTCTCAGTCTTTTACTGCGAACATTACCCCTACTACCGGTTTCACAGTTCAGTCGTTCTTAGTTCTATCGTTCAAGACCAGTCGAAACAATATTGCTAAGAGTAGGGTTTGGCACGATTATGGTCCCTATTCATCGTTTATCGATTTTAAGAGTAGGCCCCCACGATAAGAGTTCTAACGATTCATCGCGTAAACTTAAATTTCGTGTTTCATCAGCTGATTTTGAGTTAGCAACTCAATTAAACTGTCAAAAAACTCGTTATACGCCTCCTGGCCATTCTAGAACATAAGAACCACACAAGACAAAAGGAATCTTGAATCGTCAAGTATTATTGTTATTATTATTGCCGAGCAAACATCACAAATTGTGAGTTGACTGTATCGAACAAAGTATATGACTACCGAGATCTGTAGAGTAAAGAGAGAGCATTTTAATAGCTGCACAGCCAATAAACTCCTCCATGCTAAACATTCAAGATTTATAGTCTTATTCCAGAACAAAATTCAAACTTAGATCATTACTAGAGTACTATGCATAGATTTAGGTCTACATTTTATACAGAACTGTCAGAAGATCTATTCTGAGTTTTCGATACTTACAAAAAACAGCCTTAAAACCAAAACTATTAAAGACGTTTTGCAAACTAAACTCGTCTATTCTTGTGCACTCGGAAAGCCTTGTAATAGAACTGGCAGGCACCTAAAGAAGGTTAAAGTTGGTGCTGAAAGTCAAAGAAAGTGCCTATGTTCATACAAGCTACCTCCACCTTACGACCTAGGATATTTGGAGCGGTTCATGAATATATTCATCCCGCGATGTCTTCTCACTTGCCGACACAGAACGTTTGTTTCAGAGAGGATAATTTCATGAATTTCAACTAGATACTTATGTAATCTTTTAAGGTATGCTCCAAAAATACAGCTAAGTAACGTCTAAGTTAGGTAAAAACGTACTTTACGGCGCCGTTGTCAAAATAAAATCAGGTACGTGATTAAGTAACTACTTATATAGATAAGTGTTCCATTTTTCCAAAATTTGGACGAAACATTCAACGGTGTCATATTCGAAAACTATTAACCTATAAGGTTTTCGAATAGTGTCAATCAGCTGATCCCTGAGTCCTCTCAGCTCAGGCTGGCATCTAATCTGGAATTTGGAGCTTCATGCTCTTCAATTCAAGTGCTGAGCCAACTGACACGTGCCGATAACAGATTTGCTCTCGACTCTTCAGCCATTCATGTGGAAACGCCTATTTCACCGAAATTCGAAGTAAGTATTCGAATTCGAATTAATTATTTATAAGTATGTATTTATTGGGTGTTTATGTATGTAAAATATATGTGTATACAAAAAAGTATATAACTAATATATCGGTCATGTGGTTCAAACACAGGCTCAGCTTTAGGGCTATTACTAGATGATGTGTAAAATATTTAGCAAAAAGAAATATATATATATTAAATCGCTGTTCAATTATGGAATAAAATGTAGCATTATGTTTTCATCAAACGTAGGGTTTTGTAAATCAATGACCTGAGTAGCTAAGAAGGGACCTTGACTTACGAATAGACGGTAATCATCTTAGCCTTGAATTGAATCTAAAGAAATTAAGTTGGTACGTACTATTTGACGACCTCAGTGGCGCAGTGGGCTTAGGTCCAGCTGAGACGCAAAAGGTTGCGGGTTCGATTCCCGCCGCGGTTCAAATGTTTGTATGATCTGCAAGTATTTGTCTCGGGTCTGGATGTTTCTATGTATAATATGTATGTATTTACAGAAAAAAAGTATATAAGTAGTATATCAGTCATGTGGTACCCATAACACAAGCTCTGCTTACTTTGGGGCCAGATGATGCTGTGTGAAATGTCCGGTATTATTATTATTATTATTATTCTATTATTATTATTATTATTATTATTATTATTATTATTACTATCCATAAAGATCTTATCTAATTTTGACTTATGTTGCAGAACTAAGCCACATTAGCGAACGACTTTTTAGCATTTTGAAAAATTCACGTTGAACTCTACACGATAAATTCTAATCCATTATTATAAATATTTACGGGTATTTATCGCGTTTATTTACCTATTCCAGTAATCCCGTGACCACGACAGAGTGTAAACCTGTCGTAACGTCGGGAAAAATAGGTAAATAAACGCGATAAATATCCGTAAATATTTATAATAATGTGTTCTGATCGCGTAAGTTTAAAAAACTTTAAATTCTAATCCTCTTTCCTATGACATAATTAACTAGCATATCTTATACACACGCACTAGGTAATGTTTTCTTTGACATTATAATGACAAGGATAGAGCATACTTAAGCGTCATTATAGCTAATTATTATTATGGCAATCTTTCAGTTAGCACCCATTTATATATTTCCCAGAACTTTCCTCTTTCGCGCCGCTCTCCACTAAATAATCGTAGCCTTATCAAACGCAGCGCCGGCGCCGCCAAAGCGACGCAACGTAACGCAAAAAGATAAGTCATCTTTATGTATAATTACACAGTAATTCGTAATAGACTCCGCACTAGAACAATAAGTTCTAAAAAATATAGAATGACATCGAGACCACTTTCTCTGTGCGAGAAAGCGTGATCCTAAAATTAACAATCTGTAACAACCATGATAGGAGGTGGTAAAATATATTAGTTTATGTGAGAGATTATTTCAATTAAAATAGTTGGGATTTTCTATTGTGAGCCAATTAACTGGAGGCGGCTATGCCTGAAGCCTGTGAGTAACCTACCGAGCTTTTGCGTAGCACGAATAGCGGATAGCAACTGGTAACATCTTGGGAGAGCTAAATTTAACTGGTCGAAGCGTTCGTTTCGCTTGCAGATCATATAAATGGGAGATCGCCAGTGGCGTTTACATTTCTATGCTTTGAGGAAGCTGGAAAAACATCTATTTCAGTACCTATACCTATTTTGTTTACTTAGTAGTTACTTATTTCATGCTTGCTCATATATACGTGTAACGAGTGTTTGGTGCCTGAAAAGGTTTAAAGCTAAGTTGAGGGAGTGACTTCATTGAAACCCAAGTTTCTAAGCCCATTTAAATAGCCTACTTAGTTCTCTCGTGTCTCAAACTCTACAACTCTATATCACTAGTTTAGCCGCATAGATCTCCTGGGGAAACTTTCAGGCAAAGTTTGTTGAAAACTTGCCTTCAAACTAGCTAAGGAGGTAAGGTTGAAGGTATGCGTCTTTGTAAAATAAGCTGGTTACATTTTAGGATAGTCTTTAGGGGCTAAAGTGCGGAAATCTTTCTTGTATCTACACACCCTCCCAATTTCAAGTCACTATCTGTTGTTTAGGCTGTGTTGTTTTTAGGTCAGTGAGTCTGGCTTTAATTCTTATAATTTTGATGTATAGTAGGTAGGGCATAACCAATTAATTTGCAGAGGACCATACCTACTGACGTCGAGATAATTTAGTCGCATTGCCGGGCTAACGATGGTAAAATATGGCTAGCCTGGATTCCGGAGGTTCCGCAAAAGACGCCTTCCTAATTAGGAGAATGATAGCCGTTAATGTTTTTACATTGAAATACTACTACTAACCTATTATCAGCTCTTGACGGTTTTATCTGTTTAGTTATTTGAAAAGTATTGTTTTAGTTAAAATCCGTGTCGAATACACCGATTGCTCAAAGGATTTATAGGACTTGCACTCAGTTATGTATGGAAATAATAGGGTAAGTACTTACAATTTGTAGAGCAGTCTCCGGCGAACAACACATTAAAATGTGTTCAGTCGTGTGTGAGAAGGTAACCAAATATTTGTAAAACACCATACATACCTACAACATCACAAGTATTTGTTTGAAATGTTTTTAGATAGGTATGTACTCACTTAGTACCGTACCTAGTTAGGTAAGTAAAGTCATGATTTTCATTTTCTCTATCATAAAATGCTCTATAGTTATAATTTTTCAGAAAACAACGCAGATTTAGATTAAAACATCATATGTGTTAATTGCTTCGTTAGACCGTGCTAATAAATTGCCGTGAAGGAATAATTTTAATTGTCTGTGGTTGCAATGTATTGGACTAGTTTCTGGTCACAGTTTTGCTTGTGATATCAAACGAACCGTGTCTGTGTCTATTACAGTGCGAAACGTTTCACTATGTTTTCTGTTGCTGGTGCTATTGACTGTTGCTTTTGCTGCTCTGGTAAATTCAGTGGGTGTAGGTCATATTTACTATACCTACCTGCTCACCACTAACTAAATAATTGTATCTAGATCTTTTGTTCACTTAGTTAGTGTGGAATTAATGTATGCCTGTCCCTGTCATTTTAATATCAATAAATAAAGATGGCAACATACTTATTTAAATTTGCCATCTTGCAAAGCAAACATTGAGCTTTTACATTATTTATGGTTCTCTAATTTTATCGGGATGTATTAGTAAGTTTTGTGTTTTTCTACAAAACTGGAGTTAAAACTCGGGTGTTAATAAATTGATTAAAAGTTGAATGTTTCATTGTCATTCGAGCTAAAATAATCCGTATAGTTATAACATACGAAAAGTCGCTATCTATACCTATAAAAGAGCTTAACCTGACTGACTGACTGATTCATCATCGCCGAGTCGAAACCGCTGAAGCTAGAAAGCTGAAAATTGGAAGATAGCTTCTATTTACAGCAAAACCACCCACTAAAACGGTTTTTTTTTTGAAATTCATACATTCATATATTCATTTTCACCCCTTTTCACCCTCTTAGGGCAATCCCTAAGAGGGTGAAAAGGGGTGAAAACGAATGTATGAAACTTTTTAACGCATGGTGCGATTTGCTTGAAACTTGATATGAATAAATAAAATGCAAAATAAATGGACACGTGTTTCAGGATTTTTCAAAATAACCCTAACAAAGAGGTAAATGTTGTGCCAAAGTTTGTATGAGAACTTTTTAACGGGTGGTGTGATTTCTTAGAAACTTGGTTTGGATACTTAAAATGCAAAATAAATGGACACGTATTTCAGGAATTTTCAAAATAACTCTCATAAAGGAGTAAAATGGGGTGTGAATGTTTGTATGGAAACATTTCAATGGGTGGTGGATGTGATGGTTTGAATCTTATCAATAAAATTTGGCAATAAAAATTGCATTCTGGGGAAGGATTTAAGCTACAATTCCTTTCAAAAAAAATGCGAACGAAGTCGCGAGTAACAGCTAGTTAGATATAAAATAACAAATGACGAACGAGTATAATTTACCTGTGCTTTACTACTTTTGACGTTTTTTAAATAATCAATTGACATTGGCAAAATTGTCATCAAGACACATGCCATTAATGAAGAATAAAAAAACTTAACAACAGATTCTTCGTCTGTCATTTCACGGAGTAACATAGCTCTGCTAATTTAATATTTTTTATCCGTTTTATTGCATGTTTTATTCAGTAATCTTGGCGGAATTTTAATGAATAAATTGTGACTACAGGACGGGTACGGATAATTGAATTATATGTGTATTGTGGTGCAATGTGATTTGAATGACGAGGAATCCCAAGAAAATTCTAGACGCCATTCGGCGTGACGTCTAGAATTGACAATTGACCATCGACTAAGACTAATAACAAACAAACTGACTATAAACTATAAACACTTGACATTGGCAGAATTGACATTAGTATATCACAGGCCATTAAAAAAGAAGAAGAAGTATAAACTTAACAACATAGACCCTAAGATTTAATATCTTAAGGCCTTACATATGTATATTTACATTTACATATTTTATTTAACTATATGTTATCGGAAACCTTAAAGTTACAAATTATAAAAAAAAAAAATATGAATGAATGAATGAATGAATGAATGAAACGTTAAACACACGTAAAACACACACACAAAAAAAGAAAACATCTTAACTAAAACACTTCAAAATTAAATAAAAATAGGTATACAAATCAGTTAATAATAGTATAAGTGCCAAAAAGGCGTCCAGCTCAGCATGTGTTGGATGGAAGCAACTAATGCTTACACTCAACGCAGATTTTCAGCTGTTACCTAAGTTTAGGAGAGTAGTGCAGCAGCGACAACAGAACAATTAAGATAAGGTATAGGATACATAAGGTGGAACAAGTAACATAATATACAAGTAAATATTATAATTTGGTACATTAGTAAAATAAGATATCATAAATATACATAGGCGTTAAAATAAAAAATTAAAAAATTAATTTAATTAGCTAGGTTGTTAGTAGTTAAAGAATTTTTAACAAAGGTACTATTACAAAGACTACTAAATCTGCTTGATACAAACGAGACGTTCATATTTATATTTCCATGCCGTATTTGAGCTTCCAAAAGAAAAGCCTTGAGTTTGACTCTAAAATTGTTGGGACTTTTAACATTTCTTATTGGTGGTGGCAGGTTATTCCAACACTTAGAAGCGGCATATCGAAAACTGCCTCTAAAGGCCAAGGTGTCTTGTGACATTGAGTTGACAAATGAGTGGCGCACTGCCTTCTAGCACCATCACGTCTCGTAGAGGGCCAACTGAGTTTGTCATAAAGGTATTTAGGGGTTTGATAGGAAATTACACCAAAAAGCAAACAAGCTAGATGAAGCTTGCGACGGGACTCCATTTTCAGAAGACGATTCTTATTTAGGAAAGGCGTTACGTGACTTCTAGGTGGAACATTGAAACAGAACTTTGCACAAGCATTCTGGACTCGTTGCGTCAATTGTTGAGTCCGTGAAAGTAACCGAGGTCCATAGACAGTGTCTGCATAATTTAACTTCGATAAGATCAACGATTCAGTCAAACGTATGCGGACCTCTTCGCATAGGTAGGGTCTTATCTTGTATAAGATTTTTAGCCTATAGAAGCAGTTGCGAACACATTCCGCTACGTGGTTTTCGAAACGCAAACCCGCGTCCATATTTAGTCCCAAATTTCGAGCATCGAATACCCGCTCAACTGGATTGCCTTTAAGTAGTACACTCGAAGCTTAGTGCAACGAGGCTAGGTGGTATTTGCTTCCGAGTATTAAGTATTTTGATTTTAAAGGGTTGAGTACTAAATTATTTGCATCAGACCATACTGAGATCCGCGCAAGGTCATCGTTTATAGCAGCAACAGCTTTTGCATGATCTTGGGGCTTAAATGACACATACACTTGAACATCATCTGCGTATATGTGATATCTGCATTGAGTTATTACTACCTCTACAGTAAAAAAAAACTGCAATTCCTAATAATCTAGATGTCTAGATTATAAGGAACAACTGTATCAGTAGGTTTAAGCGGTGCGGTTATAAAGTCTTAGACGATGCTAACAATGTATAATTTCCGTAGTTGGTTTTTAGTTTAGGGTATTATAACTTTTATGCATGTATCCACAGAACTATATGGGATTCAGCAAAATAGTGACCTTCATAAAATCAACACTAGGAATAAACATAAATTATACATTCCTAGGTTTCGACTAGAAAAAGTTAATAAGTAATTTATGGGGAACACGGTGCGCTTCTATAATAAGCTTCCTGAAAATGCTACTAAACACCTATTAAGAAATTTAAAGCATACATAAAAGGTAGTCTTTTGAAGAAAGCCTATTATAATATAGATGACTATATTATTGATAAGAATGCATGGCCTCATGTCGCTCTGCCGTCAGACAGTTAACCGACACACTTGAAATGTATAAACTCTCTTGTATAAGTATTTCGTAGTTAAGGTAGTTATAAAATGGATCATATAAAAACCGCTAGAACCAAGACGAGTTTCTTGCCAATTCTTCTCGGGCTTGGGATAGGATGAATTGGCACCTAAATTCACCTAGTATGTAAGACGTTTCAAAGTGATCCTTGTGATTATATAATCTTTTGACTTTTGACTTTGACTTTGAACATAAAGAACAAAAAGATCGTTTTTTCTGTTCTGTGTGCATGTAGCACTGTAATTTTGACGTATTCACATATTTGATTACGAATCTAGATCAATAAAAAGATTAGCACTAATTTTAGTAAAAACGCTGTGTTGATTGTGATCTGTTTTGTGAATTCATTAATTAAATATGTACTTAAACAAATAATAATGACCAATTTTAATTACTTATGGCAGGAATACTGAAACATATTTGAGACCCAATGAAATGTTTCTCGGGCATTAGGTACGTTTGGCTTGAGATTAAATCGATGTTCAGGCTTTAGGCATTGATTTTCTGTCAAAAATTGTCTTGTATATAATATCCTAGAGATATCCACAGCAAAAATATGATTTGGGAATGACAGGGGAGCGACAATGTGCGTGGGACGTTCTATTGTGCGAGGTCTCGTGTTATCAATCTGTATGATTGAACATGCTCAGTCATATTACAGATTACTATTTGGAATATCAGAATATTGCTGGAAATAATATCTTTGGTTACATGAGTTAATAATTTATTTTACTGATAGTTTGAGATACTCGTTATTAGTAGGATTAAAACGTGACGTGAAACGTAGTGATAGTCTATATAATTATGTATTTGAAAATATATATTATAACAACTGGTTCTCGTATAACAAGCTGTGCTTAGTTTAGGGCTAGAATTTTAAAGCTTACATAAAGGGTAGTCTTTTGAAGAAAGCGTATTATATATAATATTAGAACTTTACCTATGAAATTGCCGTTTTGTATGGAATAAGTGAAAGAACTTGTTTTTTTAAACTTTTTTATTTCTGTTATTCAAAGTAATCACCCATGCAATCGACGCATCTTTGCCAACGCATTGGAAGTTTATTGATGCCCTTCTTTTAAAAATCAGCTGGATGGGAGGCAACAAACTCTTCAAAGGCATTTTGTACTGCCTCTCGGGAATTGAATTTTTTACCCACTAAAAAGTTGTCTTAATTTTGGAAAAAGTAATAGTCGGTAGGTGCAAGGTCTGGTGAGTATGACGGATGAGGGAGAGCTTCCAACCCCAGCTCTTGCAGCTTGGAGACTGTCTGTTGTGCAGTGTGGGGTCGCGCGTTGTCGTGAAGGAGCAGTGGGGACGACCGATTGACCAAAGCTGGTTGCCGATGTGCAAGCTTCTCCATCATTGTCTCCAGTTCTTCACAGTAAACATCTGCAGTAATGCTCATGCCGTTTTGTAAAAAGCTGTGGTGAATCACACCCGCACTAGACCACCAAACAGTGACCATCACCTTTTTAGGGGTTATTTTTGGTTTAGGGCATTGCTTTGGTGCTGAACCAGGATCTAACCAACTTGCTGAGCGCTTTCGATTGTCGAACAGAATCCATTTTTCATCGCACGTAACAATTCGGTTCAAAATTCCTTCATTTCTTTGCCTATTGAGCAGCGCGAGGCAGGTCTCGAAGCGTACGTTGCGCTGGCGATCGTTAAGTTCGTGGGGCAACCATCTATCAAGTTTTTTTACCTTGCCTATTTGTCGCAAATGGATCAAAATTGTTTTGATGCTAACATCAAAAGCTGCTGCTAGCTCAGCTGTAGATTGAGTTTCGTCAGCTTCCACAATCGCCTATAATTCATCATTGTTGACCAAAGTCTCCGGACGACCACGAGCTTCATTTTTCAGTCAAAAGTTCCAGAACGGAACCGGGAAAACCAATAACGGGTTGTGCGTTCGTTTGTACAGTTCTCTCCGTAAACGTTTTTGATGTTACGTGCCGTTTGTGTCGCGTTGGTGCCACGACGGAACTCATATTCCATAATTACACGAATTTTTAAAGTATCCATTATGACGAAAAATGTTCAAATGTAATGAAAATACAACGCTAATCAATAAACAAAAGACTAAGTTTGTAAAAAGAATGTCATGTTTTTAAAACAAAATTAATTTGAATTTAGAATACAAAGCCATTCCAAACTTTTTTTCTATTTGAAATGACCAGTACTGAAGAATGGCAATTTCATAGGTAAAGTCCTATTATATTACTGATAAGAATGCATGGCCTCATGTTGCTCTGCTATCAGATAGTTAACCGATACATTTTAAATGTATAAACTCTCTTGTATTTACACTCTTCTAATTAGTTTTTCTATGTTAAGGAAGTGCTAGGACCAGGACGAGTTTCTTGCCAGTTCTTCTAAGACTTGGGTTAATTTAGGAATTGGCACCTAAATTCACCTAGTATGTAAATAAATAAATAATAAATAAATAAAATTTTTATTGCCTTAGTAAATAGGTACAAAATTGGTAAATATTCTAAATATCTTAAAAACACTAGGTTTACTAAGGTCAATGGGTGCAAATTCTGCATCTGCTGTTAATAGGTGGGTAATAGATAGGTATATCTACCTACACAGCGCTGTTTTTCAATTTGCCCTATTCGGATAGTTCTTCACCGAGAGTTAAGAGCAAATGTAAATGAAATGTAAGACGTTTCAAAGTGATTGGATTGTATTGAATAAAATATCTTTTGACTTTGACTTGTTGTTGATATTTAAATTGTCCATCAATATGATTATTGTCCATAATTGTGATTACTCTGTATACTGCTATACTAAATTAATTAAATATTGACCGATTTGGTAACGATTTAGAACGATGAGTAGTCGTTTTTAATCTAACGTTTTAACTTTATTGTTAGCGTGCTACGTCAAAATCAAGGTATATTTTTTGCATCATTACATATTTAAAAATATGTTACAAACTGTATATATTCAATGTAATCTAGCATTTATTTGCAATTATGTATAGCTTATACTATAAAAATAATGTAACAACAAGTCACCTAGTGGATTCGATCTCATATTCTTGGATGCTATTTATTACACGAGGAGCCGTATCTTCGGCTGATACGTAGCCGTATCGTGTACTGAAAGGTACTCCTCAAATCAAAACATTAATTTCGATCATAAAGCCTTATATAGGAATGCGAGTTTCCAGCTGACGACCGGCAGGCGGCGCGCGGGCGGCACAACGGGAAAATCCTGCGGCTTGCGGCTTCCTCGCTAATTAAACCGCGCATAATTAGGCCGCTTCACTATATGCAAGCGTTACGTGGCCTGAGTAATAAGAGCTGGGTATAGAGAGGAGTATGAACAGAAGCCCAATTGTACTGGCTCGATTGACGACGCAGGTGTTTACGCGTTCTGCTAATTAACAACGTTTCAGTTTATGCTACGCTTACGAAGTCGCCTACGATTCATATTCATATTATAATCCGAATTTTAAGATGACATGGGAACTCTTTGTTACGTCATAATTACAAGAAATACCTACATAAATTAGAATTACATACCTACATACGAGTAGTATATTTAGCGGCTGTATAGTGGTCGATCTATCTTTTTCTTTTATTTGTTCATGGAGATATTAGAATAGGTTTTTGGGTATTTATCAAAACGCAATCGATAATGGTTGTTAACAAGGGAAGGTATATTCGTATTAGCATTTTTTTAATCTTCCGTACGAGCATTCCTCGCTAAGTCAAATCTTTCAAATGTTGTATTGTGTAAGGTCTAGGTTGTTGGCTAGCATACCCGTTTAGATTTATATTTTTATTTATGTGTGTATATGTATATATTTACAACAAATAAAAATAAGTATACAAGTAATATATCAGTCACATGGTACCTATAAGACAAGCTCTGCTTACTTTGGGGCCAGTTGATGATGTGTGAAATGTCCGGAATTATTTTTTATTTATGTTTTTAAATATTAATATTATTATTATTATCTAATAAGTAAAATGTGTGATAAAAGATCTGAGCGAAAACAGTTGGTTACGTTTCCTTTCCCTTTATATTTATTGATGCAGCCTAAGTAAGCATATCGTAATGGTTCATACTCGTACTTTCACAGTCAAACTCTACATTAGTACCTACAGTTTATTTTAACTCTGAGCGTAGTTTTAATCAAATGTATGTGTTTGCTCATGAGTTGTGGCTTTAATGTGTGTCGATGTTTGTAACGGAGTTTTATGAACAAAAAGTTCATCATAGGTACCTACTCGCCTTTATTCGTATTCACTATTTCTCATTTTGTGTTTCATTTGTATCATACTATATTATTCAACGCCTTCTGCGGTTCCACGTGTAATCTTATCAAAAATGAATCTTATGAATGAAATATTAAATTTATTTACTAGCGACCCGTCCCGGCTTCGCACGGGTGCAATGCTGATACTATGAGAATAACATTACCTAAGAGATAGACATATACCATCGCGGACTTTTTTGTAGACCTTTTTAAGCTGTACAATACATTAGTACATTATTTTGATCTATGTCGTAGGGTTCAGCGCGCGTTTGCAATGTAAGCGCAAAAAAATGTGTTTATTTACGACATCACATTAGAAACCTCTTAAATTATCTGTGTTTCTCTAATATATTATGCATGTATTATACATATAAACCTTCCTCTTGAATCACTCTTATCTATTAAAAAACCGCATTAAAATCCAAAATAAAGATCTAAGGATACATAGGGACAGACAGACAGCGGGAAGCGACTTTGTTTTATACTATGTAATGATTTATCACAAGTTGACGAATTACAGTATTAACTAAAATAAATAAATAAATAATATAATAATAATTTAAAGATTAGGCCGATTGTTAATTTGTTTTTTTTGTTTATCTTGTGTTAGATTAGGTATGTAAGCATTATTTAAGCATTATTTTGTTATATTTCTATCAGCGGAAACCTGTTATTGGCTTTCTGTTATTTATGTAATTATTTAAGTTAAACGTGTATAGCTGTTGGTTTTCCTTAAAAATAAATAAATAAATAAATAATACAGAATCCCAGGCAGAGTGACGTCAGAGAGTAAACTTCACCCACCTCAGCTTGCTGGAGTGGATCCATGAACGAATATTTTCAAATACAATTAACTGCTCTGTAACTTTACTGACGCCACCTAAATCTTCAGCAGATGAACAAAGGCCAATGATGATGATGAATAATAATGCCGGACATTTCACACAGCATTATCTGGCCCCAAGGTAAGCGGATTTTGTGTTATGAGTACCACATGACTGATTATACTACATTTTATACATAGGAAAACCCAGATCCAAAACAAAAACTTGCAGATCATACAAACAGTTGTCCCTCAGAGGGAATCGAACCCGCCACCTTCTGCCTCTCACCCGGACCTTGGCCCACTGCGCCTCAGAGGTTGTCAAATATAATACACTAGCTGACCCGGCCACACGTCGCTGTAGTTCTAATACGTTGAACCAATATACGCTAACCTCTAAAATTATTAGTGTTTCTATACTAAATTATGCATGTATTATACAATATATATAAACCTTTCTCTTGAATCACTCTATTTATAAAAAAAACCTAGTTTTAAAGATCTAAGCATACATAGGGACAGACAGACAGTGGGAAGCGACTTTGTTTTATACTATGTGACTTTGTTTTATGTAGGTATGTATGTATGCATACAACTTTTGAATAAATTAATTAATATAACTTTTAAAACTATCATGGTTTTGCACATAATTTTCACTCAAAACGGGATATTTACCATGATATATGAGTTTTTCTGCTTCTCGATATTTCGGCACAGTGGCATGCGCCATGATCACGAGATAAACTGAAGTCTTTGCGGGTGGATGTTATTGGCAGACAAAACGTATATATCATATATATCTCATATATCATGGTAAATATCCCGTTTTGAGTGAAAATTAAATTAATTAATAACCTATGGTTCTATATTATACTCACACGTTAACTAATGCATTGTGGTGGGATTAACATTATAAAAGCTCTAAATTCAATTTATTTTGGGCAATTGAGTTGAAAGTTTGTTTATGGTGGGAGTTATATTTCGCCACCATTTTTAATCTATTAAACCTTTCACTTTCTTTAAAGTTAATAACTCTTCAACAAACGATTATCATTACATCAAAGGTGAAGAAACATGTAACATCTATACATACACCTTATATCATAAACTAGCGAACCGCCCCGGCTTCGCACGGGTGTAATGCTGATACTAAATATACTACAGAATGTCTAATGTGATTGATACCTCTAAAATGATCAGTGTTTCTCTACTATATTACACATGTATTTTACATGTAACCTTCCTCTTGAATCACTATAACTATTAAAGAAAACCGCATCAAAATCCGTTGCGTAGTTTTAAAGATCTAAGCATACATAGGGACAGACAGATAGCGTGTATTGACAGGTAAAACTACACAACACATTACTTATCTATACTAATACTAGCGACCCGCCCCGGCTTCGCACGGTTGCAATGCTTTATATACAACGTTATCTAAGAGATAGACATATACCATCGCGGACTTTTTTGTAGAACCCTAAAGGTGTACAATACTGTAGTACACTATTTTGATCTATCTCGTAGGGTTCAGCCAGCGTTTGCAATGTAAGCGCAAAAAACTGTGTTTATTTACGACATCATATTAGAAACCTCTAAAATAATCAGTGTTTCTCTACTATATTATGCATGTTTTATACATATAAACCTTCCTCTTGAATCACTCTATCTATTTAAAAAAACCGCATCAAAATCCAAAATAAAGATCTAAGCATACAACGGGACAGACAGACAGCAGAAAGCGACTTTGTTTTATACTATGTAATGATTTATCACAAGTTGACTAATTACAGTATTAATTTGGCGACCTCTGTGGCGCAGTGGACCAAGGTTGAGACGCAGAAGGTTGCGGGTTCGATTCCCGCCGCGGGACAAATGTTTGTATGATCTGCAAGTATTTGTCTCAGGTCTGGGTATTTCAATGTATTATATGTATGTATTTACAAAAAAAAATATTATAAGTAGTACATCAGTCATGTGGTACCGATAACACAAGCTCTGCTTACTTTGGGGCCAGATGATGCTGTGTGAAATGTCCGGTATTATTATTTATATATTTCAAAATGTATCTGTTTTTCTGTTAGTTTTACATACCTTTTTCTTGATTGATCTTGATGCAATTTAATAGGTTACTTTTATATAGATACCACGCGTGCAAAGCCGTGGGCAGTAACTAACATATATAATACCTTCGGCACCCAATTACCTTTTTACAGCTTTCGAGTGAGATAAACTTCGGGCTGCAGTCACACCGAAATTAAATATTTATTAACAGATATATACAAAATAAATACAATAATAATAAATATAAATAATATATCTTGAATAATTGAGCCTTTCGGAATCGAGACCCTGCCCACCGCGCTTTCAAAATTATTTTACGGTTTCTGGTAGATAAATAAATAAATAATGCCGGACATTTCACACAGCATCATCTGGCCCCAAAGTAAGCAGAGCTTGTGTTATGGGTACCACATGACTGATACACTACTTATATACTTTTTTTTGTAAATACATACATATTATAGATAGAAACACACAGACCCGAGACAGATACTTGCAGATCATACAAACATTTGTCCCGCGCGGGAATCGAACCCGCAACCTTCTGCGTCGCAATTGGATCTTAGCCCACTGCGTCACAGTGATACATTGCGTGACCCAAAAGCTGGCTCTGCGTATTAGCATTGCCATTCAACGTGGCAATGCCGCCAGTGTCTTGGGAACGCTGCCCTCTGGCAGTGATATGGATCAGTTGAGCTATCTATAGATCGTTTTAATCGATCCTTAGATAGCTCAACTGTTTCACATGTATTTTATATTATTATATATTATTCTGTACATATATGTAATTCTCTAAATAAAGTTAATAATAAATGTTTTTTGATCTATTCATTGAACAAATGTTTTTAAATGATTTCTCTGTTATTTAGTTTGATATTCATCTGTACACAATGCATACAGACAAACACTCCCCTCACCGCCTCTCTTCTTCTTCTTCCTATAATTTTACAAATGTTTCTGTTTTGTTTTGTAATACAATGTTGCTCAAATAATAAATGTCTAAATAATACCCACATACAATTTTCGGATTCGTAACATTATCTAACCCCCGCGATATTAAAATCAACGATTGATTATAAGGATAAATCTGTAATTATTAATCTAAAATCAGTTAGCAAATTCGTAACGTTTCTAACAACATATAATTGTAGATCCTATCCTAAAACATTCAGGAGATATTTGTAGTTTAAATAATGTGCCGACATCAGCCAACATCGCACGCGGCAACTCGAAAGTACAGCGACATCAGAGCCAGAATTATATAAACTAGCTGTCCGCGCGCGGCTTCGCCTGCGTTGAAGATTTTTCCCGGGACAAACCAATTTTCCCGGGATAAAAAGTAGCCTATGTCACCCGGGGATAGTGTAGCTTTCCAACGGTAAAAGAATTTTTCAAATCGGTTTAATAGTTTCGGAGCCTATTCAATACAAACAAACAAACAATCAAATCTTTCCTCTTTATAATATTAGTATAGATATAGATGAACCCGACAGACCAATACAATAGGGGCTAAGTGATATTTGTCAAAAATGAAGAAAACAAATAAATATTGGTGGACAATGCACCATCAAGCCCAAAACTAAGGATAGCTTGTATGATGGTGGCCAGAAGACTGATGGAATACTTATATATTTTTAAATACACTATGATACTTTATAAGACACAGAATAAACATATATGTTCATTACACAAACGTTTGTCCTGCGTAGGAATCGAACCCTCAACCTACAGCACAGAAGGCAGAGCTACTACCAACTGGACTGACAGTCAAATCCCAAAAATGATCTTCTAAATGAGCATACTTTTGTGAAACCTCAAACACGTCGGTGTGAGGTTACCACAGTATGACAAGTAAATTTGACAGGCCTTTCCAGTCGTGCAGTTCGACCGATGCATCAAGCAATGCTTGTTTCACCGTGCGGCTAATCACTCCTATCACTTTCACTTACACGAAACAGATGGATTCACGCGCCCATGTGTGGGTAATTTGTGAGGACAGATCTTTGAAAGTCGCTTGATGGATTTATGATTTGTTTTGTTTCATGGCTCTCGGCTAAGTTGTACCTAAGAACTTAATTATTATATTTCAAACCTAATTTAATTAAACTGAAACTTCTTTGACAGATTTTCTATAAAAACTGTCGAGAAATCTATAATTCCCTATTTCTGTTTGCATTTGGTTCTGAAATGCACATCACAAAGAGTTTAAGCGTCATAAATATTATCGAATAAATGTAATAGACACGTAAATGAAAACCTATTGAAACTTTTACACAACACCCTTGTTTTTAGTTCCATACCTCAAAGGGAAAAAGTAACCCCGATAAATTCACTTCCCGTCTGTCTGTATGTATATCAAGACCGTGTTTCTCAGGAACGCGTAAAGGTAAGCTGAAATTAACATCAAATACGATGTAAGGTCATATATTAAGACTTTTACTGGAGCTGTAAAAAAATACCGTAATTTATCCGCAAAAGTTGACGATCGCCAGTAAATAAAAACCTATGGGGTACTTCCCGTTGACCTAGAATAAAAAAAAAATGGTAATAAGCAAGGACTCACAGTCAAAACACAAGAAATGTAAAAAATCCGAAAACAGTTAAATTATAGTTATATTACATAATAAGGCGCGACTTTCTCACTCGACCGTATTATATACACCTGTCTGACGTATCAGAGAAACGAGATTTCTGTAACAACTGCGTTGTACAAGTGAGTTTAAATTCTCGACTCAAGTAAACAAGCCATAAAACTTGACATAAAGTGATGCGACCATTAGTGTCAGTCAAAACAAGTTACGATGATCCACTGCATCTAAAAATTTCCTATGCACGTATGTTACTTATCTTATAATTACAGTAGCACCCCCTTAACCCCCACGTGATCTTCTATGGTCAGTCTGTAAGTCTTTTAACCCGCTGCACACCCAAGACAGCCTTTGCGGAGAGAGCATTTGCAAAGGGCTGTCGCGACAATACTCGTACCCAATACGACTATGTGGCTTCCATCCAAACGATGTCCCATTAAGGCCTATCTGTACTAGTAAATTGACTGGCCTGTTGGTAGCTCAGTTGGTAGCTGCTATGGCTTCTGTGCTGCAGGTTAAGGGTTGGTTTCCTTACCACTGTACTAGTAAATTGACTGGCCTGTTGGTAGCTCAGATGGTAGCTGCTATGGCTTCTGTGCTGCAGGTTAAGGGTTGGTTTCCAGTACAAAACAGTGTGACGAACATATTTGTTCTGGGTCCGGGTGTTATAAAGTATCATAAGTATGTATTTCAAAATGTATAGGTATTTTGGTTACCATAATACATGCTATGCTTAGTTAGGGGCTACATGGCGTTGTGTGCGTTGTTTACTAATATTTTGAAGTGATAACTTCATAAGGGAGGGTAAACCGCTTCGTTACGTAACGAGTTACGACGCCAGTCTGTCTGTTTTCCCTTTCTCTCACGCATACGGCAGCGGTAAGCAGGCTCCTCCTCTCTCACTCTAACCCACAGCGCTATTAGATTAGATTATGTTATCACTTCTTGCGGGCGTCCCGAGATGCACGCGTTTTTTTTGAAGTGATAACTTCTTATGGAATGGTAAACCGCTTCGTTACGTAACGCGTTACGCTCCTCCTCTCTCACTTTAACCCACAGCGTTAGTAAGATTAGTTTAAGTTATCACTTATGTCAGGCGTTCCGAGACACACACGTTTTTTTTGACGTGACAACTTCTAATAAATCGATGAACCAATTTTTTTTATATATTGACGTGACAACGTCTAATAAATCGGTGAACGCCGGCTGCACGCACGAAAAAGGATGACTCATTGTCCCGTTTCACTGATTGTCCCTTTACGCTCATTGTAACGTTACGATCGGAGCGAGAGCGCTGCACGAGCGAGCGAAAGGCACGATCGTCTTGATTGTTGTCGTCGTTAGGATTGTTGTCACGTTAAACTATCGTCCGTAAACCGACTTTACAGACAACCAATTTTTTTTAAATTCGATTTGGTTTAATCTGCAATGCGCGTTAGTCCTTACCTTACTCGTCTGCCCTTTGTGCCCTAATGCACAGAGGCTGATAGACGCCAAAAACGATGGACTGAAGTTGACAATCATTTATTTATTTAATTAATTAAGTGCATCATTGTCACGCAAGAAGAAGTACGTTTGTTTTATTCCCAACCGTTCCGTTTATCCCAGAGGTACTGTCAATGCTAAAATAATAAGGCCACGCATAAACTAGTCATAAACTATTAAATTGCTAGTGTGGATCCCACTTAATGTTTTCAGAACATGTTAATGAATATTCTTAATAGCATAATACTTCTCATCAGCATTATCATTTTAGTGTCGGTAATGGCTGCCATTGATAATGATAATCTCGAAATTAACGCCCGTGTAACTAACCACGTACTTAAGTAATAATTAAATTTGCGGACGTAAGAAACTCCTGTAATTCAATCCCTAAGTGGCGTAGCGGGGGTTTAGTGTTTGTGCGTGACTGAAGTCGTGGGAGTTCACTAGAATTATTATATAATAGTTATATAATAATAATAATAATAATATTGGTGGACAATGCACACAACACCATCTAGGCCCAAACTAAGCATAGCCACGCATAGCTTGTATTATGGTGACCAGATGGCTGATAGAGTACTTATATATTTATAAATCTTTACCTATAAAAGAACTTAAACCTGACTGACTGACTGACTGATTCATCATCGTCGAGCCGAAACCGCTGAAGCTAGAAAGCTGAAATTTGGAAGGTAGCTTCCTTTTACAGCAAAGCCACATACTAAGGCGGGGTTTTTGAAATTCATCCCCTAAGTGGGTGAAAAGGGGTGAAAACAAATGTATGAAACTATTAAAGCTACAATTCCTTTCAAAGAAATGCGGACGAAGTCGCGAGCAACAGCTAGTACATACATAACATACTTATAATAACCAGATATAGAACAAACATCTATGTTCGGCACACAAATGTGTGTCCTGGGAGGGAATCGAACCCTCAACCTACAGCGCAGAAAGCAGAGCTACTACCAACTGAGCTGACAGGCCAGTTAATAAGTGTCAATATAAAGTGGCACATTTTGAAATTATAAAAAAAACTGAAATAATGCTGGACAGTTCACACACCATCATTTAGCCCAAAAGTTTAAGCAGAGCATGTGTTATGGGAACCACGTGACTTATTTTTTTTATTGCAAATACATACATATTCTGGGCGTGTCTATGTATAATATGTATATATTCACAAAAAGTATATAATGTAGTATATAAGTCATGTACCCATAAAACAAACTCTGCTTACTTTGGAGCCAAATGACTCTGTGTGAAATGTCCGGCAGTATTATTATTATAAAATTATTAAAATAGAAAACGATGACGTTTTATTGCTAAGTTAATCAATAATAATGTATAATAACAACTACATATTTATAATGAGACTAGAGCACAACCGGTGCGCACGCGTTGAAGTCTTTTATATGCGCAAGCGCACTCGTACGCTACGGCACTGTTAAAATTTATATATATCAGTTTCACTAGTTTTTGTTTGAATTTTGAAAAACTGACTGCAAGTTGCTTATGAAATTGCAAGTAACTAGGTGAATATTAATGAGAGACCATTTTATTACCGATTTATAATATTTGTAAAATAGTTCGACGAGATGGCTGCCTGAGCAATTAGTTGCATAATTATTATCTTCTTACAATATTTTTTTCCTAAATAACTTGGTACTATTTTATGTGCCTCCTACAATTCATTACTATCTACCTATTTATTTACAGAAATAATTACAGTACAAAATAATATAAAATACACGTGAAACAGTTGACCTATCTAAGGACCTTTTAAAACGATCTATAGATAGCTCAACTGATCCAGATCACTGCCAGAGGGCAGCGTTCCCAAGATACTGGCGGCATTACCACGTTGAATGGCAATGCTAATACGCTGAGCCAGATAGGAGCTCTTGGGTCATGCAACGTATCTACCAGACCTATTTATTACTTTAATATTAAACTGAATAAATAAATACCTCAATATAAAATAGGTAAATTTAATAAGGTTGTGCCTAGCATTAAAAGCTTACATCCGTGCCTCATCCAATAAGGATCCAACGGAAGACCAGCTCCTCGTAGCTAATACTACCCAGCTAATGCTGAGTTGGTGCCTTTTTGTTACGGCCTTATTTATGTATTTTATATAATTTTTTATGTATTTTTTCAATATATTTCAATATATTTCAATATACTTGACTGGCCTGTCAGCTCAGTTGGTACCGAAGGCAGAGCTACTACGCTGAGGGTTGAGGGTTCGATTCCCTCTCAGTATAAACATTTGTTTGATGAACATAGGTGTTTATTCTGTGTCTGGATGTTATAAAATATTATAAGTATGTATTTAAAAATATATAAGTATTCTATCAGTTATCTGGTCACCATAAAACAAGCTATGCTTAGATTGGGGCTAGACGGTGTTGTGTGCATTGTCCCAATGTTTTATTTATTTATTTCTTTAAATCAGTTGTGTGACAGAAACATTTGTTCTTCTTCTTTGTTTATGGCATGTGACATAATAATGTAAATTTTGCCTGTTTCAAGCGTTTATCTTCGTTTATAGTCAACTAGTTGCTGCTCGCGGCTTCGCACGCGTGGTACCTACATAAAAAGTAGCCTATGTCCTTCTCCAAAGTCCCATCTATCTCTATACCAAAATTCATCAAAATCGGTTCAGCGGTTTAGGCGTGAAAACGTGACAGACAGACAGAGTTACTTTCAAATTTATAATATTATTAGTAAGCATTTGTTTGTTAAAGTCTTAGTCGATGGTCAATTGTCAATACTAGACGTCACGCGGAATGGCCGTTTAAAATTTTCTTGGGATTCCTCGTCGTTCAAATCACATTGCACCGTAATACACAGTCAATTCAATTGTTCATACTTGTCCCATGTAGTTACAACTTATTCCTTAAAATTCCGCTAAGATTACTGAATAAAACATGCAATAAAATGAGTAAGAAATATGAAATTAACAGAGCTATGTTACTTCATGAAATGACAAACGAGGAATTGACAGTCATTTACCTATGTTACATACATCAGATTCGAGATATTTGAGTTCGAAAGGTGACTATTATTAGGGTCGCTATTCGGTCATCAAAGTATTATGTCGGCAGTTTTTAGTACTTTTTTAGTATTTTTTAAAGCATAGTAGTAATACTTTGACAAGTAGTTCAGAAGTTTATATCGGTTTTTTTTATGTTTAACAGCTCGTGACGTAAGCCTTTGGGTGGCCTCGAATCGAATTATAGTAAAGTTATAATTACGTTTTAAAAACTAAAAAGAAACCGACTTCATTGAATGAAATTTGAAATAATACATTTTTAGTGGAAAGTAGATTTATTTTGTATATATATAATATGGGTAGGCCAAATAAACGCACCGCTCCAATGAGACAGCGAGGTATCGAAGTACATGAAAACATCAAGTATACAATTTTTAGATTATCGTTGTTTTTTCAGCTCGACCGATTTTGATAAAATTTATATGGGACCACCTGTGAAGTATACCCTTTCAAACAAAAAAAGAATTTTCCAAATCGGTTCAGCCGTTTTCGAGTAATCGGTGAACATATATAAAAAAAAAACCGACGAATTGAGAACCTCCTCATTTTTGATAAAGTCGGTTAATAAGTAGTCGTTGGAGTCAATGACAATTATATTTCACAAGTTAATTCTTCTTTTACATATTGTAGCTGAGTCCTAGGCATTGGCTTCACAGGTACCTACCTAATAGTCTTGATCTTGAGACAGCTACCTTTTCAATGTTTAATTTTGGGATGGGATCAGCATGTACGTGAGGGTTGTTATATTATCGCGTCGAATTAAGCTGCTCATATAATAATGATCGAACTTCACGTACAGGGTAAGTTCCTTTGATCATTAATAATATCTTTCACTTAATTAATTTCGTGTATTTCGCTCAATTCAACTTCTCATTGTTGCGCTGCGTATACGAATGATTAATATAATTTCGACAACCGGAGTGGTCAATGGGATTGATCAAAAGGGTCGGAGTTCGTTTAAACATTAAGAGGAAACATTAAACCCAGTGAAACTAACATTAATCACAGCAGGCTGGAGAACAAATGGGTAAAAAACCTGATAAAAAAAACCTACTTTTGTGATATGTTCGGTTGAAACTAGCCTTATTTCCAAATTGTTACCCAAACCTATTTCTAATTAGACCTGTTAAAGTAAAATACAATCATAATTATTATCTCCATGTTGAATTCAAAGCATTACTGGCGGTGAAAACGCAAACATTATAAGAGAAATTGATCTCCATTCCCCAGTTGTTAATTAAGCTAACTAGATGACACTATTTTATAACTTAACGCATAGTAACTAGCTGTAAAACGATGCGTACGCAGTAGAACCAGTAGTTATATTATAGGGACTGATCATGCATTCGGCGTAGCTTTCGGCTTACGAAAATTCAGCAAAACTTAATGTAGGTGGAAATTTGGACCTATAGCGTACGTAAAGCGAACTTGAATTTAGTGTTATTTACAAAACCCTGCACCTCATATTTATAGTTTCTTCATTTCTTCGTAGTTACTGATTCTCCTCATATTTTTTGGTTGAGGTTTGTCTTCCATATAAAAGGATCATACAAAAAAGCTCTAGGACAAGGACGAGTTTCTTGTCAATTCTTCTCGGGCTTGGGTTAGCAGGAATCGGCAGGTGAATTCAGTCACCCAGTATGTAAGACGTTTCAAAGTGAATCTTGTGATTGTATTGAATAAAAACATATTTGAGCTTGAGTTTTTCACCTTAAGACGTGGGTTCGTATCTAGTCATCCACTAATGGATTTTCAAATCCTGAAATTTATGTGCGCAGTGCTCTCAAACAGCGATAGAAAACATCGTGAAGAAAACCGCGGCTTAGTCAGCTTCGCACCTATTGAGAGGATAGTATAGAACCTACACCCATTGGACAAGCCTATTCTATCTAAAAACTGTCCCCAGGGTCTGCAAGTCTGTCTGACCGTATCCTTTATGGGAATGGATAGAAAATTCTCACTTGATGCTGTATAAATCATTTAACATTCTAGGACGCTAGTTTGTTATTATTAATTTGATTTTAAAAATAACTAAAATAAATAGTAATTAAACTTAATGATTATACAGTAGCTAATTGCGATTAAACAATTGCCGCTGAAACAGTTCAGCGTGCTTTTCAGACAAGGCTTTTGAATACAATAAAAAATATTGATTGATTGGTTTCATCTTCGGTCAAGTCGGATTCGGCTTCGTTTAACTGGCCCAGCACTACATAATATTATTTAGTTCCACGCTCGTAAAACATTTCTTAGCGACTTTTCTAACCAACTTCAGCGGGTACTTAGCAGCCAGATTGACTGCGATGGAATATAAGAAAGTTACTGCGGACTTTCCTTCTGACGAGCTAGCTGAAGATCTAAAGTGGTACTAGCATTTACATTTGCCTATTTGAGGACGTGCAAGACTGGTTAATAGGCTGTTTACTGTTTAGTTGGGCTACGGTACCTCACAACCAAACGATCAAGGTTAATAAACATAAAGTTGTTCATAACTCAGCCATTTACGTGACTTTTTCTATAGATTTTCTATCAATCGATGTGAATTGTAATTCAATATAATGAACTGTCAATTACATTGTATTACGTTTAGTCAAAACAACTTTGCGAACTTTTTGTTTCTCAAACAAGTATTTACTTTATGCGATTTCATTTGGAGACTTCAGTCGTATGATTTTCACTGCGCGTGCGCACTCTCAGCTCGTCCGGCGTCAGTCGACCTCGCGCATCGGACCCGACCGCACGCATCAGCTCATTGTGCTAACAGCTGATCGTCCGCGCTAGTGTGAATAAAATAATATTGTGTTAGTGACATGGTTTTGTGCTCTAATCGGATTCTGTGATCGTATGATAACCGATCGTAAGTACCATGATTATTTATATATGGGGCATAAAAGCAGGGGAATAAATATAGCCAACTTACATACAGACCCAGTTTTGAATAATTAAGCGTAATGAGTATCTTAGTCGTGCACGTATTTAAATTATTTAGAAATCGGAGTGGTCATTTGCAAAAAAATGCACGAAATCGCCGGAGCGACGCGGGCGCCGACGCACGGCACGAGACCAGATGCGGCTAGAAGAGACATGCAACCCACCCAACGTAAAAACAAGATGAATAAATAAAAATTACAAGATATATCTAGCTTAGATTGTACGCCAAATAGATTGATAGGTACCTTGACTTGATTATGCCCAAGACGCGAATAAGAACATCCCAGTCGATAAAAAATGATTTTATGTTTCTGTATGTTTTCTAAAACTGGTTACAACGCTTCTCTATTGCGTAACCTATCTAAAGAAAAAATGTAGGTCATGTACAAAAATATTGATATTATAATGTACAAAAACCAAAAAACGATCTTAATTCTTAAATAAAACAACACTGCAAATAAACCACTCAAAACTAACAATGAATTTTACGTTCTGTATTCTCCCACTGAAATCCCTCCGATAAATTCAGACCGCTCAGGCAGCCGCAAAATAATTCAGAAGGCGAAATTCGATCAGTACAATCGGCTGGATATGCGTTTGCCTATATTACTTTCCTCTATTTTTACATAAAAGGTGGGTAAGATAGACGAAACAAGGTTTATTGGGTATTAAGAATGCCGACAATATCAGCTGATAGTCGTAAAATTTGACTAGGTATAATATTGGTTCAGAATATTTACGAAGTATTCGCCTACCGGAATCGGAAACTCGTTGTTTACAAACCTCGGGCATGCAATAGTCAGTAAGTCTTATAAAGACGAAACTCTGATGCAAAAAGTGTCTTTAAAACATGCCTACTGTATCTGTAAAAACTCCAACCCATTGCAACTCCATTCCAATGTCGGTAGCCGGTACCCTCAACACGGTGACGGCACGGTAATAAACAACATGTAGTAAATGTTTGCAATCTTTAGGACGTATATTAAAGGTGTACTTTATAATCACACATTAGCTAAATTGATGTTTAAATCTGCCATCTTTATTCATTAACTTCAGAATTTCATGGACAATTTTTTACGTAGATACTTTGGGGTTATAATTAGAATACTTAAATACTATAAGCAACCCAAATCATGAGTAGGTAAGTAGAAAAGGTCAGAAAAATGGAAATGCTTACACAATAGTCAATGTTTATATCACAAAATTATGAACATGATCATTTTATTGGGCTTGTTCTCATCCAGTAGCTGCACATCTGCGTGCTAGTATGTTAGTAGCTCGACCATGTGCAGTGAGAGTTACAATGTGTAGCATCTACTCGTACCTGCTTTTTTCTGTTTTAAAGATATATTTAGGTAGGTACTTACTTATTCATTTACCGGTATTAATTTACTTAATAGTTATAGGAAAAAAAATACAAAATAACTATCAATAATTTAATTATTGTAAACTTACCTATTTCTAAATTAACTAGACTATTTATAACAGAAAAATACATATTGTGTACTTATTAAGAGTAAATTTATCTATCGATAACCTAACATAGGTGCCCACGACCCTACTACCCTGTATATGTAGGTATGGGTAGATCATTCTTGCATTTTATGTAAATTTATTTAATTAACTATTTGCTAATTAATTTAACGGGTAATTATATTAATAGTGCGAAGAAGCCTATTTTCAACTTATCAATTACTTTTGATTTACTACCGCCCGTGCCATTTGGTAAGGTAATGTCTTACGACTTGCATGATTAATACGTCTCATTATTGACTAATTACTGTAATTGTCTACGCTGAATCCATTTGACGCAGAAGATAACTAAAGATACAAGTACCTGACTGAGTACATGCACACAGGAAGTATAAAAACCGCTTCGAAATTATGTGGAAAGTTAATTAATGTATAGATAAAAGTCTAAATACAACTTCACAATGTCGACATTTTTATCATTACTTCGATCAAGAATTCCATTAACACGCCCAAAAAACGACTACTGAAGTCGTGCAAAAATTATGAAGTAGACTTCATTTGCCCCTATTTTTTTTCTATAGGTATCAAAGTTTTGAATAGAAAAGTTTTCTTTGTTTCTCTAGTATAAGCAGAGTATAAGCAGTAGATAAAATAAAAGGCCTTGAAAAATGGGACCGTCATCCGCGGAGATGTTGTAGAAAGTTAATTAAAGTCTAGATAAAATTAATGATACAACTCCAAAATTGATTTTCGAGAAAGAAAAGAATGAATGCAGAAAGCGAACGTGGTCATAGCGTATGAAAATATCTAAGAATATTGCTATTTGATGGAGATGGCTGTGGGATAATGGCGGTTATGTTGACAGAACTATAAAAAAGAGTTTGTTAGGTCCCAAATTAGGCTTAAAAGATTGATAAACTATCTTTAATGAAATGGTTGATTTATGGTTTATCCTCAAGGCAGTAACATCCCATCTTGGCACATAGACCCTCATTTGGAAATAATTTTATAACTTAATTTTCTATGTAGTTTTTTGCTGCTGTGGCAGAAGACCTCAAGAGGCGGAAATATGCATCCATTGGCAATGGTTATATATTTCTGCCTTTTGGGGTAGAAACTTTAGGCCCGTGGGGACCTGAGGCGTGGCTCCTATTAAGAGAGTTATCAAAGAGACTGGTGGACAAGACCAATGATCAAAGGCTGGTGCTTACCTCGGACAAAGGCTTAGTATGGCTAATCAACGAGGTAACGTTGCCAGCCTTTTGGCCACTCTACCTGCGGTCAGTGAACTGAACTGTATATTTTAACTATAAAATTGTATATTTAATTAATATTTATCTGTTTCTGTAAACAAATGTTTGAAATAAGGTAAAAATAAATATAAGTAGTCCTAAATCAAGAAATATTACACGCAAATCACGAGCGCGAGCAAGAGCAAGCAAACCGGTGTCAAACTCACCCTGACGAAGATTCTCTAAGTGAATCGAAACAGTGTCGGTGCCTCCATCGACAAGATAATACGTGAGTGCCCGTGTTTCTCAAAATGTACATTACTTCACAGAAAGTGAAATAATGTTACCCCTATTTATTTATTAATATTTCTTAAGTTATCTATTCAAAACACGAGAAATTTTGTAAAAATATATTAAAAATGCTAATAATCTATTCATATCATTTTAGATATAAAATGTTTAATTATAATAAAGAATATTTATAAATAAAGATTAAATTACTGTGAAATATAAATAAAGATTTGGGGTTGAGGGGGCAGACTACCATAATTCTTTATGTTTTGAAATAAAGAGTAAACCGCCGCATAAAAAAAACAATCTAGATACATCAAATTTATTATTTTCGGAAATTACACTTCAACTACATCGCACATACCGTTATTAAAACCATGTTCTAACATAAGCTTTGATGAAATCGCCGACCTTCTCTTTGTTTTGTTTGTATTTAAATAAAAACAATTAGCATTTCACATGTTATCAGCACAATCTCAAGTCATGTCATTCAATTACCTAAGGCCAATGTTACACCGCATGCATTACCGAGGTCGACGACCCGGCTAGACGGGTCGTGGGTCATTCATTCATTCACTCTTAATGATTTTTTTCTCGCATCGCCAATCTGATTGCTTCAACTAATGAGTTTTTGTTGAGTTTATTCATTTATTCCAGTCATTAATTATGGTCTTGGTGAATGGCACGCGGTTTTTTGCTGCTCGTCTTCGGATTAAAAACGAGTTTATGTCATTGGCTTTTATTAATGGATTGGCAGATCCCAGTTTGTCAGCATATCCTATAGTATAACTCATCACTTTATCTACTCCGCTGGCTTACATTTCCATCTCAAGGAATACAGGTCTTTGAATAAGTGAAGTAGTGAGAGATTTTTTTGCTTGAACAATTTGGTCTTAATAATTAATATATAACTTTATTTTAAGAAACGTACAGAATAATATACAATAATATAAAAAAAACATGTGAAACAGTTGAGTTATGTAAGGACCACGCAAAATGATCTATAGATAGCTCACCTGTTCAGATCACTGAGGGTAGTGCCCTAAGAAACTCGCGGCATTGCCACGCTGTATGGCAATGCTAATACGTTGGGCCAAATATGAGCTAGCTCTTGGGTCATGCGAGGTTTCTACCAGAAGCCGTGAAATAATTTTGGAAACGTGATCGGCTCCTGTTACCCACGGACCCAGGATCATGACTCTATAAGACTTAAATATCAAGACCGGCATATTTACGCCTTTTGAGGTCCTCGGCACATTCTGTTTACTATATGTACGTTAGAATGTTCACTCTGCCCGATCCAATTCGTGTCAGCTGCAATTACGTCAGGCTCTGCAATGGTCACATTCATATTCAAAGCACGCTTCACCGCTCTAGTGACCAATCATCTACTATTGACAGTCGTAACAACTGGATTTTTGCTGGAAAACCAAAAATTTTGTTTATTTCCACTTAACGTGTCACTAGTTAACTTTTAAGGTTTTACGATGCCAGTTTCCTCACGATGTTTTCAAAAAACTATATTGGTGCACGACCTAATTTAACCGATCCCCTTAGGATAGGAAGGCGGGGCCATTAACGCTAAACCACCAGTACTCAAAGTCAATAAGCCTGATCGTAACCACTTACTTATTACTTAGTAGGTACTTACTGAAGAAGCTTGCTTTGACAACCATTGGTGACAAGTATGTTAAGGGATAGCAGTCGTGAGCAGTTCGTTTTGTTTTTTGTTATGGTGGAACAATAAATAATAATATTAGTGGACAATGCACACAACACCATCTAGCCTCAAACTGACAATATAATACTTGTTACGATTACGATTACGTTTAGCCCATTGTGTCACATTGCTGGGCAAAGGCCCTCCCTTGATCTTTCCAGTCATCTCGGTTTTGAGCTGTTTGGACCCAAGCTCTATCAAAGGTGTCGAGATCATCTCGTCATCTCTTTTTGGGTCAACAACGGCGCCGATCGTCTCGCTGTCTCAGGGCTCCACCGAGTGGTGATTTTGGCCCACAGCTCGGCATGCGACAGACATGACCAGCCCAGCTCCACTCAAGCTTCGCAATGTTTTGAGCTACATCAGCAATGTGGGTTCTGTCGTATATATAATACTTATATTTTTAAATACATACTTACGATACTCTATAACACCCAGACACAGAACAAACGTCTATATCCATCACACAAAGTTTTATTTTGGGAGGGAATCGAACCCTCAACTTACAGCGCAGATGGCAGACCGTGCAGACAGGCCAGTCGGATTACGAGTAGTGCTTCCATCTCACCTAATTGTCTTAGCATTGCTTCGCTTCACAACTTTACAATCAGTAAAGTTTTAACACCTGCATTTATATACCTTTAGAATTGCAAGTTTCTCTAGAAACCTAACAAAACTATTTAATAATATAAAAGATGCTTTTAGTTTTATTTATTGTCGGAAGAGAAATCATTGAAAGTCGATAAACATTGAAAGTGCACTTGAGATTAAATTATCCAGAAGCAATGAAAGTTGATTACGTAAACCTTCGTAAGACCAGCTTCGCTAATATAGCGGTGCTAATAATGACGTAAGATCACGATAGCGGAAAACGGTGGGTCTGTACTATTTGACAATCTCTGGTGCGTTGGGTAGACTGACCAGCTGATACGGATTGGGCATTGCTGGTTTTATTTGGGTAGTAGAAGAAATGTTTATTTGATATTCTAAATAATTACAAAACCATGACTAATCAACGTTCAACCTAAGCCTAAGTACTTCCTAAGTATTTCTTAAGGTCTACGAAAGGAAATCGTAAAATTCAACTACCAAAGAGACAGTTCCAAATAAGTTAAAGGAAAGTTACAATAAAAAATATTGCGATGTTTCGTGTTGCTCCACTACTCTGCACATATTTGTTCTGTGACCTGTGCTGTGTTACCAAGGTTATCAAATATTTCCTTGAATATGCAAGGTGATCAAAAAGCACCGGTGGGAGATGGCAATACCGTTGCGACTCGCGCATCGTGTATCAATAACATCTACAGCCATTAGCTTGGAATCTTACTTCTGCATAAGGTATTATTCTGAGACAGTAATATAAATACACACAATATCATTTTTTAGGACATCGCGCGAAAATCATTGATGTTAATTAAGTTTTAGTTTCCTACAAGTAGGTACAATCATTTATTGATAATACATTATTTATTAGTATTATTATTATACGAGTATTTTATTAAATCCAGTCAGCCCACGACCACAGTTATTGCAACATAATCGAAACATCGGGAATAAATGAAAAGGTATACGTTATAAATACCCGTTAACTACTAAAACAATTATTTACAGAAATAATTATAGAAATGTACAAAATAATATACAATAATATAAAATACACGTGAAACAGTTGAGCTATCTAAGGACCGTTTAAAACGATCTATAGATAGCTCAGATCTATAGATAACTGATCCTGATCACTGCCAGAGGGCAGTGTAAAACAATACTTATTCAGATATATTTAAAGTTTTTTAAACTTACGCGATCAGAACACATTATTATAAATACTTACGGGTATTTATCGCGTTTATTTACCAGATATATTTAATCTCAGCTCTTTACTGGTAGCAACGAATGCTGAAGTTCAGCTTTTATGTACTTCTTAGTACTTGCCAGAGTACTTATCAACAGCTGTGAATAAATAGATTAGTCCAACGAGTTGCAAGTTTATGTCGTATATAGAAACGCCGATTCGTATTAGGTAGATAATTAACATCTCTTTTTGCTTTGTCAAAAACCTTGGACATAGATAGATAGATAGAAAACACTGTATTGCGCACTTTACTTTATATACTTTAGACAAGTAGAAAAAATAACAGTGTTTTGTAAGTCGGTAGTACAATGGGCGGTCTTATCGCTATGCAGCAATCTCTGCCAGACAACCTTGGGATGGATGTACTTATGGTACCTGCGTAAAAAGTAACCTATAAGCTATCTCAGATCACAGATAATATCTATACCAAGTTTAATCTAACTCCGTTCATCCGATGCAGAGGAATTGAGTAACATACAAACATCAAAATATTCAGACTTCCACACGATCTTCATGCGTCTTTATACCTTATCATTCATCCCCAAACATCTTTATTACATTATTTATTATTTTAATAGGATACAAAACATTTAACAGTTTTACAAATATTTAGTACCATTCCGCTAATCTGTTCCTTCCTCAAAAATAAATTCGACACATGTTTCACCATGCACACATGCATATTCAGGAACACTTGACTCGCTCCACACTTTGACGAAAAAACAGTCTGCTCTGCGGACTAGTTGCTTCGCCGAACGTTGGACTGAGACTGAATTTATTTTTGATTGGCCGAATAGTACTCAATATTTGTCTATCTGTTTAATGTTTTCCAATGGATTTCCGCAAAGTCCCGCCAGAATAAATTATCTATTTTAGTAGGACTTAATTTTCACTCGAAACGGGATATTTACCATGATATATGAGTTTTTCTGCTTCCACGTTTTTCCGTAGAAGAGTGAGAAAGAGGGTAGACCGTTTTGTCTGCCAGTAACATCCACCCGCAAAGACTTCAGTCAGTTTATCTCGTGATCATGGCGCATGCAACTGTGCCGAAATATCGGGAAAATTGATAGATGATACCCATGATAGTTTTAGATGTTATTTAGTAGGATTGTCAAAAAGGGGGAGAACACCTTTGGTGTTTGTTTTATCATGAGGCTTTATGAGCGGGCTGATGCAGCTTTCAGTTCTCGACATCGTAATTCCGTAACCAGAATAAGCATTATCGCATAAGTTCTGAGCAATCCCCGAGCAGGCATCGTGTGCGGTATGTAATGTAATGTTTGTAATGAATCCGCACCGTAATACCGACATTTGCTTACCGCTAATGTGATGTTTTCCCAACGGTGCTCTGTACTGGCTGTGACTCAGACGGCAGGTCATGGTCGCCATTTGGATCTTACGTATCAAGTTCTTTGAACTGTACGAGTAGTACCTGCTCATTGCCATTTTAACTAACATAATGCATTAGAGCTGTATGTGGTGCTGGCCTACTTGACTCATGCTACCATTATTTAAAAAAAAAAAAATTGCTTACATTGCCTAGTCTACAGTAAATAATTTTGTGCAAAAAAGCATAAGAAACGGAAGTATTTTCCGCCAGTATTCACCGCTTCAAGTAAAACATAAACAGAACTGTTGAGATATAACTTTTAAAACTATCATGGTTTTGCACATAATTTTCACTCAAAACGGGATATTTACCATGATATATGAGTTTTTCTGCTTCTCGATATTTCGGCACAGTTGCATGCGCCATGATCACGAGATAAACTGAAGTCTTTGCGGGTGGATGTTATTGGCAGACAAAACGGTCTACCCTCTTTCTCAGTCTTTTACTGCGAACATTACCCCTACTACCGGTTTCACTGTCACTAACAACCGTGAAACCGGTAGTAGGGGTAATGTTCGCAGTAAAAGACTGAGAAAGAGGGTAGACCGTTTTGTCTGCCAATAACATCCACCCGCAAAGACTTCAGTTTATCTCGTGATCATGGCGCATGCAACTGTGCCGAAATATCGAGAAGCAGAAAAACTCATATATCATGGTAAATATCCCGTTTTGAGTGAAAATTAAGAACTGTTGAGGCCAACACATCACCAATGCTGCTGGTGTTAACTGATTACTTTCAGGTGGGCTGTAAGACTGTTATTCCTCCTTACTTATATAATAAAAAAAAAATATATAAATAGATAACTTTTTATAACTAACACACGGCTAATTACAATAATAATAACTATACTGTTAAAGGTAATATAATGGACGGCCTTAAACAGCAAACTTTGAATAGGCTATATATAAACAAAAATAAATGTTTGTGTATATATACCTACTAGCTGATGCCCGCGGCTTCGCACGCGAGGTACCTACTTAAAAAGTTGCCTATGTCCTTCTCCAAGGTCCCATCTATCTCTATAACAAAATTTATCAAAATCTGTTCAGCGGATTAGTCGTTAAAAACAGACAGACAGAGTTACTTTTACATTTATAATATTAGTATAGATCTTAGTAGTTTCTGATAACGAACGTACGCAACTAACTTTCAACGAGGACAGTCCTTGGATGGACGGCCGTAGTGGCTTTCCTCATTACTCATTACTTCGGAGGCACGTTAAGCTGTTGATCCCGGTTTTTTAAAAAGTTGTTAGACAAGAAGGTCTTACCTCCGTCACCCGATTGTGCTACTTACTGTCTCATACAAAAGTATTACAAAAGTAGCCAACCCACTTCAACTTGACGAGCGCGCTATTTATCAACTATAATTGCCATTGAACGGATTGGTTTTAGTCCCGCTTCCGCGTTACTGACGCGCATGTTTGGCCGAACCCTTAAACTTAGGTTAATATTTGTTTTGTTCCTTAATGAGAACACAGAGTGGTATGTTAGAATTTCTGTTTTTGATTCCCTCATATCGAACAACACACTAGATTTATTACGTACAGAATATTAAGTTTACTCAACTGATAACTTTTTGAAGTCTACCAGAAGTAGGTGTTTGTCCCAAAACATCTTTGCACGTTTCTGAGAAGGCGCTTTGGAGAATGTTCTTCTCGCAAAAGTCTACACAGTCTATTAAATATAAAAACACGTTATTGGCTATCTCTCCTCCACACCACAAAATAAACTAAAAAACTTTAGTGACTCGAACCACAAAATCAATAAAACCTCTGGATATAAACGAAACCTCATTCACAGCGTGGTAGTAGGCTAGCTTCACCCACACACTAACCAACGGTTAAACAACCGCCAGTAATAATTGTTATTTATATGTATAAACTAACTGTGGAAACTTTACTGGAATATGTGTTATAATCTTTGTGTTACGTATAATCAAAATAAGGTCTGTTTTTACCCGAATAAATGTAAAAAAATGGTTGTCTGTAAATTCGGTTTACGGACGATAATTTTACGTGATAACGTCACAAGTAAACATTGATGAAAAATTGCATTCTTTTAACCTATTAAGATGCGTCACAAGTCGAACGCTTAGGCCGATCGTGCCTCACTTGTTCCGCGCTCTCGCTTGCACGCTCGGCTCAGGCGGAACGTGACAATTTTTCGTGCGTGCAGCCGGTGTTCAACGATTTATAAGACGTTGCCCGTAGACTTTAGATTACTGGTGGTCTATTGACCTTGTCCCACCGTCCGATCCCAAGGTCGTGCTTACATTTTTTTTCTGTTCGAAAATTTATATTCACTATATCAGTACTCTCAAACTGTGATGGAAGACATCGCAAGAAAACCGTGTCGATGCACCTAAAAAGTTCGTAAACATGATGCCAAGTGCAAGAAAGATGCCGTATGCTTTCACTACATTGGTTCGCAAGAACTATTGACACGATAAGATGTGGATCTTGTTTTTATCGGTGAAAGAGATACTCGTAGTACAAGCTTAAGGCGCTGCGCAAACGAAGACACTTTTTGTTGCCGACCCGGCACACGCACACAGGGAACCGTAGTTGCTGTGGCTTGTGGCGGTGATCGGACACAGTCACCTGTTGTTACTACTGGCCACTGGTACAATTCGTTGCTTGTTTTCCATCAGTACAATTGAAAGGAAATTTGTTAATGTTGCTTGTGTCTTCAACTGACAACTTTTAGTTGCCAGTTACTGACACCGAACACTTTTTGATCGCCAATGAGTATGTGTTAAGTGGAAGCAATTAGACATAAAAAATATTTACGTGTGCGCAGGGAGTGGATGATTTCATACTGGTTCTATAGAAATTAAATATTCATCGGTTGCTTGTATCCGACACAAGACACAAAAGTGTCCACGTTTGCGCCCTGCCTTAAGAGCGTCTTGCAAACTCTTCCGATCATGTAACTACTCGGTTAAAACGGTGGTGTAAGCAAGCCTTAGTGAAATGCAAGTAAACAAAACAGTGTCAGTGTGTCTGTCCGTCTCGCCGCACGAAATCGCAAGTCGTTCCACATCCCGCGGGTTTAGTGAATGCCGCAATCAGCCGGTCGGGACGCAAGACACGTAAATACTGGATGAGCTTTTCATGCACACTAGTTTCTACCTGCAGCTTTACATGCATGGTAGGTTCTTAAAAAGTAGCTATATGTATGCTTTTTCAAGTCAATACCATGTTTCATCGAAAACCGTTCAGCCGTTATGGCGAGTTGGAGCCAGAAAAAAACATTATAAGCAAAGTTTCGCTTTTATATTTTAGTACACACAGTACTAAAGTTATTATATTCCATATTTATTTACAGAAATCACAGAATAATATACAATAATATAAAATAAATAATGCCAGACATTTCGCACAGCTTCATCTGGCCCCAAAATAAGCAAGCTTGTGTTATGGGTACCACATGATTGTTATACTTATATCCTTTTTTTGTCTGAAGATACTTATTATACTCAGATACTTACAACACTCAGACCGTAGACAAATACTTGCAGATCATACAATTGTCCCGCAGCGGGAAGTAAACCCGCAACCTTCTGCGTCTCAGCCGGGCCCATTACACAGAGGTTATACAAAATACATGTGAAAAACACTAAGGACCGTTTAGAACGATCTATAGATAGCTCAACTGATCTGCATCATACAAAAGTTTGAGTAGTTTCAAGACTAAATAACCTGAGAAACGGGGTTTGCTAAAATGTTGTTTTTACTTTAGATTATTACAAAACTTTGCTAAATAAGTTGATAATTTATGAATTACAAACTACAAACCAGGGTTTTCTTTTAATTAACGAATTTATTGTTGTTTTGAGCGTTTCATTAGATAAGCAATTCTTCTGATTCTAAAAAACATAATAATTACATTTGAAATATTAAAACGATAACCGACTTCATTAAATGAAATTTGAGCCAGTAAAATACAACCTCGTCCTCATCTTGAAATCGATTAAAAGGTTTTTATTTTACGCTTTTTATAGTACTTTATCATGTTAAAATTCACAGGAAAGCAAAATACGATATTTAATATACTTGGACATATTTTTTCCACCTATTTTAAAACCAAAACCAAAAGCCTAACTACAGAACCAGTTTTGATGAAATTTCTATAGGGCCACATTTCTGAGGGAAGAAACATAAAAAAAATAACTGAATTGAGTACCTTTTTTTTGAAGTTGGTTAAAAATAAAGTACCTACTAATGTAAGCTACGTCACAGGTACTTCTAGTTGTAAAAAGTCCAAATTGAGCATAAAATTGAGCACAAAATTAGATTTTGCACGCTATACATCCAGATACTGTATCTCCATGTGCCAAATGCTTCGCGAAAATGAGCATAATTTGCACACCGCAAATGCTATACTATTACCAAGTAGCACCACGTATTGTCTAAAATTGTGATTGCTATATTTCTTATCAAATACTTGCACGCAACCCTCGTCTTTATGTATTGTACATACAGACGTTTTTTGCTTAGCGAATATGTTTTTTTATATCAACCATTTGAGCTGGAATAACCCACAAATTGGAGAAAATCATTTCGGGTTGTATGAAATAATTTCGGTTATTTATTTGGTAATTTACTTTCTATTGTGTCGTGGAATAAAGTCGACTTTAAACGACTAGCTATTAAATTGCTAAAAATATCGCTATCTCAGCGATATTTCTCAGCACTTTTGTAATAAAAAGTTCATAGTTGGTTTTAAAAATTGTTTAAAAAAAAACATCCTTCCATCTCGCAATTATTTTGCATTTTGCCTTTCTATCAGCTATGCCATACATATTCTAGTAATATTATAAAAGCTTCATTATGTGTGTTTGTACGTTTGTTAGACGACTTCAAAAAAGGAGGTTTTCAATTCTGTTTTTTTAATAACACCGTTATTTCTGAACCGTTTTCAAAAACTTTTTTTTAAATGTAAGTATATATTTCCCAATTCATTCAATAGAAATTTCATCAAAATCGGTTGAGTAATTGAATCTGAATCAAAATAGCTGGAAAAAATATGTCTAAATTTTTATAGTACTCACAATTACCCCAAAAAAGTTATCGAGGCTATAAGTCTTCCTATTATTATTAAGTCACAATAACAAGTTTTTGTTCATGCTATCAATATGTTCATGTATCATTATAAATATAAATACTTATCCTTCAGTTTCATAAAGGATTACGTACATGTTAATTATAACTCTCAATTGCAGCCGTGCGAAGCCGGGGCGGGCCGTTAGTGATATTATAAAATACAGCGTTGAGATATAATTTATACCTCACCATTTGCCGTTAGCTGGCGGATATGTGGCTGAGGTAAAAATTGGATAATAAATCGTAATTGTGCGGAATTTACGCTTCAGTTATTTACGAATATAACAACGGAATACTGTGATTGTACTTTATGGAGATTTACCAACAAGACAGACGTAATACGGCTTATTTTATAATAGAACCTACTTGTATATCTATTGTTAACTAGTAGTCGCACACTGGTCGAAATTCAATCTTAATTTATTAATAATTAATGTGTTTTTATACAGATTTTAAAATAAATATTAGCATTCTGTACTACTTCTCTACATAAACTATAAGTGTGCGAAATTTCATACTCCATCCGCGCAATTTTCGTAAACCTCTTTACACACAAAGTAGGTACAAAGTTTTTGCTTCGCGTGTTAATATATAGTTGCCTTCTATCCTACTGTGGTATATCTAACTATTGGTGGAAACTTTTAATTAACCTTCAGTGTTTATCTCAAATTTGAAGGAACATATTTTTTTTGTCTGCAACTTTTCCATTTTCATTTCCATATTTGATTTTACCTACCTAACTAGGTATGTTTTGAGATACTTACCTAGATAGGTAGATAAAAGAAGCCGTATTACGTCTTGTCAAAACTTCGTCGATGCTCTCGTCACGTACAGAGACGTCGGTGTCGAGATGGGAAGGAGTCGAAATGGGAAGGTATCGAGATGAAAGATTAGACTGTTTAGCAGCTAGGTTATATGTGATTATAATCACATAAAATATGAATAAACGCAAAAATATTTCGATATAATACCATAGACCTATTTTATACCAGTGCATTAATTTTTATCGTCGTGTGAACTTGTTATTATGAACGGTTTTTATACATTTATCATAAAAACTCTCTCTCTGTTGATCTCTGCCCGTTAGCTACTCTAATGAGAGTCACGTAGGTAATAGTTACCGGAGTGCGCACGCGCCGCCTCGCGTTTGTTTTCAAATTGTCCATTGGCTTAGTATTAAGTATTTGAATATTAGGTATTTGAAGAGCTTTGAATGCACACTGCGGAACATAGGCTTCCCCAATTGATTTAGATTTTGAAGAACGACTTTGGAAGCTTAGCTTAGCTTAGATGACTGACATCCCGTGTCATCCCGTGACCACGACAGAGTGTAAACCTGTCGAAACGTCGCGAAAAATAGGTAAATAAACGCGATAAATACCCGTTAATATTTATAATAATGTGTTCTGATCGCGTAAGTTTAAAAAACTTTATTACTTATTGTACTTCAATTTATTTATTCCAAATAGGATGTGTAAGCTAAACTGTAGGTACCGTTTGCATATTAGGCGGAGCTCTGAGCTTCTGAAAGCGAATAGATTCTGAGTAGCCATTTATCGTCTGAGTTAACGTTTCATGCCTTGACATTGACACGTTCGTGCTTTTAAATCATTCATTATTGGACCAACCAGTTGATTTCCTCCGTCTATGCGCAGTTTTTGTGATCTGCCTGCTTGATCGAACTGGCACAGATACGGTCCCGTACAAAATCTTACTTACCTAAATAATAATGCTGGACATTTCACACAGCATCATCTGGCCCCAAAGTAAGCAGAGCTTGTATTATGGGTGACATGACTGATATACTACTTATATACTTTTTTTTACTACTTATATACATACGTGTTATACATAGGAATACTCAGATCCGATACAAATACTTGCAGATCCTACAAACATTTGTCGATTTGAATCGATCCCGTAACCTTCTGCGTCTCAGCCAGGCCTTTGGGCTACCACTGCATCACAGGGGTCCTCAATATAATAAGTACTAAACTGTATTTCTTGTAATTTATTTTGCCAACCAACGCTGACTTAGATTTGTTTGCGGATGAATGGATAAAGGTCCTTAGGACCTGTCTATTCTTCAGCGAATTAAATCAATAATGATTATAGTACTTTATTTGAGTTTTGTATTATATGTTAATTTTTTTCTAGAATTGTGACTAATTAATTATTATCGTGCTTGTATTTTTATTGTACTATTGACCTATGTAATGTTTGACTTTGTTCCTTTTTTTTAATAGTTTTAATTACTGTAAATGGTGTATGGACCGTTCTAGTTCTCTAAATGAATAAATAAATAACTGGCCTCACTGGTCAGTTGGTAAATTAGTTGTGGAGAAATTTACCTTGTTCATAACTAGTTACGAAAAAAGATATGATAGACGATATTCTAGTCTTGCTTCGTAAGTCATCTTTGAAGAAAGAATTGATATGTATAATGTATTATTCGCTCGTAGCCGTAACCCGGTTTCGAAGAAAGAACTGAAACAGAAAATTGTAGTATAGATTTGACTGGTTTATGAAGTATTCAAAATAATTCCTTCTATACGGCCAAGAGGCAGACCACCCGCCCGATGGTCGAACGATATAGTCAGCGTTGACGGAAACCACTGGATGAGACTAGCTAGGAATCGGAAAGAGTGGCGTAATAAAGAGGAGGCCTTTACTCAGCAGTGGGCGCTATAGGGCTGAATGATGATGATGATGATACGTAGCAACGAAGCTTAGTTACGTAGACAGACTGAAGAGTGGGTTCAATTCCCATCCAAGACATAAATTCGTGTGATGAACGCAGATGTTCTGTTCTATGTCTAGGAATAAAAAGATTTTTTTTTGTGTTTTTTTATATTTTTTTTGTTGTTTCTTTTGTTGAAATGTTGATTATGTTTTTGTTTTTGGAACAGGGCGTGTGTAGCAGTATCGGGCGGTGATGCGCCGCGAGCGCCCGCGATCGACACATGCATGCCACCCGCGCACCCGGTAAGAATCCACCTAACAATCTACGTATTGTGTTCTAAATAACATTACTAAACTGTTTTTAACAATAATAGTAATAAAAGTATCCCTAGGTCTTAATTATGAGACTCGTGAAAAATGTAGTTTGTAAGTGTTATTCTTGTTCTAGAGTGTTGTAACTAGAGTCGGAAGGATGATGTAGTATGTAAATTTTTATTTTGTAGTAATTAATAGAAAAACGTTGTAAGTAATATTAAGGCCGACTGGCCTGATTGACTTTTCAGCTCAGCTGGTACTGGTATTTTTTTTTGTTTTTTTGTCGGCTGTGATTTATTTTACAGTATTATAGCAACATTACATACAGGTATGCTTTTGCCTTCTGCGCTGTAGGTTGAGGGTTCGATTCCCTCCCAGGATAAACAATTGTGTGATGAACATAGGTTTGTACATCATTTTATTATATTGTGAGTACAAACTAAATTACAATATTACTAAACAGCTGTATGACAATACTTAATCCAATAAAGACTCCACTAATTTATTCTCCGTAATAATAATAATATATAATAATTAATGCCGGACATTTCACACAGCATCACTTGGCCCCAAAGTAAGTAGAACTTGTGTTATGGGTACCACATGACTGATATACTACTTATATACTTTTTTTTTGTAAATATATACATATATTATACATAGAAACACCCAAATAATATGTGTGTATTTCAAAATATAAGTATTCTATCAGTAATCTGGTCACCATAATAAAAGCTATGCTTAGTTTGATGCTAGACGGTGTTGTGCATTGTCCACCAATATTTATATACTAAATATTATGAATATACCATGTGTGTGTATTTTGTACACATTTTGTAAAGGCCTAAAAATCATCTATGTATCATGTATCGCGGATGCGTGTGACGTCACTGAGACGGTCCGGCCACGGCAGAAGCACATGGTTTCTGCCGTGGCCGCCGCGGTAGCTGTGACGTCACAGGAACGGTTCGTCGAATCGTGAAGTAAGAGGGCCGGCTGCACTCGGACCAGTGACGTCACACGCATCCGCGATACATTGATTTTACCAACAGGAACGCATAATGTTTATTACTTAATATCTTCGTAAGTAATGGTTTGGATAAATCAAAAAGATATATGATTCTTATCTCATAAAGAATAATGTGGATACTAGTTCTATTGAATTTGCTATAACTTTCCTGATCCTAATGACATATATAGGTAAGCTATTGTGGCGTTCAAATCTATTACCATCTTTATTCATTCTTTATTCCATCTTTATTCGTATTAGAATAGTACAGACGATACTTAAACGCCAAATTACCAAATTATGTGATGATATGGTATAGAATGGGGTGGTCAGTATGTTACCGAAATATAATCAATGTATTAAAGATCACTGCCAGAGGGCAGCATTACAATATTTCTATGTCAGGCAAGGTTTCTACCAAACGCCGTGTAGAAACATTTTGAAAACGCGGTTCCCCACGGGCCCAGGGTCTCAAATCCAAAAATATAAGGCCTCATCAAGACATGTTTGCTGGCTCCTACCTGGCCCAGCGTATTAGCATTGCCATTCAACGTGGCAATGCTGCTAGTGTCTTGGGAACGCTACCCTCTGGCAGTGATCTGGATCAGTTGAGCTATCTTTAGATCGTTTTTTTTCTTTAAAATTATCTTTAAATAATTTATCAATTATTTCACATGTATATTATATTATTCTGTACATTTCTGTTATTATTTCTGTCAATAAATATAATTATATATATTTATTAACAGACTAACAAACACTATAGTATGTTTAGGTATTTATATATTTGTTGAAATTTCTCACATGAGAATAGAATGAGCTACATCTTCGTTAACTTGTTTCACTATCAAACAAAAGAATGCCAAATTACAAAAAATCTAACTGATTCAACAAAAAACACTCATTTAGCAATAACAAAGCGAACTTTACGCAGTAATCACCGTAAATTGAGAATATTCTTGTGAACTTTAATTACACACATTTCGCTTCATCTGTGTAATAAGCGTGATCAGAGTAATAATATTAGTGCGTGCCAGGTATGAACTGCAAATTACACTTCTTCTTTCTATAATAGCATCTGTCTTGTTGATAGTTTTATCAGTGTCAAGGGTTTTTGTTTTGGTAGAATATAGTCACAAGTCGATCGTCATTTGTCTAACGTCATCATCGCGAAATGACAGTCTTTACTTTCTTCAGTCTAATTTTCTTGAGTTTCTTGTCGTACAAATCCCAAATGCCAAGTATAAGGACGCACCCGACTACTGGTCAGCAGGAGTTCTCTACCGACGGTATAGGGAAGCACCGCTTACGAAGAAAGTGCCCTGACTTTTTGTGTAGTTTATATGTAGTTTATAAGTTTATATGTCTATATATGTTAGCCTATAAGGTATTTATTTTCTATGGGCCCTTTTTATTGTTTTTATACACATAATTTTGTTCCCTGAAATAAAATTTGTATTATTATTAATTAATCACACAACAATATGATATACTTATTCAATCTATACTTGTATTAAGAAGTCACAGATTATTGATTTAAATTCCACTAATATTACCAAATAAAATATGAATTAACATGAAAAAAACGAATGTACTTATGAGTTTTGTTACTTCATCAAATGTTAAACGAAATATCCTGTAAAATATACGTAAAGCTGTTTATAAAATGACATTTGATCAGAGTCAAAGATCTATCATGCGTAGCTTGCCTTTTTACAAAAATAATTACAGAAATGAACAGAATAACATACAATAATATAAAATACATGAGAAACAGTTGAGCTATTTAAGAACCGTTTAAAACGATCTATAGATAGCTCAACTGATCCTGATCACTGCCAGAGGGCAGCATTCCCAAGACACTGGCAGCGTTGCCACGTTGAATGGCAATGCTTGCTTGCCTTTTTTGACAGCTTCATCTCGAAATATGTGAATGTGATGCCAATTGGTATAGGGTTTTATCGACTAACAGCTTTTCTTGAAAGCTGTGATTAGATTTGAAGAACACTGGAGCAAGTAAAATTACAGGGCAAAAGAACAAAAAAAACGCGTGCGTCGCGGGCCACCCGACTGAAATGATAACATAAACTAATCTAACTAGTGCTGTGGGTTAGAGTAAGAAAGGAGGAGCCTACCGCTGCCGTATGCGTGAGAGAAAGGGTAGCCAGACAAACTGGCGCCGTAACGTGTTACGTAACGAAGCGGTTTACCCTCCCATAAAAGTTATCACTTCAAAAAGACAAAAGAACTTATGTCATGACCCGGCTACGTCAGTGTGATACCTCCTGGAATTCGAAGTGTAGGTGACGATAACTGACCATCAGTTGGGCTGCATGCTTATTTGTTGGCCCAGTTCTATTAAAAAAATAATCATCTAAAATGTTGTTGTCATACAAAAGTTAACATTGACAAACGCTTTATAAACAAAATAAAATTAAACAAAATAAAACGTGTGTAAAACCCGTGTTCATCAAAAATAATATTATTTACGTTTATATAGTACACATACCCAGAAACAAATAGATATGTAGGTATATAACTTTCTTACTCTGTCACCTATATTATTTTGTTCCCAGACTTAAGTAATAAAAGCTCGCTCTGAAACTTTCAACAATTTGAGTGATTACCCTAATTGTGGACAAACACTTTCACTGCATAAATATTAATGAAAACGCGAGTGTTCTCGAGCCGTTGGCCCAGTTATTTATTTTATTAGTCTTTTAATTGCTTAATGAAAATATAAATAGGTAGAGACATCATTAAAACTTTGAGATCGGCAGAAGAGCTTTTGACACAGAAAAAGTGTTTCTAATATTTCTACTTCGTATAAGCAAGTGGCCAGCTTTTAAAAAATTTTAATTTGCAAATTTGACAAATTTGCAAAGTACACGTAACAAGTCTCTGAGGTGCACTTCAACCCACTAGTTCGACATGTTAAGTGACAAAGATATCGGTGAATATGGTGACGGAGTCGGGCAGTTCAAAAGCCACGGTCCGGCCTAACAACTTTTGAAAAGCCGGGACCGACTACTTAATGTGCGCTCTGAAGGACGGAAGGGCTTAGATGAAAAAACCAGTCCGGTCCCCAACTTAGGACTGAACTCGCAGAAGGTTCCTTAACTTTGTTGTTCTGTTGGGGACGTCTTAATTAGCAAAAATAAAGGGCCTGAAAAATGTATTGCGTAAAAGCTTACTGCCGACGCACTATCAAATCTTACCATCGTCGTCCTTATAGAAAAGAGAAATATTTAACAGAATATACGATATTATTTATCGTTTATTTTTTTGTCTCCTGTGGTTGTCCCAATTCATTAGTGAATTGGACATTTCTCATTTCATGGTGATTAGCGCATTGCGGCTTGTTCTCAAAGTCCTACGAATTACTGTGCATAAATGATAAAAACTAGTGGTCGCCCACTAGTCGAAATTCGACCATAATTAATAAAACATTAATGTATTTTTTATGCATAATTAAAAAAAATATATATTCTGCACTCCTTCTCTATATAAACTACTAGCTGTCCGCGCGCAGCTTCGCCTGCGTTGTAGATTTTTAGTAGTTATGTCACCTGGGGATAGTGTAGCTTTCCAACGGTAAAATATTTTTTCAAATCGGTCCAATAGTTTCGGAGCCTATTCAAAATTTCATACTCCTCCGTCCGCGCAATTTTCGTTAGGAGGAGTACAATATTTTTGCTTTACGTATTAATTAATATATAGATGACATACAAAAATACAGAGTCTACAATAGCATCAACCTTCCGACTACTCAACAAGAAGATTCTAAGGCGGATAAATCCACGGCTATTTTATACGCGCTTTTCTTGAATTTTCTTGCGAAAATTTTCGCTGCGGAATTAAGTACCATCTTAGCCTTATAGACTGCAGCGTATTTAAATTATTCGTAACCATAAACAAGGTAAACGTTCCTACTTCGGAAATAAATTTCAGTACAATGATTTAAACGACTTATTATGTACAAATTAGCATATAAAGAGAACTTTTAAATAAATGATGTATTCGATTTATCTTAATGACATCTTTTATGGATACAAATAAACGATTGTGTTGTGATAAAATATAATTGCTGAATTTATTAGCAATTTTATTAATATTGTTTGGACCGCAGATCCATCTCATCTTGATGAAGATTCTTTAGATGATGAAAAATTAAACATTTAACAGCAAAAAATAATAATAAATTTAACATTAAGTGACTTAAAAAGAATGCGAAGCTTACGGTTGGTTCCTTACTGCGATTTAGACAGAGAGAGGTCGAAAATATCTTTATCAACATTAATAATGTATCTTTATTTGTGCCTTTCTTATCACGATAAAAAGCCAATTCAATTCAATAAATCTTTATTCTATAAAATCACAAGGACCACTTTGAATCGTCTCCTTACATGATAGTGAATCTAGGTGCCAGTTCCTCCTAACCCCAGTTCAAGAAGAATCCGGCAAGAAACTCTGGTTTTAACACTTTTTTGTATGATCTTTGACAATTTTGTTACGGATGCCGAATCGAGTTGGAGCAGATTCATCCCAAGCTTTTTTGTCATCGAAATAATCTGATAGTTTATAATACGAGTATGCTTTAATAGACAGTTTCTGTTTAATTACGGTTTTAAATTTGTCAATCGACAAATCTAACACGTCGCTTGGGACCATGTTATAGAAGCGTATACATTGCCCTATAAAAGACATAATGACCGAATGACCTACTTACATGTGTCATTTATAACGAATGCCATTTACAAGTTTTATCACTTATCACTATTGAAAGTTGTGTTTTGTTTTTTATCTTTGTGTAATTTTAGTTTTTTAGGTTTAACTATAATCATTATTATATTTCGTACTTCGTCTTTCGATTAGTAACCTGTAAGAAAATTAATTAGAAAGTACATATTGTAGTTACGCCTAAGTGACACCACTCTTACATTATGATTAGTAGGTATGTTATGTAACTTTTTGTACACCGTCGTCTTTTTTTTTGTCTATCTTGTCCTTCCAAAGATTGCCTGGATGAGATCGCTTTTAGCAATAACTTCATCAACGTTTTCGCTAATATTTTTATCGTGTTTTCTCTGAGCACAATCAAGCATTAATCTATCTATCTATTTAAGAAAATAAAGATAACCGGTAATTCCTATAAGTACTCTACCGCTAACCTACATAGATTTATCTAGATCTTCCTCAGTTAAAAGAAGAGGTTTACTGTCAGTTAGACCTGTTTATAGATCGCAAGAAATACATACAAAACTCATTAACTAAATTAAATACTGCTAAATGGACGAACTCATTAACGACGCTAAATGCTAAACGAAGGCTTTACTTAGCAACGATCGTAGAGTAATTTAATGCAAGCTATGAACCTGGCCTAGGTGTGAATTTTCAATACCATGTATGAACAGCATGGGCAGTTGTAGAAACACCACATAAAAATATAAGACTGTACAGTGCGCTGTTCTAAGTATAAATTTATATATTTTATTTTAAAAACTAAGACTTGACTACGGCTTAAAAAACAATATATTTTAATTGAGGATTCTAATATCCTTACTAATATTATAATCACGAATATTTGTATGTATGTTTGTTACTCTTTCACGCAAAAACTACTAAATGGATTTTAATGAAACTTTACAATAATATCGCTTATACATCAGAATAACACATAATAATATATAAAGAGGTTAAAGTTAAATATATATAAGGTTATAACTTATAAAGATATTGTGTGAATTGTACAAAATATAACGATAAGTGTCAAGTAATTAGAAAAAAAATCTGCCATCTGCAAGCTATTCTGGCGTGCGCTGCAAAAACCGCTAGAATTACACCAAGTACTAATACTGCGCAGACGAAGTCGCGGGCACCAGCTAGTTACTTATTAACCTTTCGTTAGTTGTACTATACATTTTGATGAATTCGAGTTTTACTCACATATTATTATGTCAACTCTGATGAAGATTCTCTAGATAAATCGAAACAGTATCGATGCCTCCATCGACGAAATAACACGTGAATAAAATCCGTGTTTATCAAAATGTACTCTAACTTCAATAAAGGTAAACTTCATCGACCAATTGAAATTGGCCAATCCTGGGCAATACTTCCCAATTATGATGTCACGACAACTACAAGCCACTTACGGCACTGGTAACATGTAACGAATTGTAAAGAGATACCGCCATACCATATCCTTACTAATTGTCGACCAATTATTGCTCAACAAATTTACTCTTTAAGGCCTAGTTAGCATTACTGATTAATCCGTCTTATTATTATTATTAATTGAAAATTACATACTTCAAAATAAATTTAATTAATTAGATTTCGAATCCATTAATTCAATAGTGCATTTAGACCACCTGAAGTTATTTTCAGTAATTTTCAGTAAATTTTCAGTTCAGCCTCTGTTTCCATGTTCCACAAGATAGCGCGAAAAAATTCGACAGAACTCTTAAAAAGAAATTCATCGACTACATCTATATCTTTACTCCTCTGTACCTACTCAGTATCAATAAATCTGTGTCTGGTATCCAGGTCGTAAACAAGTAGGTCTTTAGGTTTTTCTCAGTTTTACTCATGCGTTCGTGAGGTGTTAATTGTGTGTAAATTTGTATGTGTTAATATTTGCACTGTCACATGCTGACAAAGAGATGGTTTATTGTCAGAAAGAAGTGTGTAGCTTACAATGCGATTTTACAAGCTTTATTTATCGCACTTTTCTCTTGTCCTAAAATAGATACTCATTTCTTTTGTTGGTAAGTAGGTACATAAATAAAGGAAGGTGTTTGGCACAAAAACTACATGATGACGATATCTGTTTACATAACTTGTACGTACATACATGTACCTAGTTTTTTTATGCTGTCTGCCCTTATCCCACCCCACTATATAATATCACAACTGGTTCTTTTCTTCCATACTCCCCTATCATTCCTCGTATTAAAATTAAAAAAAAAAAACACTCTTATATGTCTACTTATATTTACATCCCTCCACATTCAAACCTATCACCCTCCTTGAAACATGACTTCTGTTATGAAACGTATAGGATACCAAAATTGCCTGCCAATTAAGCTTAGTCCTGTCACTATTTACACACTATCTTACAATAAGGGATCGCATTATTTAAAACAGTGTTAAACTTTTGACAGAAGTTGAGAGACGTTTGTACTTACAAATGTCTCTCACCTTCTGTAAAGTAAGACCGATATTTTTTGGGTATTTTATGGCTTCTTTTCTTAGGCACTACCGCTGGGCACTACTAGTAGAGTGAAGGGAAATTTTAATTTCCCGTGCCACTAATATTTTTATTGGCTAATTAATCGCATAGTATAAAATCTCCCGTGGATTACCTCATTACCAATGGCACTACTAATACTAGTTTTGGTCTGTCAGGAGAATTTCGACAGATACCCAGCTGGACAATTTAGCGACTGGACAGAGTAGAGTCAGGAGAAAAATTTGAATTAGATCGAAACCCGTTGGTTAGGTTATGTTAGAGTATAGAAAACAACGCACAAGGCGAGCGAGCAAAGCGACCGTGCTGCGGCAGCGGCCACCGAAGCGCCAGAAGAATATAGTTCGTCTGACTAGATACATAACTGTGTTACTACCCACAAAAGGTTCACTCGTACCACGGGAAATAATATTTCCTGTGAAACTACTGGCAACTGTGTAGTGTCACTGGAAATGTACTTTTACCCGTAGCACTACCAGTAGTGTCACGGGAAAGTAAAATTTCCCTTCACTCTACTAGTAGTGCTAAGCGGTAGTGCCTATAGGAAAAAAAACTTATTTTATGAAATGTTTGCATTCAAGTAATTCTCTTATTCTATTCCATTATCGTATTATATTGTTTTGGTAGTTAATGGGTATTTGTCGCGTATTACCTTTGAATTTATTACCAAAATTTTGGTCATGTTGTAATAACCGTGGTCGCGGGCTGACTGGCTATTGCAACATAATTGAAACGTCGGGAGTAAATTAAAATATTACTACTAAAACAATATGAATTCTCATCGTGAAAGTTTAAAAATTATATCGTATTATCTTTAAGAAGCTACCTGGTACTAAGGCAGAGAGTCTGTACAGCCGGATTGCAATCGCAACGTTTAACAAAGTAAGCACTATTTCATCTGCTGGGTGTGGCCACTTGTAACGTAAATGTAAATGAGTTATCCAGACCGGTTGAAGATTAAGCTGGGGACAAACCCACGCGACCAGAGGCTGCGCTGCGGGTACATCAGACATAGAACATAGCGTTTAAAGATGGTATCCTCAGCAAATGGCCTTGACGCGTTGTGACGGCGCTCGAATCGAGGTTTTATTATGTACGTATTAGTGTAAGCTGCAAATTAAAACTACGTCAGCCTAGGAGTCTAGGAGAAGATAATGATTATTGTATAGACGAGTATTTATCCATATTTCATAGTTATATTACAGAATTTTCAATTTATTGATAAAAACAATTTGAAACGAGGAATTTAGAGGCAAAATTTTATAAATATGTACCATATTTTTATAATTGTTATTATTCCTTCAATTAACTAGCATTTAGTCATTAAATATATGTATACAAAAATACATTTTTTTCCATAGAAAAAAAAATTTGCAATTTTTTTATGGGCTATTCTGAGGAGCCTGGAACAGTAATATATAAGCGCATACACTAGCGAAAAAAATTCGTTGAAAATTACATACTTCAGAACAGCGTGGTTTAAACCGCGTGGATTAATCCACCAGTGCGGGCTAGGCCTTAGTCACGTGATGGACGCTATCCACGTTTTCAAGTGCAGTGCACACCTACACGCAGCGAGGAATTATACTATACTATCCAGTCATGATAGATATCGCACTGTCGCGTCTGTTTAAACGAGGCTTTAGTTCTAGAATAGCTGATAAACATCTAGAAAATTAATCTCCTATTATTAGCAATCAATAAAGAAAGAAAGCAGACTATGCTTTCCAAATGGCTCAAAAATTTGCCAATTAAATAAAAATTAGAGAGGCAAATTCGACTAATTAAAATAACTCAATTTAGCGAAATTAGTTTGCTCCAAAATTTGCTACAAAATTTGCGTAAATTTTTGAGGCAATTAGTTAGACTGGCTTTTATTATATTTGTTGAGGAAAGATTCACTAAATACACAACTGATATTAAACTTTTGTTTCGTTTCGTTAAACGTTTATTTTCAATTTATTTTGTTTGATGGAGGTTCTAATCTGTAGGGCGATTATGGAACTCTAATTACAATCAATTTCTATCAGTTTTCATAGATTTCTGATAGACATTGATTGTAATTAGAGTTCCATAATCGCCCTACTGAACTCGTAATAACAATGCTAATATTTTACGAGTTTGTGAGAATCACACAAATTTTATGATAGTGTTGGCTTTGGCTCAACACACTCACCGAATAACATAGTAATGGAAATCCCCAAATTAATTATTGTTTAAGGTAATATTTATCTCTAGAACCTTGCGGTTTCGAACGCAATGTATCGACATAAAAAGTAACCTATATGCATATCCAGACACAAACAGACAGATCTGACAGACAGACTAAATCTAAATCATGTACGTTATCATCCAAATCCATTCAGCCTTTACACCGTTCTTATTTTGTCATTGGTTATTTCCAACCAGCGTGTTGAAAGGACTAAAGTGTGCCTTAATCGCTTCTGTCGTGCACTTGGCACATGTCTTAAAACTTTTAGTTTCTAGGTATCTTAACGATTTTTTGTTTCACCGTTTGAGAGTACTATACAGCGTATGTAAATTACTAGATCAGAAAAATACATTGGTGCACGAATTCGAGTATACGTTCTTAGTATCGGAAGGCGACGTCTACTAAACCACAAACAATTAATAATAATGCCAGACATTTCACACAGCATCATCTGGCCCCAAAGTAAGCAGAGCTTGTATTATGGGTACCACATGACTTCTTAAATACGTATTTTTTTTGTAAATAACATTATACATAGAAACACCCAGACCCATAATACAATACAACATATATAGATCCACACAAATTTCTTATCTTATATTAATAAGATAGTTTTATCTATAACATTACAAGATTCTCCCATTTCCTCTACCCCTTTGTCCCGTCCCAACATTTCTACTCCGCTAATGGATAAGAAGCATTCGTTTGACAAATACACCTCTTGATTGGATATCAGTAAACGTCGTCCGGCCCGCGTACATTCATTTACTTGTATTAGTTTTACTGAGCCTACGAGTTGCTTAATGGCTACCATTGGTCTTGATAGCTCTACTATCTCAATGGCTTGTTTGGATGGTTCAAGAAATATATATAAGACTTTAGTTATGAATAATAATAATATAATAATGCTGGACCTTTTACACAGGTTCATCTAGACCCATAGTTAACAGAGTTATCGGAACCATATGACTAATATTAATATTACTTATATACTTTTATATGTAATTGCATACATATTAAATATAGAAAAATATTCTCGAGACAAATATAATTTGATTATACACTTATAATTTATTTGTTTTCAATTGAATTTATTGATTAAAATTTCGCTAAGATTACCCAATTAAAATAGAAATAGCTCGAGAAAATCTCTGTATCAGACAATGTTATTGTCGAAATTTATTTTGGCCGACTTGAGAAGCAAACATTCCAACAAACAAAACATAACTTTTTTATGAAAAAAATTAGTCATTTTTTTCCGCTATTTAGTGACTATGTGCTCGTTAATAAAAGGAATAGTTATAAAAGAAATATGGAATGTATTTTCAATATTTTGCTTCCCACCTCTTCGTTTCAAATTATTAAAAAGAAACTATTAATTTTATAATTTAACTAGCTATTGCCCACGACTTCGTCCGCATTTTTTTGTAATTGTAGCTTAAATCCTTCCCCTGCGGGCCTAGCACGGCACGAGGAGAAATAGTCTTTCCACCTTTTTATCCACCTGTCAGTGGAAATACACCACCACCTGTCCACCACAGGTGGATAAAAACGGGGGAAAGACTATTTCTCCTCGTGCCGTGCTAGGCCCGCTGGATGCAATTTATCTCCTTGCGAAATTTTATAGATAAATTTCAAACCAATCACACCCACCACCACATATTAAAAAGTTTCCATACAAACATTCACATCCCATTTTACTCCTTTATGAGAGTTATTTTGAAAAATCCTGAAACACGTGTCCATTTATTTTGCGTTTTAATTGTCCAAACCAAGTTTCAAGCAAATCGCACTACGCGTTAAAAGGTTTCTTACATTCGTTTTCACCCCTTTTCACCCTCTTAGGGGTAGAATTAAAAAAAAAATCCCGCCTTAGTGGGGTTTTGCTATTAAAAGAAGCTACCTTCCAAATATCAGCTTTCTACCTTTAGTGGTTTCGGCTCGGCGATGATGAATCAGTCAGTCAGTCAGGTTAAGCTCTTCTGATAGTATAGTTTATGAAATAATGTCTAAAATATATTTAATAATTATCATCATCGAAAGTTGACGTCTTTATAACTTGCAGTTTACAATAATAGGCTTAATAGAATATGGTACAAACATGTCTCAAAACTTGGTCTATAAATTGTAATTTCAAGTTCAATGTCCCAAGATAACTAAAGCAATAGTTTCAAAATGATCTAACCATGTTTCCTTTACAAAATTGGTACGTTTAATAAGTGAAACTATAAGAAAGTGCCCTATTAAATGAAACATCTCATTAATGTTCGTTGGATGAACTCGATCAATGTTATCATTAAGGGCTACAAGATTCACTCTCAATAGCCGTGACTATCGATTATATTGAATATCGACAAATTACTACTTACAATAATGAATTCAGGCGTGATGAGAAAGTGTGCGGATGCACGATTTTTTTTTGTAAAAAGTGGCGATGAGAAACTGCTAACAGTTTCAACTTTTTTTAATTGCAAAAAAATACTATCAAACTTATTTACGACTAGCTGTCCGCGCGCAGCTTCGCCCGCGTTGAAAATTTTTCCCGGGATAAAAAGTAGCCTATGTCACCTGGGGATAGTGTAGCTTTCCAACGGTAAAAGATTTTTTCAAATCTATCCTGTAGTTTCTGAGCTTATTTAATTCAAACAAACAAACAATCAAATCTTTCCTTTTTATAATATTAGTATAGACTATAATCCACAGGCTTAGTAGAAATCTCCTCAGTAGGGCGATCGTGCTATTTGTCAACGTCATTGTCATTGAACGGATTGGTTTTGGCAAAGGATTGGATTATGGCAAATCTGATTTTTAAAACGGTGTCGCGCTGTTCTTCCTGAACGATTTATCTGTTGATATTACCTAGTATAACTCTATGCACAGACTACTAGGATATACTAAATCAAAAACGTTCGTTTGAGAGGACTCTCAAAAATAACGCGATCCCGCAACGTTTGATCAACGTATAATCCAAATTAGAGCGAAATCGTTTCCGTTATAGTGATTAGCGTGGTATGAAATATGCCAAAAATAACGTTTTGACTTTGGTTTAGCTTTAGTTCATACGATCAAAATTACCGCGGTCGACCCCCTGGTCAGTTACCGCGGTCGACCCCCTGGTCAGTTACTTACCCTTAATAAAATAATCAAATAATTACCCAGGTGGTGTTTAACTATGCTCTGTCCTTGTGACTTTTATGTCAACGAATAAAGATAGCAATAGATTAATACAACATTATCTCATGAGTAATTATAGGATACATTTTTGGTTCTAGGGTGTATTGATTTTAGGATTATAAGTATTTTAAAAGTTCCTGAATCCATACTAATATTACGAATTCGAAGAGTCTGTTTGTTTGTTACCTGCGGTAACACGGCCTAAACGGCCTAACGGATGTTAATAAAATTTGGTATGGAGACAGATTGTATGTTGGTGACAAACATAGGCTACTTTTTATGTAGGTAGGTACCACGCGTGCAAAGCCACGGGCTGCAGCTAGTAGTTATATAAAATTATGTGCAACAATTTGTAAAATGACCCAAAACTCTACGTTCAGAAGGTTTACTACGGAAACCAATTTTGATATATCGGAACGATAATGTCCCTCAAATGTACGTCGAAGTCAGAAGATTTGACGATTATTGTCCCGATGTATCGTTCATCGATTTTAAAAGTAGGCACCCAGACCTTGTAGCCTTATATTGACATCTACGAAACAAACAACGAAGCGAATCACTCGCCGAGCTACTCGGCTTATACTTCAGAACGTAAAGATAAATTATGATAAAAAATATTTACATACAAAGGCGCGCAGCTGTATAACAAACTACCCTCAAATGTAAAAAAAAAATCAACTCAATTGAAATATTTGAATGCAAATTAGCCCATGTTGTCGAAAACTGTTATTACGTTTATTGAGTTGAAAAGATACCTGTCTACCTACTTTTACTAGAATTTGAAGACCTCTGTGACATAGTTGGCTAAGGCCCGGCTGAGACGCAGAAGGATGCGGGTTCGATTCCCGCCGCAAGACAAATGTTTGTATTTGTCTCGGATCTGGGTGTTCCTATGTGTAATATGTATGTATTTGTGGATGTGTCATGTGGTACCCAGAACACAAGCTCTTTTACTTTGGGGCCAGATGATCCTGTGTGAAATGTCCAGTATTATTTATTTAACACTAGCCTACTTATAATTACTTATACATATTAAGAATTAATTAATTAAAAGATTATCTAGATTACCTAACAAAAACGTCATCTATACCTTATCAATACCTCTAATGATAATTTCTCATGTAAGTGACTACCTATTGTCTTTTTGAAAAATAAATAATAAATAAACCGAACCTCCAATAAATAAATTCTAAATGAAGCCTAGTTGAATTAAGTCGTGGGGTGACGATTATGTCAATGACATAAGATTCAAAATCCATCGATCCGCAGTTCTACTTTAATAGAACAGACCGTCTTCTTACGCACTGGCAACAGTAAAAAGTGAAAACATGATGCGTGCGTTCTTTAAACCGTTTTGTAAGTTCAGAATAATTGATGAAAATAAAAGTTATGTTGGATAGGTACTTTTATTGATGGTAGATAGACACATTGATTATAAGATGGTTTTACATTGAGGTGTGAGAAATTTTGATTTTGATTTCGATTTCAATAGGCTTTAGTTAATAATCTTGTTTCACCGTTAGAGCTGACGGCTGATTGTCCGAGGATCAGAAATGCGTAACTATGCAGGTCTCGGTATAAGGCATATTTGAGCTTTTTGGAGTCGAGAACCTGGGTCCGTTGGGAACAGGAGCCCGTCGCGTTGTTACCAATATTATTTCACAGCATCTGGCCCAGCGTATTAGACTTATTAGTTCCGCCAGTGTCTTAGGGACGTTGCCCTCTGACAGTGATCTGGATCAGTTGAGCTATCTATAGATCGTTTTAAACGGTCCTTTGATAGCTCAGCTGTTTCACATATATTTTATATTACTCTGTCATAAATTTCTTTAAATAAGTCTTGTAATTCTTATAATTAAACTAGAACATGCCTACATGGCGTTGATAATAAGTTTACTGAAAGTGCACGAAATAAGTATTTATTTATTTCCGCACCATGTTTCGAATAAACTAGTGACACGTAACTAGTCATAATTGATGAATTCATGACAACAGACGATTCGGTGACAACAAAACAACTGTCAATTGAAACAGCTGAATTGGATGATATCTAAATCGGTTTGCGAGTAGATACCCTGATCAGTGAGTGGGTCTAGACAAGATCCACTTTCTGTTGGCGTTCACGCCTGCGGAAAGATCAAATTTTATGGATATGGCACTAGCTTCTGACAGTTCACATGACATGATGGTCACATGACTGAAGCGTGACAGTTGCTGTAATATCCATACAGTTTGATCTTTCCGCAAAGGCGTTCGCGTAAAGGATAACTAATCATTAAGACCAAGACAGACACTAAACTGACATCCGTGCCTCATCCGATCAGGTTCCAACGGAAGACCAGCGCTTGGTAGCTAATGCTACCCAGCTAATGCTAAGTTCGAGCCTTTTTGTGATGGTTTTATTTATGTTTTGTTTGTATTTTTTTTATGTAAGTACTTACATATACCGTCACACATAAATATATTTCTTACTTTCTTTCCTACTTTCCTTCTTTCTTTCTTTCATTTTTTTTTTCTTTCTTTCTTTCTTTCTTTCTTTCTTTCTTTCTTTCTTTCTTTCTTTCTTTCTTCAGACCCTCAGGTTACTATGTCATAACTAAGATCTCGACCTTGCCATTTAATTTTACACAATATCTTACTGTAGTTACTTCACAATAATATTTCGTATAGGAATAATTATTAGTATAATTACAGAAGCAACTTTTGCTATGACGCAACAAAGTTCAATTCAGCTTGCACAAGCGCTTAGCGCCTAACATTATATATATACATTATATATATTATATATACCTGCATAGTGCCTCTCTTTCTCTCTTTCGTGCTCTCTCTATCTCGTCGGGCGCGGTACTCCTCTACGAATCTGCCCACCAGTCTGCCGGGTCTGCCGTACTTGTAGCTTCGTACATAATGTGCGAAGTGCGCGTGGCTTGAAGATACATAAATATTGTTATCTTACTATCTTATCTTGTAATCTGAAAATAAATGTAAATTATAATATTATTATTATGTGCTTACATAATTCATATAAAGTTATAGCCGCATAACAAGCCGTATTAAATTTAGTTTTATGACAATAGAAAACCAACTTTATCTGCATTGATCAAAGTAAATAGCTCGCGCAGTAATTATAAAATCGCAATTATCTCGAGTGAAAGTGAACAGACGCCAGTTTTCGGAAAAGCATCTTAACGTAACCGCTGTCACCCGTTACACCACGAATGTCTTTCGAATTTACAATTAGTGTTAGACAGCTCATACTAAGTAGCTGGCCCATTCTATGCAAATGGCGTTGTCGGAATTGGGTTGAATAAGATTTTTTATTAGTGTGAAGTATGATGAGATGAGGCTTCGTCAAATCTGCGTCACATTTCAAAGTCCAACTCAATTTTTTTATTCAATACAATCACAAGGATCATTTTGAAACTTCTTACATACTAGATTAATTTTGGTGCTAATCCTTAGCCCAAGTCCGAGAGGAACGGGTAAGAAACTCAACCTAATCTTAGCGCTTTTTAGTATGATCCATCTTATAACTTTTATCTTATTACATTATGTACTTCGATAGTGGAGGATTACGACATCGATTGTCAAAAGTCATGTTGGTCGTTCCATAGTTCTACGAGCGAAACGATGTACCTAAGAGTAGCTTTATGCACGATTATTGTCCCGATTTATCGACGAGTTGACCCATGTACAAACGAAACTGAACGAGCTGTCGTAATGACGGTCTGTGATATTAATTCGGCGGAACGTTCTTTAGACGTGACTGAAGTTTTGAGTTTTTACGAGGCACGTGATCCCGGCGACAAGTGCTAGTGAAATTAAAAGTGTTAATTTAGTGAAATGAATTACGTTTTAGCAGCTCACAGAAGAGTGGTATGAATACCATTATAATGAATCCAACAGCTTGAATATGAATTGGATAAGTTGGGCGATTTAGTCAAGTTGATAATTAATTTTGAGAATCACGGGCTCTTACTAATGTATTATTTTGTCGATAGAAGCACCGACACTGTTTCGATTCAACTAGAGAATCTTCATCAGAGAGAGTTGGATCCACCGTTCGCTTGCTCACGTTCGCTGGCTGACAGTGCGTACCAATATTTTGATAATAGCGGATGAAATTTTGTATAGAGAAAGGCCATTTCTAATGTAGGTATCACACATACAAAGCCGCGGGCAGAAAGCAAAGCTAGTTTTCTAGTATTAATGAAAATCTAATAATTTCAAATCAACTTTATTGTAACTTATGTAATTAACAGAATAAAAACAGCCAGCCTAACAACAGTCGCATATGATGTGAAGGTATCATCTAACATCTCACCTTGGTAATAACATTAACATTATTATCCTAAATTCGTTTATATAACAGCACATGCTATATACAACACTAGGTTAAGCGTACAGCTGATGCGTTCTCTATTTCTTTTTCTCGCCACATACTGTTAGCTGACTGTACCGACGTCTCGGAAAATGGATTGGTACCATCTGACGGCCAACTCTACTACCACGCGCGCTCTTTGGCGCTTTTAGCTAAATCAAATAGCGCGCACTCACCCACTTTCCTGTTAAACACTTCTGTCCCTTTCATGCATTACTCCCACAGATTGCAGAGAAGCGAAAAGGAAGATGTTTCATACATAAATTATTTGTGATTTTTATTAAAACGAACACACTAATAAACCATTGTTGCAATTCTAGTATTGAATAACAATGTTACAGCGGTTACGAGTGACAATGAAACACGAAGCGAATCGATTGATTCGATCGTAATCGATACTACGATCGATAATCGGTTAAGCGATTTGTACCTTTCACAGTTTGAATTTGCATCGGCTTACGAGGTTCTTGTGACACTTTTAACTGGTTTTCTGGGTTCTCCTTGTCACTGGTGCCATCTGGAAAGACGAGAAGTTTGTTATTTGTTATTCAATGATTTTGAAATGCTTCGGATATTATAACTAGCAGCTGCCCGGGGCTTCGCGCGTGGTACCTGCATATAAAGTAGCTTATATCCGCACTCAAGATATAATCTATCTCCTTGGCAAATTGGATCTATCTATTTATATAATAAAGCTGCAGGTATTCAAGATTTAAATTACTTATCATCCTCTGTCGCGCAGTGGGCCAAGGTCTGACTGAGACGCAGAAGGTTGCGGGTTCGATGTACCGCAGGGCAAATGTTTGTATGATCTGCAAGTATTTGTCTCTGATCTGGGTATTTCTATGTATAATATATATGTACTTACAAAAAAAACGTATTAAAGTAGTATATCAGTCATTTAGTACCCATAACACTAACTGGTACTCTGGGGCCAGATGATGCTGTGCGAAAGGTCATTCAAAAAAAAATGTTAAATATTTCATCTGACCCAGAATCATCTAATTATCATAACGAGTGAAATTTACGTGTAATTGTAAATTGTCTTGATACTATACACGGATCTTACCAAAGTTTCGTTTCCAAAGTTTACCAATACTTAACAAGGTTATTTGTTATTTTTCTACAAATTTGGAATTATTTTGTCATTTTGTCGCTTGAAACTCGAAAATAAGTTCCACGATAAGTAATACTTTTAAAAACATTACGCGGCTAGCACAACTTGGCAGCCACTTATTGAAACAGGGAGAAGTTGGATTGGAAAAGTTATTTATGAAGTGTTTCTACAAATGAGAGTTGTTCGTAACAGTTTTTATTCTTTTAGAGGAACACGTATCTTTATAAACCTTGTCTAAACTAATATTATACAGAGAAGAGTTTTAAATGTTTGTTTGTAAGAGATAAACTCAAAAATTAATTAACCAATTTTAAAAGTTCTTTCACCTATCAACATTGGCCTTTGTTCATTCTGTTGAAGATGATTTAGGTGACGTCAGTAAAGTTGCAGAGCAGTTAATTGTAATTGAAAACTTTCGCTCATGGATCCACTCCAGCATGCTGAGGTGGCCGAAGTTTCTTCACCACTGACGTCACTCTGCCTGGGGTTTTGTTTGATACACCTATACAGCTTCATTGTCAGCGAACAACATAACCTGTATTTATACATTTTTGTATGTAAGTGACATGAGTTAACCCGTGATTGTCAAAATCTATTTCTAAGATATTTATGGTATTTAACTGCATGAAACAATGAAGAAAATACATACTTTTTGTTTGTAACTACTATTTTTTGTTTAATTGTATTATTATTAATTTGCTTATAGGTCACTTTTTATTTAGTAGTAAGTAGTACTACCTTTTTTGCTCATTTTTGTTTAGTCCTTGCTTAACCTCATTACCTACTCTGTTTAATTATACTCAGGCGAGTATACCTACTTGTTGTTACATAATTTAGCCATACGCGCAAGTGTTTACGTTTCAATCCAGCTCAAAACCTATAATATTGTAAGATTTAGTTTTTTTGTGATTTAAATGTGTTTTGTGCGTTAAATAAATAAAAAAAAAAATAAATAAAATACAACAATTTGATATTACTACAAATGCATTAAAGTTTTTCACAGGACAAGCGGACGTTCCATCCATACCTTGTCAGTCTACCACCCTTGCGAACAAAGCGCTTTGCTTCCAAGTAAGCCAAGGATTGGAATACTTTGCCATCGTCTGTCTTTACTGAAAACTACAAATCTTTTTAAGTCAAGAGTAAGTACGTGTCTTCTAGACCTGCGTGCCCCATCATCGGCCGCATCGTCCGTCGTTTACCACAGTCGAGAATGTGGTCAAACGTAGGCCTATCTAAGATAAATAAAAAAAAAAAAAAAAACGTAAGTTATTTATCTAGATCCTAGGACTGATGCTAAACAGTCCTTTTGAAACATTATTCGTTCATCAGTAAGTTGGAATCTGAACCCGGAAAACAACTGAAGTACTCAAAATGTATTCGTTATTTGCGAATCGATCAAGAACCATTTAAATCCACGATCGCTTTTCTAAAGTGTGCATATTCATGAGTACACTTATAAAGCTTAGATTCCTCTTTGCCCCAATCAAGCCCTGCGTCGTACACCTTAAGGGTTCTGAAAGCTAGGACAAGAATGACTAGTGGTTAGGTCTCAGACCAGTTCAATGCCATCTAGTTGAACTCTATTAAAATGACCACTTTAAGTAATATTAATATTGATCTAACAAATATTCATAATTATATCGAAAAACTGATCAATTTTAGCTAGTCAGGCGAAAGAACAGAGTCATTGTTCTATGCATTATCCTCTGTGTTCATCCTCGTTCACTAAAGCCCCATTCACTATATTCATTCCATTCTTTCTTTCGGACTCCATTATCTGCCAATTTTCCCGCCAGTAATGGGAATTATGAGAGAATGAAAAAAATGCCCGACCCGATTCTTTTGTTTTGAGTTTCGCAGATAATTGAATTTCAGGCCGTTTTTACATTAATATTTTATTATGTTTGTAAGAAATCGCTTTTCATTATCGTGATAAAAAATTACTGCTCGCGAGATCTAAAATTATTTTTACAATAAAAATAAATTTTCCGAGATGTAGCAAAATACGCATTCCCTTTGCAGTGAGATACGAAGATGAAATACTGTGAAGACGTTTTTATGTTTGTTTCTTTAATATTCAGGTACTTCGATTACAGAATACTTGGTTGGCTAGTTCATACTAAATATTAATAAATTCGAAAGTGCCTTTGTCTGTCGGTTTGTTAGTTTCTTTCACACCTAAACGGCAGATCGGATCTTGGTTGAAATTGGTGAAAAAGTAGATTATATAATAAAGAAGTACTCCTTTTTCGTGAGTTCTACGCGTGCAAAGCCACGGGCAGCAATTATAATTAATTATTCATATTAATTTTACGACAAAATTTTCTATGTGATTATCGTCATATTTGAGCCTTTTGGAGTCGAGATCTTGGGCCCGTGGGGAACAGGAACCCATCGTGTTTTCGAAATTATTTCACGCCATCTGTTAGAAACATCGCGTGACTCAAGAGCTAGCTCCTCCTTAGCTAGCCAGATAGCTAGCGAGCTAGCGAGCTAGCTCTTTGCCATTTAACGTAGAAATGCCGCCAAGGTCTTGGGGACGCTGTCCTCTGGATCAGTTTCTCGTTAAATACGGTCCTTAGATAGCTCAGCTGTCTCACATGTATTTTACATTATTGTACATTTCTGTGTTTTTTTTTTAATAAATGCATTATCGTCATTATTTTCTTATTGTCGGACATGCGTCCAATATTTGTTTTTGTCGCTTAAAACCAGGCGCTATTTGTTCACGTTTTAAATCCGATTTCACTTTCATCCGCGTAGGTACATTCCCGCACAAAACCATTTACAATTTAAATTCTCGACAGTGCAGTGGCTGTTGTGACTTTGTTAACCACTTATGTCAGTAACTGCTGTTAAGTATGCCTTCTGTGCTACATGGCATGACAAATGTCTACATGTAAATAACTTCTGTAACTGTTTTGTAATGACAGCTGCGTTGGAAATTTTTATTTGATACACAAATCCAAATTGACAGTAATTTGTATATTTGTTAATACACTTGAAAACTACCTAACAGATTTAAATCATTCTTTCATTTATAAAAAGCTACGTCATCAGCTAGTAAAAAGGGCTATATTTTATTTTTAATTGGAATAATTGCAATAATGTAATATAATGTAATACCTAGTATAGCAAAATAGTACTCCTACAAAAATAGTCCAAAAAGCTATTTAACTATCTATCTATCTATCTAATAACTTTAAACAAGCAATTGTTGTATATATAAATAATAATAATAATAAATAAATATTTCTGGACAATGCACACAACACTATCTAGTCCCAAACTAAGCATAGCTTGTATTATGGTGACTAGATGACTGATAGAATACTAAAATATGTTTTAATATATGTATATAATATATAATCTGAATCTCGGAAACGGCTCCAACGATTTTCATTAAATATACCTAGTATAATCTAGTTAGGTTTAATTTTTAGAAAACGTCGATTTATCCGTGTTTGATACCGAGCAAAGCTCGGTCACCCAGATACTTACAGTAAAGTGGTATTAATGTACAAATTAGTTAATCAAAGCACGGGTAGAATTCCACCCGTGCGAAGTTAGAAAGGATTGCTACTGTAATATAAAATACATGTAAAAAGTTAAGATCCATTTATAGATAGCTCAACTGATCTAGATCACTGCCAGAGGGCAGCGTCAACAAGATACTGGCGGCATTGCCACGATGAATGCTAATACGCTGCCAAATAAGAGCCAGCTCTTGAGTCAAGCAATGTTTCTACCAGATGGTGTTAAATTATTAAAAAGAACGCGATGGGCTCCCGTTCCCCGCGGACCCTGGGTCTCAACTCCGAAAGGTTCAAATAATATGTAGGCCATATCAAGACGGAGCCACATTTGCGTCTTTTGAAACTACCCAGTTAGAAATGGTTAGTAGTATTATAACAATAAAACAGCCTGGGTTTGAATACCTTTTGAGTAGTTTTGTTCCCGTTTCGATGCTACTGAGACGTTTTTCATCATAAAAAGCACCTGCTGCGGTTTATTTATATTTGTGTATTAGACGGAAAAAGCACATCGCTCAACAAAAACTGTACTTAATCTAGATTATACCTGACTGTTGGTAACTAGGTCAAAGTATTACTGGAAGTCTTCTGTGTGTAACTGTACAGTCTAAGAAAAACGGGACAGGTAATGTAAAGTATTTTTATTTTGTAATATTTGTTTTGCCCTTATATCTCTGGCCGTGTCTAATAGCCTTTTTATGTATAACAATATAAATTATGTAAATGAATAGGAGCTCGTTGGAAAGCTGATTATTGTCACGTACTTCGTGAGGAAAAAGTGGTTTCTAAAAGAAAATAAGTCGTCTAATAAATACTTAAGTATCTTTTCTAACGATGGTTTTATGACGCTAGTAAAATCTTACCGTAACGCTTGATACTGCAACGCACTTTAGTCCTTTCATCACACTGGTTAGAAATAACTAGCAATACGATAAGAAGTAGACTGAAGCGCTACTTAAATTTGACGGTTATTTAGATGACTTTTCCGTCGGATTATTCATACAATTTAGAATAACAGACTCTTATGCGTTGAGTTGATCTCAAATACCTGGCGTTTCAAATACGGACATTGCACAACGAAACAATCGAAAAATTTGTATGACAGTCTTTTAATTATTTTAAATGAGATCACTTGTGGTTTAGTGGTAGTGGCCACTAAACCAAGGTCGTGAGTTCGGCATGTCGTAGAACCTAAAAAGTTCGAAGATATGTACCAAGTGCACGAAAGTAGCCTCTGAGGCGCACTTTTATCCTTTCACCACACTGGTTCGAAATAACTACTGACACGATAAGAAGAAGAAAATACATTTCACACAATAATTTCGTGAGTACTACACGGGTTTTACTTACGAATGATTTTGTTGATGATTATTTTGACCAAAAATATTTGACAATCTAAATTTAACACGATATATATACCTAACAATATATATTTTTGCCGTGAGATACAGCCCTTAGTCCTCGTCAAAACTATTTCCTAATTAAATTACCTCCAAAGTTGTTCAAAATTTCATTATGTTTTAGTTGGAGCTTTAGGGAAAGGTTTCAAGTTGCGATACCCAATAGTTCCCCGAGTCAACTAACAAGTTTGCAATTGAAACCTTTAGGTGAAGGAGCATTTGTAGAGGTACCTAAAGGTATATATAAGCGATATTAGGAAGACACCAAAGTTCAAATATAATTTATATAACATTTTCGTACAGTAACTTAATATTGGCATATCAAGTTGTAAACGATTGCAAACCACAGAATGAACTCATGTACTCCCAGCTCAGTTGGTAGTAGCTCTGCCTTCTGTTCTGTATGTTGAAGGTTCTATTCCCTCCCAGGACAAACATTTGTGTGATGAACTTAGGTGTTTATTCTGTGCCTGGGTGTTATAAAGTATCATAATGTATGTATTTAAAAATAAGTATTTTATCAGTCACCTGGTTATCGTAAGACAAGGTATGCTTAGTTTGGGGCTAGATGGTGTTGTGTGCATTATCGACCAATATTTATAAATTAATATGGGTGACATTCCAAAAATATCTTGAGTTTTTATTTAAACTCATTTAACGGAACCTTTGAAATTTCTAAGAAATACAGATAAATAATATATAAACTAAATATAATTACCTATTCATTTCACTTTCAAAACTTTCGTGAGTTGTACTATACATTTCGATAAACCGTGAACTCGAGTGGCAACGAGCGGACCGCAGGTCAAACTCACCCTGATGAAGATTATCTAGAAATCGATACAGTATTGGTGCCTCCGTAAAATAATACGTGAGTAAAACCCGTGTTTATCAAAACGTATATATTCATCATCATCATTGGCCTTCGTTCATCTGTTGAAGACGATTTAGGTGGCTCCCGTAAAGTTACAGAGCAGTTAATTGTAAGTAATTGTAAACTTTCGTAAATGGATCCACTTCAGCAAGCTGAGGTGGGTGATGTTTCCTCAACGACGTCACTCTGCCTGGGATTCTGTTTGATAGCGCAGGCCTTTAGGTACCCACAATAACGGCTGGCCCCGAGCCGGCCTTGTTTCAAGTTTTCCTTCTCTATTGCCAGCTCTTCTGTTAGTCAGCAGGGGGACTAACCCCCATTAATTTGAATACTATTGCTGTCGACTCCATCATCAGTCTCCAAGCAGCACTCATTTAGGATCAGCTCCACGTAGAAATCCTCACTCGAAGTATTATATAGTTCAGCGAAAATTACCAACCCGATTTTACAGTCAGATGCGGGTGCTGAGCCATTTTATATGATCCTCAGCTGATCGTTATGGAGTACACCGGATGGTAAAAGTTAAAACTTATGAAATACAATTTTTTTTGTACAAAATCATCATAAAAAATAAATTATGATATATATGTATTATACTATATATAATCATATACCTAAATATATAAAACCTACATAAAATAATACACAAATTAATATACCTATACACTGACATGGAGAATGCTCTTTGACTTTTCGCTTGATATGCCAAGCGAGGGACTGTATCTTTTTTCAAGCTGTTGTTCAAGCGCTGTTTCTTCTGATTTCTTCATATTTTAAACCCTAATAAATAAATATTAGTAAACAATGCACACGACACCATCTAGCCCCAAACTAAGCATAGCTTGTATCATGGTGACAAGATGACTGATACATTACGTATACATTTTTTAATACGTGTGTTTCATATTTTATTAGATAAGCAGTATATAGATATAATACCGGTATGACATATTAATAAATCGATTCACATGGCATGATACCTTAACAAGAATCGATAGCCATCGTGGGATCATTCAAGTATATTTGTTTCGATACACATTGCTTCTGATTCTGTTGTTTCGATACTTGCTTACAATTTGTAAAACATTAAAGTTGAAAATATAATTTTGTACTCTTTTTAAATATGTTTTCTAGGATTTTTCAGCAGTTTTATTCAGCGGCAATTTACATGGTTACTAAAAATTGCTACTCATACTTCATACATCATACGTAATTTTAATAAATATTAGAAGTGTTATTTAAATATGTTACTCTAAATCAGACTTTGGCGCAAACAGAATAGAATCATTCGTGTTTTACGATATATTGAGGTAGTACGGGGAAACAATAAGGCGATGGCAGTACCAACCTTTCGGAAAATGGGTTGGTACAATCTGACGGCCAACTCTACCACCGCGCGCGCTCATTGGTCAAATCAAATATCGCGTGCTTAGTGTTCCACACTTCCGTCGCATTTCACAAAATCACTCCCACAGATAAATAATAAATTGCAATAAATTCCGCTTTCTTGAATAGATATATGCTACAAATCAAACATTTTAGTTTGAAAGTAAATCATAATAAGCAAATCAATATGTATGTAAATACCCCAATCACACGTCAACAGCTATTATAATATAGATTGATTGTTCTAAGATGTAGCCGAATTAAAATGCTAATCTATAATCGACCTGGCCCAGATATTTAAGCTGTCAATAAATCCTATAAAACGTGCGATAAGATCTAGATAGAATGACCCAAAGACACCCGTGACATTTGTGTCATAATTTTGCAGAATTGGGCCAAGCGGTGATATTCTAACATATTTATAAATCAATTTGTTTTACATATCCAAGTCTTTCTCACGATTCTGAGAATATGAATAACAGTAATGTTCGCGACAGTTTTGTGAGTTTTCTTAGTTATCTACTAACAGTTGACGACCTCTGTGATATAGTGGACGGAGGCCTGTCGGACACGCAAACGATTGCGAGTTCTATTGCGCGGGACAAATGTTTGTATGATCTGCTAGAATAATTATTTACTTTTTTTTTCTAAATACATATGAACATATTGTACATAGAAACACCCAGACCCAGACAATACCATGACAATGCTTTTGCTGATAAAAAAAATATAACAAGGTTCGTACTTACCAATCTAATTATTTTAGGACTGTCTGAGAACATGTATTGTTTCGCTTTCGAAACTTTCTTGAGTTGTACATTTTGGTAAACACGAAACAGTGTCGGTGCCTCCATTGACAAAATAATACGTGAGTAAAACCCGTGCTAATCATGTATTAACACGTTTATGTATCATGACGATCTCTGTGGCGCAGTTTGCAAAGGCCTGTCTGTGACGCAGAAGGTTGCGGGCTCAATTCCCACCGTGGGTTAAATGTTTGTATGATATGCGAGTATTTTTACCGAGTCTGAATATTTTCATAATATGTATGTGCTTACAAAAAAATAGTATGTAAGTGGTATATTCGTCAGGTGCAAGCTCTGCTTATTTTGGGGCTAGATGACGTTGTGCTAAATGTCCGGCATTATTTATTATATTTATGGATGAATAAATAAATTGAAATTGAATTGAAATCAAAATCATCGATTTAATTTTGTTACAGATTTACTGAACTGTCGTTTAAACAAGGATCAAAGTAATATTAAAAATCTCTGCATCAGATAAATAATCATAAAATGTATGCAAATTCCAAAAATTATCGACAGCGCGTTCTGACTTTTCCAGTGGCGCCATCTAGTTTTTGTGGATGTTTACATGTTTTTTTTTGGCTCAATCATGCCGTAACGGCTTACATTTATACTAAGTTTCATCTAAATCGGTTTGATTTAGATGAAACTTAGTATAAATGTAATCCGTGACCTAGAATAACATATAGGCTTATTTTTATGTAAGTACCACAAGTGCGAAGCCGCGTGCGGAATTATTTTATCTTACCGAATTTGCGTTATTCATTTTCGTAGTGCGGCTTTGTTTTTACCAGAATATAGTTTCAGAAATTTCACTTGTTAAAATAGTATTTAATAAATCAAATTCCTTAGGAAAACGATCTAGCACAATAGTCTGAATATCTATTAAATTACAGCAAAATATCTCGCAAAATAGTCGCCATGTCTACATTGTCTTGTTAATTAACTATAAAATGTCACTCCTAGTTTCCAGTGAGCCAAAAATGCGCAGAATGTTACCTGAACTAAGCCACAGTGGGATTAGACTAGCTGGTTCAATCTAGCCGCTGAAATAAATATATATTGGTGGACAATGCACACAACACCATCTAGCCCTAAAAGCATAGCTTGTATTATGGGAACTAGATGAGTTACAGAATACCTATAGAATACATATATATACAAATCAAATATATCTGACTAGTCTCACAGCTCAATTGGTAGCATCTCTGCCTTTTGCGCTGTAGGTAGAGGGTTCGATCCCAGGCTAAACATTTGTGTAATGGATATAGATTTTTGTTCTGTGTTTGGGTGTTTTAAAGTATCATTAGTATGTATTTATAAATATACAAGTATTCAATCAGTCATCTGATCACAATAATACATGCTATGCTTACTCGTATAGGGCTGGATGGTGTTGTGCTAATGGTCCACCAATATTTATTGGTTCATGTTCATCACACAAATGTTTACTCTGTACTTCAGTCAAGTTCATTTATGATGTAGAAATTTAATTGTTCAAAAGTTCAAGAGTTTGAAGTCATAGGGCAACTGACCGCTATCTCAGTTGTCAGTCAGTACAATCATAATTCGCAAGAAGAGTTAAGTCTTGAGACATTTGAGTTAAAGACAGTAAATAAGAACTGGTGACACGTTATGAAGAAGAAGATGTAGGTACATGTTACAGCTGAGTCCTAGCACACCTATAAACTGAAGCTGCTGCAATCCTCATCACTGTGGCGCGTTTGAGGAATTGTGTTACCCGTACCATGATTTATGTTAGCACCAAATTCTCGAGATACCTGAATTGTGTTTGAATTAGGTCGCTGGCTTCGAAGGCTTTCTTGTGAAATATGCTGTTGGTTCATGGTAGCTGATAAAACGGTTGATAAGCTAAAGATGGAAGACGTCCAAACTAGTAAAGTTGTAACGGGCTGATCCTGTAATTTTAGCCAAACTGTAGTCAAACAAGCTAAAGTTTTCTAACATACGAAAGAACGAAATCCAATGATTCACGACTCTACTCATACTGATTTTTTTATACCTATATGTAGATACTTATATTAACAGAGCTGTTTGAATGAATTTAACCAAAGCATTTTGATTTAACCAAAAAAGTTAACGACAATTTTACTGTCATTTTTTTGACACCTTCCAGCCTTAGGTGTTACCATCATGACAATATCGCAAAACCTATATATTATTAACTAGCTGTTGCCCGTGGCTTCAAACGCGTGGTACCGCCTTAGGTGTTACAAACATGACAGCATCACAAAACCTATATATTATAAACTAGCTGTTGCCCGCGGCTTCAAACGCGTTTTACCTACACCAAAAAAAGCCTATGTCCGTCCCCAAGATACAATCTATCTGCTTCTCTCTCACCAAATTTCATTAAGATTCATTCAGTGTTTTAGCCGTAAAAAGTTAACATACAGACAAACAAAGACACTTTCGAATTTGCTAATATATAGAATAAAAAATAAAAGATTTTTTAGAACATTGTGGTAAAACAAACAGTTTACATCACAGAGCTTCTAACGACATCAGCAAAAGTTTAATAACGTTCAAACATAACCAATAATATCAATGGATACGGCATCGCTGCGGTTGATTGTGTAACACGCGTCATTGTAACAAGATGCCCTGACTGGCTTATTCAATACAGGATTTGTAAAATGATTCACGGTGAAATCATAACCTACTTACATCGTAATGGAAAGAAAAACCCAAAAATTATATGACACACCTAATGTTTTTGATTTTGAGCTACGAGTTCTATTTTAAACTTGTAATCCTTGAGCTGGCTATGGTTTGCGAACTATTTTGACCTATCGTGACATCATTTTCGCGCAATATCGACGCGACAGTATTGGTCGATATTTACACATCTGTTCTCCGGTCCCCGTAGCTCAATACTTATATATTATTATATTCTTATATATCCTTGTATTCGACCAATCACACACAAGGTTATGCGTTGATTAAAAATATTGCCATCTTTATTTATTGCCAGAATGACACGGACAAAAGATACTTAAACGCTATAAGTTTCCTTAAACTTCAAACTATCAAACCATTAAAGTTTAATTAAGCTAAGCTAGCCATCTTAGGTAAGTAAATCAAGTATATTGTAAAGAGCTGGCTCCTATCTGGCTCAGCGTATAAGCATTGCCATTCAACGTTGCAATGCCGCCAGTGTCTTGAAAAAGCTGCCCTCTGGCAGTGATCTGGATCAGTTGAGCTATCTATAGATCGTTTTAAGCGGTCCTTAGATAGCTCAACAGCTTCACATGTATTTTTATTCTGTATATATTGTAAAGTAATAGCACCTCCTTAATATAGTAGCTTCATGAAGGTTATATGGTGAGCTCGACACAAAGATGTCAATTCCAGATGTAGCCACTGTTTGTTCCCCCGTCTCGTTTATATTGTAGCTCTGTAGGGAAAATACGAATGTTTTGTTTCAAACGTTTATTTTACTTGTTGGAATTTTGTACAAATAAACCTTTAAAATAAGAGATGAAATATAGATTATTAGTGGACAATGCACACAGCACCATCTAGCCCCAAACTAAGCATAGCTTGTATTATGGTGACCTGATGACTAATAGAATACTAATATACTTTAAATATATACTTTAACAGCTGCTGCACGCGGCTTCCCAGGCGTGGTACCTACATTAAAAGTAGCCTATAACTTCTCCAAGGTCTCATCGATCTGTAAACTAAAATTCATCCAAATCGGTTCAGCGGTTTAGGCGTGAAAATGTAACAAACAGACAGACAGACAGAGTTATTTTCATATTTATAATACTAGTCTAAATAATGCCCAGACAGAACAAACACCTGCGTTCATCACACATCCTGGAAGAGAATTGAACCCTCAACCTATAGCTCAGAAGGCAAAGCTACTACTAACAGAGCTGACAGGCCAGTCAAATATATTCATAATATTTCGTGTTGGTACATAATACATTTCGTTCGCATCAATTGAAGCATCAATAAATGACAACGTGCTTCCAAAGACAGTAAGTCCTAAACCATAGTGGGTAGGTCCTAAACCATACTTAATTATTTTAATTTGCTGACTGGATGGTGTAGAATTAGTTTGGGACCTGACCACTGGTCATTCTTATCCTTACTAACTTCCAAAGCCTTCATTGTGCGTGCTCATTTGCATTTGACAAGATGTTTCTTCCAGAGGAATCGTCACCTAGCACGTAAAACAATTCAAAAAGGTTACCTATTGTATAAAAAATATTCTGCGATTCCGATTACGATTACGATTACGATTCCGATTCCGATTCCGATTACGATTACGATTACGATTACGATTACGATTACGATTACGATTACGATTACGATTACGATTACGATTACGATTACGATTACGATTACGATTACGATTACGATTACGATTACGATTACGATTACGATTACGATTACGATTACGATTACGATTACGATTACGATTACGATTACGATTACGATTACGATTACGATTACGATTACGATTACGATTACGATTACGATTACGATTACGATTACGATTACGATTACGATTACGATTACGATTACGATTACGATTACGATTACGATTACGATTACGATTACGATTACGATTACGATTACGATTACGATTACGATTACGATTACGATTACGATTACGATTACGATTACGATTACGATTACGATTACGATTACGATTACGATTACGATTACGATTACGATTACGATTACGATTACGATTACGATTACGATTACGATTACGATTACGATTACGATTACGATTACGATTACGATTACGATTACGATTACGATTACGATTACGATTACGATTACGATTACGATTACGATTACGATTACGATTACGATTACGATTACGATTACGATTACGATTACGATTAGCCCTTGGGCTTCCCTTGATCTCTTCAGTCATCTCGGTTTTGAGCTGTTTGGACCCAAACTCTATCAAAGGTGTCGAGATCATCTCGCCATCGCTTTTTGGGTCTACCACGGCGTTCTCTTGCTGTCTCAGGGCTCCACTGAGTGGTGGTGGTGATTTTGGCCAGGAGCTCATCATGCATGCGACAGACATGACCAGCCCAGCTCCACTTAAGCTTCGCAACGTTTCGAGCTACATCAGCAATTTGGGTTCTGGAGCGCTGAGTTGTGTTGCGTATGCGGTCGTAATAAAAAATATTTATTTACAGAAATTATTACAAAAATGTACAGAATAATATACAATAATGTGAAACAGTTTAGCTATCTAAGGACCGTTTAAAACGATCTATAGTTCCCAAGATACTGGCGGCATTGCCACGTTGAATGGCAAGCCAGGGAGCTAGCTTTTCGGTGACTCAATGTATCTATCAGACGCCGTGAAATAATTTTGAAAACTGGTGTTAAATGAAACTGTTATGAATTTGAATAATGTAAATGAGCGATCTTATCGATAAAAGTAATCTCTGCAAACAGTACAGTACAGGTACAGTTTTTCCTGCATGAATCAGTCATTATTTGTACCTAACCGCAATGTTGGGAGAGTCGGCCCACTTTACCCTGTCGTATGCAGATTTTACGCAATTTTAATTAATTATGCGTCATGAAGATTCTCTTGTGACTCAGCCACGTGTGGGTTTCAAAGTTATATAAAACATAAATGTTCGAGTAATGCCCGAATTCTGGGATACTACTGGGATAAGACTTGGACCCGATAAAACCGACCCGATTTCGGCATAAGACCCGAATGCTTCGTCATATCGTGTCACTAGTTATTTTGAACCAGTGTGATGAAAGGATTGAAGTGCGCCTCAGAGGCTCTTTTCGTATATTTGGCATACGTCTTCAAAGTTTTTAGGTTCTATGACATGTCGGTTTCCTCTGCTCCTACTCGGTTCTCCTACTGGTAGGAGCACGAGGACCAATATGTCCTTATGCTCCTACCGTCACCTTGTATTATTCTTCTCGCGCTTCGGCGGCCGCTGCCGCGGCACGCTCGCTTCGCTTGCTCGCCTTGCGCGTTGTTTTCTATACTCTAACTGTTAGAGTAACTGTTAGTGTTTTGTAATAAAAATTTTGTAATAAAAATGCTTATCAGATCCAAACCGATCTTTTGCAGTAGGAGCATCAGCACATGGGTGTCCCGGTGCTCCTACCAGTAGGAGTATTTAGTAGGAGCACGAGGAAGTACCTGTTTCTAAGGCCACGTGCTAGAAAACCTAAACGCTAGAAAAGAATAAATATTAAAAAGTAAGCGGAGCTTGTCATATGGGTAGGTACCACATGACATAAAATACTTTTTTTTGTAAATACATACATATTATACATAAAAACTCCCAGACCCGAGACAAATACTAGCAGATCATACAAACATTTGTCCCGTGGCGGGAATCGAACCCGCAGCCTTCTGTCTCAGTCAGACCTTAGCCCACTGCGCGCCAAATTTCGTCAGAAAATGATGACTTTAGGATCACAAGGCCACTGCCGCCAGACTACTAGTGCTCTCTATGATGATAGTGCTCTCTTTGGTGAGAGATTAATTAATGGGATTGTTCCTACCTGCTTATTGGAAACAGCTTTTGACCGAAACCAAATATTCAGCCGAAACTTGCACCACACCAGTAATTTGTTAGCAAAGCGAAAGCTTCGCTTCTAGCGGTTCCATTCCAATTAAAATATTAATGTGCTCGAGACGTAGGCTTTGTCGTAAAGGAATTGAAATCGGGCTTTGTCGACGTTAAAATAGTAATTACGTAACTCATTTGTATGATGAATTTCAGCTGGAGTATGATATATACATATATTTACAGAAATAATTACAGAAATGTACAAAATAATATAAATACACGTGAAACAGTTGAGCTATCTAAGGACCGTTTAAAACGATCTATAGATAGCTCAGCTGATCCAGATCACTGCCAGAGGGCAGCGTTCCCTAGATACTGACGGCATTACCACGTTGAATGGCAATGCTAATACGCTGAGCCAGATAGGAGCCAGCTCTTGGGTCAATTTAAATCGGTTTAGCAGTTTTGGCGTGAAAGCGAGACAGACAGACAGACAGAAGTAAGGATTATTGTATATTATTCGGTACATTGCTGTAATTATTTCTGTAAATAAATTTAATCCACAATATAGTCATTTATATTATTATTGGCTTTCTAGACCTTGATAGGGCCTACATATTTAAGGCTTTTGGAGTCGATACCCTGTACCCTTTCACGGCGTCACGGCTGATAGAAACATCCCGTGAGCCAAGAGGATCCTATCTGGCTCAGCGTATTAGCATTGCCATTCAAAGTAACAATGCCTTGAGGACACTGCCCCTCTGGCAGTGATCTGGATCCGTTGAGTTATCTATAGATTGTTTTAAAGTTCCTTAGATAACTCAACTGTTTCACGTGTATTTGATAATATTCTATTTTATTTCTGCTTAATATATTATTTTTCGATGTGAATCAACAATTTTTTGCTTTCTTCTTTTCAAATATAATAATTTTACGCCACCGGGAAGTACCCTATATTTTGATGGATTAGATATACTGGCTAATTCGAAATATGCGCCATAAATGGCCGTATTTTTTATTGCTTTGACATAGAAACTTGATTATTTTACAGCTTCAAGAGACAGTGAGAGTACTTTAGTATTTTTCTTTTCATTTGAACTACATAGATACCTCCACAATGTTTCCGAGAAAAAGGGTCTTGACATAGAGACCTAACAATGATGTGATCTAATATGGGTTCATTTTTTCTTTTGACGTACGGAATCCTAAAAGTACACTTTTGTATTTCATATTTACTAAAATGTGTATGAGTTTGCTTAAGTATGTTCAATAAAAGAAACTACTATATCCGCGTGGAGCTCTAAATATACTAGCGTTAAAACTAGCTTTTATAACACGATTAGCAAAAGAAATATTGCGCGATAGTTCAAACGCTAACCATCTAAACGAGCCCTTACTCAAGCAATCAGAAGTCATAACTATAATCATCGTGTACTTAACATTTGATTTGACGAATTATTCAACAGCATAATGAGATGATAAGTACAGTCAGCATAAATTAACCCACCGGGTTATCAAAGCGTTCGTGACTTGGCACGGCTTTCGTTGTAATTATTGGCTTGGCTCTGATGCGTGCGGATTTTCCCGGAACTGAAATAAACAGCAACTGTGTTTATCTGATCGTTTTGGCTGAAATAAAAAACACCTTATAGTAGTCGCATATGATGTGTATCTTTTGAAATTTCAGGAAAATGGATTGGTACCATCTGACGGCCAACTTTACCATTTATTGACGTGATAACTACTTATAAATCGATGAACGCCAGCTGCGTGCAGCCGCACGCACGAAAAATTGTCACGTTCCGCCTGAGCCGAGCGTGCAAGCGAGAGCGCGGAACAAGCGATATCGGCTTGTGACGCATTTCAATAGGTTAAAAGTATGCAATTTTTCATCGATGTTTTCTTATGACGTAATCACGTAAAAATATCGTCCGTAAGCCGACTTTACAGACAACTATTTTTTTTATATACTTGGACTTACCTGATAAGAATGGATGGCCTCGTGTTGCTCTGCCAGAAAGTTAACTGACGGATTTGAAATGTGTAAACTCTCTTGCGTTTCGTAGTTAAGCTAGTTATAAGATGGATCATTCAAAAAGCGCTAGGACCAGAACGAGTTTCTTGCCAGTTCTTCCCGGGCTTGGGTTAGGAGGAATTGGCACCTAAATTCACTGAGTATATATGTACGTTTCAAAGTGATCCTTGTGATTGTATCGAATATTTTTGACTTTGACTTTGACTCGTACGTAGAAAATCCAGCTGCGTGTGGTCCACGTTTTAATCCAAGACTGTCTCGAATCGGCCGCGTTTCATCAATCTGTGGGGCTCACTCGCTCGTTCCACGTTAAGGAACTTGTACATTATGTATTTGGTACGACAGTCGACAACTAATTTCAATTTTGCTCTTGTTGTGGTCTTGTGCAAATGTTGGTACTTACGTCTCTCATCACTTCTGATTAAATACATCTTTTGCAGGGCATTTCACGGCTGTTCTGGGCGTAACTTATTTAGAACTAGCTTCTGGTCGCGTCTTCGCGTAGTACTTACTCGTACATAAAAAGTTGCATAAATAATATTGACGACTTCTGTTGCACAGTGGGCGAAGGCGCGGTTGAGACGCAGAGAGTTGCGGGTTCGATTCCCGTCGGGGGACAAATGTTTGTATCATCGGCAAATATTTTCTCTGGTCTGGGTGTTTCTATGTAGGTATAATATTTATGTATTTACAAATACAAAACGCATATATAAGTAGTATATCAGTTATGTGGTATAACACAAGCTCTGATTACTTTGGGCCTGAGGATGCTGTATGAAACGTCGGGCATTATTTATTATTTATTTATTCCAGGTCACAGATTACGCGTCTATCTTATTATACATACCTACTAGCTTTTGTGTACTTTAAATGTGTTGCCATCTCTATTCATTCTCTTAAAAAATACAAGGACATACTTTTACAACACGTTAGCTAATTATGTGTTTATAGGATAGAGGGGTACATCTATACAAGTTTCATCGAAATACGTCCAGCCGTTACGGCTTGATTGAGCTACAAACATCCAAACGTTCACACAAACTTTTGCATTTAACACATTAGTAGGGTTTTGCAGCCATTTACGATTTACGATCACAACATAACAGAGAAATTATGTGTGTGTTCTGTGAACTACTTATGATGATTGAAGTAGGTAATTTTGGACAAGGAGACAGGTATCTAAGTAGTAAAAGATTATGGAGTTTTTTTTACCTTCTTTTTAATTATTTACTCTCTGACTACCTCTGTGGCGCAGTGGATTAAGGTCAGGCTGTGACGCAGAAGGTTGCGGGTACGATTCCCGCCGCAGAACAAATGTTTGTATGATCTGCAAGTATTTGTCTCGGGTCTGGGTGTTCCTATGTATAATATGTATGTATTTACAAAAAAAAAGGTATATAAGTAGTATATCAATCATGTGGTACCCATAACACAAGCTCTGCTTACTTTGGGGCCAGATGATATTGTGTGAAATGTTCGGAATTAATATTATTATTATTATAACTTAACCAGTATCTAAGTAACATGGACCTTCAAAATATGTCACTAGAATCGGTTCTATATCAGTAATTTCTCGGGACTGAGGAGTTAAGTGATGGGGTGATTTGATATCTAAGACAATGACGTATTGACTCTACTTATATTGAACAGGTTCCCATTTTTTTTTAATTATCTTCTTCGTTTATGACATGTGACATGATGATGGCAATTTTGCCAATGTCAAGTGTAAACACTTGACTTGATTGTTTATGATTAGTTACAAAGTTGTATCTTGTCGTTCGTTATTTGTTATTGTGTATAAATGGTGACTATGCATATAAATAAACATATAAATAAATGACCCCGGACACTTCACTCAGCATCATCTGGCCCCAAAGTAAGCAGAGCTCGTGTTATGGGTACCATATACTAACATATAAATATATATATTTTTTTATACATACATATTATACATAGAAACATCCAGACCCGAGACAAATAGTTGCAGATGATACAAACATTTGTCCCGCGGCGGGAATTGAACCCGCAACCTTCTGTCTCTCAGGCAGGCCTTTACCCACTGCGCCACAGAGGTCGTCAAAATAATTATGATAATCCGTATAAAATTATTATACGGATTATCATAAACACAAAATTTTAACTCCATTTATTCACATCCAAAGTCAATAACTCTAGCTTTGTTTAAATAAAATCACCAAAATTACTAATAAAACCCGAACTGACTCAAGTACAATCAATAATATAAGAGTGCAATATTTGTTGCAAGACAGTTCAAAATGATATTATTCAGTCTAATGTACACTCATGTTAATTTTCTTATTTATCATTTAGTGCTCAATGGCTCATGAATGGCTCAATAATATCGCTCCACTTTCATACAATTACAATTAGATGGCTCTTATTGGGGCTAATCCATTGAATGAGATAACGTTGTATTGGCGTCGTTTAATTTAAGTATTCATGATAATGTTGAATCCGAGCAGATTAACGATTAAAGGCATTTAGATAAGTGAGGATTAGAATGTTGTCTATAACTAGCTTCTACCTGCGATGCCGCATATAACTTACATATAAAGTAGCCTGTGTCATTCCACAAGATACCATCTCCTTGCTAAACAAACACCACATAGATACACAGAGAGACACATATCTTATATAATTCCACAAGATATTGGCACTTAAATTCACCTAGTATGTAAGACGTTTCAAAGTGATCCTTGTGATTTTATTGAATAAAGTATCTTTTGAATTTGACTTTGACTTTTGATACTATCTCCTTACCAAACAAACACCACAAAGATACACAGAGAGACACAGATATAATTACATTAAAGTAGCCTATGTCATTCCACAAGATACTATTTTCTTACTAAACAATACCCACATTGATACACAGAGACACAGATACACTTTTATATTTATATTTGTATGGATTAATATTGCGATTAGGAGTGTGTTTGCAATACTAATTATTAATCACTTAGTAATCTCGCGTTACGTTTTATTTATGCTCTGGTATTCGTTCTTATGTCATTAAATTAAGATAGCAACAGGCTTAAACACATTATTTAATGTGTCTATAAAATATACCAAGGCCAAGGTGGCCAAGGCCAATATACCAGATGGCCAAGGGATGCTCAACAGCCGAGAGGCAGACTACTCGCCCGATGGTCGAACGATATAGTCAGCGTTGTCGGGAACCACTGGATGAGACTTGCTAGGGACCGGAAAGAGGCCACTCTTTCCGGTCTATAATAAAGAGGAGGCCTATACCCAGCAGTGGGTGCAATCAGGCTGAATTATGATGATGATGATGAAAAAATATACCTTCTTATCTTAATATAATCATAATATTAATAATAGAAATAAAGATAAACTCGCTGTTCCTACAGTAAAGATCGCTAAAGTTAATAAATCTTTTATAGGACAAAATGTACGCTTCTATAACAAGGTCCCAAGCGACGTGTTATTTTGCCAATTTGTCGATTGGCAAATTTAAAAACTTAATAAAACAGAAACTGACTCTTAAAGCGTATTATAAAATAACAGATTGTATAGTTGTCAAAAAAGCTTAAAATCGCGTGACGTTTTAATTACGCTCTGTCTTATTCATCCTTATGTAAAAATGATAGGAACATATTTAAAATATATAAAATATATATAAAATATAAAAAAAACTATAAAATACAAAGACTATAATATAAAGAATATAAAGACTATAAAATATACCTTCTTGTCGGTAAAATAAAATCGAAATAACAGGTGTCTCTTTACAAAACACGCAAAAGTTATAATTGAATTCCAATGAAACAGCTTTGAATATTTGAACTATGCCAAATCAGAGTTCAATTTTGCATACAGTTATTAATCTCTGTAATTATTATAATTTATGAGGCTATCTAAAATCGATAACGCCTATAAATATTCAGTGCAATTTCCTAATCCTTAATTACTGGCCTCATATAAACTCAGTCAAGTCATAAATAATAAAATTCTAATATAGATAATACTCGTACTTCTACTTGCGTGGCCAGCGGCCAGGTCTAATGAAGGGGTTTTTAGGCCGCCCTGAGGCCTCCGTCGTGGTCTAACCACTATTGAAAAGGCGCAACTGACAAGGCAAGCATGCACTAGCAAATTAATCCGCACGGTTTAAACCACACTAGTTCAAAGTCTATTTTGAAGTATATAATTTTCAACGTGGTTTTTCTGCTAGTATGCGCTTACGATTGTATGTTCCAGAAAATAGTGTTATAATATTCGCCTCGGATTAATTAGCAATGCGCGATAGCCTTAACCTACGTTCTGAAGCCCGGAAGCGCTCATATGAAAATGGCACTAAAGTCATTGGATGACCTGGATGGGTCAGGTACTGAACATGGACAAAGCTCGACAACGAAAACTTTTCGCTTTACAATGTTAAGAGTTTATAACGCGTCTTAAAAAGCTATTATAGACATGCGCAATAATAATAATTATTAATAATAATTGCTCAATAATAGTTAGCAATATTGTGCGCGTGAGAAGACCTAACTGCCATTTAAGACTAGTTTATTTATTGTTATAGATAGAAGAAGATAGAAAGAAGTTTTTTACAGGCCGGAACAGCACTCAATCGAATGCTTCGCGATCTGTTGACCCTAATCACACGCATTAGAAATGTGCCTAGCAAACAGAGAAACCACACATTACATCGCTCTCCCGATGTATGCCATAGAAATATTAAAATCAAGTGAAAACATTGTTCCGCAAACGCTGATGGCGATCTACAATTTTTTCTAATAACTATCTCTTTCGTATCGATCGTCCATCTCGCTCGAGCGTGACGATCGACTGAGCTCATTTGGTTATTTATCTTTTGTTTCGTGAAAACGTTTTACGGGTTTTAAGTTTGTTTTGGCCTTGATTCTCTTTCGGCGGACTTAACTAAAATATCGATAGAACGTTCTTATTTTATTTGCTAAAAAGTCTGAATTACTTCTGTTATACCTTTATTAAATGTTTAATTTATTGTATCATTCATTTTTGTTATTCTAATCACTTATTTTAAATAGAGCTTTATCTTTTAACCTCTCAGCTAATTATATATCCTTACAAGGTCTTGTGACAATTATGGTCTCGGCTCAATAAAAGCGTCTACTGTCAATACAGTAGGCATCATGCTGAGTCGGGGACAATTTGCTGCTGTCGCTTACACGTACACATACCTTAGCATAATTTTAATGTTATTATCATGTGCCTTTTCTATACTGTATTTTGTGTGTTAACTCAAACAAATTAATGTCTGTCTATGTCAAATAAGAGAAATATTTATAAGTGACACTTCTTAATTTACTATTTTGACGTGCGAGTAAATTGACGTGCGATTGACATGTTAGTCGTTATGTAAATTAGTGTTGAATAAAACTGTGGAAAACACTATGAAAATAATTTAAATAAAAGAACAAATGTTTAATTGATGTTTAATCAAATTTATCTAATTTTAAAACTGCCATTTAATCATGTTAACCATGAGATCGCTATCTAGCGATAAAACCGCCCATTGCCCTACCGTGCAGCTAAAAAATATTTCTTATAATATTGGAGTATTATAAAACATACTTTTAAGTTGGTGTCGTGGTGTGCAATAAAATATTACATTAATTCGGATAATTCAAACAAAATAAGAACGATTAAAATTTTAGTTTCAATCTGGCGAAACAACAGAATCAAGACCTCTGCATTGTTCAATTTCGATGCCAGCTGTTTTTTAACCGGCAGGGAAAGTTTCCAGATATGTCACGAGTTGATTTTATCGAGAAATATTGCAGACGCCAAAATATCGTAACTTTGTTTCTGTGGAAACCCGTTTCTTTTAGCGATACCATCTAGTATTCAGTTCGTTTCTCGCGAACCCAATAAATTCAAGATCGAGGCGTCTCGCATCTAGATTTTTGTATTTCAATGGAGAACTACTGAACTCATCGTATGAATAAAATAGCGGTCTACTTGAGCCAATAGTAAGGCTTGCTTGCTTAAATATTTACGATGTTTACTTCGATATTTACTACGATATTTAAGGTCTAAGACGATACGTAAATAATATGTAATAAAATATATTTATTTCTCGCTGTCTTCTTATTCTTATCATGTCACTAGCTATTTCGAACTAGTGTGGTGAAAGGATTAAAGTGCACCTCAGGGAGTCATTTCGTGCACTTTGCAGATGTCTTTAAATTTGTAGGTTCTACGACAGGCTGGTTTTCACACGATGTCCATTACCGTATTAGAGTACTGGTGTAGCTCATATACATTTTTGGAACAGAAAAACCCTTTGGTGCAAAATTATCCTGTAAGACTCTCTTTAATCCCTTTGAGGTACCCCAAAGAGTGACATAAGAATTAACGGACAATGTTTTTAACCTCTTCCTTCATTTATAGACTAAGCTAGGGGCACTAGCTACAACGAAGGCTCACGCTTAGTTTTTTCTCTAAACTTTAGCTTTAGACTATTACTTGATCGAAACCAAAGTAAACACTTCCCATATCAAGTTCCCATCGTTAGAACCGAAGCACTTTTTCAAGCACTTTTTCCCAATACTTCTAAAAAAGTACTTAATGCTTGCTTACTGTTTGGAAGTAGACAGATCTACAGTAGTAATAGCCACCAAGACGGACTGCTGTATAATCCTACAATCAGGTAAAAGTACTATAGAAATAGAAATGTACAGTCAAAAGCAGTCCTTCTAACTAACAAGGATACTTCAAAATACCTGCCTTATTTTTCTAGGCCTGCGTAAATAACCTTTCTGACACGACACAGGAGTCTTACATAGTTTAAAAGGTTGAAACACAATACGATGTACTACATTATACGAGTGGTAGAACCTTCACTAACCTACTTATGATTACGTAATGATGCATAACAATCGGGTTACTATGGCACGCGTACATTGTCAACACAAACTAACCACGATATGAATACATTATTACATTTTTCTAAGCGGTCACTCCCATACGAACTATTATATATTCTGTAAAGTGAAAGTGATACCGGTAACCGGTAACAATAAATTTGAATTAAACGAGATTCGTCTCGCGGGTAACATGTAATGTTTTAGAAATGATTGAATATACCTAAAGCCTTTATAGTGTTTTAGTGCTTATAACTAAGCATAGCGTAGGTTGGTCGCTGCAGGGGCTTATCGAGCTCTTTGCAGGTACGTACTGGCGTTGTTTTTGGAAGAAGTGGATTAAAGATACGAACGTCGAAACAAAACTAAAATTGTTGTCTGTCAAAAAACCTATGATTAAGATCTCGAAAACTGTGGCAAAGGAAAAAGACTATGTCAAGATATGTTTTGCTTATCCAGCAGTTAACAAAACAAAGATCTTTCCACAATCACTTTCGTAATATAGCAGCAGATGCGAAGCACAAACGCGACTTAAGTTGTAAAATATCAGGATTTACGATGGAAAGTTGTGGTTTTCAGAAATTCGGCGGCTGGCATAAAGTCGGACGACCTCGTCGTTCTCGAGATTAAAATGCCCAACAATTGTCCATAAAAATCCGGACCCGACTGGCATGTCGGTTCGACCTCTATAAAATACGCAAATAGGTCACGCTGTCGAAAAAGTGATAAATGAATAATAAAAAGCGGGGTATGTCTGATGCGTGGTCGGCCTGACACGTTATTTGCTGCCTGTAACACGCGTGACTTTAACACGCGACATAGGGACATCTACCGCAACAGATATTTTGGACTGATGACCTAGCGAAGGTGACATCTTTTTAAATGATCCCATGCAACATATAAAACGGTACTCATACTCATCATACTCATCTTTTTATCATTACATAGTATAAAACAAATTCGCTTTCCGCTGTCTGTCTGTCCCTATGTATGCTTAGATCTTTCAAACTACGCAACTGATTTTAATGCAGTTTTTTAATAGATAGAGTGATTCAAGAGGAAGGTTTGTATGTACAATACATGCATAATATAGTAGATAAACACTGATAATTTTAGAGGTTTCCAATGTGGTGTCGTAAATAAACTCATATTTTTGCGCTTACATTGCAAACGCTGTCTGAACCCTACGAGATAGATCAAAATAATGTACTACAGTATTACCCTCAAAAGGTCTACAAAAATGTCCGCGATGGTATATGCCTATCTCTTAGGGATAACCAATCTGTAGTATAATTAGTCTCAGCATTGCACCCGTGCGAAACCGGGGCGGGTCGCTAGTAAATATATAAAAATCTCTCGTCACGTTGTTAGTCTGGGGTAAACACCGTAACAAATTTTTTAACTACCATTTTTTATGAAATTAGGCTTATTGTGTGTAATTTCGATAGTTTAGTTTTTATCCCAATTATTTACCTCAATGTTTTTTATTGTAAATCAAATGTTTTTCTACAATAAGTTTCATAAGTTTTTAACAGATGGCAGTATAAGTTAACTTCAACATCTTTTGCATTAAGATCTACTGAGCTACAACAACGCGTGGCCTGTTAAGCTGGTAGAATATGTGTCAGTATGCCAAGTATTTTGGCATATACACTCCGCCTTCAGAGTTAGGCTTTGGTTCATACAAAGGTTGTTGCAGAAGTATTAGTAGTAAGCCATAGCTCGTTTTCTCAGAAACGGTTTAGGGTGACTTATTTAGTAGAAATCAGTTATTGGTTTAATTTGTTGTTCGCTTAATTTGTTTGACTACGTAAGGTGTACCGCGAGACTTTTTGATAAACTTTTAAATCTTTGACTAGACACGCTATAAGCAATTGTAGTCTATACATACATAATATTAGGAATAATCGACCGTAAAATCGCAAGAGTCATTCAGCAAGCTCTCACTCTAAATGCTAATGCGAGTATACCAAACGCGAAGTTTATTACTAAAGACGATTCACAAGAACAATTGTTGCCAACAATCTGTTGACACTTTGTTTATAGTTTTTTAAACTTACGCGATCAGAACACATTATTATAAATATTTACGGGTATTTATCGTGTTTATTTACCTATTTTTCCCTAAAAAATTAAATAAAATAAAAAATAGGTAAAAAAACGCGATAAATACCCGTAAATATTTATAATGACTTTGTTTGGTTTTGCGATTAATTTACCTATTAGGGAACATTGTATTCATGTATTCTTCTACAATTTATGAGAACGTGACGTTAAAATCTCAAGGTGTTGCCATGAATGAACTATTCATAGATGCCACTGAAACTTCCTCCTGAAACGATCTCTTGGCTGGGGACCCAGAATATTGATTTGTAATTAATATTTGTTTTACATTTATAATTAATTTTATTTCGATTTCAATAATTACCTAAGCACTTGTTTTAATTTAAAGTTTTTTGAGATTTTTGCTTGTTATCGTAAGAAACGAATAATCCAATCATACGATAAAAAAATATTAATACATGCCACAGTAAAGAAACTTGACATGAGTTACAAAAGTATGAAATAATGTTAAAAAAACTTGGTTGACGCAGTTTATTGGGTACTTTTAAAATTTGTATGAGCATAACATTCTCGGATTCACGAGAAATGGACACTCGTAAATAATTCGATTTAGCTTTAAGGGAATAAAATATAGATAAATATGAATTTCCACGATTTGAAATATGAAATTCGCTCTCATGCTTCCTTATGTGCCTTTTAAAGTATTCTATTTTGGCTGCTGTTTCATTACCTATTGATTTAAAAGCATTTGCATGTAATATAAGTTATGTTATACTAACAAGTAATATTTAGTGGTTAGATTGTTTCGTAACATTAGGAGTAGGTTTATGTGTGTCTGGTTTAAAGAATTCGTGAGTACCTACTATAATAGCAGTGGAGCATGCGGTAGCATTATGATAAGTATTATATAAGTATATAAGTATTTTTAACCGACTTTATCAAAAAGGAGGAGGTTCTCAATTCGCTGAAATCTTTTTTTTTTTTTTTTATTTTTGTTCACCGATTACTCTAAAACGGCTGAACCGATTTGACACAGGTGGTCTCATATAAATTTTATCAAAATCGTACGACCTGAAAAATCAACGAAAATCTAAAAATTGTATACATCGATGATGTTTTCATGTACTTCGATACCTCGGTGTCTCATTGGAGCGGTGCGTTTATTTGGCCTACCCATATTATATATATACAAAATACATCTACTTTTCACTAAAAATGTATTATAGGCTTAAATTTCATCCAATGAAGTCGGTTTCTTTTTAGTTTTTAAAACGTAATTATATTTCTAACTTTTGTAACGTAATCAATTGGATTGAATGCGATCAGAAAGTACTCTCTCTGAGGTAAAATTAGCTTCGCCAATAAATAACGAAACGAGCCACTTACAGCTTACAGTTGTGTAATTGTCCGAATAGGCACACTGTCTACTAAAGCGGAAGTCTTGTCGCTTGCTGCTTTCATGCTTTCAATTGACGATCTCTGTGGCGCATTGATACTGAAGGTTCGACTAGAGTCCCACCGCGGCGGGACTCTAGTCAAGAGTCAAATGTTTATATGATCTGCAAATATTTGTCTCAGAGTTTGGGTGTTTCTTTGTATAAATTGTATGTATTTAAAAAAGTATATAAGTAGTATATCAGTAATGTGGTACCCATAATACAAGCTCTGCCTACTTTGGGACCATCAGCTCTGTGAAATGTCCGGCATTATGTATTTATTTTATTAAATGTTCATTAATATTCTTATTTACTGATGTTGTTTTCATTATGTTTACTTACCTTATTCTGTTATTGTATTCGCGATACGTAATTGCAAAAAAAAAATGTTTTTACCTACTATTTTTTTTTTAATTCCTCTACTGGTGTAGACCATTTTTAAAAGGCTACGAGGAATAGGCTACGGGTTTTTACAATACTTAAGTTACTATTTATCGAACTATATATTGCAGCTGTTTATTATCCCTGAATAAATAAATATAAATACATAATCTATATATTAATACGTGAAGCAAAAACATTTACGAAAATTGCGCGGACGGAGGAGTATGAAATTTCGCACACTTATAGTTTATATTGAGAAGAAGTGCAGAATGCTAATATTTTTTTTAAATTCTGCATAAAACACATGAATTATTAATAAATTATGGTCGAATTTTGACCAGTGGGCGACCACTAGTGAATAGAAATACATAATATCAATAAATACTTGAGAGAAATTAAACATCTTCACTTTTAAAATTTTCATGAGTTGTATATGTACATTTTGATAAACATGGGCTTTACTCAGGTATTATTTATAAAGTAACATAAGTATGCATTTAAAAATATATAAGTACTAGTTGCTGCCCGCGGCTTCGCATGCGTTGTACCCACATAAAAAGTAGCCTATGTCCTTCTACAAGGTCTTATCTATGTCTATACCAAAATTCATCAAAATCAGTTCAGCGGTTTAGGCGTGAAAACGTGACTGACAGACAGAGTTACCTTCAAATTTATAATATTTGTAAGGATTCAATCAGTCTTGTAGTCACCATAATACAAGAAATGCTTAGTTTGGGACTAGATGATGTTGTGTGCATTGTCCAGCAATATTTATTTATTATTTAGTCTATTTATTATTTAGATTTATTATTTAGACAGAGATCGATACTGTTTCGATTCATCTAGGGAATCTTCATCACCCTGATTTTCATCAGTTTGATCCGTGGTACGCTCGTTGCCGCTCGAGTTCAAGGTTCGCACTCAATCGAACCGTGAACTCGAATTGAAACAGTGTCAGTGCCTCCATCGACAAAATAATACCTGAGTAAAGACATCTAACAGATGAGTGTCCTAGTGTACCTAACACTAGGACACTCATCAGTCATACCACATCAGTCATAACATAAACCTAGCAAACAAAATCCCGTAACAAGACCCAAACCCACAACCTCGTCTCAGCCACCGCAATACTAGCAGGTAATTGCACGCATTTGTGTACTGACAATAGCTTTCGAGAGCAAGATTAAAATCTTCGATTTGGAAAGCCGCACAAATCGCTCTTCGAGGCGGGTATAATAGATGGTCTAATATAAGTAATGTCGCGGTACTAAAGTTGTATTAATTTAAACCGACTTGATTAAGACACAGGATAGCATTTTACTACAATTACGACAATTTCTCTGTTTATGTTTCACAAGATTGGTCAAGAACATTTTGAATCCAGGTATATTTGAGTTCCGAAGCAGGTTCCGTTACTTTCAGTGAATGTTTTTAAACTAAATTGATTTACTGCATTTAATTTACAATAATATAAAAAGAAGAAAAGTATAGGACACCTGGTAGGAACGAGATTGAAAATCATTAAAATGGGTGACGTCTATGGTTAATATATTTAGCACATAAAGACGTAGGATTTAGTGTTCGAAGTCGGGGCTCAGTATGGACGGTTGGTGTTGTCAACCGCTCAGATAGGGTGATCATTATAGTGTGTGCAAAATTGGTTAACGGCTTGTAGTCGTAGTAATAGTTTCATTTTTCAATTTGGAATTTGATGTCGTATTTGATGTTTGGAATTTGATGTTGGAGTTTGATCTTATCTTATCTTGGCGTGCAATAAAGAACTTAAGCATTTAACATTTTTAGATATCACCAATTTTGTGCTATGTTGCATCTCTTATTATTTTTATTTTTTCGTGTTTGTCATTTTGTTGTTACCTATCTTAGCCCGTAGAGGCAGCTAATGTGACGTTAAAATCTATTGCTATCTTCTGACATTAGAATGACAAGGACAAATCAAGTCCATATAATTTCATTTTCTACATAGAATGAAATTGATGGTTATATTTTTAACTAATTAAAAAAAAATAGATGCTATGCATTTGTTACTATGTTAAGGTTCAAAGGTCACTACAGTTACTGGGCGTATAGACCAAATAACTAAAAATATTATATATAAATAATGTCAGACATTTCACACAGCATCATCCGGTCCTAAACTAAGCAGAGCTTGTGTTATGGGTACCACATGACTGATATACCTACTACTTAATTTTTTTTTATTCAATAAAACACTGAGACCCGAGACAGGTATTTGCAGATTATATAACCATTTGTCCCGCGGCGGGAGTCGTACCCGCAACCTTCTGCGTCTCAACCGGGCCTTGGCCCACTACGCCACAGACGTCTTCAAACTATATCTTACGGTCGGCCACGCACGTGTTATTCCTCTAGTATAGTATATAATGTCATAGCAATCGTCTATAAGTTACGGTAACTTATCATCAGGCAGGTCGTAACCTTATTTGCCGGCTCAGCTTCAAAATTCGAATTCATTCATCAAAAAAAGATTCATTTCAAAATTCGAATACACGGCTACATGGCCAGTGTTGTATAGCAAGTTCTCATCCGTCGGACGGAAGCTCATAAAAAAGAAAAATGAAGACAGCTTCACACCGGCCTGCGCTGGAAAAGTGGACTCGTTAATCACTCATGACGGGTGCGGTATCGTATCGGTACAACGCGGCAAAGATGGTATAATACTAGCGAATCGATATCTCACTCTGGAAATAAAATATATATATAAAAGTTGATTGCAAATCTATGGTTTAATTTTAAACTAGTGGCTCTGAGAGCTGTAAACCTCACGAACATTTACGAACATTTTTCAAAATGACTGAAATATAACTGTTTTGACGTTTTCAACCCCATATCTCCGCCATTTTGGAAAATTTCCAAAAACGAAATGTACAACAAAATTCTATATAGTTATAGAACCTGCTTACAAAATTTCACGAGAATCGGTTAAGAAATGAGACCTGTAGAGGAGAACATCCGGATAGACGCCGGCCGGACAGACATACATACGAAAGCATTTTTGCCTAAGCTGAAACGGAGACACTCGGTTGCGCTTCGCACTCGCTCGGTCAATTAGTTCTCATAATTTTATCTAAGTGAGAACAAACGCTATTAAAAACTTCCCGATTCCAAGAAGACGAGACGTGGGGACAAGCGGAAACACGCCAATAAAGGTTGCGCCGTTTGTCTTGTTCATCAAATTATTTTTCTTTTATTATCAGCTACTTAAAAATTCATACATTAGTTCTCAGCTAAGAACTAAGATATTTTTACATATCTGAGTTTTTTTCATTTAAATATGTCATGCTTGTACTTTTTGATTTTGTCATATTTATTGGAGGTCAAATATATTGGCATTCGCCTAGACTGACTTTATCGAATACAACTTGACCCCATCTTGTTAACAAGTTGTTGTATTAAAACCAAGTAATACAATCCGCCTCGTAATTGTTAGCGTTAGATCGTATTTCACCGAAATAAAACATATTTTACTATGAATCGCAAATCGGCAGTGCCACAGACTAAGTCGTTCTGCAGCAGGTACAGTAAACACGGCGGTGCCCGTAAACACCCGGCTTAATTGCACCATAATGACTCTTAAATTAATTTGTCCAAGACTTTCCAAGCTCAACAATTAGTGACAATTTATACTTACTCCTTAATTAATGTGCAGGTCTTACGGTTCTGGCGACATTCCGTATAAAACACGCTTCAATTATTGTGGAGCTAGATCATGCTTACCGAATGAATTTAAATGATTACGTTTTAAAGCCCATAAAATACAATCGAATTGAGAGCATCCTCCTTTTTATAAAGTTAGAAGATAAAAAAATTACACATATTAGTAAGTACTTACCATATAATTTTTCGAAATTCGTATCAACACTGAAAAATCAACGGAAATTAAAATTCAAAATTTTGTTGACTTGGAAAGTAAATCCTTTCACACGAACCAGTGAAGGACAGAACACGAGAAGAAGGAGAGAGAGAGAGTACAAGATTTGCTTAGTTTGGGATGAGATGGTACCTATTGTGTAAGCAGTCCAGCAATATTTATTTATTCATTAACCGACTTCAAAAAAAGCAGGAAGTTCTCAATACGGTAGTATTTTTTTTTGTTTGTTACCTCATAACTCCGTCATTTATAAACCAATTTGAAAAATGATGTGAAAAGATATACATTCCGATTGGTCCAATAGAAATTTAATCAAAAATCGGTTCAGTTGTTTGGATTCGAAATCAAAATACCTGGGAAAAATATGTCATTCAAGTAAATAAAATTTCGTATGTTTTAGTTTCTAAAACTTCATTAACTACATGTTATTAACCAACGATGCGAAAAGCTGCACTTACCGGTCATTCAATTAAAGGTAATTTAGAGTTACTACGATCATTTCTTTACATAAAGCCTAGTAATTACTAAAGCGCTGATTAAAAACATACGCTTATTGAAACAATGAAGAAAAGCATCGAAAAATACGGTGAAAGGATAAAAGTGCTCTTCTGAGGCTCCTTTCGTGCACTTGAGGACTTCGACTTTTAAAGTTTTACAACTTGCCGATTTTTTTCGATGTTTTTCTTCATTGTGCTCTTTTGGTGCTCGACCTGATTTGAACCCACGACCTTAGGACCAGATAGGGGGATCACTACTAGGTAGTGCTCTTAGACTGATTCAAATGAGTCTATGTATTGTATAGTGTGGTCACACGTCGAATAATATCGATGTAAATTGCAAAAATCAATTTTTAATATAACCCAAGCTTTTTTAATACATAATTATTTTTTAGCTTCATATATCATCTGAAGATGACAGCAAAGGAAAAAATTGTGGCAGGTGCACTTATATACCTACATACCTGAGTAGGTATTCATTGTTATGTAGATTTGTAAGTTTAATTAATTTGTAATTTATGTAAAATAAGCCAAGACACGTAATGATGTGGTCGCGTCTCTGCCGCGAGCGCTTTGGTCGACAGTTGTCGAGATTCTCTTGTTTCGTAAAATACGAATGATCTTAATTTGATACAACTATAGTTCAATTTAGAGTAATATTTTACAAATAGGTTAAAATTTAATTGTTGCTTTATTTAATAGATTTTCCTTGGGTTTTCAGAACTTTTATTTAAGTGGCACTAATTTACATTGCGACTAATATGAGCTAAAACTCGTCAATTTAGTAAATGTAGATGTGTTATTTGAACAAAAATTGTCTATAGTTGCAATCAAAGTCTTTAATGGTTACTTAAGTCACTCCTTAGTATAGATTTGACAAAGAAGATTTATATTAAGGAGCGACTTAACTAACCAATAACTAAACGAATCATTCAGACTTTGGTGCAAATAAAATGAGATCGCTCTTACTTTACACACACATACACACACATACACACACACACACACACACACACACACACACACACACACACACACACCCACACACACCCACACACAAACAGACACACACACACCATCCACATTTATCATTATTAACTATTTATTTTTTAATTATTATTTAGTTCTAAAGGGTAGGTTAGTTTAGGTAGTTTTACTTTTTACTTACATTATTTTTATTATTATATCCGAGTTGTATCCTCTGTATTGTTTTAAAGTATAAATAAGTTAGTGCTTCTTTGGTAGATAGTCAGAAAACTCAGCGATGGCTACTCCATTAAATTCATAGTTTTGTTTTTACTCATAAATTCAAATGTTACCTGTAATAGGAGAGGGCACTGACTTCTGTAACACTGGTCCTCTAACCTACCTCAGGAGTCAGATACTTAGGACGTCTGTAAAAACTTTAAATATATGTCAATAAACATATTTTATTAACGTTGCGAAATGTTAGTCCGGTAAAACAACAGAATCAAAGCCAGTATCTAACCATAATTGATTTCAATCTAGCTATCTCGTTTAGCCATAACTCTTCGACATATATGTCACTGGATCTAGACATTACTATAAAAAGATCTCATAATTATATCGTTTAGAAGCAGTTTATTAAAAACGTACTTTTTTCGCATGAGATCTTTATTCAAGCAACACTAGCTGTTGCCGTTGACTTCGTTCGCATACACCTGTTTAAAAAAGGAAACGAATCTAATAAGTAATTGAGAGACGTAACTAAAACCGCCATTTTATATAAGTTTCTTTATTGATACAGGTTATAACAGGATACGCCCCTTAACAAGAGATTTTTCAAGTTTTTTGAAGCTGAATGCGAGTTGAAAAAGCTTTGCAGAAGTTTAGAAATACACGAAGGGATACAACTTTTGGGTCCAATGCGGAAAGGTTTGATGGTGACCTTTGAAAAACCTTTTCTCATAGTTTAGTATGGCTTATCCATTAACTTATTTTGCCTTTGCGTAATACGTGGTTAGTAAGTTATATGTTTCTAATAATATATCTGTCAAGAAAATTAAGTAAACCTAAGAACTAGGTTAACGGCACTAGATAAAATTAGCCTGCCAAAGAATATGGTACGACATACAATGGACTAACTATTATAAGACCTAATTGTATCACATATGTTCAAGCAAATAAATAATGTTTCATTTCATTTCATTTCATTTTGTTTATTTTATTGGTCATGAGAATTTGCTCAATAAAATACTTATTGCTTACTTATTATTCATGTATTTCTTTTGGTATTTATTTTTTTTCTAATTTGTAACCTTTGTTTTTGTTTATTTCTTTTAATGTAGATAAAGTTTTCATGTTCGCTAAACTAAAAAGAAAATGATTTTCCAACACAAAATCGGTCCTAACGGAAGAACAGCGCGTATTGTTGACACTGCAATCCGCATATGCATATACATACTTACTCTATTCAATCTATTCTTATATTTTTTTTAATGTCAATGTAGACTTATACTTATTGTATACATACAAAACTGACAATTTAATTGTCTATTACTCACTTTTTAATTAATATCTGTATGTATCATATATTTAATTAATATTATCATTGACTAATGAAACACCCCGCTACGTTCGCATACAAACTTAAATACAAACTCCCATTTGATTCCCGTAAAAACGTTTTAGGATAAAAATCCCATGTCCTATTCTAGGTCACCTATAAAAAAAAACAATTTTATCGAAATCGCTTTAGCTGTTACGCCGGTGTTCAGTAACAAACATACAAAAATAAAAAATATTCAAACAAACACTCGCATAACAATTTTGGTGCAATTAAGGGATTCTAATTATATAATTACGATTACGATTACGATTAGCCCATTGTATCCCACTGCCGGGCAAAGGCCTCCCCTTGATCTCTTCAGTCGAGATGACTGAAGAGATCAAGGGGAGGCCTTTTAATTATATTAGGTTATAATTATATAATAGATAACTTAAAACTTAGTCCAACAGGCACAGAAGTGTTAAATTACAACACACCACACCAACATGTTTCATAATGTAAACGCAAACATTTCAGAATATGAAGTCTAAGTGAGGGTAGTAAAGGCATAAAAATGCACTTGCTACTCGGCAACTCTTTAGGCAACCAGCCTAAATTAAGCTAACCAGCCCACGCGATCGCGCAAAATAACGCGATAAAAACAATACAAATTTTGTGAAAGTTTAAAAAATACTACTAATATCTTCCAAGTATTTTAATTATAATCTAGAACAATTATAATACGGCCTTAACACTTTTATAAACATACTCGTAGATAACTAATCATACTTCAGTCTTCGCACTTTCTTACAATTTAACCCAATTTTCGTTGTCAAAACGCGAGAAACGAACGCATACTTCCACGCACGGTACACGAAAGCATTGGATGCGTGCGGACATACCAACAGTCAGTGTTTACGAGTTATTATAGTAATAAACATATCTTTACAGCTAACTTGCCTGTAGTGACGTCATGCATGTAATTGGTCTACTAAATCTTACATGATTAGGAAGCATTGTATGCATATTTTTATAACGTACTTCTTGAAAACGGTGTATGATTAATAAATATATCATTATATCTATGCCTTTATCTCGAGTCAGGTCAGTATAACTGGTTTTATTCTGAACGATCTCTGTAGCACAGTAGGTGATGGCCCGTCTGAGCGCAGAAGGTTGCGGGTTAGATTTCCGCCATGTTTGTATGATCTGCAAGTATTTGTCTCGGGTCTGAGTGTTTCTATGTATAATATGTATGTATTTAAAAAAGTATGTAAGTAGTATATCAGTCATGTGGTACCCATGACACAAGCTCTGCTTACTTTCGAGCCACATGATGCTTTGTGAAATGTCCGGTATTATTTATTTATTTATGTATGTATTTACAAAAAAAAACGTATATAAGTAAAAAATGTTAAGTAATCAGGCATGCATGAGGTAACAACACAAGCTATGCTTACTTTGGGGCCAGATGATGCTGTGTGAAATGTCCGGCATTATTTAGATATATTGTCGATGGAGTATTTTGAAGTTTGGAACCTTGAAGTTTGAAGCCAAGGCTCATAATTTCGTAGACTAACGTGTTCTCAGTCCTCTAGTTACTTATCTAAGTACTAAGGTCTGAGGCGACATTTTCCCGAGCCCGCGGTCATATATCATTGAATTTCTCACAAGATACAAGCGGCTTAGAACGTGTCCAACAAACATTAATAAATGTAACAGTCACATACTTGCTTCCTTTTTCTCCGACATGCATGTATCTGTTCCAACGAACAATATTTTCTTTGGCCGTTTTCCAGGTGATTACTCGATACGTTTTCACTTACATGGTAACTGACAACTGTTAACTGGTAGCCTTGTATCACTCGGTCTATTAGAGTAGAGTAGAGTAGAGTAGAGTAGTTGTCACTTTATATTAATCTTCTTCTTGAATTCCATTGAACCAATGTGGTGAAAGGACTTTTTTTCGAAGACAGTTTTTATATCGATGGCAATAGAAAAATGAGAAGAGGGTATGAGTAACGAAAAATTGTCTTCAAAAAAAAGTTCTTTCACCACACTGGTCCATATCCAAGTCTGTACTTGGATATGGAATAACATAATTAACTACTTATTATCTATGTACGACGCGAGCAAATCCGCGGACAACAACTATACCTTCTTCTCATTTAGATACTATTGCCTTCGATATAAAATTTCTATACTATAATAAACTATATACGATAGTCTATACTAAGTTTTGTTTATATTTGTTCAGTTATAATGGCGTAGTTGATTAACAAACAAACATCAAAACGATTAATAATATGTTAGGTTTAACAATAATAATAGTACGAAATAAAATAAAGTAATCATAGAGTAAATTATAAAGTAATCAAAAAAAGATGCGATTAAGGAGCGGGTTATCGGCGAGCGTAGCGAGCTGCGCAAGCAAGAAGAACATTGATATAAACGGTTTTCCACTTGGACTCGAGTATTTTTACGCTGATTTGTAATGATTCAATAGTCTGATTGGTATTTGATCCCACTAGATTCGATCCTAGATATTACAGTATGTAATGTTATGAGTCTGTACAATAGTAGAGTCGAGTCGTCATTATACAAAATACAATAATACATCTCTAGACCTTAAATTCTGAATGAAATATAGACAATTTAAAAACGATGATTTGGTTTTTTCGTAATCTTCTATATTTTTTTTTCTTTTATTGACTTATCAAAGTGACACTTCTGTATTGTCAGTACTATGTTGTTTGTGGTGGTAACTCACCTGGGAATCAGCACATTGGAAACTTACAGCTGACCCATATCAGGTTAGACCAGTTTTTGCGTCTATTAAGCAATCGCAATCTCTCTATAAGTAACATTGATCGAGTACAACTGGTTTGTTCAACGGATTTTGATTGTTTTGGGTCTAGTTTTTTTCTGAATCAGGTGGCATATTATCGACATATGTCAATGATATTTTATAATTTTTGTTAATGTGGCGACTCTTCTTTTCTAAAACATAATTTAATACCTAAATCTCTTTTTTGTTGTATCATTGTATTCTTAATTTTATTTTTCCTTTTATTGTGTATGTTCATAATTTGTAATTTAAGCTCACTTTATTGCTAATTTTCACTAATATCTAAAAACTAATGTATATTAATGCTGGACATTAATATACATTATATAATATAATCACACAGCATCTAAGTCCAATATAAATGCATATGTACTATACATGGTAATATTGTGAGTTTTATAAATTAGCGGAGACTTCGTTGAATTATGTACGATATTTAGTAACAATGTAGTTCTGTTTGTTATGTCAAAGAAAAAAAAAAAAAAAAAAATAGTTAAAAAATTAATAAATAAAAAAATTATGTAATTAAAACACAATAGCTGCCTAACTAAAGCTAAGTGTTAAGCAGGTTTATCTACTGCCAGAATAATTATCAGGAAAACTTCTACATAGTAAAAGAAATGGAAATTCTCACATTACTTTCCCGTACCCGCCAAAAAGCCTATAAAAACGTCATACATAGGCGCTGCGATGCCGAAATTCCCAAGTCCCAAGACGCTCTTCGAGACGTGAATACGTTTTTACGACCTCTTTTACCGGTCGTTTACACCAGAAAGATCTTGAAATGTCTAAAAAGCACATCGGAATAAAACTTTGCCTCCGTCTTAATACCTGACTGCGAAAATCAATTAAGCGGTGATATATTCAACAAAAAATAAATGACTTTAATTCCCATAATTGCAAGACATCAAGGCACCTCAGATCTCTAATTACTTAAGACCTTTAAGGAAGTTGGAGGGGTAGTTTTTCATTACTTTAAAAATGCTTCATACTTATCAAGTTACGTCTATCTTATTGACACTGCTACCTAATTACAAATCCACCTACCTAAGCACATACATACGCATCCACCCATTAACCCACCTACACACCCACTCACACACAATCACACACATCCACACCCACACACTAGATAATGGTGGTGGTGATATTTTAGTTTCGTTGAACTAGCTAAAGTTTGAAATTATCTTATTTTAATTACACCAAACCATAGTTCAAATAGTAACGGTTTTAAATAAGTTAAAATTGAATTACATTACATTTAGGAACAAAATGAATTGATTTTCGTTGGATTATCCCCAGGTTTGTTCAAGCACCAATTTACATGGCGACTAAAATGTGCAAAAATACTTCAATTTGGTAAATAAAGTAATTGTAATTTAAAGATGATATGATATATCAGACTTTGGTGCAAACCAAGTAAGATCATTCGTATTTACGAAACTTTACTTAGTCCGACGAAACAACACAATCAGGTCCACTGTTACCCTACCCTAATGGCCTTAGCTAACAATATATTTTTTATTGTTTAAATAGAAAAGCCATTAACTCAGGTATGTACTAATCCATGGCTAAGATATCACTTATAGAAATGACTAGATATAAAGACAGTGATTCTCGTTACCTCAACACAAAAGCAATTGTCAACACATCAGCTGGCGAAAGTGACAGCATTGGCAACTTGCTGTCAATCACGCGAGAAAGCTCGACGCGACGACCTGTCAAAACATTATGACGGAAGAAAGCATGTTGCATCTTCTGTGTCGAAGTTAGTGCGTACACGTGGTAAGCTCATATACATATAATACAAATCTACCAGAAGGCGCATTGGACGCAATTTGTACGAATTTGTGTCACCAAATTGAACCCTGTTTACCAGTTTTTCATTAGATATTAATTTGTTAAATTAATAAAAATTCGTTATTGGGAAAGGCTTCTTTATTTAACCTTTTAAAACCACTTAACGACTCATAAAAATACTTGCCGTCATAATGCATCATACAGCTACTCATAAATGTTTTCTATCAATTATTTGTATCTTTTGTTTTACAGACAGCGGGAACCCTGATAATATATTTATAAACTATAAACTATACTATACAAATATTTTTATAAACAAGTTCAAGTTTATACAAAGTTAATTTTAAATTCAAACGTAAATGGCCCTGCTTCAGATAGCTGAATGTATCAGCTATCTTAAGCAGGGCCATTTACGAGTATGTATGTTAAAGTGTGCCGATTAAATCGATCAGACATTGATAGTAGGTGTCCGAGTAAATATTTACATGCGTTATATAAAATTAATGTGAAATAGTTACTATTTCAGGACCGCTCAAAACGGTCTATATATAGCTCAACTCATTCAGATCAGAAAAGAGAAGTTTTTTCTGATAAAATTAGGGTTTCTTCGGAAAATAATTTGGTGATGTTGGAAACACTGACAAAATCAAACCCTGTTTTTATAACTTATTGTCTAAACAAATAGAGATTTTAACAAAATATTTACAATTGATATGTGTTCTCTTTTATTTTTACGTCCAAGCAACATTATTCACGTGTGACAATGACACAGGATGACAATATAAATGTATTTTTTTCAAGATATCAAACTGCACACTTTACTAACTGACGTTAACCAGTGTAACCAGGAAGGGTATTGCTGCGTCAGCGATATCGCGAAAAGCGGTTTCTTGTAGATGTTTGTAATGAGGCTCCACAATGCCTCATGTAGTCTAAACATTCCCAGAAGTCAAATTACTAATACAGTTGACGTAACTAACGAGACAAAAATATCAGTTCACAATTCTTAATCTGTGGAATTACGAAACTCTAAAATTCGAATGACATTTTTATAATTTGACCACCCCAGGGGTTTTTGTATAAAAAACTTGTCTTGTCTTAACGCTATTTTGTATGATCCTTGCTATTTTTGTTGCGGATGCCCAGTCGAGTTGGATCAGATTCATACCAAACTTTTGTCTGTTATTTTTTAATAAGGTTTATAGAAATAGGTTGTATCCGAATTATTTAGCAGATTTTTTGTTTATTTTAGACTACCTTATTAGGTAGTCTAAAATAAACAAAAACTCTGTTTATTAATTATATTGAACAAGTTCCAATTACATTATGCGTATTAATCTCTGTAGAATCCGATGTAATTTTTATAAATTGATGATTATAATTGTAATGATGATATAATATGTGTTTATTTACGGCTTATAATATAAACGGATGGACAAAACAAAGTAAGTACCTTCCTGTATAATAATATATTCAAAATATTACCTACTCAAAAACAAAATGTAGGTTCTTCACGTTTCTAAAGCTCCACGCTCCAAAAGTCGTTGCTTGCAAGATGCAAAGGGTCCATTATGGAGATGAGCCAGCGCTACTCCGCTGATGAGACCTCGCCTAAGGTATTCAGCAATTGTGTTTTGTAGTTTTTCATATGAATATTGTTGGTTGTAGAGTTAAAAATAAGACTTTTGTGCTATGATGTTGCAAGAGGTTGGTTATTTTTCACTGTGATGAGAGATGGTCAAGAATAATTTAAAGAGCACGTTCTCGACCCCACTTAGTGGCATGAGGGTAGGGGATGAGGTTATTCTTCATTTCACAAAAGAACCCTATCCTTCTAATATATTTATGTATAAATATAAAAGTGTGTGTGAGTGTTTGACGTAGGTTAACGTAGGATTCACCTTTAAACATGAATAATAAACATCACTAAAAACAGGAGGGATGACTCTGATTAAGTGTTTTGTATAGTTAATGACATTGACATTGACAGTCCTTATTTATTAGGTATATTAGAATTTCCATGTTCTAGACATAATTCTAGAAAGAACCACACATTCCAACCTAGTATAATTCGTGCATCATATACATATGTTTGATATTTTTGACCTCTCCTTTCCAAATTAAAATACGCTATCAGCAAACAACGCAATTTTTAATCAACTTATCTGATGTTTCAGTCTGCTCTTTTCAAAATGTTTTCCTTAATAGTGGACATTTTATTTTGTTGTTTTATTTATATTTCATTACAAGCTGTTGCACGCGACTTCGTCCGCGTGAATATCAGTTATCGCGGTTGGATAAAAAGTATTACTATGTCCTTCCTTGAGGTTTAAGCTTACTCTATACTATATTTCGTCAAAGTCGATTCTGTAGTTTAGCCGTGAAGTCGTTGCAAATAGATTGGCGGAGTTACTGCGCGCGTGAATCCGAACATACCTATTTTGTTGTGGAGTTATTTTAAAATTATGATATCTCCTAAGATGTTGATTGAAATCAAGTAATGTCACGGACAATTTTGTTTACAATTTAATTGCTTATGATTAACAACTTTTATTAATATAATGATTAATATAATGTTGATAAAACTCAACTGCAAATAATGCATTAATTTCGAACAAATTTAATTACCATAAAAAAAGATTATAGTGACCTAATCTTAAAAGATAGACATTTGTTGTTGCAGCCTTTTTTTTATAAATTTTAAAGAGGAACAATTCCATCATACATACTTTTTGCGTAACTTAAACCATTTACGCATCGCACGCAACGGAAGCTCTCAAAAAGGAATAATTTTTCCCGTTTTTTCAACATTTTCCATTGATACTTCGCTCCTATTGGTCGGAGCGCTATGTTATAAAAAAGCCTAAAGCCTTCCTCAATAAATGAAATATTTTTTTTATTCAAACCAGTAGTTCTTGAGATTAGCGCGTAACAAACAAACAAACTTTTCAGCTTTATAATATTAGTATAGATTATTATCGGTATGTTTTTTTAAATTAATAAAAGTATGTGTGTAGTGTATTACTCATTCACTAAATCATTTAAGCCAGCATTGGCTAAACGGATTCGGATATAATCTCAATTGAGATTTCTATGGACCGTTTAAACGATCTATAGATAGCGTCGATTCACCGAAATTCCATTAGCGATGCAAAATTTAAGACAAATTCTTTGTTCGATTTTTTGTCCATTATGAAATTCGCAGTACACACTATTTATGATCTAACTAAAACCAGCACTGTATTTAATCTAAAAACAGATGCAACTCAAACTGCGCGCCAAAATGGAAAACAGTTGTGCCAACCTAACTACAAAAATAGCAAAAATATTATTTGGAACCATAAACAAATCATCCATTCCCGATACTTTTTTGACAAATTGTAAACAAGTAGGTTTGGACTTGAAATAACATTACTGGCTACATTTAATTTATGAACCACGCGGGCAAAACCGCGAGTAACAGCTAGTAGTATGTTATAGTATATGAAAAATCTGTGAAATATGAAGATAAAAATAAATTTACTTTTGTATAAAACTAATCATTCCGCGAGTCAGATTTCAAATTCAAATCATAATACAAAAATGTATTCAATCTTCCGGGCCGTAAATAACAGAAATTCTTAGATCCCTTTTGAAGGAAAAGGGTTTCAACTCAAAGCCTTTGAGATAGATACCTTTGTTAACGCGGTGGGGTGGTTGAGAAAAATCCCAACTGCTTCCACAGGCGTCGGGTACCGGGGGACGCTGGGAATGACAACCTCTTACTGAAAGCTCTTACTGGAAGTCTAATTACAGTTGTTAGTTTAAGAACTTTCAGCTTAAAACTAACAACTCGCATTAGTCTAGTTTAAACTATATCACTACATAGTATAAAACAAAGTCGCCTCCCGCTGTCTGTCTGTCCCTATGTATGCTTAGATCTTTAAAACTACGCAATGGATTCTAATGCGGCTTTTTTAATAGATAGAATGATTCAAGAGATAGGTTTATATGTATCATACATGCATAACATAGTAGAGAAACACTGTCAATTTTAAAGTTTTGTAATGTGACGTCGTGAATAAACAATTTTTTGCGCTTACATTGTAAACGCTGCTGGCTGAACCCTACGAGATAGATCAAAATAATGTACTACAGTATTGTACACATTAAAAATGTCTACAAAAAAGTACGCAATGGTATATGTCTATCTCTTAGGGATAATCCACAATGTCTAATGACAAAAAAACTGTGAACGTTGTTTATAAAGACATTCTGTAGTATATTTAGTATCAGTATTGCACCCGTGCGAAGCCGGGGCGGGTCGCTGGTAGTCTATATAATATAAACTATATAAAAGTCTTATAATTTTATTACTTAAGTTTACAGATTTTGTTATTAAGTTATTGTTTTTTATATTAGAAGTTATTATTGTTAGTCCTATCCAGCCTGAAACACAGGTTCTCCTAGTTCGGGCATATTGTAATCAGTTACCTAAGTATAGTTACATAATAAGTATTATAATATAATAATCAATATTATCTTTCCTATTGTAACACTTAGCTCTAAGATAATGAATAAAGATTTATTTATTTATTATAACAGTATTAGCAGTATTATTTTTGCGATAATTTTTATCATATCATACAACTGTTAACCTAGTGACAATACAAATCATAAACAGCATGTTGGTAATAAAAACCACGAGAAAACCATAAGCCCATAAATGGATTGAATAACATGCATCGAATCAATCTGTCAGAATATCTCGCGTGTCATAGCGCACTGTACTGACTATTTGTTAATCTGCGCCTCAATTACCATCGATCGGGTGAAACCAAACTTTCAATAGAAAATTCTCTGGAAAATCGGAAGCGTTTCAAATTAGCTATTTGCCGCAAATTAGATGTGTCCACGAGCTCACTAGCCGTGAAAGAATGACCACTTACGGACCTAAGTGTTGTTGTACACTTGTTACTGTTCGTTTTATCGGTTGAACGAAAGTGAGGTTCATTTTACTGTAGGTTCTGTTATGGTTTGTGGGTATTGGATACGGTCGCTCCTCCTCTTTTATTGCTAGGTTTGACAAGAACAGTCTCTAAATCTAAATTACTGATTTATGACTTTTTTAGTAGTTTGTCTACTGTTTTAATTAACATGTATGGAGTACTGGTGGTCTAGTAGTAGCCTCGACTTCCGATCCTAAGGTTTGAATCTGGTCGTGCACTAACGATTTTTTCTGTTCGAAATGTATTTGTGCGCTAAATCAGTAATGTTAAACGGCGAAGGAAAATATCGTGAAGAAACATGTCGTATAACCTTAAAAGGAGGGCAAAACGAAAAGTGTCTCTGAGGCGCACTTTAATCCTTTCACCACACTGGTTAGAAATAACGAGTAACACGATAAAAATATCAACATATCAGTCACCAGGAGCCTGTTTGAACCGCACTAAATAATATCTGATACGAAAAGAATTTGATTTGTTTTAACACACAGATACAAGTAGCACAGCAAGTACACAATCAACACGACAATCACAAAAATCAAACTGATTTCTCTATAGATTAAAAGTACGTGTACCTATCTTGTACAAACCCAGTGTGCACTTGCCAAAAGGCATAAATATCCTACACATAAAGGCACAAATATCGCTTGGAGCCGTATTCTAGAAAACGCAATACTGAGATCCAGAACTAAACATGGATTTATTGACAGCATTTTATTCAGAACTATCAGAAAAATTGATAATTCTATGTAGGTGTTTGGATCGCCAGTTCCATTAGAACTTTTTTGTAGCAACATTTTGTAAGGAGGATACCTACCTAGTGAAAGCTTCGGTGTCTGTGGAGGCTAAGGCAGCAATACGTTCAAGAATATTTTGGCACCGATATTAAGTTCAAATACAATCGATAAACCAATTTGTGTGATTAAACTCGCAAATACATAGAAAATCCCGTAAAAATAAATCTCTACAAGCAAAACTGTCCGAACGAAATGAATAGGGAACGCTTTCAAAGGAAGATTTCAATAAAAATTCCGCACCGACAATACGTCTCTCAAAGACTAATAGAAACCCATACTTTGCCAGAACTGTAATAAAAATCTATTGACAGATCTATTGACAGATAAATATTTTTATTTGTGAGGCCACTAAATCAGAGTGTAAGCGTAAGCTGTGAGTATTTTTATCACTAATTCATAGTGAAGTTTCTTAATTAACCATAGGTTATTGGTTAACCCTGGAGACGATGTTCAAAACCCGTTATCTTCTACACCAAAGAGTTATGACAAACAGTAGCGCTTAGATATGGCTATGGCTTATGGCTTAGATATGGCCAGTATAGAACTGAGCTAAGCGTAAATTAAATTACAGGTCTGAATTAAACTGCCAATAATATATGCTTAGCTCTCGATTTGAATTTGAGTTCTTCTGGTGTACGACCCTAAATCCCAGAAAGTATCACCAAATTATGATCTTACAAAAAAACTGAGCATCATGTGAATTGTCTTTAACTTAGCAGATATACATTCAAAGTCAATCACTCTATCCTATACTTAGCAACGTGGCGCTTAGGTATGATCTGTCCTTGTCATTCTAATGTCAAAGAATAGAGATGGCAACAGATTTAAACAACCTCATTCCAGTAAGTGTTTATTAGAAACAACTGAGCCTTGCGCATTTTTAACATTTAAACAATTTCATCTGGCCCCAAAGTAAGCAGAGCTTGTATTATGGGTACCACATAACTGATATTATATTTTTTATTTTCTACATACATTATTATACAGTACCTGGATGACCGAGCATTGCTCGGTATAAAACACGGATAAAATTACGTTTTCTAAAAATGAAACCTAGCTAGATCGATTTATCGCCCCCGAAACCCCCTGCATACAAAATTTAATGAAAATCGTTGGAGCCGTTTCCGAGATTCAGATTATATATATATATATACAAGAATTGCTCGTTTAAAGGTATTAGATAGAAACACCATACCCGAAACAAATACTTGCAGATCATACAAACATTTGTCCCTCGGCGGGAATCAAGCCCGCAACCTTCTGTGTCTCAGCCGCGCCTTGGCCCACTGAACCACAAAGGTCGTCGTAATGTCAGTGAGCTATGAAAACCGTGAATTTCCTGCACAGAAATCAATAACTCTCCCCTTTCAAAGCCCGACATTTAGTGTCCATGAATCTTGTTACGGGGAAACAGTAATGAGTTTCTCAGATCATAAAAATACTATCTTTCACTTACGATGACGAAATTTTTACTTTCACCCTAATCTACTACTTATCGGAGAACATGTATAGTAACATTATCTTTTAAATAGTTTTATGTTATGTAAGCACCTTGTTATGGGGGAATTGAGTTACGAAATCGGATGTTTGTGTTTAAAACAGATTATTTATACATTTTGATAAACACAGGCTTTACTCACGTATTATTTTGTCGATGGAGGCACCGACACTGTTTCGATTCATCTAGAGAATCTTCATCAGGGTGAGTTTGATCCGCGGTCCGCTCGTTGCCGCTCGGGTTCACGGTTCGCGCGGTTAATTCAGTGCGAACCGTGAACTCGAGCGGCAACGAGTCGAAAGTTTTGAAAAAGTAACAGATTATTAATTATTAATATGAAAGTTAAATAAAGTAAATAAATAATGTCAGACATTTCACACAGCATCATCTGGCCCCAAAGTAACAAGTAAAGTAAGTAAGTAATGGCCCCAAGTAAACAGAGCTTGTGTTATGGGTACCTCATGACTGATATACTACTTAAATACTTTTTAACCGACTTAAAAAAAGGAGGAGGTTCTCAATTCGTAAGAATCTTTTTTTTTATGTATGTTCACGGATTACTTAAAGACGCCTGTACCGATTTGAATTTTTTTTTGTTTCAAACCGGGGAAGTATACCCACTTCCCAGGTATATTTTAAATTTTAAATTTAAAAATCCCATTTAAGGTCCCATTTAAATTTTATCGAAATCGGTCAAGCTGAAAAATCTACAAAAATCTAAAAAGTGTACTAAAAACTTTCATCGATGATATTTTCTTAAATAATACCTCGCATTACCTCCGATACCTCGCTGTCACATTGGAGCAGTGCGTTTATTTGGCCTACCCATAATATATAATAAATTACATGTGTAAATACATACATATTATACATAGAAAAACACCCAGACCCGAGACAAATACTTGCATATATTCATTCTTGTAGTTTGGAATGGTTGATGGTTTAATCGTAATGCCATCGATCAAATCAAGCGTTTGATTTAAATGAATAATGTAAGCAGGGACTGGACTATTTCTGAATGCCTAAATGACTGTATGGTCATAACTGGATATAAAAACTGGGTTATACGTAAGAGTAACCTGAACGAAACTCATTCGGCTCATGAGGTCCAGCTTAATAATTTGATGGTCTAAGATTACTGGATTTTTTAAATAGAGGAGTTGCTGTCCATGTAAAAATGGGGTTAAAATACAAGTGTAAAATGTGTTTCTTCTAAAATACTTGGCATTCTCAGACTATGATTAACATCTTCAGATAGGCGGAGAATTTTATCGCGACATTAACGCGAGGTCTTAAAATGAGCACCTTTTTATCGGTTTTTAAAATGCGTGTCATTGAGGGAGGTCAGGTCATAAAGTCGTTAAGATACGGTCCTATTTTTTTGTTAGGTTATCAATTCTCTTCGTTCATATTACAACCAAAATGTGGCTTTCCAAAATCGGTGGAATCCTTAATTCAGTTTAGACTAGAATCGAGACTGGATCATTGATTTTTTGCAATTTTTTTTGAGATTTTGTACTTTTTAAAATAGTTTGTTTAAAATGGAGTATTTTTCTTCTTTATTAATAGCATGCGTCTTGATGACATTTTTACCAATGTAAGTAAGTAAGTAAGTAAGTGTTCTTCTTCTTCTTTTTTAATGGCCTGTGACATACTAATGTCAATTCTGCCAGTGTCAAGTGTTTATAGTTTATTGTCAGTTTGTTTGTTATTAGAGTCTTAGTCGATGGTCAATTGCGGAATGGCGTCTAGAATTTTCTTGGGATTCCTCGTCGTTCAAATCACATTGCACTACAATACACATATAATTCAATTATCCATACCCGTCCTGTAGTCACAATTTATTCATTAAAATTCCGCCATAATTACTGAATAAAACATGCAATAAAACGAATAAAACAATATTAAATTAGCAGAGCCGTGCTACTTCATGAAATGACAAACGAAGAATCCCGACAAGTCTCAGTTCCGAAATACGAGTTCTAGTCTAGACATTGACATTGATTAACAGTCAGACTGAAGCGTATTTTTACCAATATCTTTAAGTTCAAACCTTTCAATACATTACTTTACAAAAGTGACTGTCTTGAAACGTAAATAAATAACATCTCTAAAAAGAGGGTTGAAAGCTTCAAACAAAACTATTTCTCTTCACATCGTAACTAAGTTCGAAACTTGTTACATCGTTGACGAGCTTGTAGTTGTAGCAAAACTAGTTTCCAAGCAATTTTTGAACTTTGCTATACTGGTAAAACGGAAATTAGGTTTTGTAAGTTTGAGACTGCTTTTCACACGTTATTTTGAAATGGGTTTGCTATTTGGACTCAGGGGAATGAAAATCATTTCGCACATTCTCAGAAGCTTAAGCAATTATAATAAACTCAAACCGATATGTAAGCATATAATATTTCAATTTTTTTTCTAGAAGGTGGCAGTACCTAAATTACATTTTAAATACATCGCACTTTAAATTTCTGCATTAGCTTAACGCCGCTCTAAAATTACTTTCATTAAATTTGAACACATATCCGACAATGCCATAAATATCGTTGCGCGGGCGCAGTAAATATTTACGATTTGCTTTCTAGGCTTTATCAAAAGTAGGCCAGCAAAAATATGCCACTGCGTATTGCTCATTGCGGTACGGTTCTATTCTGGAACTTATATCACATTCAAAAAAGCGATTCGATACTAGGTTATTTATAAAAAACTTATGTGAAGCGATGCTGGTAGTGGTAGCAGATTATAATTTAGTTATTAAAATAAAATTGAAAGTAGTTGTTCAAGGGTCTAGAACCGTTGCTCTGGGAACATGGTTTTATTTGAATTGACAGATACCTTCCGTATCGGTGGTATCGAAGTCTTTCGTATCGATAACAATATCGAGTAATAACGACGCAGTTATCGTATGCTGCTGGTCTAATTCCGCCGGCTGATCACGTAAAAGTAGCAGTAACGACAGCAATAAATAAAATACCTGTCGCAAGTCGTTATTTAAATTTTAGGTATTCTTATTACATAAGCCATCCGCTGTCTCTTGCTCGTCTGCCGCACACCTGCACACTAATATACGCTAATAGCAGAGATATTAGCGAGCAGAAAGTGTGTTTGATAACAGTGATCGTGCAATTCAGGTCTATTGTCGCGAGTTATTATAGCTTTGCCTAAAAACGAGTGAATAAAAAATAACGGATATTAGAGGAGAATGTAAGAAAATAACACGATGTTCTGACCATAGGTAAAGTAGAATAAGGACATGGCAGGGTGATGATAATGATAATGATGATGATGCACAGAATAAGGACGTCTGCCAAGTACCTAATAGATAAAGACGTTATACGCTTTATGATTTGTGACGGCACTCAGGCCGCTGCTGACTCGATAACTTTGTTATGATGATTTGTTTGATGCTTATGGGCTGGAGGTATCACTGCCTTCTCATCAGGATCGTCAGCTTAAATCCGGTCGTGCACCTATGGGTTTTTCTTTTGGAAGTTTAATGTGAAGGAAAGAATCGTGAAGCAACTCTAGGCTTAGTTAGCTCTGCATGTATTGAACTAGACTTTGCTGTGGATACGCCGACTAAGTTGAGAAGATGATGTAGGTGCTGCAAGTCTTCTCCATCTTATATATCTTAGACTAGCTGGTGCCTGCGACTCCGTCTGCGCAGGATTAGTACTTCTTGTAATTCTAACGGGTTTAGCAGCGCACGCCAGAATAGCTCGCAGATGGCAGAATTTTTTCCTACTCTCTTGACATTTATCGTAATAATTTTGACAATTCACAAAATATCTTTATAATTTATAGCCTATGTGTTATTCTGATGTATAAGCTATATTGTTGAAAAGTTTCATGAAAATCCATTAAGTAGTTTTTGCGTGAAAAAGTAACAAACATACATACAAACTTTCACGTTTATAATATTATAGTAAGGATAGTCTACTTCACCGTGTTAGATTTGTTGATTGGCAAATTTTAAAACGTAATAAAACAGAAACTATTTTTTAAAGCATATTATAAAATATCAGATAATTTAGATGACAAAAAAGCTTGGGATGAATCTGCTCCAACTCGACTCGGCATCCGTAACAAAGTTGGCAAGGATTATACAAAAAAGTTTTAAGACCAGTCGAGTTTCTTGCCGGATTCTTCTTGAACTGGGATTAGGAGGAACCGGCACCTAGATTCACTAGCATGTAAGAAGACGATTCAAAGTGGTCCTTGTGATTTTATTAAATAAATAATGTTTTGATTTTATTTAATCTAAAACCTGTTCCAGGCTAGTGCCTTAGGCTGTACAATAAACTATATAGTCTTGTAAAAGAATTAAAAGTTCCACTTGACGCTGATAAATCATCTCGTAAAATGCAAGACCTGTTTAATAAGTTTCCGGAACCCAACAAGGAATCCTTAGAGTTTTGTCCGTCTGTCTCTCTACCCTAATCAGAGCTCTTGATCACAGAAAAGTCTAGCACGCACTGGCGAAATATCCCGCGCAGTTTCAACGACGTTTTTGTGATATCTATTCAGTATGTAATTACCAACGCGGTTGTTTCCGCTTGTGCGTGCGTCTCACTTCATGTTTCAGAGAATAGCGCGAGAATTATCGGCGCGGATTCTTATCTTATCAATAAATATATATTCGTTGGACTAGGTGGTGTAGCCCGTAACAAAGCAAAGCTTGTATTATAGATATTTATATATTTTGAAATACATACTTATACTTTATAACATCCAGACACAGAACAAACACATATATTCATCATTAATGTTTGACCTAGTAGGAATCGCACACCAAACCAATCGTTAATTATTTCTACTTCTTCAGACGTTATAATATTGCTAGTGAGTCTGTAAGTCCATGTTAGATAATGATTTCTACTAGTTCAGACGTTATAAGTTTGCTAGTAAGTCTGTAAGTCCGTGTTTGACGACCTCTGTGGCGCAGTGGGCTTAGGTCCGGTTGAGATGCAAAAGGTTGCGGGTTCGATTCCCGCCGCGGGACAAATGTTTGTATGATCTGCAAGTATTTGTCTAGGGTCTGGATGTTTCTATGTATAATATGTATCTATTTACAAAAAAAAAGTATTTTAGTAGTATATCAGTCATGTGGTACCCATAACACAAGCTCTGCTTACTTTGGGCCCAGGTGATGCTGTGTGAAATGTAAAAAAAAAAAAATGTTAGATAATGATTTCTACTTCAGACGTTATAAGATTGCTGGTAAGTGGTTAAGTCTATGACAGATAATGATATCTTACAGTATTTTCTTTGTCTACAGGTGTGGTTGTGATGACATGGTGGTGTGCGCTCGCGCTGCTGGCGCTGAGTGCGCCCGCCCGCCCCGCACCCCGCGCGGGGAACGGTGAGCTATTTACCAGTAAGCATCATGTGCACTGTTTCATGTCCTGGTGACGGTGGGACGCAGAACACGCGGCTACAACGCTGGCAAAACGCTGTCAAAACGCAGCTCGAACGCTGTTAAGGTCAAGCATGAATTGCAAATTAATCCGTGGTGAAAAGCGCACACATTAACGGAAAAAAACATACCACAGAATTGCGTGGTTTTAACAACATGGAGTGCGTGCTAGGCTTAAAACGTAGCTCAAATGTTGGCTTGTTTTGCGTTTGTTTTGCGTTGAAGCTGCGTAAACGCTGCGTCATACTCGAAACCGGGCAGCTGTACACACGGGAAGAGACAGGTGGCGCGAGTAAGCTTCTTTACTTACTTTCGTTCTTTTTTCCGTTCTTTTTAGTAAGTAGGTACCTACTGTGTGAACTAAGCATAATATTGTTTTAAGGAGACCCTTTTAGGCCCTTTCCTTCCAAAAACCACAAATGGTTCTAAAAACCACAAGTACATCTTAGCTTACACAATTAAATAAAAACTACATGCTTTTATATATAAGAAACTCCTTGTAAGCATTTAATTAAAAATACTCGTAGGATTATCCCAAAAGCAATTTATTAAATAAAAAATATTTTCAAAGAATCCTTGTTAATTAAATTTTATGAATTTTAAAGATAATTTTATTACAGTTAATTTTAGCTAATTACAATAATTCAAGAGCTTCTGCCTTTTGAAAGTTACAAAGCTCATATTAAATTACGAGGGTCTAATAATAATATTAATAGTAATAATATTAAGGAATATTAAATTAAGGGCTTGTTATTACTCGCAAATGAACCGCTTAATTAGGGTCTTGTTTACTTTGAAAATAAAGATACCTAACGGCACTTACTTATATAATATACTAGCGACCCCCCCGGCTTCGCACGGGTGCTTTGCTGATACTACAATATACCTACCAAGAATGTATTTATATACAACGTTTTCTAACAGAATAACATAACTTAAGAGATAGACATATACTACCACCATACCATCTACTACTACCAAACATTAGAAACCATTAAAATTATCATTGTTTCTCTATTCATATAAACCTTCCTCTTGAATCACCCCATCTATTAGACAGCGGGAAGCGACTTAATTTTATACTATGTAGTGATAATGTCAAAAGTATAATTTTATTCTCACTTTTGCTTTCATATATTTTCGCAAATGATCGATGATTGTTCTTTTAGTGTTCCGAAGTCCACAAGGAACCTTTATAGTTTCGCTATGTCCGTCTGTCTGACTGTTTGCCCTTAATCTTATAGTTTTATCGTGATAAAGTTATAAAGTCAGACCCCCCCCCACTCCCCCCGCCTACCGGTTAAAATGCGGTTTGGAGTAACCCAAATTATTAACAAAACATTTGAATATATAATGAGATTATACGGGAAATTATCATCGAAACTAAGGCTTCCGATTCCCTCGATTAAGATAGTGATGTGTGCATTGTCCACCAATTTATTGATGTGTAACATTTTGTGAAAGGGAATGGAAGTGTCTTAAGCGCGCGCTATGTGATTTGACCAATGAGTGCGCGCTGTGGTAGAGTTAGACCTCAGATGGTACCAACCAATTTTTCGAAAGGTTGGTACTGTCAGTCAACGGTATGTGTGTGACGAGAAAGAAAAAAGGAAATAGAGAAAGAGAACGCAGCAGCTGTTCGCTTAACCTACACTGATGTATATAATATGTGCTGTTATATAAACTAATTCAGGATACTCGTATAATGTAAATGTTGCTTTTTACTAGTGTGAGATGTCAGATGTTACATCATATGCGACTACTGTAATGCGCGCTTTTTTGTTTATAGTACCTTATCGTCCGTTAAATTACTGATGATGTATGGGTTTGAATGTGGAAGGATGTAGGAGTGGAGGTAGGCCTAAAAAAAGATGAATGGACCGTGTGAAAAATGATATTCGTTTTAAAGGATCTCTCCTTCTAGTAGTAGTTAGTAGTCACATACTGAGATGACGAATGAAAAGAACCAGTGTGTCTCCACATACTGGGATTGGAGCAGGGAAATGATGATGATAGTCATATAAATAACTTTTAGCGAGATAGGCTGTTCTTTTGCCTTTTGAATATATTTTACTAACTTTTATGGAGCGTAAAGCAACTCCCTGCTTCACGAGATTGAAGATAAAACTGGAGTAGACAGAGCCTTATCTTTTTGCGCCTGTGGCGAGAGCCATAGTCTTTATTACCTATTGAAAGTCTGTACAATGAGTAGACAGTCAAAGTCAAAGTAAAAAAAATATTCTATTATTATAATAATAATAATAATTCCGGACATTTCACACAGCATCATCTGGCCCCAAAGTAAGCAGAGCTTGTGTTATGGGTACCACATGACTGATTTACTACTTATATACATATTTTTTTGTAAATACATACATTGATACATAGAAACAATCAGACCCGAAACATATATTTGCAGATCATACAAACATTTTTTCCGCGGCGGGAAACGAACCCGCAACCTTCTGCGTCTCAGCCAGACCTTAGTCCTTAGTCCACTGCGCCACAGAGGTTGTCAAAATTTATTATTATTACAATTACAAGGATCAGTTTAAAACGTCTTAAAATACCAGGTGAATTTAGGTGAAAATTCCTCCTAACAAGTTTCTTGCCAGTGCCCGAGAAGAACTGGCAAGGAACTTGTCCTGATCCTAGCGCTATTTTGCATAGTCCATCTTATAACTACCTTAAGTACGAAAAAGTAATACAAGATAGTGAATACATTTCAAATGTGTCAGTTTTCAGGAAACTCATTATATAAGCGCACCGTGTTCCCGATAAAGGACTTATTTACTTTTTCTAGTTGTAACTTAGGGATGTTTAATTTGTTTCTATTGTTAGTATTGGTTCTATGAAGGTCATTATTTTACTGAAACCTATATTTTTATGAGTGTATAACAAATTTTCATATATTGTGAAGCTATTGTGAAAGTATTTACTTTGAACTAGTGGTCGCCCACTGGTTGAAATTCAAACATAATAAATTAATAATGTATGTTTTATGCATAAGTAATAAAAAAATAGCATTCTGCATTGCTTCTCTATATAAACTATAAGTGTGCGAAATTTCATACTCCTCCATCCGCGCAATTTTCGTAAAAAGGGGTACAAAGTTTTTGCTTCACGTATTAATATATAGATATTTCTCTCAAAGACTCGCGCGGTTTCATTTTATAAATGTCACTGTTATATTTCGATTCATCTAGAGAATCTTCATCAGGTTGCCGCTCGAGTTCACGGTTCGTAATCTAAAAGTGAAAGTGAAATCATAAAAACACAGACGAAAATATTACTGATAGTAGTTCTAGTTCGACAAAACTAGTGACACGACACGATAAGACGAAGAAATAGTAGACTGTAACCTTCAAAAATGATCTCCTTATCAACTGAGCTAAAAAAGTAAAATTTTTCATCCGATGTCATAATCGCAAAGGTCGTAAAATAAAACCTTTTATGGCTCTTATCAAGCTCTTTCACGTGATATGTCTGACTCAGCCCCTAATTCCCTACAGTACTATGTAAGTACCTAGTGGCAATTCCAATATAATAAGAAGAGGTACGTACTCGAAGTCTCGTAGGTATTTTAGGCCTAGTTTTTAACCGACTTCAAAAAAAGGAGGTTCATTACCTACCGTTCGGTTGCATTTTTAGTTTTTCTCTTTTTTTATGTTTGTTACCTTTCAACTCCGTCATTTATGAAACTACATATTTGAAAAGTTCTTCTAAATCAGATTCTTCAAAAAATTTCATCAAAATCTAAATGGCTGGAATAAAAAACACATCCAAGTAATTTCGAAATTTCGTATTTTTATGATGATCTAATTATTAATTATCAGTTCGTAAGCTTATAAATAATAAATAACTCCAGACATTTCACACAGCATCATCTGGCCCCCAAAGTAAGCAGAGCTTGTGTTATGGGTACCACATGACTAATATACTACTTATATACTGTTTTTTTTTGTAAATACATACATATCATACATAGAAACACCCAGACCCGAGACAAATACTTGCAGATAATACAAACATTTGTCCCGCGGCGGGAATTGAACCAGCAACCTTCTGCGTCTCAGCCGGGCCTTAGCCCACTGCGCCACAGGGGTCAAACTTGTTTATCTTCATTCTCTAGAGCACTAACACACTTTTGGAAACCCTCCCAAATCATGTGAGTGTGGTAGTCCTGGTTCTGGTATTTAATACCTAAGAACTTCTGTTCGTTTAAGGCGCCTACCTGAGCAAATAACCTTGAAGCGTATTGAGGGTTTCAATTCGCGGTTTTTTATCAAATAATTTGAAATAAGGAGTTAAAAAAAATGTTGAACAGCAATGTTTATAAAGATAGAGATTCAAATAAATATAAACTATTTATTTTAATTTCTATCGTGTTAGCTAATTAAAACTATGTCATCTTTATAAGGTGATGATTATTAAATATATTAAAACTTATTTCTAAATTGAATTACAGAATTACATTAAAAATCGATATACGTGAAGCAAAAACCCCTTTTTACGAAATCGGGTGGAGCAGTATTAAAATTCGCGCACTTTAAGTTTATAAGTTTATACACTAAAGGAGTGAGAATGCTAATATTTTTTTAAAAATATACATAAAAAATACATTAATTATAAAATAATTATGGTCGAATTTCGACCAGTGGGCGACCACTAGTTACATTAAAAATAATTTGAATCGAGGAGGTTGAAGGCAAAATACACACCATATCTTTTATATTTATATTATTCTTTTAATTAACGAACAAATAGCTAGGTACTAAATAGCGGCCACGTAATATTTCTTTCCATAAAAAAGATTATTTGCTGAAGGTACTGCCTTAAGCACTTAAATGAGTGATGTTTACGTGAATAGGAAAATCCCGAGTAGTTTCACTTTCGTAATGTTACAGCACGTCTACAAACACCTTTATTTGTTTGACGTGGCCCTTTAAAAGGTAGGGTGACCAAGTATGAACGACCACTGTAGCGCAGTAGGCAAAGGTCCGCCCGAGACGCAAAAGGGTTTGATTTCCACCGCTGGACAAATGTTTGTAAGATGTGCAAGTATTTTTCTTGAGTCTGGTTGTATTTCTATGTATAATTTCTATGCGTACTTTGGGGCTAGATGCTTATGTGTGAAATGTCCGGCATTATTAATTTTTTTTTATTTTATTCTATCAGTCATATGTTTACCATAATACAAGCTATGCTTAGTTTGGGACTAGATAGCGTTGTGTGCATTGCACACCATGTTTTTATTATTATTTACCTTACCAGTTTGAAATAACTAGTGACACCATCAGAAGAATAATTTACAAAGTTTTAAACTCAAGTTCAATTTAGAAAGAAATAAATATATTTTACGTATTTAGAAGCTTAAAAAGCATTTAGCTAGATCGTTAAATAATATTGCCTCGTCAAGCTCGCTCAGAGAACGTATTACTTCAAAGTTATTCCCCCACTAAACCTTTATGCTGCTTTTCACTGTGCGTCATAACCTCAGAACTCGGGATTTTTATTGAACCATTTACCTTACTCATATAAAATATAGTAAAAAAAGTTATTTTGATAAAACTATGCTTTTATTATGAACGTACGAAACCGTTTATTTTTATGCTAATATTTGAAGCTATCAAGTTTATATATAATATAAATAAATATAAAATAATAAATATTGCTGGACAATGCACACAACACCATCTAGTCCCAAACTAAGCATAGCTTGAATTATGGTGACTAGATGACTGATAGAATACTTATATATATTTAAATACTAACGTATGATACCTTATAACAACTAGACATAGAAGAAACACCTATGATCATAACACAAATGTTTATCTTGGAAGGGGATTGGAACCCTTCACCTACAGCGCAGAAGGCAGAGCTACTATCAACTGAGCTACATCGTGCTTCGTTAACGCATAATTTGTATCATAATATTTATAAAAAAATATCACACACGATGCTCTGTAACATTGTTCAATATAATTTTCCTTTAAAACGGGATATTTACCATGATATGTGTTTAACTGCTTCCCGATATTTCGGTACAGTTACATGCGTCATGATTACGAGATAAACTTATTCGTTATTAAACAGTATCAGTATATCTCGTGATCTTGGCGCATGCAAAGGTGCCGAATATCGGGAAGCATTATAACTTACATACCATGGTAAATATCCCGTTTTGAGTGAAAATTATGTACAAAACCATGATAGTTTCAAAAGTTATATTGTTGGATATAATATAAATGCTCAATATAATACTAGCTTTAAATCTTTCTCGATGAGATTTACTGTTTTGTGCGTAATTTATATTTTGATCTAAAGAGATTCATCCTCAAAGAAATCAATGTCAATGTTCTATCAAACAGGTACTAAGAAAGGCTTTCTCAGACACAAGATCCATTTGCACGTTATTTTATATTGTTATTTTATAAATTACTAGCTTCTGCCCGCGGCGTTGCACGCGTAGTACAGGAACAATCTATAATATGTATCCATACTAAATTTGATTGATGCAAAAAAAAAGTTCTGTTGATCCGATCGCTACTAAACTTCACGGGATCACCCGCTAGGCCAATCTGAAAATTTCCTAAAAATGTAATCGAAATCGGTCTAGCCGTTTCGGAATCTATAAGGAACATACCTTCACACATCGCCTTCTATATATAAATTATATACCACAGTTTATTTACAAAGCACATCTTATTCAATGTCTCAAAATACCATGAAATCATACTCACCGTCCATACTTGAATTACGTACCGAGAGCTAATGCTTACGTCGCTTCACCACTCAACGCATCACTTTCGATCGATCAATGTCCACGTGGATAGATATCTTGTAGTTAGTTATCCACTTTAAATAATAAATGCTCGTAGTGTGGGTAGCTTAGTCGTACTTAAATTACCTAATTTTACCTATTTTCTTTTAGCATTTTTATTAACGCCCGTGACTTTAACATGTTAATTGTTCGTATACGGTAGACCATCAGGTGCCCGAGAAATCGAATATTTTTTTACATATCCATCTTTCCAAGAATTATTATTATGATTCTTTGCATCAGTGATCAACTCTTGTGACAGTCGAGAGTCTGTTCAAAAAGCTTCCATCATGGCTTAACATTTTATTTACCTAAAGAGGCTATAGAGCTTTTTACCTACCTCAAGTTATTTTGGTTAATTTATTAAATTCACGGGTTTTACAAGACTCTTAACAGACTGTTCGACGGAAAGCAAAGTGGTCTTCAATAATAATATTTTTCTGTAGAGGCACTCTTAAAATCATGAAATATTTATGATACTGAGAGGCGTTTTGTGTAAAGGGACTTAAGGGATTTCAAAGGTCCATAATAATATTTTAAGAAAACGTTTTGAGCAAGAAGGTTGGATCTATGAGTTAGTAGCAACATTATGACGTACCTACATACTGTCAAAGACCGAAGAAGTTGTTCTTGATCATAGACACAGTTTTTATTAAGCTGATGCTTTATCCATCAGTTGACGGGAATATTTTAAAATCAAATTTCGAATTAGCGTACTAAGTTCAGTTCTAGTTTAGACAGGATACCGTAGATCTATTTTCACTTTGTTTCATATTTCGATTTTTTTTTTGTTTTTATATGTACACATCTTTCTATACATATATATACATTTTCTGTACGTGTGTTAGTAATTAAAGTCCTCCTAAACGGCTGGATTGATTTTGATGATTTTTTTTGTGTGTGTTCAAATGGATTTGAGAATGGTTTAGATTTACTATTAGATATATATATATACATATATATAATATATATATATATTAATATATATATATTAATATATATATATATATATATATATATATATATATATATATATATATATATATATATATATATATATATATATTTCTTATTAAAACGTGCGGACGAAGTCACGAATGGGACAGCTAGTCTCATTAATACGCATTCCCCAACACACCCTTATCTATGTAATTATTTCATTATACTGTCGACTGAGGCGAAAAAACTAACATTTAAAAAACATACCTTGGTCCCTACGATACAGGCTCTGCCTTGGGATCATCAGATATTCAATGTACATTAATCTTTGTCTATCCTTGTCTAATCTTGTCAAAATCTTTGTTGTAAGTTTATACAGCAAATAAATATTTTATTTTTTATGATTTTCAGGTCTGTACTGTATGACAGATGATCATAGGAAATGTAAAAAGTAAACATGTTGTACGAATCCATCTAGCGTGGGGTAGGAAGCAAAAGAGATTGGCTCTGATTCTATTGTTCGCCAGACTAGCAAATTTTTTTTTAAATATATACGACGTTATTTTGCTTGCACGAAAGTTCAAATTAGAGTAATATTTTTAAATGACAATTCTAAAGTAAGTCAAATTGACATTTGATTCCTTTAGTTCATTAATATTTGGAGGATTTTGCATCAGTTTTAATCAACACCACTTTACAAGATGACTAAAATGTAACACGTAATGTAACACGTCAATTTAGTAAATTGAAGTGTTATTTAAAAATGTTTTTCTAATTGTTGGTTCTGACAGTGACAGACAGTGTTATAACGTATCATATCACGTATGTATTTAAAAACATATCACGTAACGTATCACGTATGTATTTAAAAACATATGAGTATTCTATCAGTAATCTGGTTCCCATAGCTATGCTTTGAGCCTAGATGTTGTGTGAACTGTCCACCAATCTTGTTTTATCGATTATAAATTCAGACTTTCGGGGAAATAAAATATTAGAATTACATTGCACCACAATACACATATAATTCAATTATCCGTACCCGTCCTGTAGTCACAATTTATTCATTAAAATTCCGCTAAGATTACTGAATAAAACATGCAATATATAAAAAACATAACAAATATTAAATTAGCAGAGCTATGTTACTCCATAAAATGACAGACGAAGAATCTATTAATCTTCATTTTGTCAGACAAACCTGACGGTTACTGCTGAAATCCCTTAAATCTAAAGATACTTATAACTTTGAGGATTTCAGAGGCACTTCCAAATATTACACGTGGCACATGCTTACTTGCTTACATGCTTACGTGGCACAGACATTAGTATTCAGTACGTAAAAGATGAAATACTGGTACTGAATAAATTCCAACAACCTTTATTTTCCTTTTTTCATCTACCTTATAACTCTCGAACTAAACCAAATAACCAAATCTCTCTAAAAATGCAAAAATAATAGATTTAACTTTTTTCTAACTCTCTTCCTATTATCCAGCTTACTTTAGGATATACGCCTCGAGAAATTACTCCTATAGGAAACCCATTAATCTACTTCCACTTCAACGGACCTTATGGTTCCATCGTAAACATAAAACCGCTGCAAACTATCCTTTAATAATAAATGAGAAGGTCGGATGTTTGGATATTTGAATGGGTAGTAACACAACTGGTAGCTACTATGTCACAGGTGTTAAACCAGGTATCTAAGGCCGTATTTAAGTGTTATGAGAGAGCAAATTCCCATGACATAATGCCCAGACTTCAAAAGTCAAACATAGATCGAGAAATAAGTATACTTAGTGTTGAATGAAATGTAAAAAAAATGAGTTTGAGTTTGAAATTATGAGCCTTAAAAAAGCCATAAATCAAAACCGGACCTTAGCTTTAAAACACAAACGCGTGTGCGAGCTAGATTCACTTCCGAGCTCACTAGCTCAATAATAGTAATAGGCTATTAATGGTAGGCAGGTCGTTTTAGCTCACTTAATTTTACGATCCGATGGATCTCACACATTAGGCCCTTCTACAATTTCTAAGTCTACAAAAAAGTGATAATAGCCGGCGATTGTAGGGCGTAATTGTAGGGTTTCCGCGATGTGCAAACAGTTTCACTTGTGCGTGGAAAGTTAGAAAACAAAGGCTTTTACATTAGCCGATAATTGCTGAAGGGCATCGTATTTTAAATCTATTCATTTATCCATATTTAGACATAATACAATGTACTTAGACATATCTTACTATAAATACATAAGTAACTATATAGGTATGATTTTCCATACATAATGATTTATCAGCAAAAGCATCCTGCAATTCTTCATTTATTTATCTCCGTTCAGAAATTGTAATTTATGTGATTTATATCAATTTCATTTCATTTTCTGGGTTTTTTTGTTATTGTTAGTATGACATAAGTATTAATGTATACATTCGATATTTACTAAGATCCATTAGATACATACCTACAATGAAAATAAAAATAAAAATCATTGATAAATAACACATAAATTAAATTAGATGTCAAAACTATTCCTACTAACCTAAATACCACCAGATCCATTGTACATATAATCAAAATAAAAGTAAAAATAAACACCAAATGGCGTCTAAAGTGAGCTTCTACTTACTTACTTACTTACACGTTAATTTAGTAGATTTTAGAAATCTAATTAAAATTTAGAGTGTGTTACCACTCTAATTCAAACTTTTATTTAACTAATTTTCCTTTTTTTTGGTAGTCTATCAAAACTACAGAATCAGGGCTAATATCGTGTCGGTGTCGGAGTCGTGTCGCACAATTTAAATAAGCCTATGACGGATACAAACGAAATAACCCAAGTAACACATCCATTCCTTTATATGCCTACTTTGGAGATTCATTATCTGCTTGAAGAGGTTTTGTAACATTGTTTATTTGTAGCCCACTGAGTTGAGAAAATGTAGTATGCTTTTCGCATTTTCTCAACTAAACCTCTGAAGTTAGCATCATTTAGGGATTTTTTGAATCCTGACGTGTATTACGCAGTTGCAGTGAAATCCAGCGCTAATTTGCACTTTTTATAGCATAGAGTCGAGATTGTGCTTTTTTGGCAAATGTAGCCTGGGTTTGTTTGGTAGGTACATATACATATTTCTATAGTATATAAAAATAAGATAAATTGTAAAGTGATTGACTGTGTATTTACTATCTTGCTTGTGAGTGTACATTTTAGAATTTTTGTATAATCGACCTTATTAGTATTTTATTTAATAAAAAAATATATACAAAAAAATACTGAATATAGCTTTTATATAGTTTCAAAAAACTATCATTGTTTTGAACATGTTCAAAGCTGGACATTTACAAAGATATTATGACGGGTAATAAAAGAGGAATAAAAGACTGAGGAAGAGGGTAGACCATTTTGTCTGCCAATAACAACCACCCGAAATGACTTCAGTTTATCTCGTGATCATTGCGCATGCAACTGTGTCGAAATATTGGAAAGCAGTAAAACTCACATATCATGGTAAGTATCATGTTTTGAGTGAAAATTATGTACATAATAATAAACAATAATAAAAATTAAAATATACCGTTTAAAACGATGCTTTAAACTCAACTGATCCAGATCTGAGGGCAACATCTCCAAGACACATACATCAGCACGTTGAATGGCAATGCTAATACGATGCGCCAGGAACCAGCTTTTGGGTCACTCGATGTTTCTTATTAAATAATTATTAGTAGCAAATATCCAAAATAAAGCACCAATTACTGGATATGTCCAAGTTCAATTATTATTGGTGAATTTTAGATCACACACAACGTGACCTTTAATTAGGCGACCTCAGTGGCGCAGTGGGCTAACGTTTGGCTGACACGCAGAAGGTTGCGGTTTCGATTCCCGCCGCTGGACTATTGTTTGTATATGACTAGTATTTGTCCCGGGTCTGGGTGCTTCTAAGTATAACATATATATGTATTTAAAAAAAATAAGTAGTTTATCAGTCATGAGGTACCTATAACACAAGCTCTGCTTACTTTGGGGCCAGATGATGCTGTGTGAAATGTCCGGCAATATTATTATTACTACTAATTACCTAATATTTTTTATGTCCATTGATTGGACTCGCTTGGGTTTTGAAAACGTTTGTACTAGTGCTCATCAATCTGCTCCACTGAGCTGAGAAAATGTGTTGGTATGCGAGGAACCTGTTCATCCAACGAGTTATACTGAATTCAATGAGTTGAAGAAAATGCGCTAAAACAAACAAGACCTTGATTCTGTATTCTAACGATTTTAGAATCTTCTTCTTGTATGTTAATGGCATGTATCATAATAATGTTTACTTTCAGCTACGTAGTAATGTTATCACTACAAAACCGATCACAAATGACGTATTTTTTGCTTAGAACCAAACAGTGCAGTAATGTTAATTATGAAATCTCATTATTGCATTGTTTTTTACTTTTTATTTAGATAAATTTACCACGGAGGTTTAATACCTCCCATTAAGTTTAAAATAAAATGTTTGCATTAGATCAAAAAGATACTGGCTGATAATAAAAATCGACTGAATAAAATCTACTTGGTTAAAAAAACAACTACAAAAGGCGCGCATTTTGTACCATTGTAAAACATTGATTCTTCATATTTTTAGTTTGAGTAGGTATATTTTATCACAGTAGGTACCTAGATTGGAAGTTGAAAGAAAAGTAAATTACGCACCTTGCTAAAGAGAGTAATTAATGCACTCGTGTTAATTCAGTACCAACATAACACTCGTGCATTAATAACTCACTTTGTGCTCGGTGCAACAATCTACTAAAATTTTGCCAGTGTCAAGTGTTTATTTTGTTTATAGTATGATATCGCAAAGACATATCTTGTCATTTGTATTTTTTTGCCCAAATCACAAAGAAAAACAATTCTTTAATTCCAATTATTTCACCTGAGTCAATAACTCTAGCTTTATAAATATAAATGCCAAAATTACTAATACTGGAACAACTCGAGAAAAATAAATCATACTTATAAGAGCGCAATGTTTGCTTACCAAGACGGTCAAAAGTAATCGATTTTGGAGTCATTTTACCGGGATACCGGGATCCAGCAGCATAGTCCCGCTAAAACAGTTTTAGCGGGACTATGCTGCGCGTGAATATCGCGGGATCTCGTGGGATCTCGCGGGATCTCGCGTGGTTTGCAGGATTACGTATGTTAGTTATAAGCATGTGCTACACGGTTTGAAACCGCAGTTTCTACCAAGGTGACCTTGGTAGAACGTTTTCTGTCTACACGGTTTGCAAACAAACCCCAAACTTCAGTGTTTTTCAAACGCTCGTGCTGAATAGACGTGTGAAGAATGCTTGTAATGAACTATTACAATTTAAAAAGACGCCATGGCTCCTTATTTATCAAAATTTCTAAAGTTTGGAGTTAGTATTGCATTTGAAAAAAAACAAAATTTTTTGGATCGAGTCTTTGTACTCCTTAGACGTTAAGTCCCAAAGACAGGGTAGGTCTCTAAATAACTCGATGAATTCAGTGATAACCTCACGATCTTTCTCCATAATATCGTGCGTGCGCGCAATACGTCCGCGCTCGATGCGTGCAGCGGCGCAACTGTGGTACGCGTGGTTTTAAACAAGCGGCTAGACGGTTTGCAACCACCGCTTCTGCCAGTGGTTTGCTGGGCAAGCCTTTCTACCAAGGGCGTTTAAAGGTCATGCGAAATTTGGGTTGCAACCACTATCTACACGGTTTGAAACCGCAGTTTCTACCAAAGTGACCTTGGTAGAAACTGCGGTTTCAAACCGTGTAGCACATGCTATAGGTTCCGTATGTTAATCATAATCTGCGTGCAAGCATGCGCGTACCGACGACAGTGACACATAGGTTGTCTGTCTATTGTAACATGTTTATACTGATTACGATATTTTTTTTTGGAAGTCTTACGGAATCCCGCTAGATGCCGATAGACTTCGAGAAGTTGTATCGTAATCAGCATAAACCTTCTAGGACTACTAGATTTTTTCAAAGTCTTACGACATCTTGCGAGCTGGAGAGTGCTCAAATACAAAAACAATACAAATACAAATACAAATATTTATTTCGTTTCCAAAAATACATAAATTAAAACAATGATAAAACCTCCATTTAAGTAAAGAATACTTGTCATAGGAGATTTCGCTCTTGCCTTGGTTCATTTAACAAATCGTTGAGGTGATAAAATCATTAAACATTTGAAAGTTATGTACAGGTAGGCTTGAATTATATACAAAACAAAGTGTAGCGTAACGTGTTTTTGTTGTTTTAATTGTCTTAGTGTGTATGTGTGTGTGTGATGTGTGTGTGTTTATGTGCATGTGTGTGTCAGAGAAATCGTGAAGGTGTGTGTGCTTGCCTAGTGGGTAAAGTGAAATGTGAGTATAGGTGAATGTGTGAGTATGGGTGTTGTGTTAGATGCCAATATTAGATTATTAAAGTACTTATATAATTTATATAATGACTTCGAGAAGTGCTTCAGCATCATCGTAGCTTAGAGACATTAGCCATTTGGTCAAATTGATTTTACAGTTGTAATTATTCAGTGGGTATATATTCAAAAGCTTGTTTATTTTATTGTATAATAGAGCACCGTCTAAAATATTTTCGTGTTGCATAATTCGATTTTACGTGAGTTTTATCTATTACAATATCTTTTATTTTTCTATTTGTTTTAGCAAAGTTATATTCAAGTGTTTTATGTAGTTTAAGCATAGAATTTAGAATGTACAATTTGCGTACAGAAAGTATATTCGATTCCAAATACAACATTTCAGTCGGGTACCTATATGGTTTAAAAAACATAACCTTTAGTAAAAATCTTTGCGCTCTTTCCAGGTCTATGAAATGTGTTTTGGTAGCCCCTCCCCAAATATGAATACAATAGCCAAGTGTTGATTGTACTAGGGTAACGTATATTTGTTTAAGAAGGGTGTAAGGTGCAACGTGTCTTAGGTTTTTAAAAATTCACATGAGTTTTCTAGTTCGGCACATAAGTTTTTCTAACTGCGCATGCCAGGATAGGCGTTGGTCTATGATGACCCCGAGATAATTTGTATTTTCTGTTTTGTTGATTATTGCACAATTACAGGACAGATTATTGAAGCCACATTCATGTATTTTAATATTAGAAGCAGGATCAGGTTGAGTTCGATTGTACATCGTGAAACAAATATATTTGGTTTTAGCTATATTAAGGGTAAGAAGATTCTTTTTTAGCCAGATATTTATCTTTGCGAAGCCTTTCTCTGCTTTATTTTTAACTTCACACCAAGAGTTGCCAGAGAATACGATGGCCGTCTGTTCGTCTCGTACGAAACGATCGTCTGCATACGAAAAGATATGTTCATCCTCAATAGTAATGTTACACAGGTCATTGATATACGTTAAAAACAAAGTTGGACCTAGTACACTTCCTTGCGGGACACCATATGTAACAGAGACATCCTCACTAACAACTTTCCTAATCCGGACTCTTTGTGTACGGTTATGGAGGTAGTCTGTTAGTAGAGCCAGTGCCGGGCCTCTGATGCCAAGGAGTGCCAGTTTTTGCAGATGAATGGGGACGGATATGGTATCAAAAGCTTTTTTGAAATCTAAGAATATAGTTATACATTTTGGTCCTCTATCAACCTCTTTTGCAACAATAGTACTTAAAGCTGTAACAGCGTCTTCAGTTGAAATACCTTGTCTGAAACCAAACTGTGATTTAGAAATAAGGTTATATTTCTTAAAATAATTTAGTAGTCTATTATTTATAAGTTTTACCACAACTTTTGAGATTGAGGGTAAAACTGAGATCGGTCTGTAATTATTGACGTCATCCCCGTCCCCACCGGTGCACAAGGCACAGGTGTTATAATTGACTGTTTGAGCGCACAAGGAAAAACTCCTGTATTAAAGCATAAATTTACTAAGTGGCAGATAGAAGCAATTAAAATATGTTTAGCCGATTTCAAAAACGAAGTAGAGATATTGTCCCACCCGGGGGCACTTTTGGTTTTAAGACTTTGAATCACATTGAACACTTCATTGTGATCCGTATCAAGTAGGACAAAAGATGAATCTTGGTTGATAAAAGGAGCCACGCACATGCTAGAATTATCGTGTAATGTGGTTTGTATTAAAATGCATTCTGCCAGAGCTTGTCCAACGTCTGCGAAGAATTTATTAACACGGTTAATTGATTGAATCGAAGTAGTTTCTATGCTAAGAAATTGAGTGTTTGGTGTTTTTGTAATTTTGTAATGTGTTATGTCATTAATAGTCTTCCAGAGGGCTTTGCGGTTTTGTGTAGTTTTAGCTAATTGTTTCCTTTCATACTTTCTTTTTAGTTTTTTGATAAGGTTGTTACAAAAATTACGGTATCTTCTAAACGTAATTTTAAGTATGACATCATCAGGAGCTGTATGTAATTTTAATTGCATGCTATTTCTATTTTTTATGCAGCGAAGAACCCCCCGAGTGATCCATGGTTTGAGAATACGCTTGCTTCTGGATATAATAATAATAAATAAATAATAATAATGGTCGTCACGCTCGTCAGTGCTCGTCACGCTAGAGACTCTAGAGAGGTTAAGAAGTAACATGCGGTGATCAGTCGTAGAGGTGTGGAAAACTGCAATCGTCGCAATGGTTTTAGTTTTATTAAGTTTGATTATAAGGTGATCAAGACAACTTCTCTCTCTGGTAGGTATGTAAGACCATGCGTTGACAAAACATTTAGATAATGAAGTCTGTTATTTCTTTAATTGCTACGCTCTTCTACCTTAGCTATAATATTAATATTAATATCTCCTACAATAACGATTTTCTCAAAAGTTTTAAATGTTTCTAGGTGATTGATCAATGAATTTATAAAGGTTTCAGCATTACTCGTAGAAGGTGATCTGTAGATGGATATGATGATCATGTTATAAATATTGATTTGTAAACTTGATGCATGCTCTAATATTACTTCTACTACACGAAAATTGTTGTTATTCTTTATATAAACGGTAACTCCATCACATTGATTAAGATGACTACTTGTTGTAAATGAAATATAGTTAGTTAGGTAGGGTGTGGGTTTCGATACTCAGACTTACATAATCCCGCTACATAAATAAATGAATGATGTCGGACATTCCACACAGCATCACCTAGCCTCAAAGAGAGCAAAGCTTATGTTATGGATACAACATGACTGACATACTATTTACATACTTTTATTTTTGTAAATAGCTAAAGGTCGACAAATTAAAACCGAGGCAAATTCTTACAAACATTTGTGTCATAAAAATCATACAAACATTTGTCCCGCGATGGGAATCAAACCCGCATCCTTCGGTGTCTCAGCCGGGCCTTGATCCACTGCGCCACAGATGTTAGTAATGATAGTAATGCTTTACTAGATTTTGAGTGACAGTCTGATTTGTAAACCTTAAAAATGAAAATATATGGTTTATTTTCTGTCTGTTAGGTCTGGGTGTTTCTATGTATAATATGTATGTGTTTACAAAAAAAAGTATATAAGTGGTATATCAGTCATGTGGTACCCATAATACAAGCTCTGCTTACTTTGGGGCCAGATGATGTTGTGTGAAATGTCCGGGATTATTTATTTATTTTATTTTATTATTTTGTTAATTAGTTAAGTTGGTTCACTAGTAATTCTTACCCTTACTGACTTTGAAAGCGTTTACAGTGCGTGGTATGCGCATGGCCAATTTATTTAACTATCGCGGCAGTTTTACGAGTACTTTCTGCAAATACATACCACGCTAGTGTAATAAAGCTAAAGTACACACTACTGTGACAACTGCAAGAGAAGCATGTCACATGTCGCTTTCGTTGACCTGCGCCGGCGCAGCTGGGATAGGTGCCGTTGACATTGATTTACTTACCTAGTTCATTGCGTCATGTAAGTACATGTACATACGTGTATGTTAATAGATGTGAATTTTAGTACTTTTGGTACTTTTGGTACAATAGATAGATAAATAAATAAGTAAATAAATAATCCCGGACATTTCACACACCATCATCTGGCTCCAAAGTAAGCAAAGCTTGTGTTATGGGTACCAACATGACTGATGGACTACTTATATACTTTTTTTTTGTAAATACATACATATTATACATAGAAACACCCAGACCCCAGACAAATACTTGCAGATCATACAACAATTTGTCCCGCGGCGGGAATCGAACCCGCAACCTTCTGCGTCTCAGCCGGACCATAGCCCACTGCGCCACAGAGGTCGTCGCTATTGAAGGACATTGCATACAACATCATCTAGTCCCAAACTAAGCATAGCTCATATTATGGTGACCAAATAACTGATACTTATATATTTTTAAATACATACTTTATAACACCCAGACACAGAACAAACAGCTACGTTCATCACATAAATGTGATAGGGAAGGAATCGAACCCTCGACCTACAGCGCAGGAGACAGGTACTACCAACTGAGCTGACAGACCAGATACTTTTGGTACTTTACAATAAAATGTATGTAAGTAGTTTATTAGTAATGTGATAATTATGACAGCTATGCTTACTCTGGGAATAATTATGCACTATGAAATGTTCAGCATTATTTAATCCTTTATTTATTTACTTGCTTGCTTCTGAGCCTGACACTCGCATCAGTCTAACTTATAATACAAGCAACGTGATTTTTATATCGAAATATCGAACATTTCAATTAACAAATTAATTGAACGAAATGCTCGCGAAATGAGCAGTAATTAAGCTCTGAATAATTGATACAACTGAATGAACCAACTCGTTAATTAGTCCAATTATTTGCTTCGGATCCTATCATTGAATAAATAGCCTGCATTTATAATGAATACTGGATTTCCGGTTTGTTAATGGTATATTATTGTATGTTGCTTTGTTGTTACTGAACATCAAAGAGCAATCGCTCACAAACATTCAAAATGTATTCGTCTATCACTTCTAGATGCAGAAGCGAAAATGCCTATTCCCTTACATGGGATATCGTTCTATTCCAATTCGTCTACGTTTCAGTTCCTATTGCTTTACGATCGAGTTTAAAGAGAAGGGAGCGCAGCGAGCTCTGCGCGTGTTAGCTACAAATGCTTAGCGAATACACCACGTGTTAGCAGTTTCAGAAGCTGATGGTTATGTGTATCCTCTCCATATAAATTTATGGAGCACAAACTTGGTCCCTTACAAACATCCAAAAGTCCGAACTCGAGATTTGTCAGATGGAGCGCAGTATTCTCGGTGTTAAGCGTACAGACCGCATACGCAACACAACTCTGCGCTCCAGAACCCAAATTTCTGATGTAGCTCGGAACGATGCTAAGCTTAACTGGAACTGGGCTGGTCATGTCTGTCGCATGAATGATGACATGGGCCAAAATCACCACTCAGTGGATCCCTGAGATAGCCAGACGGTGCCGTGGTAGACCCAAAAAGAGACGGGGAGATGATCTCGACACCTTCGACAGAGCTTGGGTCCAAACAGCTCAAAACCGAGATGACTGGAGAGATAAAGGCCAGGCCTTTGCCCAGCAACCGTTAGCCGTTGGTCCAATAACTGACGGCTTCTCGTTCATGCATCTCTGTCACACACAAAGCTGCTAATGCAAACGAATTTCATTCATGGTTACATGTCCCTACAAATTAATTAGTTATTTCAGCGTTTCATTTAATTGCTCTCAAGACGCTAGTAGTTCATTCTAGTATTTGTTGATCAATAATATAATACGTTTACCAATAACTAGCGACTCACCCCGGCTTCGCACGGGTGCAATGCTGATACTAATTATACTACAGAATGGTTATCCCTAAGAGATAGCCATATACAATCGCGGACTTTTTTGTAGACCTTTTGAGGGTGTACAATACTGTAGTACCTACATTATTTTGATCTATCTCGTAGGGTTCAGCCAGCGTTTGCAATGTAAGTGCAAAAAAAATGTGTTTATTTACGACACTACATAAGAAACCTCTAAAATGGTCAGTGTTTCTCTACTATATTATGCATGTTTTATACATATATATACCTTCCTCTTGAATTACTCTATCTATTAAAAAAACCGCATTAAAATCCGTTGCATAGTTTTAAGGATCTAAGCATACATCGGGACAGAAAGACAGCGGGAGGCGACTTTGTTTTATACTATGTAATGATTATACACTACGATAGGAACATCGTTCCAACCGAGTGTTCTACGACACTCACGCATTTTGTTATATCTTGCGACACGAAAACACTTTTGTTCGGTTAAATGAACATTTACAAAGGGTTTAAAAATCTTAAAGCTTCATTAGTAGCTTTCATCGCAATTGTTTAAGAGAAAATTCACAATTTGCTCGTGTGGACTCGGTTATGGCTTTAAAAGTAAGGTTTCTTAAGAAGTGGCGACCGTTGACCAAAATACCTTTACCCAACTGTAGGTATTTTAACAAGCACAGTAAAGACTTCCGAAGTAAGTAAGGATAAAAAATTCATCATCAGCTATTTGACGACCTATGTGGCGGAGTGGGCTAAGATCCGGCTGAAACGCAGAAGGTTGCGGGTTCGATTCCCGCCGCGGGAAAAATGATTGTATGATCTGCAAGTATTTGTCTCGGGTCTGGGTATTTCTATGTATAATATGTATGTATTTATAAAAAAAAAAGTATATAAGTAGTATATCAGTCATGTCCACCACATGACTGATATACTGTGTGTGTGTGGTATCAACTATCACCTATAACATAAGCTCTGCTTACTTTGGGGCCAGATGATGTTGTGTGAAATGTCCGGGATTATTATTATTATTATTTAAAATAAAATAAGAGGGTTATTGTAAGGAGCTTCAACTTTTTTATGTTTTGTAAATTAGACTGCATGCATAAAAGGTAGTCTTTTGAAGAAAGCGTATTATAATATAAATGACTATATTATTGATAAGAATGCATGGCCTCATGTCACTCTGCTCTCAGACAGTTAACCGACACAATTGAAATTTATAAACTCTCTTGTATTCGTTTTTCGTAGTTAAGGTAGTTAAAAGATAGATCATGCAAAAATGCTTCTCGGGTATGGTTTAGGAGGAATTGGCATCTAAATTCACCTAGTAGGACAAGGATCACATTTCAATGTGATCCTTGTGATTGTATTGAATAAAGTATCTTTTGACTTTGACTTGGACTTGACTGTTACTATACTAGTACAGTAGCAGGCTAGGCAGTCAAGCCTTAGCAGTGTTTTTTTTTTTCTAATTTCGTCAGATATTCGTATGCTACTGTTTTGAAAACTGCTAAGAAACAGCGGAGTAGCCACCTAGGTACACACTCCAATGACCTATTCAACGATAAGCTACACGATGGAGTTGTAAATACAATAAATAAATAATAAATAATCCCGGACATTTCAAACAGTATCACCCGGCCCCAAAGAAAGCAGAGCTTGTATTATGGTTACCACATGACTGATATCCTACTTATATATATTTTTTTATAAATTCATAATATTATACATATAAACACCCAGATTCGAGACAAATACTTGTACAAATACGAGAATCTAACCTAACCTTCTGGCTCTTTACCAGACCTTAGCCCACTGCACCACAGAGGTCCTCAAATGAAACAAAACAATGAAAAAAATGACTTCGTAAGTATCATAAGTAGTTTTCAAAAACATATAAGTACTAGCTGCTGTCCGTGGCTTCGCACGCGTGGTACCTACCTTATAAAAAGTAGCTTATGTCCGTCTCCAAGGTCCCATGTATCTTTATACCAAAATTTAACCAAATTGGTTCAGCGGTTTAGGCTTGAAAACGTAACAAACAGACACAAAGTTATTTTCGCATATATAATATGAGTAGGGATAAAACTATATGGTGTGATATGTCCAGTAATACTTATTTATTTATTTTCCATGTAAAATCTAATCGTTTTTACATAACAGGTTATAGATACATCAGAGGCTTCTCCTTCAGATGTAGCCAAGGGCTTATTGTGACCGATACTATCAATCTCCCAGAAGCCTGATTAATGACGATCATCATTAATGACGGAATGCTAATCACTGGGTAAGGCAGGCTGCATACAGAACTAAATTTAATTCTTATCAGCTTTATTAAATAGTATCTGGATGACCGAGCTTTGCTCGGTATAAAATACGAATTAAACGACGTTTTCTAAAAATGACCCTAGCTAGATCGATTTATCGCCCCCGAAACTCCCTGCATACTAAATTTCATGAAAATCATTGGAGCTGTTTCCGAGATTCAGATATATATGTACATATATATAATTTTATTATTAGAAATAAGGGTTACTTATATCTAGTAATAAATAATAATATACTTTTCACGTGTATTTTATATTATTGTATATTATTTTGTACATTTCCTTAATTATTTCGGTAAATAAATGTACCTAGGGTTACTTTGTATCGGCAAATATGCTAGGTGAATTTAGGTGCTAATTCTTTCTAACGAGCTGACCGCGGATCAAACTCACCCTGATGAAGATTCTCTGGATGAATCTAGATGGTGTCGGTGCCTCCATCGACAAAATAATACGGGAGTAAAGCCCGTGTTTATCAAAATGTAAACCATAATTTACACAGTATCATCAATGGTATCATCAAGCCTGGGATGACAGTTTAGGCATATTTTGTTTTTACTTTTTATAGGTAGGTACCGGTGTGCGGTCTGCCTTATAACTGTAAAAGGCATTATGCAATGCAAGCGGTTCTATCAATATAGATTTAAATGATTAATTGGATGGCAGCGACTGATTTCAATATATAACAAGGTCACCATAATGCGTGAGAATATTGCTTGTATCTCTTCCGTCAATACTCGCAAAAGTATAAGGGATCGTACAGATTACCAAGACATATGTGAAAGACGTTCATGTTCATGTTGAACTCATTCTGAAATGGCAGGACGAAGTCCGAGTTTTTCACTTCTGAACACCTACAACAATGTTTGTAAAAAGTGTGAATTAGGGATTGCACTGTTTATACTCGCAAAAGGACTATTCAGCAATGGCTTAGAGTCTTTCATATGATGAGGTGGAAGCTTTAATATAGTTCGTTCACCGCGCAATAAAAAAAAAAAATCTCAAACACACTTTCATACACTCACCTGCACACATACATACATACACACATGCATACACACATCCACATATACACACACACACACATACACACACACAATACATGCATGCAATCTAAAACTGCCGATTTTAACATTTGTAATATGTACACTAAAGCCAAACATCGCCAAAAATGTATTAATTAGGTAACTCGAGCTCATGAGACCCAAGATACAGGCTTCTACACCTAGTTTGGGCCTCGCTGATACTGTAAATTAGTGTAATTCTTTTTTGGCAATAAATATTCTTATTCTTATTCTAATAGTATTAGTAACTTTGGTGAAAATGTGTGGTCTGGTCCCAAACCAATTAAACAAATGCCGTCTGTTGTTGAATCAGTTTGGGGCCTGACCATTTATGATGTTTATCCTTAATGACGTACATAGAGGGTAGTCTTGTGAAGAAAGCGTATTATAAAATAAATGGGGTGTTCGGGTGTTTCTATGTATAATATGTATGCATTTACAAAAAAAAGTATATGAGTGGTATATCAGTCATGTGGTACCAATAACACAAGCTCTGCTTACTTTGAGGCCAGATGATGTTGTGTGAAATGTTCGGCATTATTATTATTATGTTAAGTTTGGGTCTTAGATGGTGCTGTGTGCATTGTCCACCCATAATTATTAATGAATATTATTATTTATAGAAAGAAAGTTTGATAATTATCATGCAATGGATACTAGATATAGTATTTTTAAGCTTGCTTCACTGCTGAATAATAGCTTCTCCGTATTTCGCTGATTGGTAAAAACCACACTTTCACTTGATTTTGTGGCAAAATAACTCTTGTTTCTTTTATAATCTCTGTCATGTTATCTCCGAACTAACAAACCGACAAGTCCACAATCGCAGATGTGACGACAACTTATCTGACCATCACGGTTTTCCTCGCCACTTTCTAGATACACCTAGAGACGTGTTCCTATCTTTGGGTCCATCTGAAAACCAACATACTGAGGCTTTAGCTCCATATGGTCGCACGATTCAGCATTGCAACCGCCACCGCCACATTATATTTTATTAAAGGTTTATTCGCGACAGACATGACAAGCCTTTCAGCACAGTAATATCATAACTAAATATTTTTAATGATCACGAGATATCATAGTCTTAGCGCATCATGGCGCATGCAACTGTGCCGAAATATCGGGAAGCAGAAAAACTCATATCTCATGGTAAATATCCCGTTTCGAGTGAAAATTATGTTTAAAACCATGATACGAGTTGTTTTAGAAGTTATATCACAAGTATGTATTTAAAAATATATAGATATTTTATCAGACATTTCTATTAGTACAAGCTATGCTTAGTTTGGGGCTAGATGGTGTTGTGTGAAAAGTTACATAATAAAATACATTGCAGCAACACAACAAAGTTATTTGAATATTTAAATTTCGAATAGGTTTGAACGTTTATATGTCGAATGCGTTTGAGTATTTGAATTTCGAATGATTTTAGCAAAATATTATAAGTGGGGTGCTATTCTGAAATCCATGTTTATCATGACTTTATGACTATGACTAGGAAGTTATGAGTGACACACTATAAGCGGCTACAAGAAATAGTGTAATCTGCAGCACTTGTAGCAAGTTATGGATGATACAAGTATGAGATAACACTGGTTTTGCGCTTGAGAAGACAAGGTACGAATCAAGGATTTTGTTTTAAAATAATGGGGCTTGAATACAAACTCATTTATTCACCATGAAATTACAATGCTTATAAAATTTACTTATGAACCCCGCACTAGGATAGGACAAGCCTAAATCGCGAGAGGCCAGAGTACAAAAAAAATATTTCTACAAATTACAAAAAGACAAAAATTAAAAAATACTAAGACAAACAATTGTACTATTCAATTATGGTATCTTCTTTTCGCCATTTTGAAATTATGAGAAAAAATCACAAGAATCTCAAAAAAATCTTATTGTTTCAAGGTATTAAAACATTATAACGGAACATACGTCCGCAGCTCGACTGGCAGAAAGGTTTCGGAAATTCCATCACCAATATTGGCTAATCGAACAATTCCTCGATTCCAAGTCTGACATAGTTCTAAAAACAGGGACCGAACAGAACTGTAAAGTGGCATTGTATGAATAAGCATTATGCTCCGACAATCGATATCAGCTTTGTCCCACTTAGCTTTCAATAATACCTGCGATAAACAAATTGTTTATTGAAGAACGGGTCTCCAGCAGTAAAATGTAGATTTGAGTGCGCTGGTTTTATTTAATGTTGAGCTTTCCACGTACATTTATTTTATGTTACTTGTCAAAATGAATAGGTGAGATAAGTCTCGATTGAAATACCACATACTGTACACATATACATATCGTGTCACTTGTTGTTTCGAACCAGTTTGATTAAAGGATTAAAGTGCGTCTCTTTCTTGTTTGTTAATGGCATGTGACATAATGATGACAATTTTGCCAGTGTCAAGTGATTGTTTGATAATATAGTCTTAGTCGAATAGTCGATCGTCATTTGTATATTCTAAACGTTATCGCGGAATGGCCGTCTAGAACTTTCTCAGGATTCCTCGTCGTTCAAATCACATTGCATCATAATACACTTATAATTTTAGAAGTGCTATATTATTTCATGAAATGACACACGAAGAATCAAAAAGTGCATCTCAGAAGGTTCTTTCGTGCACTTGGCATATATTTTTAGGTTTTGCGACATGCCGAGTTTCTCACGGTGTTTTTCTTCATTTTATGAGAGTACTGGTGTAGCGCATATACATTTTTAGAACAGAAAAATTTATTGGTGGCTTACTGGATCCGAATCCACGACCTTAAAAACGTAGGTCCAGGAACCAGTACTCACCTATCCTACTAATATTTTAAACGCAAAAGTTTGTGTGTATGTTAGTATGTTTGTGGCTCAATCAGAAAAATAAACTTGGTGAAGTCTGATGATAAAGATGTAAATGAAGTCTGAAATCTGGAATAGCATACAGGGTACTTTTAATGTAGATATCAAGCGTGGTCGCGGGTGAAAGCGAATATTCAATTAGGTAAAGCATTTTAACAGAATTTACCTACCTACGTAATTTACCTACTGTACGTAAATTTTGTGTTAAAGTGTTTTGTTTTCATACGAGATAAAAATTGTTATTGAATTGAAAATCGGTTAAACATTGTGCAAACAATAGTGCAAACTTGAATTGGATGAAACGTATGAAAACGTAGAAATAAAATGTTCATGCGCAAACAAGGTGTTTAATTTAGTTTGAAATTATTTTCCTTAAATTTTGCTTTACATGAATAATAAAGTTCTTATTTCTTTTATCAAGCTAGTAAATTACCTCAGTTGACCTTACTTATGTCCTTCATTTTTATAAAATTTTAAATAAATTATTCAAATTTCTCTAAAATTTATGCGGGTTCACGCTGTCCCTAGACTTCAGGTAATTAGATTTTTTATCCCGTTTAGCATAATTTTAATCAGACAACGTGTCTAAAACTAAAATTTTATTCATAAAAATAAAGATTATTCTATACCTACTCAAAATTTTTGTAGATTACAAGTGATGTAAAAATAACCAATGTTCATTTCATGCTATTTCGATTTTTTCAGGTAAACCATCCAGTTTTGTTGTATTCAGATAAAGTTTTCGCTAGACCTCATTTTACACCCCGTCCCGACCACTATTTATTCCCTTTTCTGACGTAAAAGGGGTGTTAAATATTTTATGCCACTATCTGCGCTGTCGTATATCAAGGACTTGAATTTTATGTATTCAGAGGTGCATGTATTTAACTTTCAAAGTTTTAAAAACGTTAAAATTCTGCACTATCCTATCGACGGGCTTCATTTGACTAAAGCACTGTTGGTGTTATGGTAATCGCCCTGCCTTCCAATCCTTAGGCCGTGGATTCGAATGTCCGGAAGATGTTCTCAAACGGTGTAGAAAAACATCGTGAGGAAACCAGCATGTCGTAGAACTTAAAAAGGTAAAAAAGCACGAAAGGAGCCTGATGCGCACTTTGATACTTTCATCACACTGGTTTGAAAGAACAAGTGACGAGATAAGAAAGAGAGGCCAAAAACATAAGGTACAGAAGTAATATCTACTGGCCCTGTGAGCTGTAGTCCTCGCAAAGATTTGTAAAAGGACTGAAATATAACTTTTTTTTACATTTTCAACATCATACTTGGAAACTGAATCGACATATATAGGTAGTTATAGAACCTGCTCACAAAATTTCACGAGAATCCGTTGAGAAATGCGACCGGTAGAGGAAAACATCCGTAAGATGCCGGCCGAACATACGAAAGCATTTGTGCCTGAGCTAAAACGAAGACACTAGCTCGGTCAATTATGAGGCCGTAGCTTTAAGGTACCTATCTTTAGATTCTTACGAGAGCAGGATGATATAGCTCTTTAGCCTAAAATTCGATCTTATTGCAACGACAACGCTTCTACGCTAAGACGGGTGACCGTTAACATCATCTGTTTTACATCACAGTATTCCGTTGTTACGTAAAGTTCAGTAGCGGCTGGCGGTTGTACATAGCTGTTCCGATAGAGGAAAGTAAAAGCATGCCCGTTTGCTTACTCCACTTATACCCAGCCGTATAATTCTAGTGCGCATGCCCATTGTTTACTAGATTAGAGATAACAAACAATATCTGACAGAGAGGCGAGAGTTTTCATTAGAACGGAAATAATTTGATTATTTTTGGTCGTCTTGCGAAGAAAACATTGGGCTCTTAGATTATTTATTTTTCTCAAGTTATGTTTTGTTTTATTGGTAATTTTGCTGTTTTTATTTAAATATATAAATAAAATAAATATTGCTGGACAATGCACACAATACCTCGACCCAAACTAAGCATAGCAGTTAGTCACGATAATACATTATCGTGACTAAATGACTGATAGAATACTCATATAGTTTTAAATACATACTTATGATACTTTATAACACCCAGACACAGAACAAACACCTGTGTTCATCACACATAATGTATATCCTGGGCGGGGAATCGAACCCTTAACCTACAGCGCAGAAGGCAGATCTACTACCGACTGTTTGACTGACTGTTTAATAAATAAATAGAGCTAGAGTTAGACTCGGGAGTAAATACTTGGAATAAAATCTTTGTTTCTTTGTGATTTGAGCAAAAATAATCCGTAGTTATTTTATAAATCTTCATTTTATATAAAATATCAAATGACGAACGACAAGATACGACTTTGTGACATACTATAAACAATATAAACACTTGACACTGGCATAATTGTCAATATTATGACACATGCCATTAACGAAGATGAAGGTACGGTTCGAAGTAGTTCAACTTAAGTCGATAGATGGCGCTGATTTATAAAAAACGTTACTGTGACGATGTCTATGACGCAGTAGACGAAGGCTCGCCTGAGAGCCAGAAGGTTGCAGTTTCGATTCCGCGGGACAAATGTTCGTATAATCTACAAAGTATTGAATCGGGACTGGGTGTTTTCTATATTTATTTAGTATGTTTACAGTAAATAGAAGTATTTAAGTAGTCATGTCATGTGGTTCCCATAACACAAGCTTACTTTGGGTTTGATGATGTGTGAAATGTCCAGCTTTATTTATTTATTAGTTTAAGTGGAAATGTTTTTGAAATTATATTTTACGTATGTATTTATTAATGCTAATACTTTCGTACGACTCACTGGGTAAGTGATGGAGTTAATAGGACCACTTTTGTCATGATAGATTATATAGGTTGCCAGGTATATAAAATGCAATTTAAACCTTTTTTTATGACAAACAAAAACCACTGGTGTTCTAGGGCTAGTTAGTGGTCCCGCCTTTAAACACTAAGGTCGAATGCATTTTTGTTTTCGAAAAAAAAACATTATTCTAGTAGGAAACGACGAAATAAACACCAAAAAAATCCGGCATGTCATATTATCTAAAAAGTTCAAAGATATGTGCCAAGTGGAAGAAAGGAGCCTCTGGGGCGTACTTTAATCCTTTCACCACACTGGTTAGAAATAACCAGTGGCACGATAGGAAGAAGATAACAGTAATTTTACCTACTTTATTTTCAATGTGAGAGTTTGTGATGACTTCTGTATATTTTTATAAACATAATAATGGCAACCCAGTCCATGTTAGTTTGTGGTTCCGTCAGGACGTAACGGCTGGAAGGATTTTAATAATAATACCGGACCTTTCACACAGCATCATCTGGCCCCAAAGTAAGTAGAGCTTGTGTTATGGGTACCACATGATTGATATACTTTTTATTTTTTAAATACATACATTTTATACATAGAACACCCAGACCCGAGACAAATACTTGCAGATCATACAAACATTTGTCCCGCGGCGGGAATCGAACCCGCAACCTTTTGCGTCTCAGCCGGACCTAAGCCCACTGAGCCACAGAGGTCGTCGAAATGAAACCTTATGTGGATGTAGTCAGTGGATGTAGCTACTTTTTATGCAGGTACTACGTACACGAAGCCACGGGTGCAAGCAAACTAGGTCGAGCGCGCTAGCGTTATTCCGAAGCATGCAATATTCAAAAACTGCGAAAACAAACCACGTCTGATTCTAATCCTACGACTGACTTCATATTTCACAGAATAACTCACCGCGAATTGAATCTCGGCCAGTCAACTTTTATCTAATACCTTTAAACGAGCAATTCTTGTATGTATATATAATCTGAATCTCGGAAACAGCTCCAACCATTTTCATGAAATTTAGTATGCAGGGGATTCCGGGGACGACAAATCGATCTAGCTAGGTTTCATTTTTATAAAACGTCGTTTTATCCGTTCTTATACCGAACTAAGCTCGGTTATTCAGGTACTTAACGTTAACCGTCTAACAATGGAAACAGGCGCCGCCGCAAATGGCGTGAAATTAAACGATGCTATTCACTGAGATCTCATCGGACACGTAAACTGGCCTTAGTCTAGTTACTGGCTATTTATTATAGTTAACGTTATAATGACACCCGTTGCGATTGCGGATAACGCGAGTGTTTGTTGAAATAAACTGTGCGGGGTAAACGAACTGTGTCCAAACATCAGCCTTTTAAGGTTCCCCAGCTCAGAGAGAAAAAAGGAACCCTGTAGAATTACTTTATTTAAATAATACTAATAATTTCATAATCATAATAATACAACATAATAATCATTGGGGGGTCGTCCTACGCTTCGTTTTCCTGTCCTTGGTCGCCAAGGTCGAGAACTTTTACACCCCAACGACCATAGTAAAAAATAATAATAAATAGTCCCTGCATGATAAAATATTTCAGCAGTAGGTAGATAAATAATTTGCTATTGTAAATTTTGTATGTCAGGTTAATTAATATCATTGATTGTACGTGTGTGCTAGTTTATCAAATAAATGTTTTATCTGTCTATCTATCATCTTTTAATCTAATAATAAAAATAAATTAAATAAATATTTAATTATCTAATTTTTATTTATTAAATATATATTTTTTTAATATTTTTAAAATAATATTTTTTAATAAAATAAAAAATAAAACAAACTAAAAACTAAATATTAAACAAAGCTGATTGTTCTGTGTCTAGCTGCTATAAAATATCATAAGTATGCTTTTAAAATAATTATAAGTACTCTTAAATTAATAAATATATGTGCGTTATACTAGTACTTTCAAACAAGAGTGAAATCATTGTAAGGAAACCGGAATGTCAAAGTTCGACATATATGCCAGGTGCATATGTACCTTTCACCACACTGGTTCTCCATACACGATAAGAAGGGGAAAAATCACATAGTATAAAACAAAGTCACATTCCGATGTCCGTCTGTCCTTATGTATGCTTAGATCTTTAAAACTACGCAACGGATTTTGATGCGTTATTTTTAATAGATTGAATGATTCAAGAGAAAGGTTTATATGTTTAATACATTCATCATATATTAGCGTATCACTGATAATTTTAGAGGTTTCTAATCACATTAGACATTGGTGGCAATTCGGTTGGTTCATTTCTAAAATTAGGAATTGTCTAAAATATATTTTAGTTAGTAATAGCATTTGTAAAACCTATTCGGTTGGTACCATCTTACTAAATTAGGAACGCTTAATAAAATTAGATAACATTAGGATAAGTTGGTAACAGCAGAATACTAAGTTTCATTTGACACTTCTAAACCTAAGTTTAGCTAAATTTAGTTAGGTTGGTGCCAATAGAGTTGAGGCCATTCTTTAGTATATTTAGTATAAGCATTGCACCCGTGCGAAGCCGGGGCGGGTCGCTAGTAATAAATAATCCATTAGTCATTTGGTACAAGCAAATTTGGTCCATAGTACAAGCTTGCTTAGTTTGAGAGTCTTGTGAAAAATATCCGATGCAGAAAAGTTACTACCAACATATAAAGCTGTATCTATAGCTCGTTTTAAACGGTCCTGAGATACCTCAACTGTTTTACGTGTATTTTATATTAATTTATATTAAATAGTATATTATAGTACATTTCAAATCACCTGCAGCTTTATTACTTAGCTAGGAAAGCTCACATTATAAATCAGTACCTACCTAACCGAAGTGTTAATATAAACGCAAAATTCCTCAAATTACCCATAATATTCTAAACCTTTAGAGAGCAAAATGGTTATTATAAAGGAATTATTACCTCTGAATTACATTAGGCAATGCCTCAATGCCTCAACAATCGCGCCGTAATCAAAGCCCTTTATCGCCTATATTATCGCCTAGGGCTTCTTTTTTTATAAATACGGGGTATGAATATGACGGTCGTATTAGTGGATTCGCAGCAAACACCAACCACTTTAACAACCACGCTTTATAACGTGTGTGGTATTATAGCTCTATATACCAAGGCAGTATTCACACTAAGCGGACTCAGCGGACATAACAGCGGTTCGCTCGCTTTTTATTGCGGAAATGGTTGTCTCTTCATGTACATGAAGTACTTCATATTATTTTCATCACCCCATATTTAGCTATGTTCATTTCTATCTATCCCAAGATTGTCTGGCAGAGATCGTTATCTAGCGACAAGACTGCTCATTGTACTACCGTCTAGCTAAACATTATTTCTTATAACAGTCTAATGTATTTGTGCTGTGCAATAAAGTATTTTCTATTCTATTCTATTCTACTTGTATTTGTATTTGTATTATATTTAGGTTGTATTGTATTATATTAGTATTTCTATGATACAGGTAGTATCATAGAACCTGAAATCGTATCACTACACACCATTAAAACACGTTTTTACGGACAATTAAAATTGCTCAATCATGGGCAACTTATGTCAATGACGTAAACACAATATCAAGCAATTTACAGCAAAGGATATATGTAGTACAGGAGTGATATGAAGCTATTTAAGAAAATTCTGGTCCTGCTTAATTTATACAAGTTGCCTAGCAATTGCCGTAGATAGTTGAGACTAGTGTAGGATCGAGGTGGATGAAAAAAAGGAGGCTCATACTCAACAGTGGGTGAATTGAAGCTGTGGTTATAGATGATGATGATTTCTAATAATAATTGCTTAAAAAAACTAATAAGTGCGATAGTCGCTTGGGACCCTCCCAGGCAACAAATGTTCCGATTCGTAGATTTAAACTAACGTTAGTTTAAATATCGGACGGAACATTTTTCAGATTTTTCACTTTCAAGTAAAGTGTTGTGAGACCTTGCTTCTTCTCAAATTTAATGATTCTAAATAAACAGGAAGTACCCCATAAGTTTTCATTTACTATATGCGCAATATATATTCGTATTCTTTTATTGCGTTGGCTTGATTTTTTTACAGGTTTGAGGGTCATTTTTGTGTTTACAGACAGACTACAAAGTGATCCTAAAAGGGTTGCTTTTCTACTTTTGAGGTACATACCCTAAAAAAATTAGCGACACTTTACACGTACTTTGTGCAAGTCGTACCCAAATCTAGTGATAATAATAAATAATGCCGGACATTTCACACAGCATCATTTAACCCTAAAGTAACCAGAGCTTGTGTTATGGGTACTACATTATATACATTTTTTTGTATATACATACATATACCTACATAAAAAGACACCAACGAACACTTTTAGATTATCCAAACATTCAGGAATCGAACAGCCAGGCCTACAGCGGCACAGAGGTCGTCAATGATGATAGTTATCGGTAAAGTTCATTTTTGCTGTTTATGTGTTTTGAAGCCAGTACTAGCGGATATCCGCTAGATAGGCATAAGTACACCAGATCAGCTAGTTAAAATTTAAAGCCTCGTAAATATGAAATTTTAGCGGAGCCTCTGAATTTTGTTTAGTCATTTACACGGGATTAGAATGATAAATTGTCATTTTATAAGCCTTTGCTGATGTTATTAATAACCTTTAGAAGTTGTAAATGTAATTTAAACATAAATTAATCCTATACTGATTTTTAAAGCCTTCGGCTTGTGTAAGCTACACAGGCCGAACTGATCAAAACTTTAAGATCGCCATATCGAAATTCACTTTGTTTCAGAAGTTTCGAATTCTAGCCAAGTTTATCTGAGAAATAAAATATGGGTAGTATCTGATCGGCCTGTTTCATATTTTTTAGTTTCGGTATTTTATAATGTAGTGACCGTAAAAAGATTGTATTAGAGACTTGTATAATGCTCATCCATTGTAAATACATACATATTATACATAGAAACACCCAGACCCGAGACAAATACTTGTAGATCATACAAACATTTGTCCCGCGGCGGGAATCGAACTCGAAACCTTTTGCGTCTCAGCCGGACCTAAGCCCACTGCGCCACAGAGGTCGTCGTATAAGTTATTAGTTAGATAGTTTCAAATAGTACAAATTAAGTGTAAGTCTAATTAGGCTACGCTTCAGCAATGTCTATAGACGACGCGCGACGGTAACCAAATTGAATTCAATTTTATAAGTTCTTTATTTGCATAGATAGTTCCTAAAATAGTATAAATCAATTATAAGTTTAGAATGTAACAAACTTATATTGACATGTCAATAAGCGCTTCTCAAAACTTTTGTAATTACAAATCGAAACCTAACCTATTCATTACGAAAATTAACAGTTTAGTTAAGGGTTTACCTATCTACTTACTGCCTAACTAATTACTTACTTAATAGGTATCCCAATTGGACTTTGATATTTAGTTAGGATAAAGCTAGAGTTAGATATATGCTGTGGTTAAATATTTGCTTGTACTCGTAAAACTTTTGGGTAATAATTAAAAGAAAACCAACTTCATTGAATGAATATTGAGCCCATAAAAAAAGCAATCCTTTTTGAAGTTGGTTACTGGAAAGTCACAAGAAAGCAAATTATCGAAATTACTTTTATTTGGATGACATATGTACTTATCCAGCATGAGATTGTGCGTGACCCATGATCAATGGGATAGCGTATGGCTATTCAACGAGGTAACGTTGCAAGCCTTATGGGCAATTTACCTGCGGTCAGTCAACTGGATTCTGTTAATTATTTAATTAGTAAAAAAAAAAAAAATCATAGATTTCAATAATTTTGATGTAAACTAATATACCTATTTTTTTATAGATGTTTCGCTTTGAGGATAACACGTACCTATTCTTCTGTAAAGTTTGGCAAGGTTTCTGGCACTTGTTCTGTAAGAAAAAATATGGTAGGTAAATATTGTTTGTTGAAGTATTACTTCTCTGTCGATCTTCGGTGGGTACCTGACCTAAAGCTCAGCGAACCAAGGCAACTCGAAACTAAGCGAAACAGTATTTTATTGGTTTAGCTACCGGAGCATGTTTGATTCCGTCTCGGGGCGATGCCAATCACGGGTTTTATTGGCCGATCTACGCTTTGATTCGTTTGTAAAGCTTATATTGGCTTAAAACGTCAGCCTTAAGCTTTGGTGTTCAAAGATATAGCCACTGTTGTTGAAGTGAAAACTTTTCTTTTAGCGCGCATTGTACGCATATTTTTAGATGAGGTAAAACCTCTGGACTCGCGACACCGTTACGAGACGCAGCTTTAGTGTGTGCATATATCACAGCCGCGCTCGCCCCATTTGATTATAAACCTTAAATCACATGTTGACAGTCTACTTTTGTATGGAAAAGTTTACTGAGTTCGGTTCTTTGATATATTATCAACATTCTGAACAAAATATATTGCATCATCTGTGTTTGTTCAGTATTTGATTGGCAGTCGCGTTTCGCGTTTGTCCGTGTGAGTTCAATGAACTTGTATTGTGTTTTGTTTGTGATTTGATAGTGGATTTACTGGATTTATCGATAGTAAGGGGTGTTTATTATTATAAGTTTTCACTTCTGTCGGCACTCCCGGAGTGCAACCCGTATTTTTTTTTCTACAGCGTATTAGTATTGCCATTTAACGTGGCAATGCTGTCAGTGTCTTAGGAGGCTTACCTCTGGCAGTGATCTGGATCAGTTGAGCTGATATAAAACGTTTTAAACGGTTATTAGATATCTCAACTGTTTCACGTATATTACATATCTTATATATAAAATTCTCGTGTGACAGTACTGGTAACACAACTACTCCGAAACGGCTTTATTCTTATGAAATGTTGTGTGTATATTGGGTAGGTCTGAGAATAGGACGTGAACTATTTTTTACACCCCTAAGTAATGTGGTACGGCCTGGTGAACTCACCAGAGTTCGCCACTGATTTTACGAAAGAAGAAAGCCTGGATATCATCGGGGTCCTGAATGAACTCCTGGTTTAAGCCGTAAACCTTTCAATTCCCATTTAAGTACTTTAGTTTCAAAGTTACATTAAATTTTATGATCAGTTAGGAAGGTACCTAAGCAAAGGAAACCCCTATTGAACTCCAATCAGCCGGAATTGGGATTCCAAATCTCATTACGAAACCGAACCCCAATTTAAAGGTTAGCCATTCATTGTAAAATGGGTTTTACTAATGGTGAAGTTTAAAATGGGTTGAACTTTTGATGAGAGTCTGGGTAGTGCTGTGGCGGAATCCCGCTATTCCGGTCTTTAAGAGTTTTATATCCGGAAAAAGATAAATTTTATTTGTAATTTATTAATTTGAAGAATTTTTTAATCGAATAGTTTCGTAAGTTCTGACAAAAATTCTGAAACGTGCTTTTATTATTTTCAAAACGTTTCTATATAACAAAAAGTATATCTGTAGTTTTGACGGTAACCATACTTTTATAACACAAGCAATGTAAATTGGTGTTACGTTGTCTTAGAACTTATTAGTGGAAGACTTTTGACACTCAAAAAATAAATAAACAAAATTATTGTTCTGGAAAATCCAATTTAGCTCAGAACGCAAGAAAGGAGCTACTGTGAAATAGAAATTATCTACTTCTTGCGTGCCCAACAATTGGGTTAAGCTTTCAAATTAGCCGTAAGACTCTTACGGGTCTTGACATACATCACAGAGAAGGCTTTACTGTGTTCCTGGATCATGTACGATCTTATTGAGGCTTTGAGATGCCATCGAATGTTTCAGAGTCGAATATCGATAGCTTTGAGTGCTTGTTAAGGAAAATACTTGTATGTCATGTCAATATTTTAGAAAAATATCTCTGAACCGGCCACGCCAAGAGATTTCCTCTTGGCATGGATTAAATTGGTGTAAATTTGACGACCTCTGTGGCACAGTGGGCCAAGGTCCGGCTAAGACGCAGAAGGTTGCGGGTTCGATTCCCGCCACGGGACAAATATTTGTATGATCTGCAAGTATTTGTCTCGAGTCTGGGTGTTTCTATGTATAATATGTATGTATTTATAAAAAAAAGTATGTATGTAAGTAGTATATCAGTCATGTGGTGTGGTACCCATAACACAAGCTCTGCTTACTTTGGGCCCAGATGATGCTGTGTAAAATGTCCGGCATTATTTATTTATAAATAAGAAACTTGATCTCGCCCACGGCTTTGTACGCATAGTATGAATATAAAAAAGTAACCAATATCCTTTCCTAAGATCCAATCTATCTCCTTGGCGACCTCTGTGGCTTAGTGGCCGAAGCTCCTGAGATGCAGAAGGTTGCAGGTTCGATTCCCGCCGCGGGACTAATGTTTGTATGATCTTTAAATATATCACTCGAGTCTGGGTGTTTTCTATGTATAATATGTATGTACTTACAAAAAAAATATATAATGTAGTATATCAGTCATGTGGTTCCTATAATACAAGCTCTGCTTACTTTGGGGCTAGATGATGCAGTGTGAAATGTCCGGCATTATTTATTTATTTATTTATCAATACCATCAGCCGCTCCGTTCAGCCATAACAAACAGACAGAGAGACACTTTCGACTTCATAATATTAATGGTTATGGGTAATAAAATTGTAATAATTTTCTCTCTAATTATCGTATTTCCTATCTTAAAAGAGAGTAGTTTTTGACTATGTCTATACCTATGACATAGGCGATGGCAGTCAAGAGTTCAAAAACTACAGGCGCTAGTACTTTCGGCTAGACCTATTCAACATTTTTAGTAATTCTTTACAGTTTTTTTTTTTTTTAATATACATTTTATTTATTTTATTCATACCATATCTTCGGAGATATTATTGTATTTCTAAAACTGAGAATGTCTGTCTAGGCACTGATATATACATTCCCATCGCTAATCTTCAGTTTTTGTGTCATGCGTCAATAGAGGTTAATATTTTTGACGTCATAACGTCTTATACATCGATGAACGCCGGCTGCACGCACGAAAAAGCATGACTCATTGTCACGTTTCGCCTGAGCCGAGCGTAAAAGCGAGAGCGCGGAACAAGCGATAGAGAAGCACGATCGGTTCATCAATGTTTTCTTATGACATCACGTAAAATTATAGTCCGTAAACCGAATTTCAGACAACCATTTTTTTGGCAGAAGTTCGTCGTGTTATCCCTGAATTTGTATGTGTATTTTCACATCCCTAATCCAAGGTAGTCTCAAGGGTCGCCTGGGCGTTGCACTTACGCTAAGTGTACTTTCGGGAGCGTAGTTTTGAATTGCATGAATATTTAAGTTTTAACGCAAATTACTGTAATTATGTGGCGGTTTTTGCCCTGTTTTATGCAGAGGTAAGGCGTCGCTAGCCAAATATGGCGCGTTCGGGCTGTATTAGAATTTTGGTTTAAATTTGTGAAAATTCACGATTTGTGTAGCGTGTTTTTGAGGTTAGGAATAGGGGTGAACAATAAGACATAATTGTTGTTTCGTGGAAAATATATGTGTGTAAACATGCTTAGATTTGTTTTGAGCTCAAAACAAATCTAAGCATGTTTACACACATATATTTTCCACGAAACAACAATTATGTCTTATTGTTCACATTAATAACAATAATACTTTGGTAAAGTTGACTGACATCCAATATTCGAAATCGATGATTGCACAAATAGTCATGAAAGAAAATTTCAACATTTATATATTTTTTAAACTCTACTGAGTTTTTCGGTAATTTTAAAACAAGTATAATGATCTAGTCATATTTGTACTTGAGACTATCTGATAACTCTTAAAAATTTTGGAATATTACCCAGAACAAAATAAAAAAACTCCGCACTACGAGTCCTAAATGCGATAATTACTTGCGACTGCTTATGTGTTCTGTGAAATCAGGGTTGCCATTTTAAACAGCTTGTAAAAACCGGACAAGTTTATCTTTTGCCGGATAAGTTTAAAGTCTAAATACTGGTGTGGGACTGCGCAAACAAGCCGGAGTAATAGATATATATTGATTTCATCTGAAGTTAGTTATCCTGTTCTTTTTTTATTTATGTAATAAATTCACAAAACAGATTACAAGCAACTTAGCTTAAAAATGAAATAGGATGTATTTGATGGTTCATAATCCTAATCAAATCCAAATCCATAAAAAAGTATTAAAACGTTCCGTATTCTGTTTATAACTGACTTTATTCACTCTGGTCTCTGATACAATAGTTGATGTATGTTTACAATAGATGGCGTAAGTAGTAGGTAATCATTTGTTACTAAAATATAACAAAAAGCAAGTGAATATGACATGAATAGTATTGAAGGCTTAATAGTAACTATGTTCTATGACTTTTAGGTTCTTTTAGGTTTTCCCTAACTCTAATATTCATCTTGTCGGTATAATTATAGCAAGAAAGAAATAAAATAGGTAGTTATTTGTTATGCAAGACAGCAAAGTGTTTTTTTGCGTGAGTACTTGTATAGAATCCTGATCATAGCGATTATTGGAGAAGTTAGGAGACTAGGCGATAAGATTGGAGGAGAGGAGACTAGGAGAAAATTGCTAGGTGCTAAAGCACCTAGCATTTTTCTCCTAGTTTACCTAGTTTTGTTCTGGAAACTCAATTCGGTATTATGTACCGCTTGCACTAACTCTAAGGTGTTAAATTTATATCTTAGTCGCTGCTGGACTTGTTCATATTTTATGATTTCATACGAATTATAAATTTTTAAACTGTAGTTTTTATTTTTCATGCAGTCCTCGTACTGGCCGGTGAGATTATTTTTAAGATGTGGGCGGTACACTGGCGTGAAATAAGTATGAATGCATTTTCAGTAGATTGACGCTATATAAAATAATTGAATATAATGGTTCGAATTTATAAAAAGATTTCCAACTGCACTTTTGCACTCAGTTTTCGAATGACAAACAGAATCTTTCCCAGGTAGTGAATAAAAAATGATGTAACTTGTGTCACTAAAAAAAAATCTGTATGTTTCATTAAATAAAAATAAAACTATTACCGGCCATTTTAAATTACCTCAACCCTACCATTCAGCCCTTTTCGACCATAACGCGAATTAAATTCCTTCTCTACGTGATTCAATGTACCGTAATATGAAAGCAAATTGCAAAAGGGCGACGCACACGGAGCATTACTTATTTACGAAACTACCCATTTCTACGAGAACTGGGAGAGCTTTTACTGAAGTATCTGAAAGTACCTTTAACTAACCCGAAGTTATCAAGAAACCAAACCAATCTGATTTTGTAAATTTCTGTAGAAGCTTAAGAAACTACCATTGACGTTATTCGTGAGTCACGTCTAGACCTTTTTTGCTTTGGGCACATTTCGACGGCTTATTGAGTGATAGATTTATATGTGGCATCCAGTCGAGCACCAATGGATGTTTCTTGTTAGAAAAAAAAACCAGTACTCCTAATGAAAGCGTGGCATATCCATAAAAAGTTCGAAGAAATGTACCAAGTGCACGAAGAAGCTTCTGAGGCGCACTTTATTCACTAGACCTGGTTTAAAATGACTAATGACATGATAAAAAGATTGGAAAAGGTTCCAATGCCCTTTAAATCCAATACTTTAGTATATTATTAGATTACTAATATTAGAAACGCAATGGTTTGTATGTTTGTTTGTAGCTCAATTTCTCCGTAAGGAGGAACGTATTTAGACGAACATTGGTACAGATGTAGTCTGTGACATGAAATAGCATATAGGTTATATTTTATGTAAGTACCACGCGTGCGAATCCGCGGACAGAAGCTAGTAAATATACTAACGATGCTCATAAGTACAGTACAGCACAAACATTTATCAATGTAATTTTCTCTCAATTTCAGTCGTGGCTGTCAACCGTGTGGCACCGTCTTTAGCAATACACTCATGTTAATATTTTTTATCGCACTTGTTACTACCGTTTTTATCGACTCCAATTAAAGTTGTTGGAACTCCAAGTTTGGGAACAAGTTAATCACATATCAAACTTATTATTATTGTATGTTATTCTAGGTAAATAAAATAAATGTCTAAATTCGAATAATCGCTATTCCACTTAAAATATGATTAACCCCTCGATTTAACCGCAGTCGATTCCACTTTACGCGCGCCCACTTGCGTAATTACCGTCAACTTGCGTCTCTGACACGTGATTTAATTTAAAAAGGACCTAAAAAGGCGTAAATGTGCCGGTCTTGATAGGGCCTACATATGTGAGTTTTTTGAAGGCGAGACCCTGGGCCCGTGGGGAACAGAAGCCCACTGCGTTTTCAAAATTATTTCACGGCGTCTGGTAGTAACATTGCGTGACCTTACAGCTGGCTCCTGTCTGGCCCAGCGTATTAGCATTGCATTTTAACGTGGCAATGCCGCCAGTGTCTTGGGATCGCTGCCCTCTGGCAGTGATCTGGATCAGTTGAGCTATATAAACATATATCGTTTCACATATATTTTTTTTATGTATATTATTATTATTCTGTACATTTATTTAATTACTTTTGTAAATAAATGTAATTTTAATTAGTATATAATATAAAAGCTTACTATATTAATAGAATCTTGCTTTAAGGTCGGTCAGACAAAGGTCTTCAAAAGAGATCACAACCCAGTTTTGATTCTTACTATTTAAAGCCGGTTTCATAGGTACAGTAAGTTTGTTAAGGCTATTGAGGTATATCATAGAAGCATAAGAAACCAGGACAGAATTGTATTGCCTAAAGTTCCAAAGACGAGTATGTATATAAATAGTAGCTATGCAATATGCGGGCAAGTATATAATTCCATACCTGACTATATAAAAAATATATCATTAAATAAATTTAATAAGGAACTCAAGTCCTGGTTACAAGCTGAATGTTTTTATAACGTATCTGAATTAATAAAATTACATAAATTTAATTAACTAAATAATATTCCTAAGTGACGTTTATATTGAATTGTTATTGAATTATTAATGTGTTACCTTGTTTTTTTTTAATATAAATGTCTCATTTTGATAGAAAATATTGCACACCATTTACCAAATGGTAGAATAGCGAACTTAGGAGATTAATAAAACCTGTAATTTACCTATGTTCCACAATAAATGAATTTCTTGATCTGTAGTCATAGAAACCAATGGTTAAAATATTATCAAATAAGGTAAAACAATTATGGCTGTTTTCAAAAAGTCTAAATATGCCACTTACTAGAGATTAACACAATCTTATACATAATAAGCGATTAAATGATAGCGATTTATGATATTAATTGAAAATATTTACCATTTATGTAGTAATCTCCTTAGGCTTAAAATGTTTTATTTTTTAATATATTTTATGCCGTTTTATTTAGTGAAGTTTAGTAATTTTGTAATGTTTTTTCAACAGATCAAGAACCCGGAACATAGGTACTTACTTTGAACCTATAAAGCAACTGTAAATGTACAGTGTGGTGAACGGTACCCGATGATGTCACACATCGTCATTGAAAGCAAATTGCCGCTAACAAGAACAATGACAAAAAAATCTAAGATTTTCAATCGGCCAAAACATTAACAAGCGGAAACACCTCGCATTAACTTACTATACTTAAGTACCCATACTACCCGTACAGCGGATTTTATAACGACTAATCACACTATCATATCACATCACATCACACTAATATTTCATGTGAAAGTACGGGTGTTTGTTGTTCAGTCAGCTGTCAGTTGAACTGTTTCGATAAAAGAAGTTTGGGATTATTTTTGTCCGTTTTGCGAAGTAAACATTGCGCTCCTATATTATTTATTTTATCGAGTTATTTCCGGTTTTATTAGTCATGTTGGTGTTTTTATTTAAATTGAGTTGTAGTTATTGACTTGGGTGTGAATAATTGGACTGAAAGTTTTGTATTTCTTTGTGATTCGAGCACAAATAATTTGATTAATTACTTTATATCAAATACACCATTTTATATAAAATTACCAATGACGAGCGACAAGATACGACTTTGTGACATTATACTATAAACAATATAAACACTTGAAACTGACAAAATTATCATTCATGCCATTAACGAAGACGAAGAAAGGAGTATGGGTAATAGTAGCGTCGTTTTTAGAGGTTTGTGAAAAAAGATGAAACTCAAAAATATTGATAAATTAATTTCAATAATGCCGGATATTTCACACAGCATGTAACCACAAAGTTAGCCGAGCTTGTGTTACGGGGAACCTCAACTGATCCAGATTATTGCCAGTGGACAGCGTTCCCAAGTCACTGACGCCACTGCCACGTTGAATGGCAATGCTAATACACTGAGCCAGATAGGAGCCAGATGGGTAGGCCATTTGTGTGTTATGCTAAATGCTTTGACACCCTGGCCGCATCCCATCTGTCGGGGACTTCCGTTAGAGCTGGTGCTGAATGTGCCGAGGGCCTCAAAAGGCGCAAATACGCAGGTCTTGATAAGGCCTACATATTCGACCCTTTGTAGTCGAGAACCCGGGCCCTTGGGAAACAAGAGCCACTGCGTTTTTAAAATTATTTAACGGCGTCTGGTAGAAAGCATTGCGTGACCCAAGAGCTAGCTTCTAGTAAGCTTTAAAATGAAATAGTAATTTTGTTAAATAAGAGTCCAGTGTCGTTTTCCTACCGGTTTAATGACCTAAATTCACCTAGTAAAACGTTTCAAAGTGAACCTTGTGATTGTATTGAATAAAGTATCTTTTGACTTTGACTTTGTAGATTATGGTAATGTTTTTTCACGATTATTATTAACAATGTCCAAAGCTGCGTATTAGATTTGTCGATTGGCAAATTAAAAACGTAATAAAACAGAAACTGTCTATTAAAGCATACTTATTACAGAATAACAGATTATTTAAATGGCAAAAAAGCTTGGGTTCAATCTGCTCCAACTCGACTCAGTCCGTGCCAAAATTGGCAAGGATCATACAATCGTCGTGCTAAGACCAGACGAGTAAGTGCTCCTAACTGGGAGAAGACGATTCAAAGTGATCCTTGTGATTTTATTGAATAAAATATGTTTTGACTTTGAATTTGATTGAATATTGTAGATTGCAAGAGCAGGCTCCCAGAAGGACGAGTTACTACCAACTGTGACACCAATAACATAGTCAAACATTACATAAGACAATAACCGTAAATCCAAGGAATACTTTGCCGTCGTCTGTCATTCCTGAAAACTACAATCTGGGTCTCTTCAAATCAAGAGTAAAGGTGTCTTCTAGACCTTCGAGCCTCATCCTCGGCCGCATCGTCACGTCGCTTAACACCAGATGAAATCGTGATGAAACAGAGGTCTATCGTTGATAAAAATACAAGACTTACCTGGTGAATAGCTGATAGAACAACAGCTGTTTGTGGAGGCACGGACTGCACAGGCCTAGCTGGCTTGGCCATGGCACGTTGAAGAGTTGCCCTCTTCACTGACACCATCAGCCAAACATCTTCAACTCTTTGTGCAACCTGGTTAAATTAATAAATAATAATAATAATATAATACCGACTAAAACCGACTTCATTGATTAATAAAATTTAACAATCGCTGTTTTAATAATTATCACGGCCAGTAAGGCTTAATTTGACAATTTGTTGGCAAGTTAAATAGTTTTCAGTACCATGGCACGCCATGACCATGAGAGAATGGTGATTATCAAACTTCCTGGAAGGAAAAGAGACAATGTTAATAAAATGTCTGACTTTCCATACAGGTATATAGTATTTGATGACGGAAATATTAGCGCAAACCTTAGGGAAGATCGTTTCGATTCCCATCGGTGTAAATTTTTTTTAGGATAGTGAAAAATTCATCGCGTAGTTGGAAACGAACTCTTTTTAAAGTTGAGGTTGCTTTATGCATTACATACTATATACTCGTATATCATTCAAAGATTTCGGTCATATTATAATCAATTATGTTTAACCTATTTCAATATAAAGCAGAATCCTTAATAGCGGTTCTTCTTAGTAGCGAGTGGACATAACATGACTAAAACAGTAAATTAAGATTCGTGTCTCTTATGAAACAGGTTATATCAAGCTCTATTTAAAAGAAATACTCTGAGCAAAAGTACCATCACTAAAACTAGGGTTGTAAAGGTCGTCTACCGCAGTGACATAGCGGCTTTCGCCACACTCATTACATCCTCCGTGTAACTGTGCCAGTTAGGGTAATAGAGTGGAGTTAGACTTTTATTATGCCTTTATTTTTTGACTGGTTTCGGAATTTGTAGTGTAGGGCGCTTTCCGACCTTCTAAATAAATAAATAAAAATTTGGGCTTTACTTATTACTGTGGATGCTTTAAGCGTTGAATGAAACTAGTATTGCATTACGTGTACTTCCACGCTTTTCATATTTTCCACGTTTTGTGATAGATAAAATAAATAAAAATAAATATTGGTAGACAATGCACACAACACCATCTAGCCCCAAACTAAGCATAGTTAATAATAATAATGCCAGACTTTTCAGAAATTATCATCTGGTCCGAAAGTAAGCAGAGCTTGTGTTATTGGTACCACATGACTGAATATACTACTATAGTTTTTTTAATACATACATATTACACATGGAAACACCTAGACTCGAGACAAATACTCCCGCGCCAGGCATCGGACCCGAAATCTTATGCGTCTCAGCCGGGCCTTGGCTCACTGCGTCATAGTGATCGTACTTTGTATTATGACCAGATGATACTTATATATTTTGAAATATTTATTGTTCAATATATAACATCCAGACACAGAACAAAAACCTATGTTCATCACACAAATGTTTATCCCGAGAGGGAATCGATCTCTCTGCCTGCGAAGGCAACTGACTACTGGCTACCAACTAAGCTATACTATACTTCAGCCAAAAAGGTAATGCTCGTTATAAAGCTCTCATCTATCTACCTATCTCAATGTACACACTTACTAATGTATATCCCAACAAGTACCTTAAAAACAATCTGTTACCTCTGTTCAATAGTTTTAATAAGCACTAAGCTTATAAAACGTATATAAACCTATTAACGTATATTTCTAGGACAAATCTACACTAGAAATTGTACAAATGTATTATGTTTTATGAAATAAAGAACTTTTGAAATTGACCAACTAAGCTGACAGTCATTCAGTCATGAAGCGTTGATTAGCGCATGCATCGATATTTTATAACTTGTATAGTCCACCTCCACATTAGCCGAGCCTTCAGTGACAATCAAACTAACAAAATACCCGGCAGTTACTCGCCGCAGTAATGTAATAATGATGTCATTTCCGCAACAGCACAGCCATGGTTACGCGAAACCGTGATCTCGGAGTATTAGGTTGTTCACGTGAGTTACTGTAGTGTTCACGGGCCAACTGGTAAAATGGTATTTTACATAAAATGGTTCTAAACCAAATATACTTCTATTTGTTAGACGTGAAGAAATCCAAAAACCAAAAAAGTTTGAAGACATGTTCCAAGTGCACGGAATGAGCCTGTAAGGAGCACTATAGTCTTTACAACACACTGGTTGCAAATAACCAGTGGCTCATTAGTTTCACTGGACTTCTAAAATTACGTAAATTGTGTACGAACTTATTTGCAAATAGACCCTTTTTAAATTTACAAAATTGCCGTGGTATTGACGTGTTTAAGCTTATTTTATTTATACACCTCTAGTATTGATTAAAACTGCGGGAAATCCAATGAAAATCAATTTAATAAATGAACAAATGTATATTTTTACTTTACTTAATACTGCCATTTAAAAATACTACTCTTTTGACTTTTGACTTTTGTGCGGGCAAAATAAAGATGTTTCGCATATTACAAATGTATTATAGTCAGAATCATCAGCATTATCTATTCATATCTCTAGTTATTTTGCACGGTACTTAGCATCCTGTTCGTGATAGGTTGAAAGCCCAACGCCGCCCCCTTCGTCGAGAACATTGGCATTGCGCACACAATCTTTTGAGAAAGAATACTCGTATTTTACCGACAAACAAGTATTAAAATTTGAATTATTATCTGTCCGTGTAAAAAAACGTGTGCGTCTCGGGACGCCCGACAGAAGTGATCACTTAAACTAATCTAACTAGCGCTGTAGGTTAGAGAAGGAGCCTGCCTACCGCTGCCGTGTGCGTGAGAGAAAGGGAAGTTAGACAGACTGGCGCCGTAACGCGTTACGTAACGAAGTGGTTTACCCTCCCATAAGAAGTTATCACTTCAAAAAGTTATGGATCTTTTTCGTAGAAACATCAGTCGTTGAAAGTATCGTAATTTTAATCTATACTTAGCTGTAATGATTTTGCCACTTCTTTGTCATGAGAAACAACAATGAGAATGTACCGGTATAACAATTTTCTACCAATGTAACCTTTATCCTGTCTTCATTAGGTACCTACTTGGAATTTATAATCCTATCATCATGAAAATAGAATTTAAATTCCTTTGGGTCCACGACCAGTTTGTGTTCCTTTGTTATCAGGATGATCTCATCGTTCTAATCTCATAATTGATTAGAATGTTTTTTACAAGTCTATTGTGATGGAGTTTTTATTTGGCGAAATTAATTGGTGATCAAATATAAAAGCCGTTACAATATGTTTCTATTAACGGTTCCCTTATTCTAAATTGGAAATAAAGTGACCGCAAATTTGTTTAATTTTAGTCAAAATTGGCTTCAAATCTAAATTACGCTGACGTTCATTACCATTGCCAATATTCAATAACCTCCTAGATCACTGTCTTATATGTAACCGATCCTAGTTCCGTAAAAAGTACCTACTCGTATGTACAAATAAATAATAATACACAAAAAATATACATAAAAATGCCGGACATATTTTCACACAGCATCATCTGACCCCAAAGTAAGCATAGCTTGTGTTATAGAAACAACATAATTGATATACTTATATATTATTTTGTAAAGATAAATACTTGCAGATCATACAAACATATGTCCCGCGGCGGGAATCGAACCCGCAACCTTATGCGCCTCAGCCGGGGCTTGGCTCAATGCGGCTCAGAGGTCGTCGATGACAATGACCACAGTGCGATGCCAAAAAAAATGTTCCTCCTATGTTTTCAGCAACAAATTAAGGATCATTCTAAAAATCTAATTCCTGACTGACTCACAGCAATAATTAAACCAATCTCTTTAAAATTGTAATGGCTACGATTTAAAAATGAAAATTTAGCAGCATAGGAAATAACTAGGTAATTAACTTAACACTTCCAAATGACAATGGCCATCCTTTAACTATTATTGATATTCTCCAATGCTGCTCTTCGTATTTTTCGACGCCATATTGTTATTTTAAATTGATTGGTTGGCAGAATTGGGGCTTGAGCTCTAATAGGGTTCGATATACAGGCCTGAAACAGCACAATCTGCTTGATAATGAACAAAAACATATATATATTGTTCTCGTTAACAAAATAAACAGCTCGTAAAGGAAATGCGGGGAAGAGCCCATTACTGGCAGAAATTAAAACCCGGGAATCGAATCTCGTCAATGGTGCAGTGAAAGCAATTAGTGGCGAGTTTATTTTGTTGATATTGAATTTTCCCGGAAACAAAACCTATTATGGTTTTGTTTCGTGCAAAAGGGTAGGCATGTGGCAAATATATTGTTTATGCTTTTTTACCCTTTTCTCCCCTTTAGGGGTTGAATTTCACAAAGCCCCGTCATCGTGAGTAGTTTTGCTTTAAAAGGAGATTCCAAATTTCAGTTTTCTAGCTTCAAGGCGATAATGATTCAGACAAGTTTTTACTCTCTTATATGTATTATAGGACGCAAAGATTATCATCATCCCCGAGATACGATCTATCTTATCAAATTTTTTCAAGATCTGTTCAGCTTTTAGCCGTGAAATCAGCTGACAGTCACAGAGCTACCACAGAGGTCGTCAATAAAAAGTTTTTTTTCTGGTACGATGAAATTTTAACAAAGCTTTTTCAAAATACAGATTTCACTGAGTTATCAGAAGTTTGCAATGATTTCAAGGTCAATCGTGAGCCTCAGAATTTACAGCTCCTAAGAGTTCGCAGCGCGTCCTTGGTATTTAACGGGAACCTGGTTCTTAATGGCTACTGGTTTTGACGCATTTAAATTATGGCCACGAGCCGACCGAGAAATAGCACTGAAGATTACGCCCCGTATTAAGATTGCAGAGTAATAATAGTCAGGCCACGGCTAGGCTAAGCTATGTTCCCAAACACGCGTAAATACCTGCAAAATTTCACGAACCTTCTTCAATATTCTTCACTATACCCCTTTTTCTGGTGAAAGCACATTATTCTTTATGTATTATTATTCTTTATGTTTGTCAATATATTGTTTGATAAGTGACATATTTTCAATATCTACTTCAATATAAAAATACCATGTTATTTGTACTTGAAAATTAGGCTAAGTTCAATGGCGAAAAAAATGTCGCCGAATTTTTACAGATTATCTTAATCAAAATGATCAACGACCATAGAGTATTGTATATCAAATGAACGGTAAGGATTCCGTCCTTCAGGCCACATCAATCAACCCACACTTGCGAGTCTACTGAGGTCGTAATATTGGTCATTTTGGGCCAGTAAATAGTCAACGGGTTAACAAACATATTCATTACTAACTACTGCTGTTGTAGTACTTAAATAAAACACCAATGTATTAATCCAGGTACACATCTATATCTATATAAAGGTTCAATAGAAATTCGTCTAGCTGTTTGAATGTGAAGAAGTCATAAACTTACACACGCACGCACAGACTTTAGAGTTTTTAATATTGCTGTGATAACTCACTTCAGAAAATCATATTCCACTCACTCCGGAAAAAGGTGCCTTTTCGAAAATAAATAAATATGAAATATTATAGAATATCCTTAGAAAAAGGTAGTTAGCTAGTTCATGCTACTCTACGTGCCAGACTTTATCTTTAACTGTAGCACTAACTGTTGTAGCTATTACCTATTAAGTAAGGTAATTGTTTATCAGCACTGCTATCTTTATTTAGTATATTGTTTAGGGTTTTCTGTTTTATTTAGTTGTTTAATATAAGGGTCTAATTTTCTATTTTATAATTAAATAATTAGGTAGTGGTACTTTTAAGGATAGTCTTTCCTTGTCATTCTTATGTCAATAAATGAACAAAATTGGTATTTTTATTTAAATACAGCTGGATATATTGTGTGCCAATAATTGGATTAAAAGCTTTCGTGTTTCATTGTGATTCGAGCAAAAACAATCCGTGTAAAATAACAAATGACAAACGACAAGATACGACTTTGTGACATCATACTTCTTCTTCTTCTTCTTTTTTTCCTATAATGGCATTTGTTTGTCGACAATTTAGCCAGTGACAAGTGATTATTTGATAATAAAGTCTTAGTCGATGGTCATTTGTCAATTCAAAACGTCATCGCGGAATGGCCGTCTAGAACTTTCTCGGGATTCCTCGTCGTTCAAATCACATTGCACCATAATACACTTATAATTCAGTTGTCCATACGTGTCCTGTGTGGTCACAATTTATTTTTTTAAATTCTGCTAAGATTACTGAATAAAACATGCACAAAACGAGATTTTTTTTTGTAACCTACAGCGCCTTCTGCGCTGTAGGTTAAGGGTTCGATTCCCTCCCAGGATAAACATTTGTGTGAAGAACATAGGTGTTTGTTCTGTGTCTGCGCGTCCATCTAACGCGTAACATACAAATAAATAAATAAATAAATAATCCCGGACATTTCACAAATCATCTTATGGCCCCAAAGTAAGTAGAGCATGTGTAATGGGTATCACATGACTGATATACTACTTATATACTTTTTTTTGTTGTAAATACATACATATTATACATAGAAACATCCAGACCCAAGACAAATATTAGCAGATCATACAAACATTTGTCCCCCGGCGGGAATCGAACCCGCAACCCTCTGCATCTCAGTCAGACCTTAGCCCATTGCGCCACAGAAGTCAAATGGTCAAATGGTCATCAACAAGCAAAGGGTGCATCATATGTTTGGGTACCAGACAACCCAGTTTTCTGCTGCTTCAATAAATACTTTTTTTAATTCTTTTTGAAAGAATACTTAGATTATATGTGTATTCTTTTAGTCACCATAATACAAGCTATGCTTAGTTTGTTGCTGGATGGTGTTGTGTGTATTGTCCACCAATATTTATTTATATTTGAAGAATGACACCAATGATACCGTGTTCGATTCATTTGTCAACGTGTCAACGTGTCAGCCGATCCAACCACGCCAAACGAATATTGCCTTCTGTGGATTTTCAGAATACCGAAAGTTATGTCTAATAGCCGCGCCTAATCACTACATAGTATAAAACAAAGTCGCTTTCCGCTGTCTGTCTGTCCCTATGTATGCTTAGATCTTTAAAACTACGCAACGGATTTTGATGCGGTTTTTTTTAAAGATAGAGTAATTCAAGAGGAAGGTTTATATGTATAATTCATGCATAATACAGTAGAGAAACACTGATGATTTTAGAGGTTTCTAATGTGATGTCGTAAATAAACACATTTTTTTGCGCTTACATTGCAAACGCTGGCTGAACCCTGCGACATTGATCAAAATAATGTATGTAAATGCAATGTATGCAATGTATGTAACGTAAACTACTACAGTATTGTACACCTTAAAAAGGTCTACAAAAATGTCCGCGATGGTATATATGTCAATCTCTGTTATGTTATTATCTTAGATAACGTTGTAATAAAGACTATACCTATTTAGTATCAGCATTGCACCCGTGCGAAGCCAGGGCGGGTCGCTAGTCCTTAATAAAATAGGCTAGATACAGTAGGTTAACAATGGTCTATGGTAACAACTATCAATGGTCAATGGTTGGTCTGGTAACAATCATACATAAGATAATAATGTTGCATAAATCTGCGGGCCTAGCACAGCACGAGGAGAAATAGTCTTTCCTCCGTTTTTATCCACATGTGGACAGGTGGTGGTGTATTTCCACTGACAGGTGGATAAAAAGGTGGAAAGACTATTTCTCCTCGTGCCGTGCTAGGCCCGCTGTAGCCAACTTTCTTCCTCTTCTCAGTTAATAGCTTGCGTCATAATAATATAAATTTTACCAGTGTCAAATGTTTATATTGTTTAATAATAATAAATAATAAATATATCTGGACAATGCACACAACACCATCTAGCCCCAAACTAAGCATAGCTTGTAATAATTGTGACTAGATGAATATTTATATATTTTTAAATACATACCTATGATATATTAAAACACAGACACAAAACAAACATTACGAATCACACAAATGTTTGTCCTGGTTATAGCCACTACAATTTAAGGTATATTATGTGTTAGAATGTCGATTTAGTATCTAAACTGTTGCAAAAATAACCGTGTTTGGTCAGCATCATTTATGCAGAAGAGTTTTAAACATTTTTATGAAGATCCTCTCAAAGCCCAATAATCTCTCAAGTCTCTTAAACTTCATCAAACTTTTAAACTCTTGCTTGAATCGGCTCAAGTATTCAAGCTCTAGAGCTCGAGCCAAGTGCCTCTTGAGCCAATACCGTCCTATTTCATAATCAAACAAAAAGACCTTTACATCACTTGAAATGCGCTCATCTCGTCAGAAACCGCAAATTGTTCTCGTGTTTTTAGGACGTAAAATACTTCGACCTTAATAACGAAACTGTTTTTGTTGGACTCCTTTGTCCCATTGTTTTATTAACAATGGACGTGATGAAACTATCCTATTTCGGGCTATATTTGCAACGTGTCGCCACATAGGTTTGGTAAAAGAACCATAGTAAGTAATAGGACATTGTTCATAAATGTTGAGGCAGCAAAATTATGGGCAATTTGTGGATATGCTTGGGCGAGATTGTTACTGATTTAGAAACTCATTTTACCTAAAGAACTGCCGTTTCGTAAAACTACGAATCTTTTTCATTTTGAATCCCAATTTTGATTTTAGAACTGCTATTTCTAGATCTCTCTAATTGGCCATTATATTTTTATAAATATATGGTAAATATATTTCTTTCTTTTTTTAATACAATGAGGCCTTATACGCTCTCCTGGTACTAAAAAGAATACCTCCACAAATTTTATAGATAATATAATTTACTAAGTAACCTACCTAAATATTTACCACAGGAACCACTTTGCTAACTTACTTAGCCCAAAAACCAACATACTAAATTCCTAAAAATATCATGTCATAAAATTTCTAAGTTTCAAAACAATTTCTCTGTAATCTGTACGACATGGCAATATCCCAAAAAGCATTAGGCTTTGGCAGCGTTATATCCAGCGATAATGGAAAAGTTGAATCCTTAGATAGGAACCGAGTCCGCCTGTGTCAACAGTTTTATCAACAGAGTAGTAAAAGTAAAGCTAGTGTGACACTGTATGAACTAATGGAGATGGATGTAAGGCGAGAAGAAAGAGATGACGCGGCGCCGGCGTTGGACGTGTAACGATTCAGATTTTTGTTCATTAAACTTAGGGCATGCATGTCAAACTCAAAGTCGTTGGTGTGCCAAATCCATAAAGACCGTAGAGTTAGTGGGCCGCAAAACCCAACCATAAAGAAAAAAACGAATGGCATAGACTGACTAGTACAGGACGGTAATCTTATATTTATTAATAGGAAAACAGAGGAAATATATATTACAATCTATCCTCAGAAACTTGACATCTTTTGTCCTTAACTATATTACCTATTTGCACGGTAATCGTATCTGTGGCAAATAGTTTTAAAACTGCATCCAAGTGTGCGTCGGTGGGTCGGAGATTTGTTTTTTTGCATCAAGAATAATAATTGCTCACACTTGTAGTTGCTTCTAAACATTGATAGTATTTATCCTCAAGAGGCTAGTCTGCCTTAGGGTCTAAATAAACTCCTCGCACATATTTCTTTCTTTCACGCTAACGCCTTTGCGGAAAGATCAAATGATATGGAAGGCATAGCATAAGTAGTCAGTCATGTTCAGACTTATCACGAGCTAGTATCATAGGTCACGTGGGTCATTAAGTCCATTAGAACCAGGCGTGTGATCTCTATCTAATTTCATTACTCCAAGTTTTCGCCACTTCGTTTTATAAAACAAAATATTATTTTTCGTTCAGCAAAAGTACAATGAAGACTCAAAGCGAATGTCTAATGAATATTTGAGAGGAAGAGCTCGCAAAACGAAAGTCCTAATGACCACATAGTTTGTTGTATGGCGCTGGCAGGTGTTTGAATTGCTCGATTTAATTTTCTGTTTTTTCTCTGTTTTTGTGAAAGATTTTTGTTTTAGTGTTATTACGTTTTTACTTAGTTATATTGCCACTGCATGTACTGACTCGTCTTTCCTGCGGGCCCTGTCGGCAAGGTCGAGAGGTTCGTGTGGGCACCTGGGAAGGCCTGCGCTAAAAAACATAATCCCAGTAAAAGTGGCGTCAGGGAAGAGAAAACTTCACCCAACTCTGCTTGCTGGAGTAGATCCATGATCGAAAGTTTTCAATTACAAATAACTGCTCTGTAACTTGACTGACACCACCTAAATCATCTTCAACAGATGAACTAAGGCCAATGATGATGATATTGCGAAAACTTCACTTCGTTAGTAAAATTAGTCTCAACAATAAATTCAAGAAGTTCGAAGACATCTTGGGCCAGCTTGGGTCTTTTGACTCGGAAAAACGAGCTGTGAGAATAGTTACCATTCCAAACTGGAAACTACTAGACTATCAAGCTATTAAGTCTAAAGAGAGACTTTGATTCTTACTGTGTGTTCTACCGGTTATGTAACGTGTTGTGTTTCGAGGAGTTGTTTGACATGATGCGCACAGCTACCTTGTATCATTGCACCGCCCACAATTGGCTAGATGTTCGTCCGCACACACTGGAACCTTAATGGTCGCGCGCAGTGCGGTTTCAGAAGAATTTTCTCTCGCGAATGCCCCGGTTGTGGAATGAACTCCCTGCGGAGGATTTCCCGGAGGAATACAGTATGGGGTACTTAAGATGGGTTTCTCAAAAGTCGGCAACATGTGCTCCTGGTATTGCAGCGTCCATAGGCTTCGGTGACCGCTTATTATCAGGCGGGCCGTAAGCTTGTTGGCCATCATTGTGGTATAAAAATGAGCCTCTCAGGCGCACTTTAATTTAGTCATCGTACTGCTTTAAAATAACTAGTGACACGATAGTAGCATCAGCAGTAGCAGTAGCATTTTACACAGTCTCAGTCACAGAATTTCTTAATGCATGTTAAATAGTGGCAATATTTCAAACTAATGCATAGTTTTAGACACATTTATTTTTTTATTCGTAGTTTGTCATCGGTTTCAAATCGTGTAATACGGGCAAAGTGACCAAGAGTTCACCAGTATCTCGACACGAGGATTAATTATGTGTGACATGACGTGTATGCTGGCACAAAGCTAATAGATCATGGTAACTACTGTGTTAGTGACACGGTATTTCGTAATAAAGCCCGCATACGCCTATTTAGCCTAAAATATTACCTACATATTAATGGCTCGGGTGATGTCACATTAGTAAGTCATTTAACTTAACTCACTTAACAAGAGTCTGCTTCCGGCTGCACACGCGTGATACCTAACATATGAAGCCTATATGCTACTAAAGATCACTGACTATATCTGTACAAAATTTCATCCGGATCAATTAATCCGTGCAGCGTTATTGAATCACGTACAAAAATACAAACGTCACATGAATTATCGCTTAAAGGATTGTTAAGACAGACAAATGTTCTGAAAAATCATTGTTTCGAAGTACTTCAAGGTTCGAAAAAGAAAGTGCTTCTTTAGAACACTAGTACATTAAACTATTTCTTTGCCATAAGGAGGTTTCATAAGACTTTGAGCGTTTTGACCCTTTCTTTTTCTTTTTTACTTTCCCGTGCCAGTACTGATAGTGCTACGGATAAAAGTACATTTCCAGTCTACACTGTTGCCAGTAGTTTTCGGGAAATATTATTTCCCGTGGCACAAGTGAACACGTTATTATTGAACAAGCAATCTCCATTTGAATCTCAGAATAGAGTTCATTGACTAGATAATCTAAAAGTATGCAGATGGTCACAAACTGAGGCTTCATCACCATTTGAACGCGAAGTCAATCCAGCTCCTCGACATCACGGACATTGTAAGAACCGACACTTTTTGCAAAGAAGTTCCTTATCGCACGGTACGGATTTGGCGGATTAAAAATTAGGTGAAAAAAAGTGTAAGATTTTTCCGTCACGGATTTCCGTCACGACCCTTACTTTAGTGTAGACGGTTATCCATAGGGCGTCATGATTCTTCATCCTCAGACAAAGTATCCCCGACAAAATATTAAAATAAGTATATAAAAAAAAAGATTTATTTCTTATTTCTGCGTTTATTTGAATTGCTTAACTCAGGCGCTAGTAATTCATTCATTTGAATTTGTTAATCAATAATAAAATGCACTACGAACTTCGTTTCAACCGTGTAATTTAAAAAAAACCGTCCACGATACTCACGCATTGTTTTTTATAAAACTAATGTCCAACTAGCTAACTAACTAACTACAGTTCGTGCCTTTGTCCGCGCGGTTCAGGCGTCAGGAGTAATCGGTGAATATACATTTGAGTACCTCCTCCTTTTTGATGAAGTCGGCTAAAAATAATGGGCTCAACGAATAAAATGCCTGGACATCGGAAGCAGTAGTAACCAGCGTTAAAGCTTCCTCATATTGTTACAAAGGGAAACGGCACATTTACGTGCTTTAATGGGCTATTGTCTAGAATGAACTAACATAATTATGGTGGTTAGGTATTATGTAAGAAGACTGTGTTATGACTGAGTTACCCATATGGTTGAAATATGAAAATAATGTGTTCACGTTTTTATACTAAACTAGTGTAACGACCCGCGACCTCCTTTTTACTGATATAAAAATACCAGGAAATGTTAGACTGTATGTATTTTTTTTATGTATGTTCACCGATTTCTCAGTCAATTATGGATAGATATTGAAAATTTCGTTTGAAAGATTTCGTTTTTGTTTGGAAGAGTATGTTCGAAAATCCCATATCTTTATTTTGTATGTATGTTACCTAATGTCTGCAAATTATGAACCGATTTCGGTGATTTTTTAGGGTTCCGTATCTCGAAAGGAAAAAAAACTAAACCCTTGTAGGATCACTTTGTTGTCCGTCCGTCTGTCTGTCTGTCAAGACGCTTTTTCTCAGGAACGCGTGGAGGTATTAAGCTGAAATTTATATCAAATACTCAAGTCTACTGTCCCTTAAAGCTGTGAAAAAATCAAACTTCTAAGCCAACGCAATAAAACGATACAGCTGTTTAACCTGCTGATTTGCGCAAATTTTCGACACTCGCAAGGGAATCAAAACCTACAGAGTACTTCCCGTGAACTCAGAATCTTGAAATTTGGTACGAAGTACGAAAACCGTAATTTTTTTGTTACATCATCCAACTATGACTCGATTGTCGTGATGGGTGAACTTTTGCTTATATACCTACAGGTTTGTACGGAACCCTCGGTGCGCGAGTCTGACTCGCACTTGGCCGGTTTTTTAATTTTCTACAGAGTTTATCTTCGAAATCAGTTTACTGACTGGTATAGTCAGTAAATTAGAACGGCAATTTTATATCTAAATACTATAATATATAATTTTATCTAATGTTTTAAAATAATTGAACAAAATGAATAATAATAATAATAATGCTGGACTTTTTCACACATCATCAAGTGGCCCCAAAGTGGCAGAGGTTGTGTTATGGGTACCACATGATTGATATACTACTTATATATATTTTTTGTAAATACATACCTATTTATTAGATATATAGCAACACCCAGACCCAAGCAAATACTTGCAGATCATACAAACATTTGTCCCGCATCGGGTATCGAACCCGGAAACTTCTGCGTCTCTCTAGGCTCTTGGCCCACTGCGCCACAGAGGTCTTGATAATTGATAATTTGAGCTTAAAAGATAATAATAATACAAATTTGGTATATCTCATTATTCTGCTCATTATAAGTATTTTTGGATAATCGATTATAAGAAATAACTTCTAGATACGGCCCGAAAAAGTTCGTTGCTATGTTACTGATTTCGAAGTGATTTATTACTACTACTACTAAACATGTAATACGAACATAGTATTTGCCTAAACACGTTATTTTTATGCCTGATAGATAGGTAATATATCTATTAGTACATTTTTGTTTACAGAATGATAAAATATGGTTTGCTTGTAGAGTTATTACATATTTTGTACAATGCAGTATTTTTGCCGCTATCTTATCTAAGGCGCTAGTGCTGTTCCATTTTTTTATGAAATTTTGAACGCCGGGCCGAGTCAAAATTAATTTTGACTCATAGAAAGATAAGCAGAAGAAGATGAAGACAGATGCCATCTGTCTTAATGTCAATTTTGTCATTGTCATGTAATTGTTTTGTTAATATGTATAACGTTAAAAGGTTGCAGTCGATCGTCCTTTGTCTATTCTAAACGTCATCTAGTAATGACCATCTAGAATTTCTAGGATACCTTGTCATACCAATTATAATGCGACTAATACTTATAATTCAATTATAACACTTCTGCTAAGTTACAATTTATTATGTAAAATTCTGCCTTTAAGTGAAATAACACGAAACAAACGAATTCATTTATATGACCTATGTTATTCATAAAATGTCAAACAAAGAATCACTCAAAGAATATTTTCATTAAAATATAAATCATTATAATCATTATTTCATTCAAAGTAACTCTGACTGTCTGTCACGCTTTTACGCCAAAACCACTGAACCGATTTTGATGAATTTTGGTATAGAGATAGATACGACCGTGGAAAAGGACATAGGCTACTTTTTTTGTAGGTAACACGCGTGCGAAGTCGTGGGTAGCAGCTAGTATTCCATGTTTAATAAAATCACAGGAACTAATTTGAATCGTCTTATTACATGCTAGTGAATCTAGATGCCTGTTCCTCCTAACCTTAGTTCAAGAAGAATCCGGCAGGAATCGTTTGTCCTAAAGCTTTTTTGTATAATCTTTGCTCATTTTATTTCGAATGTCCATTCGAGTTGAGTCACAATAAATATGTCGCCAGGTAGCATTAAAGTCAACTGCATAAGAACTTGTTACACACAAAATAAAAATTTTCACGGCTTTTCCATTGAACAAACTATCTAGAACGAAGCTACAGTTCAATGAAATCGAGTCTACCACAATTCAATGAACTCATGAATAGTCAAGGAAGGTCGCCATTGTCTCCTGACAATCGAACCTATTTCCGTAAATTTGCAATTCACTACTGTACGAGTTCGGCGGTGCATCTACATTCTACTGCTGTTGCATCAATGGATGTTACGTAACTCGAAAGGCACGGTTAAAAGCGAAAGTACCCAAAGGGTTTTGTTTCTTCCTTTCATTCATAAATCAGACGAACGAGACTTGGGTAATGATTTTGTGATTTGTGTATTTGACTGCATTTACAGTGTATACCGGTTTCATTACAGTGCATATCGGAACTTGAATTATGGTGGTCAGATGACTGATATAATACTTATCTATTTTTATATACATATTTATGATACCTTGTAAATCCCAGATACATAACAAACAAAATATGTTCATAACACAAATATTTGTCCTGGGACTGAATCGAAACCCCAACCTACAGCGCAGAAGACAGAGCTACTACCATCTGAACTGACAGGCCAGTCAAGAATAGAGTAAAGGAACTATTTTGAAAATTCTCCCAGAATCCTTTTTGATAATTATTTCAAACCAGTTTAATGAAATGATTAAAGTGCTAAAGAGTTTCCAATCGTGCACTGGTGCACGAGCTACGTCATGCATTTAAACTTTTTTATACACTTACTAGATGGCGCCACAGGATAAAGTAAAACGCGCTATCATTTTGGAATTTTCTTTAATAATAAATAATGCTGGACATTTCACACAGCATCATCTGACCCCAAAGTAAGCAGAGCTTGTGTTATGGGTACCACATGACTGATCTACTACTTATATCCCTTATTTTTTACATACGCAAGATTCAAAATTTTAAATAAATAAAAGGTAGAAACTAAACCCGCTTTCACAGTAAGAAACGTATTTTGTGGTACAAGCCATTGATAGCAATAACTCAGGAAATTGCTGTTTTGTGTTATATTCTAGACAAATGTGACTAGTCATGGTTTATTGGCGATGTCAGAGAAATGAGATCTAATATCATTCCGTTTCGATCGGCTTTGTACTTGTGTACGATACGATTTATTTGACTGATTTAGAACGGCTTTTAGAAGTAAGAATGATTTCATTAGATAGGTACGAATAAGCACCTACGATCTGGTAACTATATTAATTCATAGTAATTACTACTAATATGTACATAATAATATACAATAATAAATAAATAATCCAGAACATTTCACACAGCATCATCTGGCCCCAAAGTAAGCAGAGCTTGTGGCACGGGTACCACATGACTGATATACTACTTATATACGTTTTTTTTGTAAATACATAGAAACACCCAGACCCGAAATAAATACTTGCAGATCATACAAACATTTTTCCCGCGGCGGGAATCGAACCCGCAACCTTCTACGTCTTAGCCGGACCTTAACCCACTGCGCCTCAATATAAATACATGTGAAACAGTTGAGCTATCTAAGGACCGATTCAAACGATCTATAGATAGCTCAAGTGATCCAGATCACTGCCAGAGGGCAGCGTCCCCAAGCCCTTGGCGGTATTGCCATATTGAATGGAAATGCTAATACGCTGGGCTAGATAGGAGTCAGCTCTTGGGTCCGATAACCTGTGGTATATTTTAGTATCTACTTGTAATACTTGCGAAGATTACTAAAGGAGTACATTGTTATTATTTACTGTTTTTTAAATAATACTGGACAATGCTGGATGATGCTGTCTACAGCATCATCTAGAACCAAAGTGAATAGAGCTTGTGGTATGAGAACCACATTTTTGTAAATACATATTTTACATACAAAACACCCGAGTTTAATATTTAAAATACAGAATAGTACAGAACAAAACACATGCGTAACAGTTAAGGTATCAAAGGACAGCTCAAATCTATCTATAAATAGCTCAACTAATAACTGTCATGTGACAGTGTCTCAACGACACCTTGGTCCAGCAGTCCCATTGAAAAAAGTTAGATTTTTTTTGAAAACTGTTAATTTAAGGTTATATTACACAATAAAATTGTTTGCGTGTACAAACTCTATAAAGTTTACTTTTAACCGACTTTAAAAGAGGAGGAGGTTATCAATAAATTCGTCGGATTTTTTTTAATGTATGTTTACCGATTTCGCAAAGACGCCTGAACCGATTTGGAAAATTATTTTTTTGTTTCTTCCCAAAATCGAATGATTACAAAATGATTGAATGATTGAATGATGATAAAAATCGTTCGCGCTGTTTTTATAAAATCTACAAAAATCTAAATTCAATTAGATTAGTTTTCTTTTTAGTTTTTAAAATTTATTTTTTAATAAATATACATTTTGTTAAAGCAATTTTTGGTGCTTCAATACTTTGTGTAAGCGTAGTTGTAGTTTGATTGGACCGATCGTAAAATAACCATGATGGTGAAAAATTTAGGTAGGTATGGTAACTCTCCAAGGCTTTCGTACCTAACCGTTTTATTTTATAAACGCAAGCAAGATTGTTGGTAATACACGATTTGTAAAGCAATAGGTAAAATGGAAAGTTCTTGCGTGTTGAACGCGGCTGAACTAAAACAAAACTCACTGCGGCTGGTCCAAGTCGGCACATAATTAATGCCCTCCTTATCTCTCCCTTTGAGAGTAAAAGGGCAAACACAGGTGTTTCTTATCCAGTTACTAATTAAAGCAGTAGGGCTGTGGGAGACCGGACAGTCGGACTGGAATCTGGATAAATGTTTCTGGAGGATTTTGTTTCGTAGTGTATCAGCAATACGTCTGATTGTTCTCTGTAATATTGTCATAGAACATTTTTTGGGAATATTTTAAGGATAAGGATGATATTCGGTTAAAAAAAATTATTATATCAAAAAAAATTACAATTCACTTAATGAGATATTTAAACAATACATAGGCTTTGTACATTAAGGTTACGTTAATGTTACGTTAATTACTTATTACTAAGAATTAGAGTAGGTACAATAAATATGTAGCAAAATGTGGGTATACTAAAAAAAAATTGGTTGTTTGTAAAGTCGGTTTACGGACGATAGTATAACGTGACAACGTCATAACAAAACAGATAGATGGGGCTTGCGCATCTATCTGCTTTGTTATGGACTCTCGCTACGTAACGTTACAATGAGCGTAACAGCATAACGGGACAATAAGTCATCCTTTTTCGTGCTTTCAGCCGGCGTTCATCGATTTATTAGACGTTGTCACGTCAACAAATCCTTTACGAACACTTCACTTTTCAAAGTACTCCCTGACTGGATGTGGCATTGAACATTAAAACAAAATTTGTAATTTAAGTAATTTAAAAGTAATTTTAGAGGTATTTATTTCCAATATGACTTTCTATCAGCTTTTTAAAAGTTAATAATGGCTTAGACTGCTTAATTTCTTATTGTAAATCATTATGAAATTGAGCTCCTTAATATTTGGATAATATCATCAGGATATTTGTGTGATGTACATACATAGATGTTTGTTTTGTCTGGGTGTTATGAGTATGTGTTTCATCATCATCATCATCATCATCATCGTCATCATATCAGCCTTTATGAAGTCCACTGCTGAACAAAGCCTCCCCAATAGATTTCCAGGAAGAACGATTTTGAGCCCTCTCCATCCACCGACTTCCTGTGATCTTTAACAATGTCGTCAGTCCATTGGGTGGTATATGTATTTATAACTATATAATTATTTTATCAGTCACCTGGATCCTATATTATAATCTATGCTTTGTTTGGGATAAGAAGGTGGTCTGTGGATTTTCTACCAATATGTATTCTCCTATATTAAATCGTCAACTTTTTAATATTTAGGGCAATGTGCAAAAAGTTTGGATTTAGGAATATTTTTCTTTATGAAACATTATTAAAACATAAAGTCTTCGATTTGGCAGAGTTTTCCAAACAAAATGCGTACAGAATTTAGTAATTACTTTTTTTTAAATTCGGTTAATCCGGTTAAGTAGGTAATATGTGAGAATACCAAGCACTCGAAGGACGTCTGACAACCCTACTCTCAAAGGAAACTGGGGCGGTCTTTCCTCAGTTTAATTATTAATATCGAGATTACTCTAATAATTTATAGCTTGCATAGGAATTGGTAACGGTATTTGACTTACCTAAAGCTATCGTGACTCGCATGGTACAACTTTGAAAGCTTTATTTACTGTACATATTACTGGCTACTGCTCGCCGCTTTCCTCGTGGTATATGATGTATTAAAATTATTCTAGGTCCAGAAGTATCTTTTTATCTCCCAGAAATCAGTTCAGTCTCTAATGGTATGATTGAGTCTTCTTCTTTTTCTTCTGCTTCTTTGTTAATAGCATAAGTCACAATGATGACAAAATTTGCCAATTTCAAGTGCTAAGATTGATTATAATAAGACGTCACAAGATTCTTCAATGAATCTTGACGTCTAGAATTGACAATTGACCATCGATTAAGACTTTAACAGACTAATTGACTATAAAAAAATAAACACTTGACACAGGCAAAATTGACATTATTATGTCACATGCCATAAAAGAAGAAGTAGACGTCACTAAGTCGTATGTCGTTCGTAATTTATTATTTAATAAAAAAACTAGCTGTCCCGTTCGCGTCGCGTTTTAAAAAGAAAAATATATTATCATAAAACATTTTGCTTGACTTTGCGTCTACACAAACCGAACATCTTCAAAGGTTGTAACAAACTGAACTCACTACTTTAAATCTTTTATTATTTGGGACGGAGACATATCCAAAAAATCAAAAATCATGGAAATCGGTCCAGCCTTTCTCTAGTGGCTGGCAGACATCAGTCTGAAACACGACATCTTCGCGTTGCTTCACGGACTGGTTTTGTCTAGTGGGTGGTGAGAAGCCGTGGCCGAAGCCTACCACCAGAAGAGTTGCTACCCGTTTGGCACTACCCAAGGATCACGTGTAGGGTCACTATGAGTATGCTCCTACGGACGCGGGCAACTTCGATCCCCAAAGTAGGTGTTTGTTTGGTTTGGGCCATGACCAAGTCATTCTTATGCTTACTGACGTTACTGTGCATGGTCACGTGCGTTTACCCAATTTGCTTAGTTTTCGAAGTGAAAACTTCTTTAGCATCGTTGTGATTTGAAAATCGATGAAACGAAAAAGCGACAATAAAAAGAGACAGACATATAAATTCATAAAATTTAACGTGGGAGAAAATGAGATAGGAATCATTATACGTGTTTATTATTACGTTATTGTTCGCGCATGCGTAGTACAAAGCTTGAAAAAAGGCATCACAACAACCGTGGTGTTTTGTATACGTGTACGTATTATACGTTTGTTTTTTGTATATTTCAGTTCTACCACGTGTGAATTGCACACATGTATTTTTTTAATGGCTAAGGTCTTAAAAGCCTTTCATTCGTTCCTGTCCAATTGCCGGGCTTTATTTACCCATCAGTCTGCTAGAATGAGTCATCTAGAAGGATGAATAGATTGAAATTAAGTAGTTCTGAGTTTTTTGTGATTCGAGCAAATATAAACCGTATAGTTATTATATAAAAAAAAAATTCAAAAATAACAAATGACGAACAACATCAACAAAAATAACAAGTGACAACTTTGTGACGTTATTATAAACAATATAAACACTTGACATTGGCATAACTCACATCATTATGACACATGCCATCAAAGAAGAAGAAAAGGAGGCATTTAGAAATTTCAATAATTAACTACCTATCTACTTATTTAGAAGATGGAGTACTCCAGTTGCTATAGAATGAGGGATGGGGGTGCTCCGTGCAATAATCAGTCTGCGCGGATGTTCATTTCCTCAGCAGATTGTGGCAGAAGTACTTCCTCATTCCGATGACGACAATTTACGTAGTTTGTGTTTACTTTCGCAGTAGATAATTGGACATGGTTCTATATCTTGATTTAAAGGTTATTTATTTTTCGATAACTATACAATATTCGTCAGAAAAACGATCTAGTACCCACTGGACCTTCATAATTGGACCTTACCTACACTATAGGACCTATTCGACCTCCTATCAAAAACATGGTACCCACTGGACCTTCAATTAGGACCCATTGAACTATTTGGCTCATTGTGGAACGTTACAGTACAGTCATACAGAAAAGTAAAATTGTTAAGGAAATAAAGCAATGTTAATAAATCAAAATATTTATAAAATTTAAAAAAAAATCATATGTAAAAAAAAATATTATAATAATCAAATCACAGATTTTTTTCTTTTTTTATACGTTAGCTTAACTTAATTGCTAAACATAAATATTGCTAAATATATATATATTTTTTATATTTTGATAATGCTTATGATAATATAATCACATCGTATATTTTTATCATATAACTTAAGGTAATAAATATACCATTCGTCAAAGTTCTTTGTCGAAGGTAAAAATGAATAGAAAGATAAATCGTTATATTAGTATGCTAATGTGACGTCATCCGAGTTTTTTATCAAATCTGTATCGGACTACGAAACTTCACGATTGTTATGCTTATACGTTTATTCAAGGTGATTTGCCTTATACTTAAGATATTAAAATGTAATGTTTTCATTGAAAATCACACATATTAAAAACAATATGTTCTATGAATATAAATGTTTCACTGATTTCAATTTTTCTTGCCTTATTTGTTAAAAATATTAAAATTCTTTGATCATCTTGCTGATGATCGGCCATTAAAATTCGGTCGTTACGTCGTCCATTAAAAAGTCTTATATTGGAACTTCGATTCCACCAGTTGTTTTTGGCCTTGTATATTTGATGGTAAATTTTCTTTTACGAGGATTGTGCTTATTATTGTGTTCATGCGTCATATTTTTGAATTTAACTTTTAACTTTTAATTTAATTTTAGTCTACAATTTTTATATACATAATTGTACTTTTCTAATAAAACTGTCAACAAGGTCCTACATAACAAGTAACCTATGTCCTTTTCCAAGGTCCCATCTATCTCTATACCAAAATTCGTCAAAATCGGTTCAGTGGTTTAGGCGTAAAAACGTGACAAACAGCCAGACAAACAGAGTTACTTTCGCATTTATAATATAAGTAGGGATATACATATATTTTATTTATCGTTTTTTTATACAACTGAGCCAGCAAACAGGCACGGGCCACCTGATAGTAGGTGGCTACCGTTACCTATGACGCTTGGAACACCAGGAGGTATCACACACACGTTGCCTGCCCTAAGGCATAACAATGTTCTATTGTTATTATACGCTTTATATTAGCTTCACTTGTATGTATGTTTGTATGTTTGTATGTTTGTATGTTTGTATGTTTGTATGTTTGTATGTTTGTATGCTTGTATGTTTGTATGTAACCGACTCCTTAGGACGCGATTTTGACCCACTTTAAACGGCCAGATTTCATTCAAATTTTGCACACCTGTCAAAGACTGATGACAATGCAATAATTCGAATTAAAATTAAAAAATTAAATTAAAAATTAAAAAAAAATATATAAAATAAATTAAAATATCCGGTTATCCTAAAACTAAAAAGTAGAAAATAAATAATAGTTTAAAAAAAACTAAAAAACACGCTTTATATAGAAAACCAAACTAAAAAATAGAAAATAAGTTTTAATAAATGTAAGTAAGAAAAAAATGTTTTATTTAAAAAAAAAGCGTGGGGTGCATGGTGGAAGGATTATCAATTGGATAATATCTTAAAAAGCACGTTAATAAATCTTAAAAATAAACAAGCAAATAAATCTTAAAATTTATTTTGTATTTTTTAGGTTGGTTTTCTATAGAAAGCGTGTTTTTTAGTTTTTTTAAACTATTATTTATTTTGTGAACAAACACCCTGTAATTCATTTAATTCAAACACCAAGTAATATCAGATTTTAGATTTAGATTTTTTTTCAGAGATTTCAGTGCCGTTCAAACTGAAGGACAGTAATGGAAAACCTAGCACGATGGTGGTACTTACCAAGATAAGATCTTGTTGTATAGTCCTACCACCCGGTCAAATAATATTAATAGAGTAATATAAAATATAATGTATTTGAGCTCTCAAGAACCGTTAAAATATTAACCAATTTATTTTTAACCGACTCAAAAAAAGGAGGAGGTTCTCAATTCGTCGCATTTTTATGTATGTTCACTTATTACACAAAGATGCCTGAACCGATTTGATAAATTCTTCTTTTGTTTCAAAGGGTATAACTTCCTAGGTCCCATTTAATTTTTATCGAAATCGTTTGAGCGGTTTTGGAAATATTAATAAAATTTTAAAATTGTATACATCGATTATATTTTTTATGTAGGTACATGAAGTCGGTTTACTTTTTATTTTTGAAACATAATTATAATTATTTCGAAACAGCGGCTGTTAATGAAAATAAACTTCACAAATTTTGCCTTGTAAAATGGCGCCTTGAATGAAGTCTACGACCTCTCTCTATCGTAATTTTCATTCCGCCAATAAAATAAACCACCATGGAATAAGTGGCGCGCCTTTATTGAATAAAGCTGAGATTGAAAATACATTTTTATTGGGCATCAACCTTACATATAAATAAATAATGCCGGACATTTCACACAGCATCATCTGGCCCCAAAGTAAACTGAGCTTCTGTTATGGGTACCACATGACTGATATACATATATTTAAATACATACATACGAGTAGAAACATCCAGACCCGAAACAAATACTTGAAGATCATCAAACATTTGTCCCGCGGCGGGAATTGAACCCGCAACCTTCTGCGTCTCAGCCAGACCTTGGCTCACTGCGCAACAAAGGTATGACACTTTGAAGCGTCTCTCAACTTCTGTCAAAAGTTAATCACTGTTTGAAATAGTGTCCTTTCTTTAAGATTTAATTAATTAAGATTCAAAAAGTGAAAGGGCGAATCTTAAGTAGTGTTTAGGCAATGTTTAAGTTGAGATCCGTTTATTAGGAAGGCCGTGAGTGTCACAGATAATTATGAAGCAAATTTCAATTCAATTTCAATTCAAATATTTCAATTTTGAGGTATTATTTTGCGATCAAAATGTTCGTCGAATTCAGTCGAACCAAAAATTATTTCGATGTCTAATTCAAAGAATCGTGTCGTCTGTTTTAAAGGATTACGACATCGATTGACAGAAAAAAATCGTTCCATCGTTCAGAGTTAAAACGATGTACATTAAAGTAGGGTTGGCACAATTATTGTCTCGATATATCGTTTATCGTTTTACATATATTCTTTTGAAGTGATAATTTCTTATGGGAGTGTAAGCTGCTTCTTTACGAAACGCGTTACGGCGCCAGTCTGTCTGTCTTCCCCTTCTCTCACACATACGGCAGCGGTAGGCAGGCTCCTCCTCTCTCACTCTAACCCACAGCGCTAGTTAGATTAGTTTAAGTTATCACTTCTGTCGGGCGTCCCGAGACGCACACGTTTTTTTCAATACAGCCTATTCCAAAAATGCCGAAAAAGTACCTTCTTACATTCAGCATGGTATAATAATGATGGGGCACCCTGTATTGCCAATACAGGGTGCCTTTTACTTTTTGATTACAATTAAATGACATTATATTAAATGACAGGCTATATTCGGAAAAGTTAGATAACTGGGAGATATAACGTTATCAATATTACGTAAGTTAGCAGTTAGATATGACGTCATCTCTCCAAGAGACTGGCGTTTTATTAACGCCCCTAGTTTTAAGTAGTCTGTAAGTTTTGATTATCTGTGTAAATAACCTAGTTGCCTATGGCAACATTAGATTTACGATTCATAATATTAAGATTATCTATGTAACTCCGTTTCCGCACAAGACATTAATTCTTGTCTTCTTCTACTCGCTCTCTTGGAACTCGGCTGCGGAGACGGAAGCACGTACACTGTATGTCGCTACATTGTATGTATGACACCATTTTATATTTAGTGATAATACAAGTCTAAATTTAAAAGGAGGTGTTTTGGTCTTCATCCTTAACCGAACTACCCTCCAAAAGACATTTTCTGACTTTTCCGATCATGGCTACCGGTAATCTGCCCAAAAACTTACGGTGTTTAAAATAGCCTCATCAGTTACGAAAAGATAAGGTAACATTTATAAAAACTGTAATTACTCCAAAACCCAGTCCCAGAAATAACACCGATCAAGATTATCGCCGATAAGATATCTAAAGATTATTGCATCGGGAAAGAAATCAGTATTAATCAGGTGGTGCGACACGCCCAACTGATAAGCTTGCTTTATAGTTTGAGGTGGGTATCTCTGATTTAAGTCTTTCGGAGGTGAACGTACAGGGCGTAAAAAGACTATTGCTTCTTTTTATGTCTAACTAACGACCCGCCCCCGATTCGCACGGGTGCAATGCTATCACTAAATATACTACAGAATGTCTAATGTGATAAGAAATCTCTAAAATGATCAGTGTATCTCTAATATATTATGCATGTATTATAAAAATAAATACATGCATAATATATTAGAGAATTCCTTCCTTCCTTCCTCTTGAATCACTCTATCTATTAAAAAAAACCGCATCAAAATCCGTTGCGTAGTTTTAAAGATCTAAGCATACATAGAGACAGACAGACAGCGGGAAGCGACTTTGTTTTATACTATGTAGTGATATAAAAGGATAATTTATTGTTTAGTAGCGACATGCCCTGGTTTCGCACGGGTGCAATTTAGATATTTTTTTTTAAACAAAGTTCTAGTACGGTTTACAGATTTAACTAATTCAGTTTTTTAGTTGTCACTGTCAACGTTTTATCATTACTGCAGTTTTTATTTCTACCCGTGTTTTATGACTAATTTGAACAAAACGCGGTATCTGTGCTTAATTAAAATAGTTAGATATATAGATTCGATTACGTTTTTGTGAGTAATGATGATTACCACAGGACAAATGTTTGTATGATCTGCAAATATTTGTCTCGGGTCTGGGTGTTTCTATGTATGATATGTATTCATTTACAAAAAAAAGTATATAAGTAGTATATCAGTCATGTGGTACCTATAACACAAGCTCTGCTTACTTAGGGGCCAGATGATGCTGTGTAAAATGTCCGGGATTATTTATTTATTTATTATTATTATTTATAGAAATCTCTATTTTTTTTAAATAAAATAGGCCTGTGTTACTTGCTGGTAATGTAGTTTTTTTATAAGTGTAAGAATTTTTCAAATTGTTTACGTAGTTTTTGAGTTATAAATAAACAAAATGCCGGACATTTCAAACAGCATCATCTGGCCCCAAAGTAAGCAGAGCTTGTGTTATGGGAACCAAGTAACTGATATACTTCTTTACCTTTTTTTGGTAATACATACATATTATACATAGAAACACAGTAGTATATTTTAATATATTTGTAATAGATAACATTACAGTTATCCATTACAAATATAAACACAAACATACAAAAAAATCTTTCATCCTCATAATATTATTCATAGTTTAGACTACCTGACCCACTTGCAACATCATCCGCGTTTGTTTTTTTAAGACAAATACATATTTTTTCATCATCACCATCTGCAGTCTAATTTAACCCATTGCTAGATATAGGTTTCCCTAAATTAGTACCATCTGCGATCCTGTCCATCCACAGCCCTCGACATTGGCTAATATTATTGTCGACTCATTTCGCAAACTGACGAAAGACGTGCTTTTATCCAGTTCTCCGCCATCTTTTAGTGGTTGCCTCACCTGTTATCACCACACCTCATCATGTGTCCTGATGCACATAATTTGTCTAGTTATGTTTCGAATATTATTTTTTTTATTTTTGAGGAGACCAACCCCCCCTTTGCAATTTTAAATTTAGAAATTAAATTAAAAAATAAATTTATAAATTATGGTAGAATTTCAGTTTATATATCTTTACCTATAAAAGAGCTTAACCTGACTGACTGACTGATTTATCATCGCCGAGCAGAAACGGCTGAAGCTAGAAAGCCGAAATTTGGAAAATAGCTTCCTTTTGTAGCTTAACCACCCACTAAGGCGGGATTTTTGGAAATTCTACCCCTAAGAGGGTGAAAAGGGGAGAAAACTAATGTCTGATACTTTTTAAAGCGTGGTGCGATTTGCTTAAAACTTGATCCAAAATAAATAGACACATGTTTCAGGATTTTCCGAATTAACCCTTACAACGGGGTAAAATAGGGTGTTAAAGTTTGTATGGGAACTTTTTAATGGGTTGTGTGATTTCTTAGAAACTTGGTTTAGATACTTCAAATGCAAAATAAATGGACACGTGTTTCAGGATTTTTCAAAATAATTCTCATAAACGAGTAAAATGGGGTGTGAATGTGTATATGGAAACTTTTAATTGGTGGTGGGTGTGATTGTGTCATAAGGAATCAAAGTCACGTCAAGTGTTAGCATGTGATATATATTTAAAATATGAAGTCGCGAACGGGACAGCTAGTTTCTCCATAAAATGTTTGATACGCAAGTGTATTTTTTAGACCAATAATTTACAGGTTTTTATAACTAAACGAAAAACCCACCTACCTAATTTATAACTATGTACACTTACAATAAATAATTTTGTTTATGTGGAGTTTCATGAGCACCGGCTGCATTACCGCGCTGAATGGCCAAAAAAAATATCTGAGAAAAGAATGAGCCAACCATCTAGTCACCAGTGACGTGAATTTATGTACATATATCTGCGACGTCACGAAGATGCATCGACGAAATCTCATTGCAATGATTCGTCCTTCTTGTAACACGTTGACACATTTTGTTAACACAATTGACTAAACTTGCCCTCTCTGACGCAGTGGGCTAAGGCTCGGCTGAGACGCAGATGGTCGCGGGTTCGATTCCCGCCGCGAGACAAATGTTTATATGATCTGCAAGTATTTGTCTCAGGTCTGGGTGTTTCTATGTATAATATTATTTGTTTCTATGTATAGTATGCATTTACAAAAAAGAAGTATATAGTATATTAGTCATGTGGTACCCTAACACAAGCTCTGCTTACATTGGGGCCAGATGATGCTGTGTGATATAATAAATAAATAATCCCGGACATGTCACACAGCATCATCTGGCCCCAAAGTAAGCACAGCTTGTGTTATGGGTACCACATGACTGATATACTACTTATACACGTTTTTTTGTAAATACATACATGAAATGAAATGTTCGGTATTATTATTATTAATCCCCCTTCTTTAACATTTGGAGTAATATATGGATGGCTCTTGTATTGTAACCTTCAAACGATTTAATAGACGGACAAATTATAGGGTAAATTCTGTCCTGGCCTTCCAAAGAATTTAACATTGACCTCAGCGCGACCTCGCAGTACCCATAAGGCATTATACGATGTAGCACACCCTGTATAGTGACTGTCGGACGAGTTTACTACTGGCAACTGATCATAAAGTGAGCTAGTTGTGGTTTCCCTGTTCAATAAAGGCTATAATGCCATGAAAAACAATGTTTGGAGACAGTTTGTAGGTTTGAGATTTCTCTTTCTCATACATGCTTTTGTTACATATTTTACATGCAAACTAAAACAAGCTCTTGTAGTGTTATATATATTATTATGTTATATATAATACTAGCTTCTGCCCGTGGCTTCGCGCGCATAATACATACATAAAAAGTACCCTATGTCCGTTCCTAAGATACAATCTAAATCCATACCAAATTTGATTGAAGCGAAAAAAAAAATGTTTTGTTGATCCGATCGCTACCAAATTTCACAAGATCACCCGCTAGGCCAATATGAAGATTTCCTAAAATTTCATCGAAATCGGTACAGCCGTTTCGGAGTCTATAAGGAACATACATTCATACACACATCGATATCTGATATTTGATAATATGCTTTAAAAGATAGATTCTGTTTTTAAATTTGCCAATCGACAGATATATAACACGTCGCTTGGGACCTTATTATAGAAGCGTACACTTTGCCCTATAAAAGACTTATTAACTTTAGCGAGCCTAACTGTGGGAACAGGGAGTTTATCCTTATTTCTGGTATTAATACTATGATTATTTAATTTTAAAAAATTTTTTTTGTGAACATTAGATTTTCGTATATATACTGACAAGGCACTGTCATGATATTTATTTCTTTAATACCAACTGAACTTGAGGTATAGAACAATACATCAAGCTTAATTTTCCTTACTAAAGCGTTAAAAAAATGTATGGAATTTACAAAACCGGTCACGCTTCAGCCTCGTCACTTATCAAGCTACCTTTTCCATACAATTTGATATCTCATTCGTAAACGACCACAGAAAGTGAATCTTGTCCCCAGTAAGGCTCACTAAAATCACTATAAATAAATAATAATAAATAAATAAATAAATAATTCCGGACATTTCACACAGCATCATCTGGCCTCAAAGTAAGCAGAGCTTGTGTTATGGGTACCACATGACTGAAATACTTACATATGTATGTATATACAAAAAAAATATATATTTATAATATGTATGTATTTACAAAAAAAAAGTATACTATGTATATATATGATATGTATGTATATACAAAAAAATGTATATATCATACATAGAAAAACCCAGACCCGAGACAAATACTTGCAGATCATACAAACATTTATCCCGCGGCGGGACTCGAACCCGCAAGCTTTTGCGTATCATACGAGCCTTATATAGCGCCAAGAAGGTCGTCAATATACATACATCGTCGTTATATAACGGCCATCGCTTTGTAAATAAACCGAACTGACCAACGATACACAATACGTAAATTGAGGTCCCTACATACTTACCGACACGTCAACGGTAAACCGAATGATGAGAGATACTGTCTGTCCGCTGAAATGCATTACATTGCTTAATTCCCACGTGGTACCGCGCGGCTATCAATATTACTGAAATGGTAAGTACTTATTGGGCCAATTCATCGTTAAAAGCCACAGTGTAAGTTAAGAAGAAAGATAAGAGTTTCTTATCGTATCACTAGTTATTTCTAACTGGTGTGGTGAGAGGGTTAAAGTGCGTCTCAGAGGCTCCTTTCGTGCACTTGGCACATGTCTTTTTAGATTCTACAACAAGCTGGTTTCCTCAAGATGATTTCTTTCATCGTATAACGAATTTTTTTACTTCGTAGGCGTGTTCATAAATAATATAGCTCTTCACATAAATAAAATACATATCAGTAATAGCTTACATCTTAATTGTCGTTTAAATTAAGATGTAAGCTATTACCGATAAGTATTATTTTTTGTGGCTCAGTGGGCTAAGATCTGGCTGATACGAGGAAGGTTGGGGGTATTTGTCTCTGGTCTGGGTGTTTTTATATAATATGTATGTATTTACAAAAAAAAGTATAAAGTTTAACTGATAAATTGATAATTGATAACTTCAATGGCCCTCCCATTGAAGTTATCACTTCAAAATTTCGTTAGCATGCAACCATTGGCAATAAAGTAAGTGGAGTACTGCGTTACATGCACTGCGGTATTACGGTACTGAGATGCATCAGGCGAGCCTGAGCAGCCGCCGGTAGACCACCACTCGTAAATTTATTATCTCTACCCTTTCCTTTAAGCTGTGGTCAACCTGACGCGCGACCGAGCGACATAGGTTGTATTGCCAATGCTACCGAATGAATTAATTTATTTACTTTAGGCACACTGTATGTACACAATGTATTTTTTATTTGTTTGTAACGTGTGCTACGTTACAAACATTTATTTGTTTACACATTTAACTAGAATTTTGATGTGGTTTGGAACATAACTTTTGAGCGCACAGCAAAACAATATGAAGTGATGAGTGAATAAAAGGCATAGATAAAATATGTTTGAGGACCAATTTACCCAAAAACAAAGAGCAAGAAGCAACCTTATAAAATAGTTATAGTTACATTGAACATGGAAATGGATAAATGATTTTGATAACCTAATATTTGAATATTTAAACTACATAGTTAATAGACTTTGGAGATTCAATACGTTACTATTAGCGTTACTATTAACGTTACTATCATATTTTTGAAAATTAAAAATTAATTTTAATTTTAATTTTTAAATTTAAATTTCCACATTAAAATAAAACATTTGATAATCATTGATCAGCTTAAGTGGTGTAAAATATATTTTTCTTTTTATTTATTGACTTCAGAATAACAAAGATAAAGCCATACTTTAACGCCAACAACAAACGTGATTATAAAATGGTGAGAGTTTCTATATAATTTCATAATCATACATTTTAAAAAGTTTACACTAAAATGAACACAACGCCATCTAGCCCCAAACAAAGCGTAGCTTGTATTATGGTGATCAGATGACTGATAGAATATTATTATTATATTAACACGTAAAGCAAAAACTTTGTTTAACCCCTTTTTAAGAAAATTGCGCGGACGGAGGAGTATGAAATTTCGCACACATATAGTTTATAGTGCAGAATGCATAATAAAATACATGAATTATTAATTTATTATATATTTATAGTTTATATATATGTTTGTTAATTATTAAAATCTATTCATATTGTTCATATTGATTGACATTAAAATGTCAAAGAAAGGTTCTAACTTTTAAGGCAGCTTTTAAAGGTAAATATCATTTGCATAATTATAATTGAAGATACAAGAGGGGTTATTTTTGGTCGTCTTGCGAAGCAAACATTGCTCTCTTATATTATTTATTATTCTCTAGCTATTTCCGGTTTTATTCGTTATTTTGGTGTTTTTATTTAAATAAAGCTAGAGTTATGGACTCGGGTGCGAATAATTGGAACAAATGCTTATTGTTATTTGTGATACGAGGAAAAATAATCCGTAGTTTTATAAGAAGGGATATATATCTAATCTTATATATATAATTATATTGTTCTAGTGTATGTCACTGAACTCGGCTGAACTGAATGTTTTTTTTTGTATGCGTTTGGGTGGCGCCCTGGATGGTTTAGATTCACAAATCAGCCCGGCAGATGGCGCTGCAGTCGGTTCAATTAGATATATATTTTTTTTACTCGCGGACGAAGTCACGAACGGGACAGCTAGTTTTATATAAAATTACAAATGACGAACGACATGATGAGGCTTTGTGGCATCATACTATTATCAACATAAACACTTGACACTTAGTCCATTAAAATGTTACATTTTTTAGGCCTTAGTGTGCATTTGTCAGAGGACGCAATTTTATTTTTTTAATGTGTAGGGGGGGTCAGTAGAAGCTTAAGTTCAAGTTTGTGGGGTCGGCACCCTTGTCCCCCGGCCGCCATCTTGGAAAAGGGGGTGCAAAGGGTTTTCGCGCTGTATCTCGTAAACTAGTTACCTTACAGAAAATTTAATCAAACATAAAATGTAGCAAATTAAATTTCCTACAATTTTATTTCTATTACTTTTTATCGTCAAGTGACCAACAAAAAAGTTATAAACAAAAATAAATGAAAATTTTGTTTGTTTGTTCTAGGTTTTACAGCGCTCCAAACTTAAACGGATTCTCGAATGCTCATAGGGATGCAATAAAAACTAAAAATTAGGCTTACTTTTCTATCTATATTTTTTTTATTCATACAATTTATTATGATCTTAACATTCCTATGCTATTATTGAACTATGTTTGACCCTTTTACCCACCACCTATGAGGTATAACATGGGCAAAGTCAAATTTATAAAAATTTAATGCATTTTTTAATGCATTTTTTGTCACTGTCTTAGCAAATCGTTTGTATCGCAGAGTGTCTAGAGTATCGTCTTTATTTCCGCCATATAAAAAGACGAAAAAACGTTCGCCAACAACACTGAGTAACGATGACTCGACTTTCTCACTCATAAATAATTTAGTTCCACTTGCTAACTCTGGATGCTTCTGCAAAATTTTTATAAATTTGACTTTGCCCATGTTATACCTCATAGGTGGTGGGTAAAAGGGTCAAACATAGTTCAATAATAGCATAGGAATGTTAAGATCATAATAAATTGTATGAATAAAAAAAATATAGATAGAAAAGTAAGCCTAATTTTTAGTTTTTATTGCATCCCTATGAGCATTCGAGAATCCGTTTAAGTTTGGAGCGCTGTAAAACCTAGAACAAACAAACAAAATTTTCATTTATTTTTGTTTATAACTTTTTTGTTGGTCACTTGACGATAAAAAGTAATAGAAATAAAATTGTAGGAAATTTAATTTGCTACATTTTATGTTTGATTAAATTTTCTGTAAGGTAACTAGTTTACGAGATACAGCGCGAAAACCCTTTGCACCCCCTTTTCCAAGATGGCGGCCGGGGGACAAGGGTGCCGACCCCACAAACTTGAACTTAAGCTTCTACTGACCCCCCATACACATTAAAAAAATAAAATTGCGTCCTCTGACAAATGCATACCCAAATGTAACTTTTCAATGGACTAACTGGCAAAATTTACATTATTATGACACATGCCATTACCAAAGAAGAAGAAGATACAAGAACCATTTAGAAGTAATCATACTGGTCATGCATGAATCGTGAAGACCTGTAAGTTGATGAGGTAAATTTAAGAAGTGGATCTGCGCCTAGTAGCCCTACTGATCAGTTATATTAAACATCTCATGGAAAGGCAGCTTAATATTGAAGATTAGATTGTCCGCAATATTTTAGAAGGCAATAAATAGAAACATCGGCAGTGTTTAGCAGACAATGCAATGAGGAGTTATTTCTGATAGCCTGTAACTTGCAACGGTATTCGAGTGCTAGAATAGGCATCTGAAGTCCTAGATACCTAGTTATAAGGCCTATGTATCATTCCTATTCCTACACATCTAGGATGCCTAGGAATCTAAGCTAAGGTTCAGAGATGAAACTAGGTGTGAACTCTTTCTTTTGGTTATCAAAATTCAATGTGATAGCGTGACTATAGTAAACCTCCTCTCCATCTAAAGGTTGTCTGGGAGAAATCGCTTCCTTAGCGATTATACCGCCGTCCATTGTACATCATTTTTCATAAGTATATTTAATTATCTAATTGTTTCCTATATTTAGTTTTAAGGTGTACAATAAATAATTTTCATTAATTAAATAAATAAATCCGCGGCGAATTTGATTGCTCTTTATTGTAAAACATTAAATCAGACATAGGCACGCATTAACTGAAAAAACGCGTTGAAAATCACAATTCAGAATAGAGTGGATTGAACCGTGCGGGTTAATTCGGTAGTGCGTGATAGGTCTAGGCTTTAGAACTAGTGATTAACATTAGGAAAAGTAATGATGAAGCATAATTAATCAATTAAATTATATACTTAGGTCTTAGGTACGTACTTACTTGTATAATATAAATAGATCAAAATATATCATATCCACCATATTAATATATTTAATGAAATACTTAATTCTTTTGGATGTTAGGTAACTACCTAGTTACGATTTATACGGTATGTCTATAGGTAATCATTTAAAATACCACTAACGACATCTTTAGGCCGCGATGATGACAATAATAGTTAAAATAAATAACATTTATGCACAGCGAACCTCTTCTATCTATGCCAATCCTCCTTGTAGCTATTATGAAAACCGCCTAACTTTTTTCTCAGCTTACAATGTATCTCCAGCTCCTGTACACAGATGTCGCTTTTGTAAACTTTTTGACATGTATTTATTTGTTCGTATGACTGTATTTTACACTAAAACAAGTATAATGGGAGGTTTTTAAAATCATAAAAACATAAAACTAAACAAATTTAAAATTATAAACGAATACTATTGATTAAATTAAGGTTATTCAGGTCTTAGCCAAGATACTAGTGAAGAAGGTTCTCTATCTCACTTCAAGGCCCTGAGAAAGAGTACATAAAGCAGTTTGGTAATCGATGCGTGTATATATTAGTATATTTCTATTCTAGGCTACACGAACAAACACTAGGGTAAAAACGAATACTAGGGTAGATGATAAGAGTCGAGCTATTCAGGTATTAGCCAAGGGACTAGTGAAGAAGTTTCTCTAGATCACTCAATGCCCTGAGAAGGAGTGGATAAAGCAGTTTGATGATTGATCAAAGTATTTATTAGTATATTTATATTCCAGGCTACAAAATGACCCGCAAATCATGTACTGCGGGCGGCGCACGCGGTGCTTGTCTCTGGGTGCAAGAGTGCAACCGGCTGGGAGGAAAACATGCGGGCGTGTGTGTCGACAACTTCTTCTTCGGGTCGTGTTGTCTGCTGCCGGAAAGACCGGCTGTCCAAGGTATGTTTCCATTGCATTTTTAGGCCCATCTTCTACTCGTTAATAACTGCTACTAAACCAAGTAATATAGATTAAAATTAAAAATAGTTATTTCTGTAACTTATAAATAGTCATTAACACGGTTTGGTCTCTTTTTAAGCAAAGTTATGCTTCTGTTAGAAGAAAACACTTTTCAATAGCAATTTATATATTTTAAACTTTTTTAATTGAGGAAACAGAATTTTATTTATTAGAATATTTTATCGGAATTTCTCAGCTATGGCAATTAAACGTATTACCTATTACCTTTCGTATTTCTTCGTGTGGATAACTGAAAATTTTGTTATTAGATGATTTGATTTACATTTGTATTTTCTGTTTTGATTTCAGTGACAGCTTCTCCGGTCATAGTCACTGAAAAGGTGTATATAGCGCCATCTAGCACAGCGCGAACGACAACGCAAACACCCGAGCCGTCAACACAAACCATTTCACGGCCAAACTTCCAAACACAACGGCCGTCGTTCATGACAAAGCCGATAGATGGCGCGCCTTCGTACAGCTACCGACCGCCAGACATCAACCTACCCTCGTTAGGCAATTTAGATTCAAGTAGCGAACAAAATAGTGATATAGTTAATAAAATATCTTATAACAGTGTAAATAAGTACCAAAATGTAAATAGGCCGAGCGACGTGGAAACTAGTCCTCACAATAAGATATCGTCTAGTCTTAGTTTAATGTCGGGGGCGAGGCCCATGGCTGTGTCTGACCAGCATTCTGACAACAGCATTTCTTCTGGTAAGTTTATTTCCTTACTACTTTTAATTTGTTATAATATATTTGAAGTCCTATCTAGTAGAGCTTGTTCAATTTAAAACAGATATAAGGAAGGTAATTCTGTACCAACATCAGCAATAAAGTCAGAGGAGTGGAAACCATCTGTTATTTAGTCCAGGAGCTAACTCATAGATGGCGCTTGTTGCCAGCTGTTAACACTTAATTTTCTTTTCAATTTCTCTCAAAGTAACAATAAACTGTGTCGCTGTATGAAATATCAAACAAAAAGATCATACGGAATGATATATGTAAGTTATGTTACTGCAAAGTGCCTTATTTGGAACTGTTGTTCTACTGATTTCGTAGCATCATCGTAGCACCGTAGCAAAAAAAGCGCGTTGATGTCTTTAACAAAAATTATGTACTTACTCAATGTACTTACTCATTTATATTTTCGAAGAGTAAAGGCACGTAAGAAACTACTAACACTAATTCTACACTAAAGAAATATTACAATTTTCATATTATAGAATATTAAAATCTTCATAATAACCAACAAAAAATATTTAGGTTAAAGTAAGTTCTTAACTAAGGTAAAGAAAAGATATTTTTTTCCAGCTCAATTCATGTCACGACCGAGCAACCTGAACACCATCCACTGGCAGGCGACGACGGAACCATCCTTCATCACCAAACCGCGACCCTCAGCGTGGGAGAAGCCATCCAAACCTAAACCAACGAAGAAGTTTACGACCACAACGAGTAAGCCGCACAAAGTGTACCTGAAGCCGAAGGATCCGACGATAAACATGATCAATAAGACTGAAGAGTCGACGTCTGCGCCGATCCAGACAACGGCGGCTACACATACGATTGGTAAGGTTTAAGAAGGTTTTTCTATTTCATTTTGACTATGGTACGCGACGACCTCTATAGTGCCACTGCACTGCCAAGGCCAGGCTGTGACGAAGAAGGTTGCGGGTACACTTCCCACCGCGGGACAAATGTTAATTTGATTTGCAGTATCTGTCTCGGGTCTGGTAGTTACTATGTATAAATATATGTATTTACAAAAAATATGTAAGTAGTACGTACCCATAACACAAGCTTTGCTTACTTTGGGGCCAGATGATGCTGTGTGAAATGTCAGGCATTATTTATTTATTTACTTTTATGTAAATTTAAGGCGTTATCCATTGTCAACATTCTTGATCTAAAACTATTTAAATAGTTACTTATCTCAATTTCCTATTTCTCAATTTCAATTTCTTAATTTCATTCTAGCTGCTAAAACCTTATTTCACTTTCAGAATAAACGTAGGTCATAAGTATGAGTATCATCAGATATCACAAGCGTTGCTAGCGTTACTAGTGAAGATATTCGCCCTTTAATTTTACTTATTAGAGTACCGTTATATCCCTGGTATTGCAAGCACCCATACATACACCCGCCTGTTTATAAGCTAACGTTGTAAAACTGCTTTAAATATTCCAACGTGCTTCCAGAATGCGGTCATACTGCGATGTGGCCGCGCCCGGAGACGCGAATCATGGGTGGCAAGGACTCCAACTTCGGCCGGTGGCCCTGGCAGGTGTCAGTCAGGCGGACATCGTTCTTTGGCTTCTCATCCACTCACCGATGTGGAGGCGCTATTATCAATGAAGGCTGGATCGCGACAGCTGGGCATTGTGTTGATGAGTACGCTACTATCATTATATTTTTCGGGATCTATCCTGCTCCTAACTGTCCTTACTGATGAATCTATCCCAGCTGGTTTCAGTGTTCTTTTTGATGGACAATTTCACACAAAACCATCTAGTTCTATACTAATCATAGCTTGCACTACCGGGATACCGCATGACTGATAGAATACATAACATACATGTTAAATAGGTACAAAAGGTACACAAATAATCACTTGCCTGTCAGCTCAGTTGGTAGTAGCTCTGCCTTCTGCGCTGTAGGTTGAGGGTGCAATTCCCTCCCAGGACAAACATTTGTGTGATGAACAAATGTAGGTTTTTGTTTTGTGTCTGGATCTTATACAGAGCGTATGTATGTAAACATTTAGAAGTCAGTCAAATATATCAGTCATCCGGCCACCATAATACAAGCTATGTTTAGTTCGGGGCTAGATGATGTTGTGTGCATTGTCCTCCAATATTTATTAGTACAAATATCTGAGAGGGCTTGAGCCCACACTCTTTAGTGCAGACTAACTGAGTCACTGAGCTGTAAATCATGTATATCAGCTCTAAACACGTGTTTTGCTATTTACACTAAATAACAATGACACATTTTTGTCACTATTTTATTGAATACTAGCTGACCCGGCAAACTTCGTACCGCCTCAATAAACCAATAGATATTTTTTTTTCATATTTACTCACCTTTTAAACCTTCCCTGGACTTCCACAAATAATTCAAAACCAAAATCAGCCAAATCAGTCCAGCCGTTCTCGAGTTTTAGCCAGACTAACGAACAGCAATGGATTTTTATTATATAGATAATGTAAACTCGCTAAGTGACTAACTATTTAAGCCTTAGATGGTTGTTATTCAAAAAAAACAAAAGTACAATGTATCAATTTAAATTTATAAAATTAATATAGGAAGTGGAAACATTTACAGAAACTAAAAGCACTTAGTTATTCAGAGTGCTTTGAAGCGGATCCCACTGAAATAATGTTTATTTAAAGTCACAGACAAGTGGTTTTGTAGGAAGGCATTGTTTTGTTACGACATGTCTATCATTACTTATAATATTGTTTTAGTACATCCCTGAGTTGACAAAATGTTTTTTCAAATCAGTTGGAATAACATTTTTCTAATCTTACTAACGAACGTTTTGATCTATAATTATTTAAATCAAGATTAGGAATACAGTAAACAAGCTGTTACCCGCAAATAATATTAGACTATGATTTCTACATAAAACGACATTAGAACAGATAAGCATTTTAATGAAAAAGCTACTTAATGTATCTATTCAAAATATAATGATGTTAGCTTTTAAATAAATAAACAATAATAATAATAATTATAATAAATCTGTATTCATTATCCTAGAGCTAAGTGTTAAAATACGGCAAATAATATTTATTATTATACTATAATACATATTGTGTATCAATACTTACGTAACTGCTTACAATATGCCCGAACTAGGAGAACCAGTGTCTCAGGCTGTGTACAATGCTTGTATCGGAATCATTTTGAAGTTTAAAACTCATTTTTTTTTTTTTTTTTTATCATTGATAGACCTACGATTATCCACGAACTCGCCTGATGTTAAGCGACAATGTGGCCGACGATGGGGCACGCAGGTCTAGAAGATACCTATTCACTCTTGACTTGAAGAGACACAAATTGTAGTTTTCAGGAATGACATACGACGGCAAATCATTCCAATCCTTGGCTGTACGCATTATAAATGGTGAAGCAAAGCGCTTTGTTCGTAAGGGTGGTAGACTGACAAGGTATTGAGTAGTGCGTCTGCTTGTCCTGTTGTGAAAAGGAGATGGTGGAATGAGATCATGCAATTCCTGGGCACATTCTCCGAAATGTATTCTATAAAAGATCGAAAGGCAAGCAACTTTACGACGGTGCTCGAGACTCTGGAACTTAGTATCAGCGTTTAGCTGCTCACCTATCACCCTCAATACTCTACGCTCAATCGAGTCCAAAGCACCCAGCTGGTGTTTGGCTGAACCATCCCACAGATGGCAGCAATACTCCATACCCGACCGGACTTGAGCTTTATATAAAGTGGAAAGCTGTCCAGGTGTGAAGTATCGCCTCACCTTGTTGAGGATGCCAAGCTTCATGGCAGCAGTCTTGGCTTTGGACTCAATATAGGAGCCAAAATTGAGAGTCCGAGTGAGTGAAACTCCTAAGAGTTCGAGATGATCTTCTACAGATACCGGTACATTTCGGAATATGGGGACTTGGAGAAACTGACTTTTTTTCGCCGAAAAGAGACAGGCTTGCGTTTTGGATGCGTTGAATTTAACAAGATTGGCATCGCCTCAATCGGACACGACCTGGAGAGTCAAATCCATACGCATAAGCATCTCGTCTCTGTATTTCTGAATGTCAGTTTTACTGGCTCGTGCGTTGGCAAAGTATCTCTCCACAACTGTGCTGTCGTCTGCATACCCAATAATTCCTGGCATAAGCAGATCGTTTATGTGCAGTAAAAACAGTGTGGCAGAGAGCACTGACCATTGAGGTACACAGGCATTAATTGCTAATCGATCAGACGAGCAGCCGTTAACAACTACTCGAATGGATCTTTCCCTCAAGAAGTCAGCAAGCCGTGAGCAGAACTGAACTGGCAATCTGTAGGCTGGAAGCTTACCAATAACTAGGGTGCCAGACCCTATCAAAGGCCTTTGAGATGTCAAGTGAAACAGCTAATGCTTCACCGTATTTCTCTATGGCCTCACTCCAAATATGCGTGACATACGCAAGAAGATCCCCAGTAGATCGCTTTCGGCGAAAACCGTATTGTCGATCACTGAGGAGGTCGTTGTCTTCAAGGTATGTAAGGAGCTTCGTATTCAGGACACGTTCCATACATTTGCATAGTAGGGAGGTGACCGAAATTGGGCGGTAATTTGATGGGTCAGCGCGACTGCCTTTCTTGGGCACAGGTTGCACACTAGCAAGTTTCCAGGATTTTGGGACTATTTCAGTTTTCAGAGATAGGCGAAAAAGTCTTGTTAGTATGGAAGACAACTCAGGGGCACACGTTTTCAGCACTACAGTCGAAATGCCATCCGGACCACTAGCTTTGTTTACGTCAAGACTCCGTAACGTTTTAAGCACTTCTTTTTGATGGATGCTAATTTTCTGCATTGTCGCTTCGCATCGAAGAAGGCTAGGTGGGGTTTCATTAGAGGTGTCTAGACGTGAAGCTTCCGCAAAATTGAGCAGCAAAGAGATTTGCTTTCTCGATTGCATTGTGGGCTAGAGATCCATCCGGTTTAAGTAGTGGAGGGAGAGAAGGGCGGCTGAAGTTCGCTTCCACCGACTTGGCCAAGGACCAGAATGCCTTGCTGCCAGCTGGATGTGTCGCAAACCTGGCATTCATACGGCCAATTCGATTGAAGCGAGCCTTCCGTAACACCTTCTTGCAGGACTTGGCGGCCTAATTAAAGGCTTTCTTCTTAATTCGTGTATCCGTGGCTTTGCTGTTGCGAGCGTCAGCCCAAGCAAGGTAAGCTGCACGTTTTTGCGCTTCTGCAGCGGCACATGCAGGACCAAACCAAGGCCGAGCTTTGCCGGAGGATGTGACATCCGAGAATGGAATAAAATATTCGATTGCTTGAGAGATCACCTCTGTAATGGCATCAGCGCATGTTGACGGGTCACTAGAAGAAAAGCAGGTCTGCCGCCAAGGATAAGATGCGAAAAAGTGACCCATCTCATCCCAGTCTGCTGACTTGTAACGCCACAATCGCCTACATCCTCGAGGCGAGGTATCGGGCGGCGAGTATGACGATACAGACTTCACCACACAGTGATCGGAGGTGCCCAAAGGAGGCAGCACCGATACTGATTGGCGATCCGGTTCGTTAGTCAGCAACAGGTCCAAGCAATTGGTTGTGTGGCCCTCAATGTCTGATACCCTGGTAGCCTCGATTACCATCTGAGTGAGATTATGTGAGAGAGCAAGTTTATAAGCTTCTCTACCAGCACGGTCAGTAGACTGAAATGGAAACAGCCACTGCTGGTGATGAGCATTAAAATCACCCAGAAGTACCAGTTGGGCATCAGGGTAACGTTGTTGGGCTACATCCGCCGCTTCGCAGATGTAATTAAACAGCCTGGTTGTCTCAAGGTCTCCAGTGTGAGATCTATATAATCCGGCGTAGATTACTTTATCTAGGCCTGCCTACAACCTGCGGTCGGCCAGCGGAGAACCGTGCTTCGGATCCCGCTACCCTCCATTTCTAGCCTCCCTGCACACCGGCGCTGTTTTGAACTCATGATTGCCCTAGCAAAAATCCAGAGCAAGAACTGCTCAAACCCGTCACTTCCACAGTGACTGCACCAGACATCAGTCCGAAACACGACATCGTCGCTTCACGGACTGGTTTTGTCTAGTGGGTGGTGACAAGCCGCGGCCGAAGCCTACCACCAGAAGAGTTGCTACCCCTTTGGCACTACCCAAGGATCACGTGTAGGGTTACTATGAGTATGCTCTTACGGACGCGGGCAACTTCGACCCCCTAAACTTCGATTCTGTTGCGATACAATCATATATTGTGACGAGACAAGTTGATACCACTCTTAGTTTTATCAGACGGTGGAGTGATCATCCTTCGACGTTTGTATGGCAAGATAATTGGCTCGTTTACTTTTAAGCTTATCCATAATCAATTTAATAAAAATTAATAGAATAACTTCTATGATTTCAGCCTTCTCACCTCACAAATACGGATACGCGTCGGCGAGTATGACTTCTCGTCCGTCTCCGAAGAGTTTCCATTCGTGGAGCGAGGAGTAGCTTCCAAGTTCGTCCATCCGAAGTACAACTACTACACCTATGAATACGACCTTGCGCTTGTGAAGCTGGAGTCAGTCGTACAGTTCGCTCCTCATATATCCCCTATCTGTCTGCCGGCGTCAGATGATCTACTTGTGGGTGAAAACGCGACGGTGACAGGATGGGGGAGGCTATCAGAAGGTGGGGTACTGCCTTCGGTTTTGCAAGAGGTAATATTTACATCATTATACTTATACCTGGTAGTAGGACTACAGCAAGAGTCTTTTACCAGGTATACAGACAAAATAACTTATTTGTAGGCCTGTACAGTGCGTGTGATACCTCTTGGTATTGCAAGCGGCAAAAACCACTTACCTGCCATTTGATGGCATATATGATTGTTTGCTGACTATATTCAATTCATTCCCCATAGAACCAATTGGTTGCCAAAAATAAGTTATTACTTAACCGGTCTCTGGTTTCTGGTTCAAAATTGATGATTACATAAATATAGTGGCGTAAAATATACACCTACAATTTTAAAACTGAAAGTTCTTTCTGGTAAATTCCAGGTGCAAGTCCCGATAGTATCGAACGACAGATGCAAGTCAATGTTCCTCCGAGCTGGACGGCATGAATTCATCCCTGACATATTCCTGTGCGCGGGCCACGAGAGAGGAGGCCATGACTCTTGCCAGGGTGATTCAGGAGGACCTTTACAAGTAAGTTTTGCTAACCCTGGCGATGGCACAACGCGTATTTATAAGCGTCATTGAGAATGATATACTGAGTGCTAAAAGCACTCTCCCACTTTATAGCACTGCAAGACTAGTAGTAGTGGGCCCGCCTATCGGTCAAAAGGTCGTGGGTTTAAATCCGTTCGTCCAATAATGATTTTTACCGCTATACCAGTACTCTCTTATAATGTAATGACCTACTTATGGCATAACCAGGCATTTTTATTAATGTTTTTATTTATTATACCAGTACTCTCAATCTGTGAAAGTCATCTTGACGAAACTGGGATGTTCTGGAAACTAAGAAGTTTGAAGACATAATGTCATGTACATGAACGAAGCCTGTGAGGGTCTCATTAATAATTTCACCACGCTGGTTATAAAAGACACAGTGACACAATAAGAAACAGAGTCACCTATAAGTTACTTTGTGCGTTTCACTTATAGGAGCAAATCTAATCGAATGAGGTGTAATCATTACCATGAACAGTGAAAAGTATAAAACTGAATATTTTTAGATTCAATACTTCAACTGTTTCAATACCAGTATCTTTTATTGTACAGAAATGTATAGAAAAATATATAGTAATATAAAATACATTTGAAATAGACGAGCTATCTAAGGACCGTTCTAAACGATCTATGGATAGCTCTACTGATCCAGACCACTTGCCAGAGGGCAACGTCCCCAAGACGAGTCGAAAACGAGTCTTTAACTCAAATGTACAGAAAAGATACGATTTTTACCCATAGCAAAATAGACGAAGTGATTCATGAGTAAGGTTAGCCCTAGAGCGCACTGCGAAATATTTCACGGCGAATTTTTTCGCGCTATTCTAAGTCTATTCTGAAATATGTAATTTTCAACGCGTTTTTTTGCTAGTGCGTGCACCTACATAAGATTCCATGTTCCACAGAATAGCGCGAAAAATTGCGACGAAATAATTCGCAGTGCGCACTAGGCCTTAGGTGTATAATTCACCCGTGCGAATCCGGAACGGACTGCAAATTCAATACAACCACAGGTTTTTATAGTCTAAAACGAGACCCCTGAAATCTGTTTTTAATTTCGTAATTTAAATACAACTTAATCATAATCACGTAAACTTAATACCCCTCCTGTCAGTCAATTTATTTGTTTTTATGATACCCCGAAGCGAAGTGATAAACCAAAAGTTCGTTTAATGGCTCCAAAGAGATCTAAGTTGGAAAAAGAGGAATTACCTTCTTGATTACGTAAGGTGGAGTTTTGCACCTGACTTTATTTAAGTACTAGTATCCAAGAAAGTCTAATTAAAGATCTAAAAAACTTTAGACCTAGATCATAAATTTGCATACTTATACATAATATGTATTATAGTATTATTTCCTAGACGTGGGTAATGTGTATTTATTATAGCCTAATTAGGATGTGATATTATATAGATACAGTAAAGCGCGCAATTTTTTCGCCATATTCTGGAATGCAATCAAACGTAGCGAAAAAACCGCGTTGCGAACTACATACTACTACAAGAATATCGCGGTTTAATTCTCTAGTGCGTGTTAGGCTTCAATAAGTTTATTTGCTAAAAGTGTTGGGGTGACGTTTATGAATGACATGTAAGATACAAAATTTAATGATTTACGACTCTACTAAGTAACAGCTTATAAAGAAAAATCACTAAGAATAAATTAAGACGATTGGTCAATTGTTTATTTGGGGATGCTACTTGTGTGTTCTTTTTTTCTTGTCAACTCTTCTCGGACTTGGATCAGGAAGAATTGGCACCTAAATTTACCTAGTATGTAAGACGTTTCAGTGTGATCCTTGTGATTGTATTGAATAAAAACTTATTTGAGTTTTGAGTTTTGCTTGCGTTGAGTTTTTACGTAGCTAGCCACTACCTCATACAGGAACCATGTTTATATTTACCTTGATTTTGTATGATTTCCAGGTCAAAGGCAAAGATTCAAAGTACTTTCTTGCTGGCATCATAAGCTGGGGTATTGGCTGCGGTGAGGCTAACCTGCCTGGCGTCTGTACCAGGATATCCAAGTTTGTGCCTTGGATCCTACAAACCGTGAACTCAAGTTAAAAGTTCATGCCAGACTGTTAACTCACACTGGGAGTGCCAGTATATTAACTCAAGTTTATACCAGACAGTATGCCAGGCTTAACACACGTTAAAAAACCGGTTAACTCAAGTGAAAGTGAAGTGAATATATAAAAATCTGATTTGATGAAGGAATAACGAACTATAAAATGAAACTTATGATGACAATGACCAGAGGCTTAGGCATGTTAGGTCTGCTAGCTATTAATATAAAATAAACTAAATATTTCTGCACTATTTGATGGTTCTAGATAGTCGATCCATCAAATAGTAAAGCTGACAGAACAGTCAGTCTTTGTGATTGATGTTATCGATCAACGAAACGATAGCAGTACGAGTTACCTTCAAAAATGTTGATTGAATTCAACGTTTTTTGAGGCGTTTTATTGGAATAGTCGGCCATGGGCTGTATAGGACTCGTGCAGAATCCTGTATCCAAAAGCCCCGAAATGGCGTAAAGGGATAGCAACACCACTGGCGCCAAATCTTACTAATTGATTCGTTAGTCGTCTTTTTAACCGACTTCAAAAAAGGAGGAAGTTCTCCTTTAGACTGCATTTTTTATTTTTTATGTTTGTTACCTCTTTTACGGAGTTATCTCCGTCATTTATGAACCGATTTGAAAAAATCTGATTTCTTGTGAAATGATATACTTCCCGATTGGTCCCATATAAATTTCATAATAATCGGTTCAGTAGTTAGGTTTTTAAATCAAAAAAACTGAAGAAATATGTCATCCACTTGGATGAAATGATTTTTTTATCGGTTTGAAGTCGGTTTTCTTTTTAGTTTTTGAAACGTAATTATTTCAAGCCATTTTTTACTTATACGAACAGCGAACATCTGTACCATGCGATCTCTTAAAACTTGTTTATAAACTACAGTAAAATCTTGCAAACGATGCTGGCGCCATCTTTTACTTAACGTTGTCTATCTCAGTATTGGCTTGAACAGTAAAAAACGCCTTATGACTGCTTGATTTACTTATCATTTAAGTTTTATGTAAATACATAATAAAGATAAATAGATTTAAACTGTTGACAGATTCTTCAATGCATAACTGAATTTACTGAAGTATTATCTATGCCGGAGACCTGTATGTCAACTTTGTGTAAAATAAATACCCGAAAAATGCAAATATTTTCATTATTAGAAAGGTTTTACTTGTTATTTTTTTAAGGTTAGGTCTAGTTTAGTGTACCTAGATAGGAAATAAAATGTTTTTTGTATATAAAATATTATCTTGCCTCTCTAATAATCTTTTATATAGTATACAGTATTACGTATTACGTAGTTTTACGTAGTTTTTGTGTAAATACCAATATGCTCAATTAATCTACTTTGTAAGTAATTTGTATTTTTTTTACAGCTTTTGGTAACTTTACTATATCAATTAGTCTGAGACTAAATAACAAAGAAGCATTTAGTTATTTTACAAAATAAAAATTTGCATTTATTTTTATAATTGAAAAAACTAATTGGATGAGAACAATTTTATGAAAGGTTTTAGAATTTTTAGTTTAACTATGATTTCGTTTAAATCATTGTTTATGTTTAATTATGTTAAGTGATTTTTAATTATGAATATTTTGTTGTTTTTTCCACGCAGGCGCAGGATGTAAAAAACAAACCAAATTTTTATTTTGCTTTTGCTTAGGTTTGTATAGATTCTAATGCAATTTTGTTGTTTATAGTTTATTACGACGTTGATTACAATTGTTAGTTTGCACATAAATATTTTGTTATCTAATAAAACATTGAATTAATAATAGTTTATTTTTACGCCCAAGTTGTATGCCTCTAACTTAACAAAGTATTTCTTATATAATTAATATCCCTATGCTTATATAGAGAAACAAATTTATTCAGACTCAAATTAAATTTTGTTGCTAACCAAAGCCTAAATTAATTATTTACCGCCTAACGACTGGTCCGAAATACCATAGACCTAATAGCGGTCCTCAAGAATTCTGCAATTGTCCGAAACCTGGACAATTGAGAATAACTAACCGTAATAAATTAGCCTGAGGGTTGAATTTGTAATGGCATATAGCTGTAGTTTCTAGTCTAAATTGTGTGCCGTACCGCTGATAGCTAAACCCAACCGCGAATTTAGACCAAGTCATTAGGGACCTTATAATCGGACTAATATTGATTGCCAGCGGAGTTTTGCTCCAGATTTTAGCTGACTGTACAGAAATTGGAATCGTACCCTACGTAGATATCTATCTAATGGGACCAGATTGTGTTTGTTTCAAAATTCAATCCAGTTTTTATGAGAATTACTATCATACCTACAAGAAACGAGACCACCAACACAGTTTTGTCTTGGATCTAATATTAAATGAAAGTAAAAACATTCAGAAATCATAAACGCTTCCTAGTAACGGTTGCGTGCAGTTTTTAAAATACATACATATACACATTTAGAAAAAACTATCTATAGCATTCACATAATTTATTTACAAATTTAATATTTATTTAAAAATCATGCATATTTTTACATGCATTACGGCCAACACATTCCTAAAGCCTGCATTGGAAGTAACAACCATGACTGGAAGTTCTCTACCGACCTATCACAGCTCAACGCTATGTAACCTCTATACCAGTTTGATATTACGCAGTCGTAGTAAAACATCAGCGCTCTCTTCAGATCCTTGTCACAGCTTTCAAAACCTGGATGAATAGCTTCAGGCACATTCTTGCAATTAATGCTGTTCAACTTCACATTATAAGTAGCTACGCGTCTGGAAACGGGAGTTTTCGGAACGCCAAACTCTAAATCTAATATCCAACTATGATCATCCATACTCGGCGCTCTACAGAACTCATCAATGATCGAGTTCGGGTCCATCGTCATCATTTGAGCGGTTGGAAACAAATCTTTCGGTAACGATAAATAAAATTCTAGTGGATTATCTACATAGTGTTGGTATTCTTGGGTTTCTGCTTCATGAACACTTTCATCAACAACAGGGAGATTACATTCAAAATACTCATACGAGAATGATTCGTAATTGTAGATAGATAAAGGCGAAATTTCATTTGTTACAGTGGCGCAAAAAGGTGTGAACTCATTCGGCACTTGTACGTTTTGAATAGGTGAAAATATATCTGTTAGCAATGTTTCTATCGGTGAAATCTCGCATGAAGCAAAGGAATATAAGGGTGAAACATTCGGTGTGATTGCCACTGACGTCACATCATCAGATAGTGTAAATGACGAAATACTTTTTAATGGTGTTCCTGGGAAAGTGATTTCGTTGCACAGAGCTAAATTTGAAAATCCATTTGAAAAAGGCTCTGTATATGACATCTCACAACACACTGGTGTTGGTTCATTCGGTATTGATGTTACAATGGGCGTCATTCCATCCATGTGTTGTTCAAATTCGTTTACAGAAACTAAAGGTGATGCCACTGTTACCGGTGGAACGATAATAGGTGAATACGGACATATTTGTGTGGGCAGAAACGAAGGATTTACAACAACAGGTATAGGCTGTACTGTATATAATGGACACTGGATCGGGATAACTGGGCTCCATTCATTTATTGTTATTGGATAATACTGTGGGCACGGCGGGCAAAACATTTTGCTTGCTGATTGTGCACTTTGTGATATAAAATTGTACTTACAATAAGAATTATCACAGCTGGAAATACAAATCTTTTTATCTACTTCCTTCTTTGCTGTTCTCTTTCTAACTTGTATCTCTGTTCTTTTTGATGCGTATTTTTTTACTGCTTTAACTTTATTTGTGCTTTCTTGTTTGATACAACCGGCAACATTTACATTATCAGGATTGTTTGATTTGATACTTGTTTTAAAAGCCATTGTGCAACATTATCTGAAAGTAAAAGTTTAATTAGTACACACATAAACAATGGATTTATGGTTTTGGAAATCTCTTAGCCAATAAACATACTCAATTGTCTTTATTGATTAAATACACTTTTAATAGAATAACTTACGAGAAAAATCACTTGCGATGTTCAATTTTTTCACATTTTCACGCACGTTTACAATAAACGTATTATAATTTACAAAGTAAAGTATTTACACATCCAGCTGTTTGTACTTTCGTCATGACAAGTAAATATTACTCACCAACAAAATATGAATAATTTTGAGGGTAGTTGCAAAATTTTTTTATTTGAAAACATTGATAATAATAGTTTTATCATTGAATTAGTAAATGGTTAGCTGGTAAAATAAAAATAAAAGCAACCAATTGTACGAATAACTACTTACCCCCAGACAGCTTCAGCATACTCGTATGATATCTAACTATTTCATAAAGTACATTAAAAGGTCAAAGCTCATAGTTGCTTTAGTAATATCATTGAAAAATAATGACAGAAACGTTACAGGTCATAGATCTGATAGAAGCTAAATAAAGTTATTTGATTATTGATGTTTTATTATAAGAAGTTGCAAAGAGATCGTTAACGAACAGTTAACTAGTTTAAAAAGTTAAGGTTCTCTTTTCAAGTTCTTTTTTCTCAAACCTACTTTTTATCAAAACCTATTTTATATTAAATCTACCTTTAATATTTCTACAGAAGCACCAAAACAACATAACTCTTAAAAAAATAACGCCAAACCTAAACATTGGGGAAAGAGAATCGAAACGAATAAAAAATCTGTAACAAGGGCCTCTTGAGACTGTCTCCTTCAGCTTTAGCTGAGATTCTTTTACCGTTTCGTCTAAAATATATTTTCTTCCAATAGAAATATTTAAAAAAATAATCATTTTTGTATTTATTTTAGGTTTGACAAAATCTTTGAGTTGTTTCAGCAAAGGTCAGGAGTTTTTAGGTATGGAGGATAATATGAAAACCTTGTTGAGAATTCAAAATCAGAACTCGGAACGAACGGGCAGGTTTAGGCATTAAAATTTTTTCGCCGCTATTTTTGAATCATGGAATCGAACGCACTAGCGGAACAAACCGAGTTGAAAATGACTTAATTCAGAATAGACTTAGAATAGCGCGGTTAAAACCCTGTGGATTAATTCACTAGTGCGTCCTAGGCCTAATGTGCTTTGCACATGGCCTTGATCGTGTTGTTTCTTGTCTACCTAAAATCTATAATACGTGAAGCAAAAAACTTTGTACCATTTCGCACTATTATCTATACCTATAAAAGAGCTTAACCTGACTGACTGATTCATCATCGCCGAGCCTAAGCCGCTGAAGCTAGAAAGCTGAAATTTGGAAGATAGCTTCATTTTATAACAAAACCACCTACGACGGCGGGATTTTTTGAAATTCAACCACTAAGAGGTTGAAAAGGGGTGAAAATGAATGTATGAAACTTTTTAACGCGTGATGCGATTTGCTTGAAATTTAATATGAATAAATAAAATGGAAAATAAATGGACACGTGTTTCAGGATTTTTCAAAATAACCCTAACGAAGAGGTAAAATGGGGTGTCAATGTTTGTATAGGAACATTTTAACGGGTGGTTTGATTTCTTAGAAACTTGGTTTGGATACTTAAAATGCAAAATAAATGGACACGTGGGTGGGTGTGATTGGTTTGAAACTTATCAATAAAATTTGGCAAGGTGATAAAAAGCATCCTGGGGAAGAATTTAAGCTACAATTCCTTTTAAAAAAATGCGGACGAAGTCGCGAGCAACAGCTAGTAGTTTATATAGAGAATAAGGAATACAACTTTTTTTTTTAATTTAAATTAATTTTGGTCGAATTTCGAGCACTGGGCGACCACAAGTATTGGTTAATACATAAGATTTTATTTTTTTATGCTATAGTCTGAATTAGAGTAAAACTTTTATATGAACTTCCTGACTTGATGTGTGATTGACTTGTTTAATCTCATTGTTGACGCCATATAAAATGTTGAATAAAACCGCGTGAAATCAATTCAACTTATTTTAACATTTTCATTTAAAAATGTTAATCTAATCTAATCTAATGTCTTTGATATAACCGAAACAAGATCGTTTATAATTTACGTAATTTTAGTTAGACCGGCGAAACCACAGAATCAGCATCAATATCAGATTTGAAAACATCCTAGGTTGCATTAAAATGTATTAAGGCTCCACAATAACATGTGGCTGGTAAAATAAATAAAATAAATGATGCCGGACATTTAATACAGCGTCATCTAGCCCCAAAATAAGGAGAGCTTGTGTTATGGCTACCACATGACTAATATACCTACTACTCGTATACTTTTTTTTTGTAATTCATACATATTATACTTAGAAAAATATCCAGACCCGAGACAAATACTTGCAGATTATACAAACATTTATCATGCGGCGGGAATCGAACCCACAACCTTTTGCATCTCAGGCAAAGGCAAGCAGTCCTTCGCCCCTGTGGCACAGAGGTCGTCATAATTTTAATGTGAAATGGACCTTCAGTCCCATTAAGTCCCTGTTTTTGCTCTCTAGCAAAAAAACAATATTGCAATGGAACGTATAGAAATAATCTTCGTTTCCGTGCAAATAAGGGCCTGTCACACAGGCAGTTTGCGAGCGTGTTTGCAGTCCAGATGGTCCCTCAATATATTGCGCATCCTAATATAGGTTGCGCAAACTTGATAATCTAGGTAATATTTATAATTTTCAAAATAAAATAGAATTCAATTCTATATATTATTAAAAAAAAAAACCTGTTTTTGTTTGCAATATATATTTATTTACTACGACCTCTGTGGCGCTGTGTGCAAGTAAAAGCCAAAGATAAAACATTCATTATTCAATAAAATCACAAGGACCACTTTGAATCGTCTTCTAACATGCTAGTGAATCTAGGTGCCGGTTCCTGCTCCCCAGTCCAAGAAGAATCCGGCAAGAAACTCGTCTGGTCTTAACGCTTTTTTGTATGATCCTTGCCAATTTTGTTACAGATGCCGAGTCGAGTTAGAGCAGATTCATCCCAAGCTTTTGTCATATGAATAATCTAATATTTAAGCATAAATGTACTTTAATAGACAGTTTTTGTTTTATTCCGTTTTTAGATTTGCCAATCGACAAATCAAACATGAAAGTCCGACTGAGACGTAGAAGGTTTCGGATTTGATTCTCGCCGCGGGACTATGTTTGTATGATCTGTAACTATTTGTCTCTATTTATATATTATTTAAATTTATATTTTTGCAGTTGGTATCACCAAACTTTCGTGTCATTCATAACGCTTGAATTTTCTATGACACATATTTGTGTGATGAACTTAGGTGTTCTGTATCTAAGTGTTATAATGTATATTATGTAAGTAAATTATACAAGTATCCTATCAGTCATCGAGTTACTATAGTTTAGTTTGAAGCTGCTTACTGCTTAGTTTGAAGCAAGATCGTATTGCGAACCATTTTCTACAAATATATATATATATATTTTATCCAAACACGTTACTGGATCGCTTGTGTGATGGGCCACTATGCGGGCATTCAACTGCAAGACTTCTTTGACCGGTTAGATGCACACTTGCCCGCGATCTATGTATTAGATTTTGGTCCAAGTCAGAAACTTTGAAACCCCGTGGTTCTACGACTTTTCGTAACCCCATTATTTTATTCAAGCAATTGGTGAAGGTTGAAGGTGTATTTTATTGTGTACAAAATCGTGTTATTGCGTAGACAGAGAAATTAATAGACGACTAGATAGCATCCGTCGCATTCATACAAGAAAGAGAACAACTTATGTGCAGATACTGTAAAGAAACGAGATAGAATGGTTTGATTTTTTGTTTCATGTCGCGTGCCTGTTTTTTCAAGATCCGCACCAGATTGTGCAAAGCAACGTTTGACAGTTTGCCATTGTTTGGATGGTTTGTGTGAAATAACCGGAAAAAAACAGTTAATAATAAATTGTGAACACGCTGAATTACTTGCGAATTGCAAATAACAAATTCCTTTACCGGATTTTCTAAAGATAATGGTTCGATGTATCGTTTTAGGATGTAAAAGTGATAGTGAACGGAAACACTCCGATTTGTCTTTTTACTCGTAAGTACAAGTATTTTTGAGTAGTTATTAGCTTTCAAACTGTTTTTTTATTAATATACACAATAGATAACAGCATTTCGAACTGAACTTAATCAACTGAATCATAACAAATAATTTATTTATTTTGGTGTTGCCTGCATTCGACCTTAACATTTCCCAGACTAGGCACATAAATTTTACATAAAATATGTTATACATATCGTATGAATATTAATAATTCAATTTAACGTAAGTATCGTTCGATGTTGTATAGATGAATATATGGAGACAAGGTAATTCATGATAGCAAGGGCAGCCACCTTAACTTTAAAAGCTGCTTAAATTCGGTCTGAGGAGACCTTTCATAGACTTTGAAGTCAATTTAATGTGAAATAATGTCCTGTCAACGAGAATAATCATACCACTCTGTATAAATAAATAGATTAAAATGATTCTCAAATTGTAAAAAAACATCTCGCTATTAATTTGTTACAGTTTTCCATCAAAAGATAATGTACGTTTGCAGTAGGTTGAAGCCACAGGCCGAAAAAATTGGACACCCAAAAACTCTTCGACATATTGTAGCACCCATTTTGAGAAAATTGTATCGTTTAAAAAGAATAAATTAACCATTCTGTATCCTGATGCACTGGTGGTTAGCAAATATTTGATTTATGAGTTTTTATTCTGTAGGTTGGAAGATACTGATCAATACTTTTCGACTAGAATAAGTAAATAAGTCCTTTATGGGGAACACGGTGCGGTTTTATAATAAGCTTCCTGAAAATGCAACTAAACTACCTAATAAAGCTTACATAAAAAAAAGTCTTTGAAGAAAGCTTATTATAATATAAATGACTATATTATTGATAAGAACGCATGGCCTCATGTCGCTCTGCCCTCAGACAGTTAACCGACACACTTGAAATGTATAAACTCGCTTGTATTAGTTTTTCGTAGTTAAGGTAGTTATGAGATGTATCATGCAAAAATGCGCTAGGACCAGGAGGAGGACCAGGTGGATCAGGAGGACTAGGAGTTTCTCTTCTCGGGCTTAGGTTTTGAATTGGCACCTAAATTCACCTAGTATGTAAGACGTTTTAAAGTGATCCTTGTGATTGTATTGAATAAATTATCTTTTGACCTTGACTTTGTATTATCTTTATGGTTTTATTATTTCTGTAATGTTATGCTTAGCTTTAATAATAATAAACAATAAAGTACACAAATGTTGTTATATTTTTTCTATATCACTCATCTGTTATAAAAGTTTGAGTTTTGTAATAGAGACACACGCTCTAGAGATTTCTACTACAACATAACGTATCTAATAAATCTAGGATTACTTAGGACTAGGGTAAAAGTTTTAATGTGGCAACACCATCCACTTATCGTTCTATCTCACACGCGGCACGTTTACCATGTGTCTATTGTTTTCTCTGTCTACGTGTTATTGTAAAAAAATCGTGTTATCGTGTCAGAACAAAACTCAAACTTTGATCAAGAATTAAACATACATTTTCTGACAGTTCATAGCCTTAACTGAATGTTCTTTACAACTAAAAGGAGGTCAGTTTCTAAGTCGAGTTCTCTAAAGGTTACATAAAGCTACGCATCCAAAATGGCACAATATTATAACTTCAAATATTTCTTTGTAGGGCAATTTTTAATTATTGTTAGCAACAAATTCAATTATAATTAGCCAAAGTAAAGTCAAAACACGATATCTAAAAGTAGCAGAGGTTAATTGGCCGCCTTTTCTTTAAAATTTAAACGCATGGCGCATATTTTTAAACGCGTAACGCTCTGCACATGCACCACACGCATAGTTCGAGACCAATAGTCGTAGTCCTTTGTCTTGTTGCGATTACAGGCTGGCCGCCGCAGGGGCAAAGACATACGTGATCATCATTGAAACTGTTGTGTGAAATGCTTCTGTATGTGCCATTTTATTTTTGTATTTCTAAAAAGCATGCACGACTGTAAAGCCTCGCACGTACTAGCGAATTAATTACTAACAATAAACTATTAAAAAAAGCAAAGACTACTCTTGTGTCCGCTAAATTCTACTTTGATAAATAATGGTAGTTTTCTAATTTGCCTCAAATGGAATCCTTTGTTATCTTTTTTTGCTCATTATGGATAACATAAACTTTATAAATTCTAACATCGAACAGATTTCTGTATCGGATTCGCTATTGTGCTCACCGGAAGATGTTACTGCTCATGTTGATCTTAATCACGCAGCATTAAAGATTCTACATGTAAATATCCGTAGTATTAATTGCAACTTTGACCACCTTCTGGTTTTACTTCAAAGATTCAAAATAAATCTTAATGTGTTAATTCTCACAGAATGTTGGTTGAAAAAGTGCCCCTTTACACCAAAGCTACAGGGTTACGCATCAAACTTTAAAAACCAAAACGATGGTGTGGTTGCATATGTTAAAACCAGCCTTAAATGTAAGGTAGACATCCCAAATTTTAACGATGCTAACTGTATTACTCTCAAGTTTTCAAACAATACTGCAATTCTAGCGCTATACCGGTCCCCATCCTGCAAAAAAATTTACAACCTTTTTTCCAGAGCCTTGATAATGCACTTACCCTAAAACCCTTCAAATCTTTAACATTAACATTAACCTCTTGCCTGATAGTAGCGATTCTATGACTTTAGCAGATGAATACCTAAACCTTGTTGCATTGCGTGCGAGGGCACGCAATGCTACCGGCCCATAACATTCCCACAAGAGAAAAAAGTTGTCTCGATCACGTAATCCTTAGGACCTCTGACATTGCATCTACGCTCATAATCGATACCCCGATTACGGACCACAAACCGGTAATTCTACTATGTAGCATCAAGAAAAAGAATATTAACACAAACAATTTTTCCCATATAAATAATATTAATAATAATACCGTTATATAAATGAACTGCAAAATACAGACTTCTCACCCGTTCTTTTATCTTATGACCCAGAAACAGCCGCTGAATTGCTTGTTAATCTTGTCTCTACAACTATTAAAAAAAGCATGACTAGTCATAATGTACCCATTCCCAGTAGAAAACGCATTATCAAACCCTGGATCACTCCTGGCCTTCTGAAATGTATACGACACAGGGATAAACTACATCGTGAATTCAAAAGAGCATCTAATAATGAGACTCATAAACTCATATATATCCGATACCGCAAATACTGTAACCACCTTTTGAAAAAAGTAAAGCGTGAATATCAAATACGAGAAATTCAGAAGGCTGGCAAAAACTCCAAAGCTACCTGGAATATTATCAAACAAATTGCCCATCTTGAAAAGAAAAAAACTAGTTCGTCACAACTTCTGAACTTGTATGATAACCCCCTGACATCCATCAACTCTGTTAACACCTTCTTTGCAAACGTGGGAAAAACCCTAGCCTCGAATATAGAATCTAATCTCAACACCAACACAAGTTCATATAAAAACACCGATATCTCACAGCCTGCTTTCTATACCACGAAATCGTTCCCAAAGTCGATGGTTTTATTTAGCGTAGACAACAAAGAGATAGAAAACATAATACTAAATTTAAAAGACAAATGTGCCGTTGGATGGGATGGCATTCCTACTACCATAATAAAATCAGCAAAAAATGTTCTAATACCCGTACTAAATCATGTTTTTAATATTTCACTATCTTCAGGTGTCTTCCCAACTGTCTTTAAAAGAGCTGTAGTGCATCCGATCTTCAAGAATGGAGATCGGGATATTGTCACCAACTACAGACCAATCTCTGTTTTAACAGTATTCTCGAAGATCTTTGAAAAGATACTCAACAAAAGATTGATTGGTTATTTCAACGAAAATAATATTTTGTCCCCCAATCAGTATGGCTTCAGAACTGGAATGTCCACTGAGGATGCCGTTCTGGAGTTAACAAATACTGTGGTTGAACATATGGATAAAAAATTTAAAAGTATTGGCATTTTCTTAGATCTCTCAAAGGCCTTCGACACTGTCTCGATCCCTATTCTTTTAAACAAATTAGAACTGGTTGGCATTAGAGGTGTGGCACTGAGCATCTTCCTAAGTTACCTTCATAATCGTTCCCAGTATGTCATAATAGATGACTACAAAAGTAACGAAGAGTACATTCGTTTTGGAGTCCCCTAGGGTAGCGTCCTAGGACCCACCCTATTTTTGCTCTACATAAACGAACTCTGTAATTTACCCCTCCCTAACTGCAAGATCATTACGTACGCTGACGATACTGCTATTTTAGTCCATGGTAAAAGTTGGCTAGAAGTCCGTGAACACTGAACATGCATTAAAAATTGTAATGAATTGGCTCCGCTCTAACCTTCTTACCCTTAATATGTATAAAACTAAATTCATCCCTTTTACCGCTAACCTGTCATCTCAACCAACAGAATCTTTTTCCGTACGTGCCCATATTTGTAATCATGTCAGTATTCCAGAGACCTGTGTTTGCACAAACATTGAAAGAACCACAGATTTAAAATATCTTGGCGTTATAGTGGACAACACCTTTTCTTGGAAAAAGCAAATAGACTTTTTGGTTTCACGAATAAGAAAGTTGATCTTTGTTTTTAAGAATTTGAGATGTGTCCTAAATTTCCATTCGCTTAAAACAATTTACTATGCGCTAGCTCAATCTATTTTATCATATTGCACTACCACTTGGGGATGCACTTTTAAAACTACGATGCTTAGACTAGAACGAGCCCAGAGAGCAGTTCTCAAAGTGTTAACCAAGAAACCCATATTGTTTCCTACCATGAACCTATACACACTCTGCCGGGTTCCCACCGTACGACAACTATTCATATTACAAGCAGTTCTCTGTAAGCATAAACAGCTGTTTTATGATCCCACGCTCATTACCTACAAGAGAAGATCTGACAAAATTTGCAAAACCCTTTCGCTCCGTACAGCTGTAGCAAGTCGTCATTTCTTTCACATTAGCTCAACTCTATACAATAGAACCAATAAGCAAATAAACATTTACCCCTTGCCCTATTATAAATGTAAAACTAAATGTCTCGAATGGCTGAACACCTTATCATACGAAGACACTGAGGAACTACTTAGAGTTTCAGAATGAACTTTTTCACACACTTCACACACACACACTCACACACACACACACACACACACATACACACACACACACACGCATATACACATACAAACACGCACACACTAACTCATAGACACACTAACTGACCCATACTGTTAGTTGGAACACCTAAATCTTTGTAAGCGAAGGCGGGCGTTGGTGTCTGCGACACAGTTTTTCTAACTTCTGCAGATACCATCGTTTTTCTAATTGTTTTATAAGCAAATGTTACTTGTTCCTAAATAAACATTTTTGAATTTTTTTGAATACCCGTATATATTTATAATAATGTGTATCTACAGCCATGCCTTGCTACATTCAGTTTTTTTTTTCATTTCCGTTTTTTAATCATTTAACTACAGTAGTGAAATGATTAAAAAAAAGATTTGGTCCAAATCTTTTTAAAAGTTAATTACAAAAACTTTTGTTGGCGGGGTGTTTTTATTCCGTGGATGACTTTTTTATCATATTCGTAATTAAATAGTACTCATATTAATTATTTAGTACCAGAGCATTTATTATACTTTTTTATTACATATTTATATTGTATTATTAATACTTAGTTGTTTTAGAGTGATCATTAAAATACGATTGTATATATTGTTTTTTTATCATAGATAGATTGTTTTAGATTTTTTTATCATAGATAATTGATTCAGGCGTGACCTTGCGGAAATCCATTACCAAACATTAAACAGATGGACAATCAGTCTCAGTCTGACGTTGGTCGAAGCAACAAGTCTGCTGAGCAGAGTGTTTTTTCGTCGGGGTGCGGAGTGAGTCAAGTGCTCCTGAGAATGCCTCGCGGAGGGGCGAAACACGTGTCGAATTTCTTTTGGAGGTAACTTTTTAGGAATAGATTGGCGGAATTGTACTAAATATTTGTCCATCTGTTTAATGTTTTTTATCAAAGTCTAACATGATCTGTTTGACCACGATCTCACCTTGATAAGCGACGATGCAGCCGATGATGGGGCACGCAGGTCTAGAAGACACCTATTTACTCTACACTTGAAGAGACACAGATTGTAGTCAAAAAAGACAGATGACGGCAAAGTATTCCAATCCTTGGCAGTTCGCATTATAAATGTGGAGAGCGTTTTGTTCGTAAGGGTAGACAGACAAGGTATGGATAGCAATTCCTGGGACATTCATTTCATGAATAAGGAGTTTGAATTTGAATTAAACCGGGCTATTCTGATGTATGTGATTTTAAACTGTGTTTTTTTCCGCTAGTGCGTGCACACATGTAAAATTCCGTGTTCCACAGAATAGCGCAAAAAAATAAGCGTAATTATCCGCAATGTGCACCATGCCTTATCTTATCACACACACGGTACACATCTCTTTTTTTTTTTTTTTTGTGGGTAGGTATGAAACTTGTTGCACATATTCTAAAGAGCTCTTGTATTTAATAATTAATAAAACAAGTATATACAAATAATTTAATGAAAAGTAGTTGAACAAATAATACCACTATAACTTTTAAAACTATCATGGTTTTGCACATAATTTTCACTCAAAACGGGATATTTACCATGATATATGAGTTTTTCTGCTTCTCGATATTTCGGCACAGTTGCATGCGCCATGATCACGAGATAAACTGAAGTCTTTGCGGGTGGATGTTATTGGCAGACAAAACGGTCTACCCTCTTTCTCAGTCTTTTACTGCGAACATTACCCCTACTACCGGTTTCACTGTCACTAACAACTCGATCACGATTACGACACACAACACTCACGGTATCTGGACGCATAACTGGTACCTCACTTTTACGATTTCCACACATCCTCACCACAGGGTTCCAGGCTCCAGACAATTGAAAACCGTCTTCTCGATTGAAATTCCTGTGTTTGGTAATCTCTATTGCCTCTTGTACCAATCTTGGGATGTAATGTTTTTCAGTTGAGATTACCTGTGGATTGTGTAAACCACTGGATCGAGTTACACAATCCACAGGTAATCTCAACTGAAAAACATTACATCCCAAGATTGGTACAAGAGGCAATAGAGATTACCAAACACAGGAATTTCAATCGAGAAGACGGTTTTCAATTGTCTGGAGCCTGGAACCCTGTGGTGAGGATGTGTGGAAATCGTAAAAGTGAGGTACCAGTTATGCGTCCAGATACCGTGAGTGTTGTGTGTCGTAATCGTGATCGAGTTGTTAGTGACAGTGAAACCGGTAGTAGGGGTAATGTTCGCAGTAAAAGACTGAGAAAGAGGGTAGACCGTTTTGTCTGCCAATAACATCCACCCGCAAAGACTTCAGTTTATCTCGTGATCATGGCGCATGCAACTGTGCCGAAATATCGAGAAGCAGAAAAACTCATATATCATGGTAAATATCCCGTTTTGAGTGAAAATAATACCACACCTGCCAATAAGTGAATTATTCAAGAAAACTGAACTTTTGTGCACTTTATTTACAACACTGCAATCACAATTTTTGGGTCACAAAATGGAAGGTGTCAATGAGTCCATCAGTCACACACTATCTGAGATGATGTTGACTTTCACCAAAAGAATGGACTCCTTTGATGAAACCCTGCGAAAAAAGACTGCACCAGCATCCAGTATTGAAGGCTTAGCTGAGGAGTTTGCTGCATTCAAGACCTTCATACTCAGTTCGCTAAGGTCGCTTCAACTCCAGGTAGCTTGTGTGGCTGGTGGGCTAGACCAGCTTGAAATGCGTAGCTGGCGCAAGATCTTGTTGCTGCATGGAATTGCTGAAGGAGCCAAGGAGGATACAGTAACTGCTGTAGTGAAAATTGTGAAAGGTCCACTGAAGCAGAACGGGTTCACTGCCGATGACGTTGGTCGCTGCCACCCTCGCTTGACATCCACCAAGGCGAGAGCCATCCTTTTGGAACTCCAGGATGGTGCAGTGAGGGCCGCAATCTGGTCTGCGAAGTCTGCTTTGAAGGGTTCGGGTACAACTGTATCCGAATTCTTGACAAAATCGAGGCATGATTTGTTTATGGCGGCACGTCAACGTTTTGGGATGTCCAAGAGCTGGACAATGGATGGAAACGTGTTTGTGATCAGTACTGATGGAAGTCGTCATCGCGTTAGGTGCATGGAAAACCTCACTGCTGTTCAAGGGCGAAATGAACACGCTTCAAAGCCAGCGCCGGCGCAGCCACCGGCTTCTTCGACAATGCCAGTTGCGGGACCATCGAAAACAAGAACCCGAGCTAGGAAATACTGTATGTAGCACGCGTCTGCCTCATTTTCTTCCTGTGATTCCGACCGTGAAGTTTGTTTTGTTTCGTGAGTACTGTGTATGTGTAAGGTATGTACTGTCGGACCATTGATGTAATATTCTTTTCTTTGGCTCACTCGCTTGCACAGAAATAAAACAAATATATATAAATAAACTTTTGTTGTGAGCTTGTGGCTGACTGACACGCACACTGACTTTTATGTGATGGGAAGATCTCTCAACTGTCAAACTCAAATGTAATTCAAACTGTCACTGTCTTTCATACCAATACTTACTATACATATTAGATGATCGGAATTGTTGATTTGTAAAGTTGAATGTTTAGTTGTAGTTTTTCTGTTTCCTAATGCTTATTTTATTAAGTATAGATTCACACTGGTAGGTGGATTGGATCTTAAATAAGTACAAGACCAACTGGGAAGGTAACTTTAAGTTACTTGCTTAGGCTATTACAAGTTTTGTATCTATTTTTAAATTATATTTATTTATACATATTATTTATATAAATATTTATATTTGTTTTATATATTATTATTATTATCATCATAGTATTATATACATATTTATGTTTGACGGCAGTGATGACGACTTTGTATCATGTTCCTCTGATGTTGACAGTGACGTCAGTTACAGTAGCATTCCTTCCCTTTCTTCTACTTTAGATTAATTTGTTTCTGTCCATCCCAAAAATTTTAACGTCTTGCATATAAACGCACAGAGCATTCCGACCCACTATCCCGATATGCTAGCATCTCTTGACCACAAAAATTTGCACGCTATATTGGTATCTGAATCCTGGTTAAAACCTTGTCTCCCTACAACATCATATTCCCTACCTGGTTTTATTCTAATTCGGAATGACCGCACTTGGTGTGGTGGTGGTGGCGTTGCCATATATCTCCATGCACATATTCCTTTCAATATTATCAGTGTGTCAGCGCAGCCATCACCGCATAATGCTGGTGAACATCTCTTTTAAGAAATCCTTCTCTCTCATACAAAAATCTTAATTGGTGTATTTTACTGTCCATCTGAACGTATAAATTATTTCCATTCTTTTGAGACACTCGTAGTGACTGGTGACTACAACACTTGTTTACTTAAACAAGACTACCGATTTAGGTCACTCGAGAATTTAGCTACATCTTCTAACCTTACTATTCTCCCTCTTAACGCTACCAATCACTTCCCAAACTGTGTGCCCACTCTCCTTGACTTAATCCTTGTTTCCTCGCAGACTCACGTGGCTCACCATGGTCAGTGCCCTGCGGACGCTTTCTCCTATCACGATCTTATTTTTGTTTCTTATAAAGTCCGTCCGACCAAATTCAAGACCAAAATTTTGATGCAGCGCAATTTTGGTAGTGTTAATATAGACAATTTGAGAAAAGATGCTCTGAACTTGGACTGAACTAGCATTGTTAATGCGAGTTTTATTGATGACAAAGTTGATCTTTTTAACTGTGCGCTGATCTAACTCTATGATATACATGCTCCCGTTAGAGCCATAAAGTTGAAGCATCTCCCTGCACCGTGGATCACGAAGAAACTGCGATTAGCTATGCAAAAAAAACTTGTAGCAAAATAGCGTCGGAACCTCTGTAATCGAGTGTGTAGAGTGCGTGTACGCACAACGCCGATATATTCATGAATCCATTGATAATCAAGATCCTGCCAAAGTTTGGAAGTTTCTTAAGTCATTAGGAATTAGAAAGTCTCGTCAAGACAATTCTCCAAAGGATTTAAACATTGATGCTCTAAATAAGCACTTTTCTTCTTCTACTTTATGTGATAGTAACACTAAAAGTTTAACCTTAAATAATATTTCTAGTATTCCAATTCCTGACTATTCTAGTTTTGACTTTACTCAATTTTCCGAAAGTGATGTTAAGAAGAGCGTAACAACAATATCCTCGAATGCAATCGGAAGTGATAGTATAAGCCAGAACATGATTGTCCCAATTATTGATGAAGTCGTTCCTGTCATCCAACACATACTAAATGCATCCTTGACTGCTGGCATATTTCCATCAGCGTGGAAAGAGGCCCAAATTACTCCCCTTCTTAAAAAAGCAAATCCATCGTCCTTTAATTAATACCGCCCCATTTCCATTCTTCCTTTCCTCTCTAAAGTTTTAGTACGTTTAGTTCATCAACAACTTAGTTCCTTTCTATCCAGAAATAATCTTTTAAATTCCTTCCAATCTGGTTTCCTCCCCGGCCATAGCACTGTGTCAGCGCTGGTGAAAATCACGGATAACATACGTCACGGCATGGATGATAGACAACTCACCATTCTATCACTTCTTGATTTAGTAGTGCCTTTAACAATGTTGATTTTGATATCCTGCTAGGAATTTTACGCTCTCTTAACATATCTCCTGAGGTAATTGAGTGGTTTCACAGTTACCTGCATGGTTGCCGGCAGCGTATTCGCATAGATGAGTCACACTCATCTTGGTGTGATATTAATGCTGGTGTTCCTCATGGCGGCGTTTTATCTCCACTACTTTTTGCAATATTTATAAATAATATCTCTCAACATCTTTCTTCATCTTATCACCTATATGCAGACGATCTCCAAATCTATACTCACGCGTCTTTAGCAAAGCTACATGAGGCGATTGATGTTAGATACTAATTATAATTTGCAATCAAAAATTGACTGGTTTCATTTCTCTTCTGTGATCTTCGACGGAAAATGCATTCAGCTGAGTGACTCGGTCAAAAACTTAGGCGTACACACTGACAAGCAACTTTCGTGGCGACCGCACCTGGCTGAAATCAGTCGGAAGGTGTTTGCTTCTGGTGCCTCTCTCAGAAGGCTTCGGAATTTTCTCCCTACCGCTACTAAATTTGCGCTTGCACAATCCATCCTTATTCCAATCCTTGATTATGCTGACGCCTGCTATATTGACATCACTGAAGAGTAACTTTATAAGCTTAAGGGATAAGCTTATCTCAAAGAACGGTTTGAATTTCTCCATCTCTCTAACCATCGATCCTTACGCCCCTCAGAAACACACGAACTTAAAATTCCTGTTCACTCCTCTCCCTTCTATGGAAAGTCGTTTACAGTGCAGGCTGTCCGCTTATGGAACGCGTTGCCTGTAGATATTAGAAAGGCCAAGTCTCTCCCCATCTTCAAGAATATGGTCAAGAAACACTATTTGTCGTACTGTTATACCTAATCATTTCTATATTGTTGATATCATATATAATACCTATTTTTGTGCTATGATTTTATGATTTTATATGTTTATTATTATACCTATTATGAATGTACGTATGTATTTATTTATATCAGTATTATATTTAGTTTATTTAACGATTATGTAAGTAAGTATAGAATTATATTTGCCAAAACACCACACCAATATGCCCCTTCTCTGTTTATTTATAGTCCAATCCATCCAAAAGTTGCCTGGCAGAGATCGCTGTTAGCGATAAGGCCGCCTATTGTATTGCCTTTTATTGTAAAATAAGTGTCTTTGTGTTTTTCTGTGTGACATAACAATAAAGAGTTATCTATCTATCTATCTATCTCTAATTATTTCCATCTTTTTGATGATGTAAAGGGGTATTCAGCTTCGATCCGAGTCTACTGGACCAGGGTGCTAAAGCTAAACCACCAGTATTTTTTTACTAATAACCAATAACTTTTGTATTGGGCTATCAGAACTTACCACCTATTATTTATCAAAAGAATATCTGTATCGAAAAAGTGTAAATAAACCTCGTAATACATTTAAAAGACCTATCTAACGATATGCAACACGATTCCCCGAAGATACTCCGAAAAAAAGGTGTTATGGGATACTCCCTATAAAAAAATGTTTAATGTGTTTAGGGCTCCCTACAAAAGATTATTTTCATGTTTTTTTTTCTTAACTTTGTAAGGGCCACTAACAACGTATTACTGTGAAAATTTGTATCACGATATGACTAACACTCAACGAACAAGGGTTCTGATTAGGAGCGGACATACAGACAGATAGAAAGTCAGACAGACAGACAGATGGACGGACATGGCGAAACTATAAGGGTTCTAATGAACTTCAGAACTTCATAAAACGCAAAACTCACATTGTAAATATCATTGTACACCATTGTACATAAGTAAATGAATATAAATAATAGAGGACAATCTACACAACACCACCTTGCCCCAAACTAAGCATAGCTTGTATTAGGGGTGCTTGATGACCAATGGAATACTTATATACTTCTATTTATAAATACTTACTTATGATTTTTTTTTTACTTATGACACCCAGACACAGAACTAACACCTATGTTCATCACACAAATGTTTATCCTGGGAGATAATCAAACCCTCAACCCACAGTCAGAAGGCAGAGCTATTACTAACTGAGCTGACAGGCCAGAAAATATACGTTATATTTATTGTAAAAATATTAAGGTTTCCTATATATTCTTTCCTATTTGTTAATTCCTATATAATCAAAAAAATTCACGGATGTTAACGAATGATTTGTTTTTTAGATATACAGTATTATTTTTTTAAAATGCCATTTTTTATCATTATGTTTTGTCAGTATATTTCCATGAATTGTGTAAAAATATCCAATAATTATTATAACTACAATGTAATGTTAATGAATTAGTCGAGACTTCGTTGGATTATGAGCTGCTGCCCGCGGCTTCGCACGCGTGGTACCGACATAAAAAGTAGCCTATGTCCTTTTCCAAGATCCCATCTATCTCTATACCAAAATTCATCCAAATCGGTTTAGCGGCTCATGCGTGAAAGCCTAACTAACAGACATATACATTGAGTTACTTTCGCATATATACCTATTATTAGTATAGATTTAGCAATGCTGTAATGTTGTTGTTTGTTCTCCTAAATTAAATAAAATCAAATTAGTAAATATCACTGTGTACAGAATTCTGGTGGTCTAGTGGTAGTGGCCTCCCGTTCCTAAGATCGTGGGTTCCAATTCAGTCGTGCACCAATATTTTTTTTTGTATTAAAAATTATGTGCGAAACATTTGCCAAGTGCACGAAAGGAGCCTGTCAGTTGCACTTAATCTTTTCATCACACTGGTTTGAAATAACTAGTGACACAATAAGTAGAAGATGATGAAGTAAACATCTATTTACTTAGCAACTACTTAGGTCTTGACTAAAGTTTCTCATAAAAGTAGATAAAAAACTAGTATTAAATATTGCTGGAACATAGAAATAAGAACATAGCTGCTACACAGAAAAACGCCTAGACCTTACTTACAAGTAAATACTTGCAGATCACACAAAAAAAATTTCCGCGGCGTGAATTGAACCTGCAACTTTCAGCGTCTCAGGCCTTCTCACACTACGTCACAGAGGTCGTAAATAACTAACAACACTATAAGAAGAAGAAGAAGAAGTAAACATCTATCTACTTATTACTTAGGCTTTGGATATTCTCATTCAATTAGGTAAAATATTAATAGAATAAAAACCATATTTTCTCACGGAGGCGGGTGCAAAAACGTATCACACGATGGTACCATAAATACATAATGATGTCCTGGTAAAAACAAGTCAAGGGTCCCATGGGAACAGAATCCTGTAAAACTAGTTATAGAACCTTTTTGTTGTCTATCTATAGACAGATGTCTCTTTCAACGGAAGCTATGAGAAGCTAGAGATTAATCTTGTTCAGTTTTGCTCAGGACATTTGATTGTCACTTGCGAAATAACATCGTTTTATATTCTTCAACTTGTAAACTTCCTATTTTTAAATTCAGTTAAAATGATACAATAAATTAAAAAACAAATATTGTATATTTTGATAAACGCGGGTTTTACTCACGTATTATTTTGTCGATAGAGGTACCGACTGTTTCCATTCCTATAGAGAATCTTCATGAGGGTGAGTTTGATCCGCAGTCCGCTCGTTACCACTCACGTTCACGGTTTGCGCATTTGAAAATGAAACTAATATTGGTTAACAATGCAACACCATGTAGCCCGAATGAAACTACGCATAGCTTGTATTATAGTGACCATATGACTGATAAAATACTATTATGTTGTAAAATAATGATAAGATACTTTATAACACCCAGACACAGGACAAATACAAGGTAGTTTTTTAAATTGTTAAAAAAAAACCCCGGAGTTTATATACAAGATCCTACGTACATAATATAAATGAATTAGATACGAGTACGGCTATCTGAAAAAATGTTTACTGCATTCATTCACTGACACAGTTCATTTGTGAGCTAACTACCATATAGCCAGTACTAATCTGTTACAATAAATTGCTACAAAACCATCATTTTATTATACCTTATCAAGTATTCTTTGTCCATCTCCAAGAAACAATCTATTTCCTAACCAAATTTTATCAAAATCCTTCTACCTAACCACTATAATATACCTAGCCCCTGCCTACCTAGTTTTCCCTTTGTCATACATAAATTTTACGGTGTATGTACCTAATAGTAGATAGTACTATATCGGTTCCGGTAACTATTGTGTTAGTTACTGCTAAGTTATTGAAATTAAACAAGTTCGCTTGTTTATCAGCAGAGGGGATAGATTTGAAGTTTTTCTTAATTGCGGTAATTTTCGCAGAAATACAAAATAAGATTTACACGATTACGAATTACAATTTTACGATTTACGAATACAGAATACGATTTGTCATATTGTAAAATTTCCTCTAGTTGTTGGATATGGTACGGCGATGTCAAAATCAAAAAATCAAAATCAAAATGTATTTATTTGGGAGCATAAACAAGTATATACAAGAACATGGAAAGAACGATAACATTACGCAGATGTTAATTAACTGTGTCGCGAATGTTAACGCCCATCTCCAAATGACGTGCGGGTGAAAAATGAAATCACTGTGGTGGAGTTCTACGTCTTAACTGTAAAAAGGTAAAAAACAATCAGATGGTGGTGACACACATAAGTGTTTGTATGGATGTAAGTAGCAAGTATAATTTTATTGTTTGTCTTGTACAATCCTTCTAACTTAAACATAACACCCGTTCCGGATGTCAAATGTACTGAATTTTATGAAACAAAAGCGTAAAGTTTCTAAATCTCTTACCTTTTCGCAAAACCTTAATATAATCCTAAAGCACCAAGTATGGTACTTGGTACTTTGGGAGCGGACTGGTTTAACTAGGCCGCTGGAGGGCCCCTTTTGCGAGCCGGGTGGAGTAACAAAAAATACAGGTAATAAAAAATACCTATAAGATTTCTCGGTACAATTTTTTTCATCCCGTGTTTTTATAAGTAAATCTAAACCTAGTCCTCGAGGATAACAAACTTGAAGTTGTTTATCCAGAAGCTTTGGCATTCGTCCATGTCACAGATGAATAAACAAATGATAAACAAACTATAAGGGCGACCGTACAAGAATCAGCATACATCGAGTGAAAAGTTGGTATCATCCGGAGTCCAGAAGTTTTCCGTCTTGTCGCCTTCTGCATTACACGGGCCATTGAAGACGCTTCTGGACCACTGAGTAATAAGTCGTGGATGTGGTATTATATAAAATTATTTGAAAATCTTACCCCTTCAATGTTCGGCTCTTATTAAACAATATGGCGCCAAATGACGTTTTCTAACTGGAGTACATCCGTTTGTACCGGCTCGCGACACTAAACTACAAAATATCTCTATATACAAGTTTTAAAGGAAGCCTGTATATAATTATATGTCGTTAGAATCGCCATGAACTAAGCAAACTGATTATAATAGAGTTAGTCCAATTAAGCTTATTAATAATTTGTTGTTGAATTTGAAAATAAAGTGAAGTCGTAAAGTTGCTTGCCTTTCGATCTTTTATAGGATACATTTCGGAGAATGTGCCCAGGAATTACATGATCTGATTCCACCATCTCCTTTTCACAACAGGACAAGCAAACGTACCATCCATACCTTGTCAACCTTTGCTTTGCTTCCACATTTATAATGCGTACACCCAAGGATTGGAATGCTTTGCCGTCGTCTGTCTTTCCTGAAAACTACAATCTAGGTCTCTTCAAGTCTCGAGTAAATAGGTGTCTTCTAGACCTGCGTGCCCCATCGTCGGCCACATCGTGGCTTAACATCAGGTGAGATCGTGGTCAAAAGTAGTAAACCTCTGGTTTATTGATGATAAAAAAAAAAAAAAAGTGATCGATTTTTTTCATGGCAGACCCTATCTGGGCTGCGCGACACATGGGCCTATGTCGCGCGGCCCGGATAAGGGCGATAGATTTCCGTTTCCCTTTTACGTAAAATCTAATCTCTAGTAACTGTTATCTAGTAATTCAGTAAGGTGAACCTTATTTGGTGACTTAAAAAGGCTACAAGGCAATACTGGGATGAGGACTATATGCGGTGGTTTTGTAATGTGGAAAACCACATTAATGAATTGAAAGGGAATGTCATAGTAATGGGTGACATTAATTTGAACAGTGCATCTGTAAATATTTGTAATTATTATTGTTACTTTTTAAGTTTTTGTAATTTGACTGAGACGAATTGTGTGTACTATGCGTATGGAGGAATGATAGACATTGTTTTGATCCGAGGGGGCAATGACGTGCAAAAGACTACTGTATCACGTACAGATGGATTAGTCAAATCATAGTGATCGCAATACACCAAGCAATATCGACCCTCGCAAGGATTGGAACTTTAGAAAAGGGGATTACAATCTTTTGTTTGAGTTGCTCTCTGAAACCTCCTGGGACGAAGTATTTCAGTCAAATACCGTCCAATCTTGCTCTGTAAAAGTCATAGACATTATTTATAGTTTATTTGACATCTGTATTCCTCGGAAGCGTCGTAAAAGCATGTCAGGACGTCGCTATCCTGTGTGGTTTTCAAGTGATATTATCAGTGACATAAAACTTAAGTTAAAATTACATTCTTGCTGGAAACGAGACAACAATGAGGAGCGTACAAAACGTTTTCTGAATTAAGATCTTTCCTCAAATTTCGTACCTCTGCCGCATACAAAAACTACCTTAAGAGTATTGAGGATAGAGGATAACCTCATCTCCAATCCTCGTGGGTTCTGGCGGCATGTCTCTAGCCTCCGATCTAAAGATGGGTTTGAGCCTTGTGTAAGTTATAAAGGAGAGACTTTTAGTGGTGTTGAAGCGGCAGAAGCCTTCTCTAGGTTTTTTGGGAGTGTCTTTTTCCCTGATATTCCTCAGTTAGATGCCGAAAGTGCTAACAAAAACGATACGACCCAGTCTAGTAACTACGTGAATATTTTTGAGATTACTCCCAATGATGTGATCTCTGGAATTGATTGTCTCAAACTTGAAGGTTCTATTGGGCCAGATAATATACCTCCTTGGTTTTTAAAACAAGGCTGTAAGATTCTTGTCCGTCCACTTTGCTACATTCTTAACTTATCTTTGTCAACCGGAGTTTATCCGACACAGTGGAAGCTGACGAGGGTGACTACGATTCCTAAAGGAGCTAACAAAGCATTAGTTGAGGAATACAGACCAATTGCAATATTATCGTCATCGGCGAAAGTTTTTGAGCGCATACTACACAATAAAATTTACAGGCAGGTTGAAAAACACCTATGCAACGAACAACACGGTTTTAGAACTAAGAGGTTCGTTAACACCAATCTCTTAACAGTGGTGAATTTTATATCAGCTAGTTTAGACCGGAGAGGTCAAGTAGACGTTCTTTACTTTGACTTCCGTAAAGCTTTTGACAGAGTCAATAATGACATACTTTTGATGAAACTGGTGGGTCTAGGGTTTGCACCGGGACTGCTCGCCTTGCTCGCGGATTACCTCCGGGATCGACAACAATATGTGAGACTGGGTTTTTACGAATCACAGCCGTATCACACTCGATCCGGGGTTAGCCAGGGGTCGATACTTGGACCGTTTCTTTTTAATCTGATGATCAATGATATTCCATCTGTCACCAAGCACAGTAAATGTATGCTGTATGCCGATGACTTGAAATTGGTCTCAGAAATAGAAGTCCGTGGACGACTGTCTAAATCTTCAACGTGACGTCGACGCAATTTATGACTGGAGCGTGGCAAACGCGATGGAGTTTAACACGGCTAAATGTTATGTAATGACGTTTGGTCGCATGCGGCACCCAATTCAATTTCCATATAATCTAAATGGTCATCCTATCACTAGATCTACAACTGTTAAAGACTTGGGTGTCACATTTGACTCCAAGCTAACATTTCATGTGCATATCACATCCACAGCCAAAGAATCCTTCCGTAGGCTGGGCTTTGTGTTGAGGAACGTCCGTGACTTTAAAAGCAGTCACGTCATAAAGCTTTTATTCTGCACGCTCGTACGGAGTAAGCTAGAGACTAGCTCATGTGTGTGGCATCCATATGAAAGCACATATACCCTCTTGTTGGAAAAAGTCCAAAAGGCTTGTCTTTGTTTTCTTTACAAGCACCAGTATGTATACTACCCTTACATGTACCCGACAAGGTTCCTTATGGGCTGCTTAGGCTACAACAGTTTAGAAGTTAGAAGGGCGAACAACCAATTGATTACCATGTGTAAGGTTCTCCGTGGTAAGATTGATGCTCCTGATCTCCATGATGACTTGGCGAGGTTCTCGCCAACTACGTCCCCAACAACTATTTCAGCATCAGAAAGCACCGACTGTTCCACGAACCTTCTTCTCGCACGGTTGCGTACGCACAGTCTCCCATTGTACGTACTCTTTCTGCACTAAATGCCCTCTTGAATGAGAGCCCAGAATGTGATGTGCTTGCGGACGGATGGAAGGTGATTCTACCTGAATATCTGAGATTCTGTGAGAAGTCTGTTTGAGTGTGTAGATAAAACTTACAACCATTTTCATTTAAGGTTTCTAGTAGGTAATGTTCTTTTTTAATTAGTGTTATTGACATGCTCGTACTAATTAATAAATAATAAATAAATAAATAAATACTCTGACTGATATAATATTTGTGAAAATTTTTAACTAGCCTTCAGTGAATGTCTCTACTTTGTAGGATCTATTTATTGTTGGTAACTTTTTGTGTAAACTGAATTTTTTTTAAAACTCTAAATAAACTATTACTTAATTTTCTGTTTATTCGTCACCAAGTTAGCATTCTACAGCATCGCTAAATCATCGTTCCACGTAGTGCCTAGCTGATATCTTGAAAGGAAAAGCTTGCTTGAACATTTCGTAGTTCTTGGAAAAGTTGAACCGCCCTACTTTACCGCTCAATATCCATTCAAACGACACGTAAAATCCACAGGAGAGACATTCTGAAAACAAGATATTCTTGTAGGTACCTACTAACGAACAAAGCCTAAAAGACTCTTCTGGGAACGTGATTTTTAATAATAAAAACAGGGGCTGATAGATTATTTTTCTCCAGCAAAAACTGTCCTGTCAGCTCAGTTGATAGTAGTTCTACAAAAAAAATGTTTGTCCTGGGAGAGAATCGAACCTTAAACCTACAGTGCAGAAAGGCAGAGCTACTACCAACAGAGCTGACAGACAACATACGGCTTAAGAATCTTTATTCTCATAAAATAATTTACAATTCACTTTATATGAGAACTTAAAAAAACGAATTACAACATAAGTGCGTTCTGTGATAAAGTATCTTATGAATGAAATTATATAAGTATTCTATCAGTCATCTGGTCATCATAATTCAAACTATGCTTAGTTTAGGACTGGTGCTGTGCATTGTCCTTTAACATATTTAAAAAATATTTGTGTTAGGTGTTAACACAACAAGAGTGCGTGGTAGGCCCGAGCCGTTAGGTGGGCCGTTTCATCATTTGCAAAGCAGCAAAATTAATATTGTGTCTAGCGTACCTATTCAAGAAAGCTGATTGTCAAAGAATATTAATAGAAAATGGTTTGACGACTTGTCGAATTAGATGGTTATTACGAAGATAAGCTTAGCTTTGATGGTATTCGCTTTGTCGTCGTATGATTATGTCGTGGAATGCGTAATTAATTGTAAATCCTTTACTTTGGGATAAACGGTTCACAGTGAATTTACAAATTAGCATGCTATTATACTTAAGCACGTCTTCTGCTTATTGCGCCACCAGTTATTTCGAACCAGTCTAGTGAAAGGATTAAGATGTTTAATACTATACTAAGTTCTAACAATATAGTTCGATATAACTTTATATAAATTGAGAACAATAGTCCAAACTCGAGGTTTGCCAGCGAGCCATGGAGCGCAGTATTCTAGGAGTCAACACACAGACCACATCTTAAATAGTAAACTGCGCTCCAACACTCAAATCGCGGATGTTGGACAGCAAGACAAGGCAGACCACGTCTGCCGCATGTCGGATGCGTTATGGGCTAAAGCTACTACAGAGTAGACACCCCTGAACGGAAAACTATCTCGCGGCAGTCCGCGCCAAAGATGGAGGGACGAGTTAGACGTCAATCTTAAGGATTTGCCCCCAGTGGCTTTAGACAGGGACGAAGGAGGGAGGCCTTTGCCCTGCAGTGAGACATCACGGGCTCTTAATAATAATAAATTGAGAAGGAGAGTTGAACTGGCTTTATAGATTTAACTTAAGATAGGTAATTGATTCAGGCGTGACCTTGCGGAAATACAGTACAAAATATTAAACAGATGGACAAATATTTTGCACAATTCCGCCAATCTATTCCTAAAGAGTTACCTCCAAAAGAAAGTCGACATGTGTTTCGCCCCTCCACGAGGCATCCTCAGGAACACTTGACTCACTCCGCACCCCGACGAAAAAACACTCTGGTCTGCAGACTTGTTGCTTCGACCAACGTCAGACTAAAAAAATTGTACTAAATATTTATCCATCTGTTTAAGATTTAACTTTTCTAAGATTCGTAATGACCTTTTTAGAAATGTCAGTTTTCTGTCGGATATATATTTAGGTAAAACTTATTTAATTAATAAACATCGCGTGACCCGATGGCTGGCTCCTTTATGGCCAAGCGTAGCATTGCCATTCCACGTGGCAATGTTGCCAGTGTCTTGGGGATACTGCCCTCTGGCAGTGATCTGGATCAGCTTTCTATAGATCGTTTTAAACGGTCCTTAGATAGATAAACTGTTTTACGTGTATTTTAGGTTATTGTATATTATTCTTTACATATCTGTAATTATTTTAAATAAATTTAAATTATTTATTCATTCAAATAAATTAGTACGAATTTGGTTATTAGTGTTTGTAAACCTAGATTAAGTTGGTCCAAACACTAGAATTCGGATTATACGTAAATAGCTATTACCTATACAATCAATGTGGGCAAACCAGCTGCTGTTATGACGTCATATTGTTCTCTAAATGCAAACAATTCAAAAATACTGTAGGTATAATAAAAGTATTTCTTAAAAATATTCGGGATTAGAGTTCATATTGTTTTTGTAGTTATTAGTAAGGGTATTTATTGCGTATTACATTTTAATTTATTCCCGAAATTTCTTTCTTGGTTGTGGGCTGGTGCCTCCTTATGGAGAAAAACTGAAGCTAACATAATCAGTCAGCGATCACGATTAATGCAATATAAGCGAAACCTTGAGAATTTGATATCTATTTGTTACTACTTACTTACTTACCGAGGAAAAATAGCCCCAGGCGAAACCTGGAATCCTGTAATAAAACAATATAAAACCTAATCGTACTGTACCAAGTGAACAGAATAAACAAAGGGACATATCGTCTCCAGAATTCAATTCCCTGTTTGCTACGATATTCCCGCCATAAGGCAGTCCACTATTTATTTCTCGTCTCGTTGGGAATGATTTATTTTTACTGTCACCCGTTTGATCCTTGCTATAGAGATGTTACTATCCGGCTTAGACTTTCAAATATCTATGAACTTACGGCTATTTTGGCATTTTTATAAATTATCTATTTATGTAACTAAAATAAGTAAATGACAGTATACAATCAATCTACTAGTTGATATAGGGCTAAAAGAGGCTGATATTAAGTGTCAGGTTGGAGAAATACCACGCATGCACATTGCCGTAATATACGCCTATGTATATTTAGTTGTCAGATATTGTCTAAAAATCTTTGGCTATTTTTATAAAACTTCTAGACTATACTTATATTCATGGAACTGGGTAAGTAAATGACGGTAAATATCAAACTACGAGTATTGGGCTTACAAAAGCATAGGTAGAAGAAAAAAAACGTAAGACGTTCTTTGCCGTAAGATTCACATATGTAAATTTGTTAGCTATATTTACCATCAATCAGTAGATGATCAGAAGAGCATTGGGGGTCAAGTGGTAGTGGCTTCGCCTTCCGTTCCTAAGGATTTGAGTTCAAATACAGTCGTGAACCAATTTCTGGTGGATTTTTATTCTAATAATGTATGTTCGCTATATGAGTACTCTCAAATAGTGAAAGAAAACGTAATCAGGCATGTCGTAGAACATAAAAGTTCAAAGACGTGCCAAGTGGATGAAAGAAGCTTCTGAGGTGCAAATTAATCGATTCACTACAATGGTTAGAAAAAACCAATAAAATGATAAGAAGAAGGTAGATAGTTGGGTGATTACATAAATATAAATGGTCACAACGTATACGAAAGTTGTGGTGACTTTCTTATACGACTTTAAATTTATAGTAATTATTTTAATGTTTAACACATGACTGTAAGACTATTTGTCCGGCTTTTTAATCATTGGTTTACGCCCCTAAAGATGTTTACTTTCCGTTTGGGGCACGACCTTGCATACATTTCCCGAATCAATGTCGCTTGTACTGAGCCTTTTATTATTCACCGTCCGTTTTGGAATAGGCAGATGTAAGTAGGTATCTTTATTTCTAGTTTGGCGTCGAACGTATGCCTTTGGTATAAGTTATTGAAATTGGTACCTAGACCTAGGAATCTATTTTGTATGTATACACAAGCTTCCAGTCTTCCAATCTTCTCTATAAGCCGTCATCTTAGGACTCACTCATCCATCTTTTTTTAGACCTACCCCTACTATTGTGTCCCTACTAGCCTAACCTCACCTAATATTTTGTAAAAGAAGTAGATATCTACTTCTAAAATATTCTCGAGAAACTAAGGACAAACTACGAGTACTTATAATTTTACCCTCCCCTTTAGTAGTGATCTTAATCAGTTGAGCTATTTCTAGATTGTTTTAAGCGATCCTTAGATAGCTCATGTAAACATGAATAACATGTATTTTATATTAACATGTATTTTATATTATTCTGTAAATTTATGTTATTAATTTCTAAGAGTAACGTTATGTTAAAAAAACAACAATAACATTTGAAAAAATATATTCATTCCAGCAAATGATTTAGAACATGCACATACAATCAGACTTCGATCGTTTATTTAAGAACATTTTCAATCAACAATATTAACTTTAACGTGTTCTAGTAGCTTCGATTTTGATCGGTTTATTTTCTTATACTTAGGGTTTGCTTTGACAGACCTTCTTATGCTACTCCTTGTCATGACTCTATCAAATATTTCTTCACTGGTATCCTCGCTGCCGTCATCAGAGAAATGGTTGTTCATACTGTCGCTTAACTTAGGCCGTATCAGCACAGGTTCTATACCACTGTCAGAATGTATTCCATCTTCTGCTACAGTTCTGTCTTCATCACTCATTGACATTTTAGCATTCTCACTGCTCGTCTGACGACATAGCATTCTACAACTCTGAGCGGGAACTTGCAGCAGATTCTTTTTCTCTTCTTTTTTCTTTAAATTACTCGGTTTATATTTCATCGGAGAAAAGTCGACCCTACTACGTAAAAAGCTAATCGTTTCTCCGAACTTTCTGCTGCATTTTCGAGTCGTTTTCGCTTCAGTTTTTTCTTCTCTTTTTATACTTTCGTCGTTTTCCAATGCTATACCAGAGTCTGAATTTGAATCGGCTAGTATGTGTATCTCGGGAACGCTAAATGTGAAATCGTTGTGAAGTAACTTTTTATTTAGCTCCTCGATCGCCTCGGCTTGTTTCTGTATAATAATGTCCTTTTGAGCGAGTTGTTTAGCGACGGACTCGGTCCGCATCGCCAAGTTCGTTTCGTACTTTTGCAGTTCGCTCGAGAGGAATTCCAATTCTTTCTTTCTGTTCGATTCCAATTTCTTTATAAGTTCGGTTTGTTTCGCGTATGCTTCCTTGAGCCTCGCGATCTCCTGTTTATGTGACGTTTTGAGGAATTTAATAATGTTTATTGCCTCATGAAGCGATGCGGGCTGGAGGATATTGTCTTTTGTCACGATCTCGGCCATTATTGTTTCGCACTCGGATCTGAAACAATAAAAGTATAAAATCAGTGGATATATTTTTTCTCAGACAATATTGCCACATTCTGTGGAATGACTTTGCTGTTCCTAAATCAGACTTAAACTACAAACTTTTCAACCTATAAATAATATAAATAATAAAAAAGTCTATAAATGGTTATATCTATTTATATTAAAATAGTCAAATATATGACTTAGTAAGTTTTAATCTATTGATCCAAGTGATGTAATATCAGAGAAAGTGATAAAACTTGTCCAAGGTAATAAAGACCATTAGTCATCAATCTAATGGTTTTTTAAAGACCAACGTTTGTTGAACTTATGTAACAATGAGTTTTACTAGAAATAGAACTCGGTATAGAAATTACCGCGTGCAATGTTTAATTAGTATAGCTCATGTTTTTACATACATTGCTACACCGTCGTGGGTACAATAACACATATTGTTCGGCGTGTAATAAACTTATTGAATATTATCGATTGTTATAAGAAAACTTTGAGAAACTGTTTTAATGAAATTGTTAAACCGAAATATATAAGTAGATGAGGAATATTTATGATATATGTGTAATTTCATGAAATGAGAAATATTTGAGAGAACACAAAGAAATAACTTTGGAATTAAAACATTGTTTGAAGTAATATAAAAAATATGTGGATCGTTACTGACTGACTCCTGTCTGACTTAAACACATCACACTGCAACGTTCAAACCAAAAATGTAAAATAACGCAAGCAAATTCGCGCGACTTTAGTAGTTGTATAAAGATACAGGGACCTGACCTGTATCTTTTGTAAAAAGTTGAGATCAAAGAAACACGAAATGCAGTCTATGCGGTCAATAGCATTGCAGACGAAAAAAACAAACGCGTCTATACCGGCAGAACAACTTTTCTTGGAATTCAATGAATGTAGAATGTGCAGGAATGCCTTTTTACTTGTGATATTAAAATGTACTGTAGGTATACAAAAATCATCTTGAAAATACTATTGAGATGAAGATTCCCTAGTCGAAAGACAAGTTCCCATCTTCTTATGAGTCAGTGGCCAATTCTTGTGATGAAGTGTCTAGGCCGCCCAAAGGCCTCATGACGTAGTTTTAAGTTTTAAAAGCCTATTAACTTTTGAAATGCCGTGATTGACAGCATAACTTGTTCTCAGATAAAAAAACCACTACGGTCACCCATCCAGGTACAGACAGCTCACAATGTTGCTTAACTTTGATAATTTACAAATTAGTTAGTTGAATAATTTACATGAACCAAATCTAGGTCGATTCAGATAGATAGTTCGATGTAAATGGAATGCCGAAACATTAATAATTAGTTGCGTTTAACATGATTGTAAAATAGCCGTGGATTGCGGTGGTGTATTTTATAAACCCTTCTCTAATTAATTAATTGAATTAGATATATATATATATATATATAGTATTTCATCGTACCGAAGGAAGTGTTTTCCTGAATATAATTATTAGGTATTATATATTATTAGGTGCCTACGTTCTTATTTGAGACGGTGAGTATATTTATTTATGTATATTTTATCACACTGACTGGTTTGAAATAATAAGTGAGACGATAAGAAACATATAATTCTAATATGTATGTACTAATAAACGACTTGAGTTATCAATGAAACACGTGCTACAAATACAAAGACAATTTGAGATATCGACTTTATGCTCTAAATAAGAAGACTTAAAACTCCATCACATGAGTAAAAGATACATAAGAATATACTATACACATTCAAACAAATCAATATATAAATAAAAAATTACCTGTTTTAAAGATCCAAAAGCAAGAACAGAAACAGTTCAATAAATAAATTATAAATATAATTCCACTGACAAACTTGACTAACTAGTCCACACTCTTCAAAGTACTAACTCAAACTGACGATAGATGGGAAGGTTGGTCACCGTCAGCTGACAATACAATAACAGGTACCGGCAGGTGGTACCCTATTGTAATAATAAACCATACATTCACAAGCCATTTTGGGTCTTAAAGTAAAGGTCGTAAAAACAATTTTCTACCTGGATCGGCTCAAAAGAATTCTAGGTAATTCTATTTTTGTATTTATTAAACATGAAATTGTTTTACCGCAGGTACAAAAGCGGTTTATCAATGGGGTGTAGAAATACTTTACGAATGAACTTGACACGACTAAAAAGAAAGAAGTAGGACAATGTTAAACGAGCACATGTTGGACAGCGTCGAAGGAATTTGCCGAACAAATACAAAATATGAATTTCTCTAAACTTAATTTTATTACATTTCATGGGTGATCTGCAAGTATTTATCTCGGGTCTGCGTGTTTCTATGTATTATATGGATGTATTCACAAAAAAAGTATGTATGTAGTATATCAGTCATGTGATACCCATAACACAAGCTCTGCTTACTTTTGGGCCAGATGATGCTGTGTGAAATGTCCGACATTATTTTTTTATTATATTTAGTTTATATTTATATTCGTTTTTCTGAATTTACTCTCTTTCTCTTTTCCTTCTTATGTACCCTTCACGCCCATTTGTTTTTAATATTTCCATAACCCAAGGTTTGCTGGAAGATAACTCTTCTTAGGGATAAGCTCGTGTTCATGCCATTATTGATTAAGTTGATATAATGTATATGTTTTGTGTACTATAAAGAATAAAGAATGATAAGTATGCAAATACCTGTGTTATAGGGTGTAATTTAATTATTTCGACGCGCTGTTTTAACTCCGCTTGTGCGTACTTAGCCCAATCAATAGTTGTTATTATTGAATGTTATTTCATGCTAGACCTATTTGAGTGACCTTTCAGACGACATTGAAGGAGGTTATAATTGTAATTTAAAATCAATTCAAAAACTGGTGTGTCTGTGTACTCACACAGACACACAAAACACGGTCACGCCTCCACAGTCGACACTAGCGCCACTAGAAGTCCTGTGGAGTGCAAACCCCCCGCGAAGTGCTCCTCGTGCCTCTCCGACCCCTGGTGGTCTGCGCGTGACCCCCGCTACCGTGCCCCTCGGCATGGTAGCGGGAGGGTCCCCCCCGCCGGCCAGCCGTGAGCACCCGGGTGCGCGTCCACGATCCGCCCTCCGTTCTCGGTCTTCATACCGTGCTCCAGCCACTACCCGGTGTTTTATGGAAAACAGCTAGGTAGTGGCGAACAGCATCATCGCCCGCAACCACATCTGACTCCGATTCTCACCCATCTGACTGACCAACGCAACCGTAGATGCCCAGACACCCGCCTGCCAACACCCGAGCAGTCCGTAGTGCTACTTGAAGAAGCGCTGCGGCACCCGCTACTTATGCAGCCAGCAGCAGCAGCTGCTCCCCGTCCCTCAACGAGCCAGGGACTCGCCGGCAGCGGAACTGAGATTCCGCCCCGGCCGAAACCGGATGCTAGACGGGGGATATGTCCATCGCCACTGATTCCTGATAACACAAGCGCCGTGTGTGCGCCGTGCGTCTTGTGTCGTGCTGTGAGAGCTCCACTTACTGCGTGCGCCTTGTGCCGCGCGCGCCGTGTGCCACGCCATGGCTGCACTCGCCCTGTGCTGAGAGCCCCATGTGCTGCGCCACGTGCTGTGTGCGCCTTGTGCCGCGCGCGCCGTGTGCTGCGCCATGGCCGCACTCGCCTTGTGCTGAGAGCCCCATGTGCTGCGCCACGTGCTGTGTGCGCCTTGTGCCGCGCGCGCCGTGTGCTGCGCCATGGCCGCACTCGCCTTGTGCTGAGAGCCCTATGTGCTGCGCCACGTGCTGTGTGCGCCTTGTGCTGCGCGCGCCGTGTGCTGCGCCATGGCTGCACTCGCCTTGTGCTGAGAGCCCCATGTGCTGCGCCACGTGCTGCGTGCGCCCTGTGCTGCGCGCGCCATGCTGTGTGAGCCCCAGCACCCGCACCACTCCCCCCCATTGATAACAAGGACCAAGTCCACCATAGCGCACCTAACTCCGCAGACGCGGATACAGGAAGCGCTTAAACCCCCTTGAAGGCCACCGCTAACGCCAAGAAGGCAGCGTAAAGTTGCAGAACGCAACAAAACCCACTGACCCAGGGGCCGTTGCCCCTGCGAGTTGAAGCCAGGGTAATGACATGATGTCGAGGCCCTTACCTAAACCCCAAGATGGGAAGGTTTAGACGACCAGAGTAGTAGTAAAATCAATTAGTGCTGGAATTATTCGGAATCCCAATTATAGTATGCGCATGAAACATTTGGGATTAACCTGATATTCAATCAGTTTCCATCGCAAATATCAATTTAGAGTCTTGAAAATTGACTTATATTACTCGATGGCTTCTTTGATCACGTACTATTTTATGGTAATGGTACTTTTTTTGTTATTTAGTCCGTCTTATGTCATCATCATTGGCCTTTGTTCATCTGTCGGAGATCATTTAGGTGGCGTCAGTAAAGTTACAGAGCAGTTAATTGTAATTTAAAACATTCGTTCATGGATCCACTCCAGCAAGCTGAGGTGGGTGAAGTTTTTTTTCCACTGACGTCACTCTGCCTGGGATTTTGTTTGATAGCGCAGGCCTTCCCAGGTACCCACAATAACGAGTCGGGGTTGTTTTAAGTTTTCCCTTTCTATTGAATCTTATAAATATTAATACATTTTGCTTGATTTTTTTTTGGTTATTACATCATAATATTAGTGTTTGTACTGCACGGTTGCCGTTTGAATAATAATTGCTTAATACCGTCAAACATTTCGGACTGCTTATAATATTTCCAAGAAAGTCTATTACTAGAATTACCAAATTACCTAATGTTAGTCCAGTATTATCCCGGTATAAATTAAAAGCTCGTATTTAATCAGCAATGGATTATTCTCATTAGTAATTACCAAACAGGTACTTGTCATCATTATACTACCGCAGTGAGAATCACACGACACTATTTAATTAGAAATAAATAAAATACGAACTATATATTTATTTGATGCTCACATCTATACGTAGGTTAAAGGATGATTTATCAATAGTAATAATAACTCTTCAGCTGACATGTAATAAATTTATTTTGAAATAAAATTGAAAAAATGTATGTCATGAAATTACATTAAATTAATTCCATAAAATTCTTGATTCTTGAGTTTGACATTTTTTGTAACATTCTCGTAGCTCTTCTTAGGATATGTAAACAATTGAATTAAAAGTGTATTAAGTTGATTAATGGTTAGTACAATGAGGAACCCAAGAAATTTATTGGCGGCCATCCCGATAAGACGTTTAAAATAGACAAATGACGATCGACAGCAACTTTGTGACAATGATATTATAAAAACAATCACTTGACATTGGCAAAATTTACATAAATACAGATGCTATTATAGGAACAGAATAAGTAGAATAAGCTTACCGCATCATTAGAAGAACCACCCCTTAATATACCTAATATGATTCAAATAACCAACAGCCGTTATGCACCTGCAACCGAACCGATACCGCATGTATTGATTCGTCTTTCCTGCGGGTCCTGTCGGCAAGGTCGAGAGATTAGTGTGGGTACCTGGGAAGGCCTGCGCTATCAAACAGAATCCCAGGCAGAGTGACGTCAGTGGAGAGGAAACTTCACCCACCTCAGTTTGCTGGAGTGGATCCATCAAAGGATGTTTTCAATTACAATTAACTGCTCTGTAACTTTACTGAAGCTACCTAAATCATCGTCAACAGATGAACAAAGGTCAATGATGATGATGATGATGAAAATAACTAAGAGATATAAAACTGAAAATAAAAAATAGCCCTTACGAATAATTTTCTGAAAAAAAAAAATTGACACTAAAAAATGTGCTTATCATAAAAAATAATACGCTAAAGCCTTTAATAAAATTGACAAATTCCAGAAGGTTCCAAATAAACAAAGAGTGAAAAAAAACTTAGAAAGAAACAAAGAAGCAATAAAAATATTTTGCAGTCGCTACGTTTACGCTCCCAATAAAACTTTCCCGTGCCTCAGTGCTCCCGGCCCATTGAACGGCACACTATCTTGACGATGTAAATGTTGCCATAAAAAATAACGTAACATAGGGCAACACAGGGTTCAATTTGATAAATTGTGTTTAGGATTATGTTGGAGTAGCACCAAAATAAATAAAAATAACGGTTGGAGATAAAACACACATATGAGTCTTTATTTACAGTATCATATGAGTACAATAATATTTATATATTATGTGAAAATGCATGGTTGAGCTGATTCACATCCCTGTCATAGGGCAACATACCAAATACACATGCGAGTACAGCGGATGGTAAAAGTAAATAGTAAAAAACTTATCAAGTAAAACGTATTTTTGCCAAAAAATACGCTGCATAGTTGTAAGGGTCAAAACTATATTCTTAAAAACTCTTAAGAGTTATTTCCGAAAGTACAAAACATATTCTTTGAGCTTATATAGCAACTTAAACCAGAAGTCATCATAGAAGACCTCGAAGAATTAGATAGCATTGAATACGATGACCTCTGTGACGCATTGGGCCAAGGCCCGGCTGAGACGCAAAAGGTTGCGGGTTCGATTCCCGCCGCGGGACAAATGTTAAGGTATGATCTGCAAGTATTTGTCTCGGGTCTGGGTGTTTCTATGTATAATATGTATGTATTTACAAAAAAAGTATATAAGTAGTATATCAGTCATGTGGTGCCCATAACACAAGCTCTGATTACCTTGGGGCCAGATGATGTTGTGTGAAATGTCCGGCATTATTATTATAATAGGACAAAAAAACAGAGTATGTAGATTTTTAATGCTGTAAATGTTTTTTGCTGTAAAACATTCTCATTCAATAGAAATAACTCACATCGAAGTAAAATAATCTAGATTTTACTTACATTTGAACTGAAACTTGACATTAACAAAATAAGGTTCTATAAAACAGCTTTGCAAGCACTACAAAAACAGCAATTTAGAATGTAACAGTCATCCAAGTGCAAACGGGGTTCGTGGAATTTTCTCCAACAATTTCCAGATTTCATTTAGATTGCACAAGTTTTTATCTTCGTTTAAATCAGATTGAAACATCATTTGTATATTTGCATGTCTAGTTATACGAATGAGTTGGTATACGTAACTATAATTGAATATATTAACATAAGCTTGACCACAATATTATTTATTTATTTAAACCCAACACAAGTAAACAGCATATTCAAATTAAACAGAATCAATACCCATTATTCACGACCTAGTGTTGCCATAATGATAGGGCACTACATTATGCGTTAAAAATATCCAGACAGTCAATTATGGAGATAAAAATTAAGTATTTTATACAAACTTTATAGTTGACGACCTCTGTGGCACTGTGGGCTAAGGCCGGGCTGAGAAGCAGAAAGTAGCGGGAACGATTCCCGCAGCGAGACAAATGTTTGTATGATCTGCCAGTATTTGTCTCTGTTCTGGGTGTTTCTATGTATACATAGCCCGTGGCTTCGCACGCGTGGTACCTACATAAAAAGTATCATATGTCCTTCTCCAAGGTCACATCTATCTCTATACAAAAATTCATCAAAATAGGTTCAGTGGTTTAGGCGTGAAAACGTGACAGACAGACAGACAGAGTTACTTTCGAATTATTAAAATTACATAGTAAGGATAAGTTTATCGGTCAGTGATACCCATAACACAAGCTCTGCTTACTTTGGAGTCAAATGATGCTGTGTGAAATATCCGGCATTTTTATTTATTTATATATAATTTATACGTAAAATTAGCAGAGTAAATTATAAAAATATATAAAGGCATTAAAAATCATGGTACTACCATAAGGTAGTATCATGATTTTTTATACATATAAATGTAAACGTAGAAATTTAGACCTAGGTACATATCTGTGTAATAATACATACATATATATTTTTATAAAGTTATAAAGTATTATAAGTATGTATTTAAAAATATAGTGTGAACTCTTTATAACGAAACTCAAGGGACTGAGCATTTTTTGTCGTTATAGAGAGTTATCGTTATATGGAGCTTTTACAATTGGCCCCGAGATGGGTACATTATTCTGGCGTTGGTTGTTAATTGTGGCGCTTTCCGTTTACTGGCCATGTTAACAGTTTCAAAGTAGGTTTACGACTGATAATACGATAGGTACCCAGTATGCTTGGTCGAAGTCCATCACTTCCGAGAAAACAATGCGTCATACTGCACGTGTTCAAGGCAATTCAGGATAACAAAAGCTAGACTGACCTCGGATGTTTCGGAGCTTCAAAGTCTTTTATTACCTGATAACATAACATAAACAATAATACCGATAATAAATATTTACTGTCTAAAAATATGAACACATTTCTTCGTATAGAGAATGGCGTATCGCTATAAAGAGTGTTTCAATGTGGGTTTTAACACAAACCAACCAAGTTGGGCTCACTTCAACGTTATAGGGAGTTTATCGTTATAAAGGATAACGTTATAAAGTTTACACATAAGTATTCTATCAGTTATCTAGTCACCATAATACAAGCTATGCTTAGTTTGGGACTAGATGTTGTGTGCATTGTCCACCAATATTTATTATTTATTTATTATATTAAATCTTATTTGTTCATTTGTCACTCGATGACCATGTCACTCCCGTTAAGGCTAAACATAGATATAAATCTACTACAATACTATATACTTTCTTATTTACTAAATAAGATCGCGATAAGCATCGCAAAACGCAACGAAAGAAGGTTCTTATTTTCTCGTGGCGCCATCTAGTATGCAATAAAAATGATAATGTGAAAAACACTTATTTTATTGAAATTTACCAACAAAAATCTATATATTGGAACCATTTAGTTTAAAAGAATCCTCTTCTTATCGTCTTACTAGTTATTTTTAACCAGTGTGGTGAAAAGATATAGCGTCTAAAAAGCTCCTTTTGTGTACCACAACTCTATAAGTTTTCGTGAAACTATAGTTACACAACTACCTATCAAAAGCATTGAAATTGCAGCTAGAAGGTATTAATTATTCGTCTGACATTCACGATCTCGAGTGCTTTGTCCTCGTTATTGATGAAGTTCCTAATGATTTGATACCGTCAGAAACTAGTACTATGGGATTTTCACTAGTGATTTATTAATATTATCCTACTAATATTATAATTGCGAATGTTTGTACACTATTTACCTAAAAATACACTCAAGAGTTGCTGTTTGACTCAAGATTTAAAAATTTTTACCTACCGCATTACCTATATAACAAGATATTAATGCAATTCAGGCTTGGAGCGAAAGGAACAGACTATATTTCAATATATCCAAATGTCAAATGATGAGCTTCACAAGGTCTTCGCAAAGTCTTCTAACAAACTACACTCTTCATTGTCAACTAATAAATAGGTGTCTATCCATTAAAGATCTTGGTATAAAGTTCGACGCGAAACTCACCTTTCATGAGCATGTGCGAACTCTCACAGACACCTGCTTAAGAGTACTTACATACTCTTTTTAGGGTTCCATACCTCGAAAGCAAAAAACGAACCCTTATAGGATCACTTTGTTGTCCGTCCGTCCGTCCGTCCGTCCGTCCCTCCGTCTGTCTGTCTGTCTGTCAAGACCCTTTTTATCAGAAGCGCGTGGAGGTATCAAGCTGAAATTTATATCAAATAATCAGGTTTATTGTCCCTTAAAGCTGTGAAAAAAAATCGAGCTTCTAAACCAACGCAATCAAAAGATACAGCTGTTTATGCCGCAAATAAACGCAAATTTTCGACACTCGCGATGGAATCAAACAGGGTCCTATACCTACAGGGTACTTTCCGTTAATTCAGATTCTTGAAATTTGGTACGAAGCAACGTTTTATAGCACAGATAAAGGAAAAATTGCGAAAACCGTGAATGTTTAGTTATATCATATAATAAAAATATTTTTAATAAATATTGTCATGTTATGGATTTAATTTTGCAATAATAATACATTAACTATGACTTCATTGTCGTGATTGTCGTGATTGGTGAACTTTTACTTGTAGGTATACCTACAGATTTGTACGGAACCCTTGGTGCACGAGTCCGACTCGCACTTGGCAACAACATATAGGCTACTTGTTATCCCGGAATACGTTTCATGAAACAAAAAAGGGATAACAGATATAAGGACGATATAAATACCCAACAATACCAGTATAATACGTATATCAATGACACAAAATGAATTTGACATAACCACATACATATAACCCTCAAAACTAATGAACATTGACTTTATGTAAAGCAAAATAATATGAAAATTTTCAGATGTTTCATTTATATGCTAACACACCTCCAACAGAAACTGATTAATTTCCACCGCGGAACAAAATGTTTGTATGTCTCAGGTCAAGCCCGGGTGTTTCTATGTACGACGTCGTTATAGTTTATTAAATAGCTGCTAATTTATGAAATGATATTTAGCATATTTACATAAATTGACATACATTGACATACATTGACATAAATTGACATAAATTGACATAAATTGACATAAATTGACATAAATTGACATAAATTGATATAAATTGACATACATTGACATCAATTGACATAAATTGACATAAATTGAGATAAATTGAGATAAATTGACATAAATTGACATACATTGACATACATTGACATACATTGACATACATTGACATACATTGACATACATTGACATACATTGACATACATTGACATACATTAACATAAATTGACATACATTGACATACATTGACATACATTGACATACATTGACATACATTGACATACATTGACATACATTGACATACATTGACATACATTCACATACATTGACACACATTGACATACATTGACATACATTGACATACATTGACATACATTGACATACATTGACATACATTGACATACATTGACATACATTGACATACATTTATGTCAATGCCACTGACACTGACACTGACACTGACACTAACACTCAGTTATTTTATTACATTACTCAGTCATTGAATCGATAAGATTTTTTTTTAAATATATAAAAATAATTAAATAATGCCGGACATTTCTCACTGCATCATCTGGCACCAATGTAAACAGAGCTTGTGTTATGAGTACCACATGACTAATATACTATTCATATTATTTTTTTTGTAAATACACATATATCCTAATATATTTAATATTATAAATGTGAATGTAAGTTTGTTTATTACGCTCTCACGCGAAAACTACTTAACCGATAATCATTAAACTTTGTACACATATTCTTGGAGGTATTAGAAGTAACATAGAAAATAAAATATATATTTTACGAAAGATATTTATATGGCAAAACAACGTGTGCCAGGTCAGCTAGTATACGTATAAAAGAGCTTAACCTGACTGACTGACCGATTCATCAACACCGAGCCTAAACCGCTGAAGCTAGAAAGCTAAAATTTGGAAGGTAGCTTCCTTTTATTGTAGAACCACCCACTAAGGCAGCTTTTTTTTAAATTCAACCCTTAAGAGGGTGAAAAGGGGTGAAAACGAATGCATGAAACTTTTTAACGCGTGGTGAGGTTTGCTTGATTTGGGCGTATTTTTATAACTAGCAACAGCTAGTTATACATAAATACGCCCAGGCCCGACACAAATATTTCTAGATCATACAAACATTTGTCGTACTCGCAACCTTCTGCCGGCCCTTACCCCACTGCACCACAGAGGTTGTAGATATAATTTCCGATTAGTCCCATATAAATTTCATCAATTAGCTCACTACTTTGGTTTTAAAATCAAAATAGCTGGATTATTTATCCAAATAAACAAACTTACGAATTTTCATTAAAATCGATTTTCTTTTTACTTTATAAAAAAAAGTTATTGACAGCAGACAGACTGAGCCAATGATATTATATCATATATATATTATTATTCTGTACATTTCTATAATCAAATTAATGCATGTATATATATGTAACTGTATAATCAGCTACCTTACCCTTGGTTTGTGGTGTTCCTTAATTTATGTGTCTTTCGATAGTAATCGGTATATGTGATTCTGTTTGCAATGCGAAATAAAGCCGTGGGCAGAAATCAGTAATATAACCTTATATTTTGTTTATTTTCTATTTAAACAATGTGTACCTACATATCAGTAATGTTAGAATATTATCCTAAACTACTAAGGTTTGCCCTGACACTGTCCGGTGTTTACAAACAATAATAAGTAGGTACATAGGTTATTTTTGTGTTTTAAAAATTTCTAAAATAATAGCTCAACACTAAAATTAAACTTTAATTAAAATGTTGCCTCAAACATAAAATAAATGGACAAAGTTAATTTTGTATTACTCGGATACCATATTTGATCAAAGTAAGTTATTCCATCCGATAAGCAATAACAGCAACCCTTTATCACAAACAAATCGCATTAACCCCACTTTCAAAGGCATTTTCTAACTTTATACGATTAAATTCGCGAAAAATTACCCAATTCCACTATAAGGCTGGCTTCAGATTTCCGGAATTACTAAAAAAAAATTAGAACATATTTCCAAGTCTGTTGCTTACGCAATGTCATGAAATACGCGTTCTATTATAATTACGTTTTTGAAACTTAAAATAAAACCTAAATTAAAAGTAAACGAAATTTTGTTATTTTGCGTTTTTGTGTCTTTCCAGTGGTGTTAACCGACTTCAAAAAAAGAGTAGGTTTTTAATTGCGTTGTTTTTTTATAGGCTCAAATTTCATTCAATAAGCTTATTGATAAATTAAAAAAAACAACGCAATTTAAAACCTACTCGTTTTTTTTAACACCACTGGAAAGACACAAAAAGCAAAATATCAAAATGTCATTTACTTGGATTTTTTCCAGCTATTTTGATTAAAAAACTAAACTACTGATTCAATTTTGAGGAAATTTCTATGGGACTTTTACATGAACAAGATTTTTTTTAAATCGCTTTATAAACAATGGAGTTGTATAAAATACAACCTATTTGAGAATCACCTTTTTTTGAAGTTGGTTGAAAATATCTTAAATTGCATCCAATTTTAAACACACTTTCAAAGTGTTTAGGCATTTCGTTAGGCTCGGGTTTTACTCACGTATTATTTTGTCGATGGGAGTACCGACACTGTTTTGATTTATCTAAAGAATCTTCAACATTCAGATATTTTCTGTCTTTAATTTTACAGATCTATCAGACGTATATAAACTACGGCTTCGTACGCCTGTTACCTGTATAAGATAGATAGATAGATAAAAACATTATTTGACATAACAATACACATACACAAAATAAGGTACAAAATTATATTCTAAACTTAACTACTAACACTAAAAGAAAAATAATATAGGTACACGAGTTACAACTAACACAAAAAATAGCCTCTGTCTATTTCCAAGGAACAATATCATCACAGGATCCGATTAACCGTAAAAAACGTAATAAAGAAACAAACAGACAGAGAAACTTTTGAATTTATAATATTATTAGTATAGATTCAACGAGTTTTGCACATCTGTAAGGCAAGTTTAAGTTTTTAAACATTATTAAATTCCGTCTTAAATTTTCAGAATGTTTGCGACCGACCTTAGGGCTGAGTGCCGTTGCCGACCATACATCATTTTTATGTGCGGTTTTTGTGTGTGTAACCAAATATTTGTATTGTCTGTGGACGAGGAACGCACATTCCGCGGATTTATACCCAACCTTTTTCTATTAGGGGGGGGGGTATAAATCCTAACGGGGTGAGCTTTTTATTGTGTTTTAGGTATTTCGTGTTTTGCGATTGTGGTTGAAGTTTTTTTGAAGTAGAATATTATTAGCTGATCCTTATGAACTGGAAAATCGTGTAGGGTTCTGTAACATAAAATCATCCGTCAGTTGAACCCATCAGTTGATTTTCTGCCATCATGAAAAAAATAAGTTTTTCTCATAGATACACACGGTTGCTTATCGACTGTTAGCATATTACAGAAAGATAATCATTTTTAACCATCTTCAAAATAGGAGGAGGTTCTCAAGCCAGTTGCATTTTTTATGTTTGTTACCTCAGAACTCGGTCATACAAGTATATGAACAGATTTGAAAAAAAATTTTCTTTGTTTAGTGGTTATACTTTCCGTTTGAAGTTAAATTTGGAAATATTTTTTTCCCTAAGGAGAAAATATAAGGTAAGAATTTTTGTATTGGACTTCTAATTGAGTAATGTACGGTACGGACTTAGCGAAAAAAAGTGTAAGATTTTTCCGTCACGGCCCTTCTTTTGTGTAGAGTTTACACAAAAGAAGGGTCGTGACGAAAACTAATAATTATAGATTTAAATTATTCAACCCATGATTATTTAAATGATAAAAATATTGAAATGTTATTATTTTGAAACATTGCTAGCTATGACTTAAATTAATTTCATTCCATTAAAAGCGTGTTTGTACTTACTTTCTTAATATAAATAATAATGTATAATAAAATATTCCATGCGGGGACCACGCTGATAATGGCTGCTCTAGAATGTATCACAAAATAACTGTTACAAACCCATATCACGCAATAACTTACTTTGATTTGATTTGATAAATAAATACATAAAAAAAGGAATTAACATCCCTAAGGGTGGTAAAACAGGAGAAGCCATGGGGTTAAGTCGATGAAGTCGATTTTCTTTTTTGTTTTTGAAACGTTATTTCAAATCGTCTTCTTGTATACTAAGTGAATCTAGGTGTATATAGAAACCCGGCAATAGCCGTTGCACGGTTTGACACAGAAATACAGTTTCTTTGACATTCTTTTTGGTTATCACATCACATCCAATAGCAATCCAACAGCGCCTTCGTTACATAATTAAGTATAATAATAATAAAAATGCAAAAGTTTAGAAGGTTGGTAGAAGCTCTGCCTTCTGCGCTGGTTTCTATTCCCATCCATGACAAACATAAGTGTGATATATATACGTGTTTGGGTTTTATAAAGTTTGTGTATAAAAAATGCGTGGTATTCGTGGGACGAAGTTCCTATCGTGGTTTATTATAATTGATAAACGTGTTAATAATTCGCTAGTAATTCATTCATTTGTATTTGTTAATCAATAATATAATACGTTTATCAATAATAATATACTACGATAGGAACTTCGTTCCAACCGAGTGTTCCACGAAACTCACGCATTTCCAAATTTAAAATATCTTTAAATATTTAAAGAAATTTTATTTATATATCAATTAGTACATTGTTGTTGACAGAATGATAAAATGTGGTTTGGTTGTAGAGTTATTACATATTTTGTACAATGCAGTATTTTTGAGTATTTTTGCCGCCACCTTGTCTAGTGCTGCCAAAATTTTGATGAAATTTTGAATTCGAGACTGAGAGGTTAACGGAGTTTAGACACTCAATGACTATGGTACTCCAGTTAAGGCTTAATACATATATACTACTAATATACTTTCCTATTTCCGTAATAATAAACTCAGAAAAAAAGGGTTTTAATATAACACACCTAAAAACAAAAAACAGGGCCAAACCCGGCGCCCGTCATACCACACTGAAATATTTTTGCCAGCATTCTGTCTTCGTCCGATAACGGGCAGGACGAAACATTATTACAAGAACCCATGCATAAATATCATGTCTTGCCGCTGCGTTTCATTCCGGACATATGTCAACACATGATTGACGACCTCATGAGTGGCGCAGTGACGCAAGACTCGGCTGAGCCGCTGGTGTGATTCGCGCAATGAGACATATGTTTGTGTGGCCTGAAAGTATTTGTCTCGGGTCTGGATGTTTCTATGTATAATATATATGTATTTAAAAAAAAGTTTATAAGTAGTAGATCAGGCATGTGGTACCCATAACACCATTATCATCATAACAGCCTCTATGAAGTCCACCGCTGAACATAGGCCTCCCCAATAGATTTCCAGGAGGAACGATTTTAAGCCCTCTCCATCCACCGACTTCCTGCGATCTTTACAATGTCGTCAGTCCATCGGATGGGGGGTCGTCCTACGCTTCGTTTTCCTGTCCTTGGTCGCCATTCGAGAACTTTTATTCCCCAACGGTTATCAGTTCTGCGAGCTATATGGCCTGCCCATTGCCACTTCAACTTGCAAATTTTGAGTGCTATGTCGGTGACTTTGGTTCTTCTACGGATTTCCTCGTTGCGGAATTTATCACGTAGTGAAACACTCAACACAGCTCTCTCCAGAGCACGTTGCGCGACTCTGAGCTTGTGTATGAGGCCAATAGTTAGCGACCAAGTCTCAGTTCCATATGTCATCACTGGCAACACGCACTGATTATATACTTTTGTCTTGAGGCTCTGCGGTATCTGTGACTAGAAGGTGTGCCGTAATTTTCCGAACAATGCCAATCCGAGTTGGATTCGTCGGCTGACCTCTTTGTCGAAGTTGGACTTGCCTAGTTGAATCGTCTGACCTAAATAGACATAATGGTCTAGAACTTCGATTATATCGCTCTCAATATATACCGGTACAGGTGAAACATGAGCATTTGACATGATTTTTGTCTTGCTCATGTTCATTTTAAGACCCACGATGACGGGAGACGATATCAAGGTTGCTGAGCATTGTGCCAAGGTCTTCCAGTGATTCTGCCATTAAGACTATATCATCTGAAATCGGAGTGTTCGCCATTCATGTTGATACCATGTCTATGCCAGCTTGAAAATATCCTCCAATGCAGTGGTGAACAGTTTTGGAGAAATAACATCTCCCTGTCTCACCCCTTTATGCAATGGGATTGGATTCGTGCTCTGGTTTTGGAGTCGGATAGACATAGTGGCGTTACTGTACAGACATTTCAACACTTCGATATACCGATAGTCGATTTGGCACCGCTAGAGTGACCGCAACACTGCCCAGGTTTCGACAGAATCAAAGGCTTTCTCATAGTCCCACAAACGCTAAACAAAGTGGACGGTTATACTCTTCGGTCTTCTGTATAACCTGCCGGAGCGTATGGATGTGGTCTATGGTGTTAAAGCCTTTTCGGAACCCGACTTGTTCAGGAGCCTGGAAGTCGTCAAACCTACGAGCGAGACGATTAGTAACTTCTCTCTAAAACAACTTATAGACATGGCTCAACTGCGATACAAGAACACAACACAAGATCAACTTACTTTAGGGCAAGATGATGCTGTGTGAAATGTCCGGCATTATTTATTTATTTATGATTAACATTTTCTGTGATGTCACGTATGGATGTTTTAAAGTTTATTTTTGGTACAATCACGTTGCAATGGCTGTGCAGTTTTTCATTAAACTTGTTACAAACATATCTAGTCATTATTATATTCAGTAATCTAGAATACCTTAATAGGCTTTTACGTAAGTACCACGAAAACCACGGTTTCTTAAGAATAAGAGCTAGCACGCACTTCGGATTATTTCGCAGCGAATTTTCTCACGATATTCCCTGAAACATCTGTAAGCAGATGGCTTACGGTCCCATCTGCCAGGCTTTTGTAAACAGTTAAACAGTATGCCCAAATCGGGTGACTTAGACCTATCTTATTGTATTTATAAGTTTAAGAAGAAACTGAGAGAAGTTGTTTAATTTATTAACAAGGAAAGTGAAAATTTTTCGTTATTGTTATTATTATTTTTCTTTATACTGTAGTACTTCTTATTTGCAATGCAACTTTGTTATCCTTTTTTTAGAGATATTTTATCCTATGTGGATAAAATATATCTAAAATGTTTAAGCATTACTTTTCTACGCAATTGCTTTTTAAATGTGGTTTTGTGTAGTTTTACAAATCTCATCTAAAAAGAAATACCAAAAAATTTGGTAAACGAAATTTCAATTTTAACGCTGTCCTTTGGTAGTGATTTGGATTAGTTGAGCTATGTCTAGATCCTTTTAAACATTCCTTAGATAGTATGTATTACATGTCATCATCATCATCATCAGCCCGTGTCAGCCTACTGCTGGATATAGGCCTCTCCCATGGCACGCCATTTAGCTCGATCTTCAGCTCACCTCCTACAATCCTTACCCGCTGCCTTACGAATATCATCACCCCATCTAGTTACAGGGTGCCCTACACTACGTATTACATGTATTTTATATTATTGTTTAATATTCTACACATTTCTGTTATAATTTTTGTATATAAATTAGTATATAAGGTAGTATATTAAGAAGGTACAAGTATGCGTTGTTTAACAGTGTGATCTGTTTCCATCTTGGTCTATATTGGTCAAGATCAAGGTCTTGATCAAGGTTATCTGGCAAAGATCGCTACATAGCGATAATACCGCCCATTGTACCGACTAGCAAAACATTGTTATTTTTTCTCTAATCCAATGTATTTATGGTGTGGAATAAAGTATTATCTACCTATTTAGGCCTACCTTAGTTTTTTTTTTGATGTTTTAAATTTATTTGTATAATTGTCTGCCGGCTTATCTTAGGTACCTACATAAATTAGGTATCTTTGTACCTAATTTATGTAGGAGGAACACTAGGTTTATTATATATAATTGTGTATATTGTACATACCTGTGTTGGGTGTTATATTTTAAATCATAATTAAACACGGAATACGTAGGCGCATGCATTAGCGGAAGCATCCACGCTGAACATTACATACTTCTGAGTATGCTGTTTGAACTAGGCCTAAACGTTAATCATTCCGTAATTACTTCCCTATTTGTATTTGTCCGTCCATTACGGTACCGTGCCCTACCTTACGGCTATTGTTAAGTCCTTTGCAGTTCTTGGCATTCAGTACCTGACAACACCTCATTAGAGGAGATAATTGGGAATATACATTGGATACACCTTTCGGATAATAAAACTATAAGAGGATAAAGTTTATCTCAGAAAGCATGCCCAGTGGTGATGTTCAGTTCACTGTTATACATAATACCCATTGCTTAATTATGTAAACGTAATAACTGTCTGTAAAATTTTCTTCGAAAAATAAAACCGCCAGTTTGCATGGTTACCACGGCTAACAATAGCCGTACGGTAGAGCACTACCGTACGGCTATTGTTTAACACTTGCCACCTACTTAGCGCAGGTATTTGTGGATGTACATTGGGCTTTCCGAGAAAACAATAAGAGGATTAGGGTTTTGTAAGAAAACGTGCCTTTCGAACGGCGACTCAGTTCACTGTAATAACTTATGATCGTTCCTTTATTATGCAAACGTAATAATTGACAATTATATTTTCTACGAAGAAAGGAAAGCGTCAGTTTAGACAGTTACCGTTCGTGCCCTATCGTACGGCTTATTGTTTAATACTCGACGGCTCTAAGTATTCGCTATCTGATTACCCCTTATTAGCGCAGGCTTTTTTGTGAACTCCCATTCAAAGCACTTTTCCGGCAACACAATGATTAGAGTATTGAAGTCCACTAAGAAAATGTGACCTTTGAATGGTTGTCCAGCTCACAGTAGTACATAATGCCCGTTCCTTTGTAATGGGAATTTAGTAATTGACATTTATATTTTCTACGAAGAAAGAAAACCGGCGGTTACAATCCGTGCCTTATCGCACGGCTATAGTTTAATACTTGACAGCTTTTGGCATTCGCTTTTTGACTACACCTTAGAGTAGGTAATTGTAGATGTACCTACATTGAACAAATCTCTAGGACAATAAATAGATAAGATTAAGGTTCTCTAAAGATGGATAAGAGATAGAGCAAGATGGAGAGACCTGGAGAAGGCTTTTGCCGCTTAAAGTGGTCCTTACACGTTTACAGTATAGTAATTACGTTAAGTTAATACAATTAAAACAAAACAATTCAATGTTTGTGAAAGAAACCATAAAAGCTTATATTATTATTATTTATTTATTATAAGGATGGATGTGGACTAGGATGACTAGGTCTAGGATGTGAACATCGAATGGCGGTCCACTTCATAGTAATACTTAATGCCAGATCCTTTATTATGAAAACGTAACATCAGTCAGTTTTTTAGGAAAAACCGTCGGTTTACTCTGTCTCTTATTGCTTTAATAAAGAAACGAATCTAAAATGGTGTATTAAATCTTGTCTTCTCACACACACAGTATTGCTATAGTACTGTGTGAATGCGAGGACTTAACTAAACACGCAGATTAGTTAATAGAGTTTCAAAGTCTAACATGTAACAGATAAAAAAATTGTTTAAAATGATTTTTAGACCTCCCCTACACTTAAAGTAGGTAGAGTTTTTTAAAAGGGTTAGTATCTTGACGTTCTTAAAGAAAAATGGACAATTACCAAACTTTCTCATACCTAAGTACTTCTTATCGTGTCACTAGTTATTTTATAAGCAGTGTGATGAAAGGATTAAAGTGTGCTTCAAAGGGGTCTTTCATAACGAAACGAAGGATGGTGATTTTACAGAGTTAAACATCGTGTTTATGTCATGGTTATGTCAAAACAATGTCGTTGCATTGTTTACTAAACTACCAATTGTACATACATTGTTTGATATTTTGCCTTAAAGTGACTCCCTGATTCAATTATTATGTCACGTATTCAGATCGCGATTTTTATCAGAAAACAAAAAAATCCGTTATTCTGAAATATATGAAGCGGCAATTTTTTAATTAGATTTCTTTCCGCCTATTAGTGTAAGCTGCAAGTTAAAACGACGTCAACTTTAGACAGGGCTGCGGGTTCGATTCCCGCCGTGTCGTTCGAAACGCCGTGGGACATGTTTGTATGATCTGCAAGTATTTGTTTTGGGACAGGGTTTTTTTTTGTATAATATGTATATATTTATATAAGTATATAATTAATAAATATATCAGTCACGTACAAAAACACAAACTCTTCTTACTTTGGAGCCAGATGATGTTGTGTGGAATGCATTTTGCCGTCCGGCATTATTTATTTATTAAAACAACAGAAAGCAAATAGCTGCAAAGGTATCAAACGAAAATAAGTAAACTAAAATAGTATAAAAGCTACCTATTACGTAGTAACATCCAATTTCTTCTCGAACAATACACACGAATGTTTTAGCCGCATTTGTACAAGTGCCAATGTGCATAAAACCCGAACACATCGAATATATTGAGCACGTTACGTCTTAGCGTAAATTCAAAACACATTACAAGTCACAGGGTTGCTGAAACACAATTCATTTCATTTCTGTAAGAGACTTTGCAGACGACGTCTTGACAAAGCTGCAGCATTAGAATGATTAGGAAGGCATCCTTAACATTGGCCTCAATTCTGTTGGCACCAACCTAACTAATTTTAGCTAAAAGTAGGTTTTGATATGTCAATTAACCTTTGGTATTCTGCTGCTACCAACTTATCCTAATTTAATTTTATCTAACTGAATTAAGCGTTCCTAATTTAGTTAGATGGTAGCAACCGAATAGGTTTTACAAATGCTATGACTAACTAAATATATTTTAGACAATTCCTAATTCTAGAAATGAACCAACCGAATTGCCACCATTGAGTATCGAGTTGGTACTAGTCTAGGGCGGACTAAAGCACGAATTTACCATTGTATCGCAACAGAACTTATCGATTTGTATTGGACTTTAATTAATTTTATGCACTAAGAAGGCGCTGTACTCAAACCCATACAATCGTTAGATTGCAGAGAATACCTCATATTTAATATGCCTTTATCCGAGAGGGGTCCTAACATAAATACTTATGATTGAAATAGATATAATCAATGGTATAAAAATAATAAAATGCCTAAGTGTCGTAGAACGCTCGGTTGGAATGAAGTTCCTATTGTAGTATATTATTATTGAACGTATTATACGAGTGTTATTGATTAACATATAATATATTTTTTCGAGTTGTGAAAATAAACATTTAATTGCACATCATTCAATTCTTCAGAACCGGACTTAATATCTCCGACAAAGTATCCGCCCGGACAGCTGTCCATAGTGTGCCGTGCTTTAATTCTTTAATGTACATAGCCGTACACTAAAGAAAGGGTCGTGACGGAAATTCGTGACGGGAAAAATCTTACACTTTTTCGACTATCCCTCCATCCGCCAAGTCCGTATCGTTTGATAAAGAACTTCGTTCCAAAAACATCTAATAATATATTTAATAAGAGTAATGGGATACATAAACAATGAAACCATTATTAATGTAATAGTCTATACAGATACAATCTACTTAAGTTGGTATCTACTAATACGACTAATGTTTAAGGCGACTCCCAGATCAAATGACGCGTATTTACAGCGCCCAAATTGCGATCTTTTACAGAAAAATTTTAATAGGTAATGTTTTAATTTGCTTACTTTTCCCCTATTTGTGTAAGCTGTAAGTTAAAACGAGACGTCTACTTTAGGAAAAGATGATTACTAAATATTATAGACACTATTTCATAATCTGTACCTCTAGAAGATCTCTTTATATTTATAAAAGCTCAAACTGACTGACTGACTGATTCATCATCGCCGAGCCAAAACAGCTGAAGCTAAAAACTGAAATTTGGAAGGTACCTTTTCTATTATAGCAAACCCACTTTATTTGAAATTCAATCCCTAAGAGGGAAAAAAAGGGGTGAAAATTAAGGTATGAAACTTTTTAACGCGTGGTGCGATTTGCTTGAAACTTGATTTGAATAATTAAAATGCAAAACACGTGTTGTGGATTTTTCAAAATAATTCTTAGAAAGGGGTAAAATGGGGTGTCAAAGATTGTATGGGAACTTTTTAACGGGTGGTGGGTTTAAGGGGTGGTTTTTCTATAAAAGGAAGCTACCTTTTCAGCTCTCTAGCTTCAGCGGTTTTGGCTCGGCGATAATTAAACCTTATCTCCTAAACAGCTGGACCGATTTTCATATATTTTTGGGGGCGTTCAAGTGGATTCGACATTTTCTCATTTTTTTTAAAATGCGTGGACAGGTCGCGAAGGAGACTGCTAGGTAAATTATAAAACAAACCATTACTTAAAAATAATTTGATACGAGGAAGTAGGAGGAAAATATTGAAAATACATAACATACATATTTTATATAACTATAATTCATTCAGTAGAGGAGCAGAGAGCCACTAAAAACAGAGGACAAGTATACCTTTGAATTTTTAGTAATATATTAGTATTATAATGTTATCAAAATGTCAAAGGTTGTATGGTTTTAGGACGACAGCCTGCCCAAAAGAGCGAATAATGTCACGCATTACATGCCTGTACTAATTTTCTATGATCGAATCCAAAGTATAGATAAATATAAATATAAATACCGTATAAATACACTACGTCAAATACTTTATCTGTCTATCTGTATCTGTCATTCTAGCACAAACTATAGGATGCTAACGCATCATTCTAGGTATTGTCTTTGTTGAGGTTTCCTGCATTAATTTTGGTAATATCTCGATATTACCTGGGTTAAAGCAGAAAACCTACAATGCAATCGTCTAAAGGAACCTACGAGTATCGTCCATGATACGAGTAAATTATAACTAGGTTTAAATCCTCCGTTCTTTTTCTCCAGTCATGTCTAACATTAACCTCTTTCATACACGAGCCACAGACAGGGGAATCTTGTCGTGGTTGCTTTCAAGATGAAGAAACAGTGGAGCGTGTAGTCCTGCAGAACACAGCCGCATAGGCAGCTAGATTAGAATATAACTGCATAAGTGACTATAGGGCCCTGCCCTACATCAATTGAAATATTGTCAGATATGCTGTAAAATTGCTGCCATCAACTCAGTTCTACTTTGATACTGCCTGATAGGGGTCTGGTTAGCAAGACAATGCATAAAACACTCCAGCGCAGAACTTCAGTGCTATTCACATTCCTGTTATCTAGAATATTATTATAAACTGTTAAAATAATATATTACCTTCGAGTTAGAATTAGATACCTAGTGAATCTTTACTTTTTATTAATTATGTAGAAAAAAAAACATTTTTAAATAAAAAAGAGGAAAACCATTATTTAGTACTTCATTATATATCATTACTAGATGGTGCCCGCGACTTCGTCTGCGCAGGATTAGCTAACGGTTTTTGCAGCGCTCGCCAGAATAGCTCGCAGATGGCAGGTTTTTTTCCTACTTACTTGACACTTATTGTAATATTTTGCACAATTCACACAATATCTCTATAAATTATAGCCTATGTGTTATTCCGATGTATAAGCTATATTATTGTAAAGTTTCATTAAAATCCATTCAGTAGTTTTTACGTGAAAGAGTAACAAACATCCATCCATCCATCCATCCATACTTACAAACTTTCGCGTTTATAATATTAGTAGGATATTATATATTTTTAATACTAGGCAGGAAGCAAATATCTCCGACGTCGATGTCGGTGCATGAGCGCGTCGGGGCACACGCTGGTGCTTGCATCTCTAATGACCGGTGATGTCTGGTATACCTCGTTGGCGCCAGCGTTGCTTAAAACGACAGAGCTCTCAATATCTTCTTTTTCTTAAAGTGCCATTTGTTATTTCAAACCAGTATGGTGAACTAATCAAAGTGCGCTTCAATATCTGAAACATGTATTAACTTATATAATACTAGTTGCTGCCCACGGCTTTGCACGCGTGGTACCTCCATAAAAAGTAGCCTATGTCCTTCTCCAAGGTCCCATCTATCTTTATACCAAAATTAATCAAACTCGTATTCAGCGGTTTATGCATGAAAACGTAACAAACAGACAGACAGAGTTATTTTCTCATTTATAATATTAGTAAGTATTCTATCAGTTTTCAAACGGTTCAAATAACAATGAGACGCTTGTTCGTTTGAAAGCTCTGTCAAAAATGACTCGATCCCGCAACGTTTGATTAACATATAATCCAAATTAGAGCTAAATCGTTTCCGTTATAGTGATTAGCGCGGTACACAATACTTCAAAAATAGCGTTTTGACTTTGGTTTTGCTTTGGTTCAAACGTTAAAAATTACCACGATCACCCCCCTGATTATAAACGTTATAAAAATTCAATATTTAAAAGAAAACTCACGTATACTTTTAAAGATTAAAGAAGAATTAATGAAGATTTTTTTTGTCAATTCCAGCCGGGGTCATCGTCTAAAGCTGTTCACGAGGCTCTTTTACTCCTGGCAAGGTTTTTACAAGCACTGAAGTTAAGGTTTTTATAACTCTATGTGACTTGATCTTGAGTCGTCGTGTGCAAACGCTCCAAAGTCTAAAATATAGAGAGCAATTGTCTTGAGAGCAGTTCGGTCTAACCAATTGCTTATCTAGACTTGCTAGCGATTGGCTTCACTCCAAACAGATACGCTCTGGACGACGAGTAGAAGGGTATTCGATAACCTTACAATTTTGTGCTATACAGTTAAATAATACAAAATTCTTATTCAAAATACATGAACATAACAGCAATAACCTTAATTAGGCATAGGTAGATTTACACGAGCCATTTGGTTAGTTCTGTTATTTTCCGTAAGCTCGATTGGAATCGAACCGCAGCTGAACCGTAGTTGGAACGAAACGTAGTTGGATTGGAATATAACGGTAACCGTTATATATTAATATAATTGGGGCCCTGAACTAGGTATGTCTATCTAGGTATCGTATGTTTCAGGTGAAAACAAATCTAAAATATATATTATACCAGCATCAAAGTAATAAATTGACTTGTATAAATTGACAAGACTACCTTATTGTCATGTCAATTGTAAGGATTTAAAATGTGCTTAGACTGCATTAGGTATGAAATAACAAGCACATTGGCGCACCCAACCTGGTGGACAAATTCGTTAACAAGTGCCGCGCTAGACGATACGCGATAAAAAGAGAGGCACCTTGTGTAGGTCAGGCACTAAGCGCTGGATTGCAGCTGGATTGCACCTTGAGTATTGTTTAGTTAGGCTTAGGTCAACGGAAAGAATATTCTTTTTAGCGTTTTTGTCAACTCACACCATGTGCTACGATATTTTCGGTGCATGTTGACGAACGACTGAAAATCAATTGATTACAATGATATTTCTTTTTTGAAGTGAAAACTTCTCGTTTGTTGTGATTTGAAAGTCGATGAAAGAAAAAGCGACAGTAAAAAGAGACAGACACATAAATTCATAAGATTTAACGTGGGAGAAAATGAGATAGGAAGCATTTTATTTCTTTAATTTATTCGAAGATATACAACAACAGGTAGATAGTACTTTTAGTTACTAGGTAGCTTCGCACGTATTAAGAGATTTTGAAAATCGATACTACTATCGAATTTTACAAACTAAATCGATTCCTATTCAAGACGTTATTCTTTTTTCGTGCAAGGTAGCAAGCGCACGCGCACTCCTTGTTTGTGAAATAAAAGTTGATAAAAATGCCGAAACATAATCGTGATACGTCCCCGGACAATATTCATTATTATAGGCGAAAAATCAAGAAACTCGAACAGCAGAGATATAATCGCCGAAGGATTCTGATCGAAACGTCATCAGACACAGGTATGCATCTACCCTCACATTATGCTTTATTCGTGATCGCAGTTTTGTGTGTCGGCGCAATAAGCTTATTTGGTACCTTGTTTCAACATAAGTATACTTACGTGCCGTTTTGTGAAAATAATCTATAAATATGTTTTAAATTGAGATAATGCTGGCGGTTAACCGAGAGTTAACACGACGGATAAGACAATTATAATACACTCGCCTGGTGGTTAACCGAGCGTTAACACGAAGGCTTTACAATGATGCACTCGCCTGGCGGTTAACCGAGCGTTAACACGATGGCCGCATTACATGAAAAGTATAATGAGGTAACTACCAATGCCTACTAAGCCTACCTTACGGTATACTACTTTATTATATAAGTAAGCCCGGCGGTTAACCGAGAGTAAACACGAAGGTCAAAATTATATTTTCATTCTCGTTTATCGTGAATTTCAGATGATTCATCTATAAACTCATCTCCGATGTTAGAAACTGGTCTTGCGACGGTTGATGCGATGCCCTCTGCCTTTGTTGGCGCCGACGTCACAGGTTTAGCACCCGCCATAGAGACCGCTCCACTTGATGATGAATCTGAAGCATTTTCTGATCTTGATCCAGATCTCCTGGGAGCACTTGGAGAAGAGACAGGAAATCATCCGAAGTTTGGGGACAAAATCCACCAAAGCAAAAGATAAACTACTAAAGGAATATCTTGTGCCTGAAAACTGCACTCTTTTACAAGCCTAAGCTGAACAGAGAAGTAACATCGGCTATATCAAAAGCATCTCGTCAGCGGGACAAACGTAAGGAATCAGAACAACGGACGATAATAAAATTGAAGTTATAAAAATAATTAGCGACGGATGCCGAATTTTGACGGATCTCCACTACCAGGAAACCCAAGCTCGGATTAGCGTCATCAATTATGCACTAGCTAAGCCGTTTCTGAACATTGTTCAAGATAGTGAAAATAAGTTGACAGAAAAAAATTAACGCTTAAAAAATGATCGAAAAACAAGGTTTATCGATTATTAAAACACCAAAAAACGCCTCGATGACTGAACAAGCGGCGTCTAGTACTCGTTATCAGTACCGTTATAAGTCAACCGGTGCACAGCAGGGAAACTGGTCGGGACCTTCGCGCTTTTAGCAGAACAGGGGGGGGCGCAGAGGGTCGGGCAAGACGAACTACCCTGTGACAAGCCGCCGTGCTGCGGTGGAGGCACCGCAGCAGCGGACAGCGAGCGCGACAGGTGCAAACAAACCGATGAAGTCTGTGACGCGTCAATAGTTCAGGTAAAACATGCCGGTAGAATCTCGCATTTCTACGAATGTTGGCTCAATATTACTTCTAACGCTATTTTAGACTGGATACGTAACGGTTTTCCTATACCATTGGAACACCATGTGACACAAACCTATATACCAAAGGTATCGTGGTCACCAGCAGAAAAAGTTGACATGACTATAGCTATTAAAAAGTTATTAGACCTTGGGGCTATAAGGACTTGTAAGCCTTCTAGTGATCAGTATATTTCATAGACAGTTTTGGTAACAAAACCGAATGGAGATAAAAGGTTTATATTAAATTTGAAAAACTTTAATAACTTTGTTTCTAAATTACATTTTAAGATGGAAGACTACCGAATAGCTTCTAGATTAATTCCTGCTGATGGGTTCATGGCTACAATCGAGAATCGAACCGTAAATTCTTAAGATTTCAATTTGAAAACGACAAACAGGTTGTAATTACATATGAGTTTAATTCCATGGCATATGGGCTTTCAGCAGCCCCCAGAGTCTTTACCAAGGTTATGGAAGAAGTAATATCTCACCTAAGATATAAAGGTTTTCGAAACGTGTGTTATTTAGACGATATACTTTGCATAGGTAATATTTACAACGAATGTTACAGAAATGTACAAGCTACTTTAAATCTTCTCGAATGCTTAGGGCTTATAGTAAATTATGAAAAAAGCTCCCTTGTCCCCAATCAATCATGCAAGTACCTGGGATCATGTCATGTTCATGTTTGACTCCTTAGATCAAACAATTTCTTTACCATTAGAAAAACTTCATAAAATCCATAGCCTAGTCGAAAAATTCTCACTTTTGCGTAAGTGTACGGCTGGCTTTACACTAAACTTCTCGAAAGACAAAAGTTTCTAGTTTTAACAAAAACTGTCTAATTTTGAAGCCCAATTTAAACCTTATTCCACAATTTTGAAAGACCTGAATTGGTGGAAAAATAACGTCTTAAAGACCAATAATTCATTTAAGATAGCCAACTTTGACTCTGAAATATACAGACGCTTCACGTACTGGTTGGTGAGCAGTGTGTGATAACGAACGAGCTCATGGGGCTTGGAAAAGTAGTGAACTTGAATCACACATCAATTATTTGGAGTTGTTAGCTGTCTTCTTAGCCCTAAAATATTTTGCAGGAGAAAAATCTAACTGTTCCATACTACTGCGTGTAGATAACACAACAGCTATCAGCTACGTAAATCAAATGGGAGGAATTCAGTACCCTCATCTCAACAACCTTGCCAGACAAATTTGGCAGTGGTCCGAAGAAAGAAGTTTCTGGTTATTCGCTTCTTACATAAATACTAAAGAAAATTTAGAAGCCGATGCCGAATCGCGAAAACTTAATCCTGACATCGAATCTGAACTATCAAATTCAGCTCACCAACGAATATCAAAACATTTCGATACCAGAAATTGATTTCTTTGCTTCTCGGGCCAATGCCAAATGCCACTACAATGTGTCATGGAAACAAGACCCTGACGCTCTTACCATAGACGCTTTTACAATTCACTGGAATACACAGTTCTTTTACGCATTTCCTCCTTTTCCTCTGATACTCAAGTGCCTTCAAAAAATTATAGAGGAAGAAGCTACAGGCATCTTGATCTTTCCCTTCTGGCCATCTCAAGCTTGGTATCCACAATTAATGAACATTATTACGTCCAAAATTATCTGGGTCAATCCTAACGAACACTGTATAAAATCCTGTTACAGAATTCCACTTATCCTGGGTGCCGCCATACTCTCAGGCAGGCGTTTTCGTCACGTGGCGTCCCGTCAGCCTTGAACCTAATCTGGTATCCCTATCCAAAAATACGATTCAGCAATATAGCGTCTCATTTAATCTGTGGTGGGAATTCTGTAACGGTAACAACTATAATACCTTTGATTGCTCTATTCCACCGGTTCTGTGCTTTCTTAGTGAGCAGTTTATCAAGGGAACATCCTATGGATCTTTAAATAGCCTCAGATCTGCTTTATCCCTCTTATTAGGAAATAATATTGGGTCAGACGATCGAGTTAAAAGGCTTCTAAAGGGAGCATTCAAATTAAAACCTAGTTTTCCAAAGTACTGCAGCACTTGGGATCCACAAATAGTGCTCAATAACATCTGTAACTGGTACTCAAATCGAGAACTAAATAGGGAAAAACTAACAAAAAATTCGTAATTTTGCAAGCATTATGTACAGCCCAACGCGTTCAAACTATGTCACTGATAAAACTAGAAAACATAAGTTTCACTTCTAACGGCATCAACGTGGCAATCAAAGACATTTTAAAAACATCCGCGGCAGGTCGAGAACAGCCAACCTAGTTCCTACCGTACTTCCGGGAAAATGCCCGAATCTGCCCAGCGACAATCCTCGAGGATTATCTCTTTGTCACAAGGGAAGACCGGCCTCTAAATGTATCCAATCTCTTAATAACTGTGAAGCGCCCCTATAGGGATGAAACGCCCCAGATTGATAAAACAGGCACTGTCGGAGAGCGGCGTGGACGTGAGGGGGTTCAGCGCGCACACCACGCGGCACGCCTCTACGTCTGCGGCCGCCGCGGCAGGGGTATCCGTCGATACTATTAGGAAAGCCGCAGGATGGACTAGTACGTCGAAGGTGTTTGCCAAATTTTACCAAAGACCTATTGTAAATGTCGACAATAACTTTGCCCTTCACTTTTACAGAATGTTAAAGATTGATTTTAAGGAAGTTACTTAAGACTGATTACTGATTAATGTATAATAATGTAATGATGTTATGTATGTTTTTGAAGTAAACATTATGTCTAAGTTTGTGAATTACAGTACTGATGATTAAAACACCGTTTTTAATTAAACTAATATTTTGTTACTAAGTACAAATGCAAATCTCTAAACATCTACCTGTTGTTGTATATCTTCGAATAAATTAAAGAAATATAATATGTGATCAAAAGAACTTCTGTGAAGTTCGATCAATATTATATGAGTTATTTATTCGAAGATATAAGGGCCCTCCCAGCCCAACCCAATATTTTGCATTTGCTTCAATAATCTCTAAAAGAATGACGTCTTGAATAGGGCAGGGCCAGTGCTGGGCCGAATCGATTTAGTTTGTAAAATTCGATAGTAGTATCGATTTTCAAAATCTCTTAATACGTGCGAAGCTACCTAGTAACTAAAAGTACTACCTGTTGTTGTATATCTTCGAATAAATAACTCATATAATATTGATCGAACTTCACAGAAGTTCTTTTGATCACATATTATACGTGATTATTATTACGTGTTTGTGCGCGCATGCGTAGTACAAAGCTTGAGAAAAGGCATCACAACAACCGTGGTTTTTTTGTATACGTGTATGTATTAGACGTACGTTTGTTTTTGAAGGTTTCATTTCTACCACTGTGAATTGCATACTTACATGTTTTTTTTAATATTTCTTAAGTTATTTACAAAAATAATTACAGAAATGCACAATAATATAACATACATGTAAAAAGTTTAGCTATCTTAAGACCGTTTAAAACGATCTATAAATAGCTCAACTGATCCAGATCACCGCCAGAGGGCAGCGTTCCCAAGACACTGGCGGCATTGCCACGTTGAATGGAAATGCTAATACGCTGAGCCAGATAGGAGCCAGCTCTTGGGTCACGCAATGTATCTACCAGACGCCGTAAGATAATTTTTAAAACGCTGTGGGCTCCTGTTCCTCACAGGCCCAAGGTCTCAACTCCAAATATGTAGTCCTTATCAAGACCGGCATATTTGCGCCTTTTGAGGTCCTCGGCACATTTAGCCGCCGCACCAGCTCTAACGGGAGTCCCCGACAGATGAGATGCGGCCAAGGTGTCTACGCAAGTCGCATACCTCACTAATGGCCTACCCTTCTCCCAAGGGACAAGAGTCATACCATTGGGCCTCTTACTATCATCAAGTATCAAACCGTTCGGTTCGAGAACAGCTGGCACGTTGACGCTGGTCAGTGCCCGACGATTGACGTCGTTAAGATTTGCGTGGCGAGCAATCCTACCTAATTCTATTTCTTAATTGTTTTTAAATATTTATTTGATATGAATGAGACAATTGTATTTTTATACAAAATAGGAGAACGATTTATTTTGTTCTTAGATTTAATAAACTGTGAGTCTCATGTTATAAAAATTGCAATAAAGCATCTGTTAAAAAAGCATTTCGAATATTTGAACCTAATGCGTAAAATATCATGCCCCGTCACGATCCCGTATTAGAATAGGCAATTTTTTATATTCCAAATACTTGATCAAATCGTAAAGTTTTTCTATCAATCATCCGTTATTATGTTTAAATATCGAATATTGAGTTTGCGAAGAAAATATCGAAAGTTATGTATTTTAATGTGGTTAGCCTCTTAGAAGTTCATAAGTTTAAAGATGCTGGGCCGGATTTCAAAACAAATACAAAGGTTTATGATAGTTTATCAATCAGATCTAATATAAAAAAAATGCGAAGCTTGAAAAATACCTACAATAAAGTCAAAAATCAAATCTTTATGACGAGTTTAAGCCCATTACGTGGTCTGCTTAGAGAAACGCGACTGGTGCTGGTTGTGCGCTAAACGTGATTCCTGGTTTTACTCGTTTAACGCACCTTCATAAGACTATAAAATCTGAATCGAAATCCGAACGGAAATTCCAGAGTAGGCCCTCGGGTTTTAGATCTGAGTTTCAATTTAATTCTGAAATACATTTGTGACATTTGTGAGTTGCTCCAAACATCAGAGAGTTCTACTTTCCATTTTGATAAACACAGTTGATAAACAATCAGGGTTTGATCGCGCGGTCCGCTCGTTGATGCTCGCGTTCACGGTTCACACTGATCGCGGATAAAACTCACCCTGATGAATATTCTCTAAATGAATCGAAACAGTATCGGTGCCTCCATCGACAAAATAATACGTGAGTAAAACCGTATAACAATGTGTTTTATGAACACCGGTTTGCTTTAGTTTATGTCGATTTCATAAAAGCAAACACGCTTTAATAAAATCGACAGTAAAACATCACCCGGCTCTAAATGGATATTAAAACAAAATTGAAACATTTAAAACTAAGCATAGAATTTTTGATGGTTGCTATTTACAAACATAAATCAAAGCAGGAAAAAAAATGCGTCTGAGCAATTGAGTGGGAGTCATGTAAGCTGATCTATAGTAAGCTAAAACTATTGACATTGCCTTGTATAAAATGGAGGAAACTGACTTTGTTAAAGAACAAATGAATTTCTTTAAAAGAGCCCGTATATAATAGATGTTTTAGAAATCCTGATAAAATTGTAGTCAAGAGTGCCTAGAACTGCCATACATAAAAGCAGTTCTTTTGCAATTTGTAGACAAAATGTGTGACAATGTGTGTTAACTTGACTGACTGACTGACTAAGTCATCATCGCCAAGCCAAAGCCGCTAGAATGCTGAAATTTAAAACAGATATTTCCGGAAATCTGTTCCTAAACTGGGTAAAGAGAGATAAAAACGTTTGTATGGAACTTCTCAACGCGTAGTGCGATTAGCTTGAAACTACGCACTGTCCCACTGCTGGGCTAAGGCCTCCCACCATTCTCTCCAATCATCCCTCTCCCGCGCTAAGATTGTCCGTCCACCTGGTTTTCGGTCTGCCGTGACGTTGTCGTACCGTATCAGGGTATGTTTCTTATACATTAATTATTTAATGTTAAATTTATTTTAATAGAATTACAGAAGTGTACAGAAGAATAAACAATACTTAATATAAAATACATGTGAAACAGTTGATCTATCTAAAGACCGTTTAAAGCGATCTATAGATAGCTCAACTGATCCAGATCACTGCCTGAAAGCAGAGTCCAAGATCCTGGCGGCAAAACCACGTGAAATCTTTTCCTATTTTACGATCTGAGATTGAGTTTTAAACAACACGGCCTTATAGACCCAAGAGAAGGTTAGTAAAAATCAATTTAGAGAAGGGTTGTTTTACAAAGGTATTATGTTCAGTTAATATTGTTACTTATGTCTTTGTGCTTACTTCCTTGCCATATTTAACAATACCTGTGCAAGTATAAAAGCTTTTGCGAACAAATTGCGGGGACAATGCGACGATCCTTAAGACACCAATAAAGGTTTATCACAATTTAGAATATTCAGGTGAAATAAAAAGGGCTGCGTATCACACCGCAAGTCTAGTCAATAAACTAAAGAAGTCACTGAAAGTAGAACTTATAGAAAATAGAAACGCGCGATAATAGACAGAGACAGAGCCAGTAGCCACAAGGAAATATAAATGTTAAAGTAACTCTGTCTGCCTGTCTGTTTGTTGCGTTTTCAAGCCTAAACCACTGAACCGATTTTGATGAAATTTGATATAAAGATAGAGAAGAAGGACATTGGCTACTTATTATGTAGGTACCATGCGTGCGAAGCCGCGGGCAGCAGCTAGTATATAATCGTAAATGTTTATTGACCTATATAGTATTTACATGAAATTATGTCTCAGACTCCTGAGCTAGGTACAAAAAACCTGTGTTACAGAAATCAGTGCCCTCTCCTATTGCAGTAACGTATGAATTTATAATAATAAATTAAAACTACCAACCTACTTTAGAACTTAATAATAAATTAAAAAATAAAGAAATACCGGAGATATATGAGAACTGTGTATGGTGTGTGTTTGTGTATGTGTGTGTATGTGTGTGTGGGTGTGTGTGTGTGTGTGTGTGTGGGTGTGTTTAGGTAATTTATTTGTTTATTTATTTATTTAATCCTTTATTGCACAAACAAATATATATGTACAATAGGTGGGCTTAATGCTTAAAGCATTTTCTAACAGCCAACCTGCAAGATAGAGAAAATAAAAAGTAGGCGTGCTAACTTCAGCTAAGAATAAGGAAATATAACACATGTAGACAACATATTTAAAAATAAATTCCTAAAAATAAAATGAGTCTATTTATATGTATATATAAATAGATATTTATATATTTATATTTATATTTATATGTACATATAAATAGATATTATAAACATACTAAAATATAGCTATAAATAAGATACATTTATAAAATACATAAAATAACAATTATCAATTTCAACAATACAGGACATACTGTAGATAATTATGTGCTGTTATCTTATGTCACATATGCTTTACTAATTCCTGCGAACGTATGTGGCGTAGTGGGCCAAGGCCCGGCTGCGGCGCAGAAGGCGTTCGATTCCCGCCGTGGGAGAAATGTTTGTATGATCTGCAAGTATTTGTCTCGGGTCTGGGTGTTTCTAGGTATAATATGTATGTATTTAGAAAAAAAAGTATATTAGTATTATATCAGTCATGTGGTACACATAACACAAGCTCAGCTTACTTTAAGGCCAGATGATGTTGTGTGATATGTCCGGCATTATTTATATATAGCACCGAAACACAGAACAAACACCTATGCTCATCACACAAATGTTTATCTTGGGAGTGAATCGAACCCTCAGCTTATAGTGCAGAAGTCAGAGCTACTACCAACTGAGCTGACAGACCAGTAAAAGTAATTAATATTTTTCAATAGCCTTCGCTGTGAACGGTAGCCAAAGCGTTGTATTGTTTGAGCTCGGTTCAGAAACAGTTGTACAAAAAGGGCACAGATTTGATGGAAAAACTCCCAGCAATAAGAAGATGAGACTACCCTAGAGACCTACTCGTACCTTTACGAAGTTTGAGTGAAAGCGAAAAGCGATTTTGCTTACAAGGAAAGAGGATAACAAAAATAATGTTTACAGACATCGTTATTATATATTTGTATATAGGGTAGTACCCTGAGAACCCTGAGGATCCTGAATACCTTTCAGTACCCTGAGGACGTATATTATTTGAAGTTATTGGCAATTCATTCATAATTTTACTTAGGATTCAAAATGAAAAATTTTCTGTATTTATTTTAAGATGACTAGATAGATATTATCAATACAAATTATTATTTTATCACTTACACAATTTGTATTAATATTGTTATTGTTATATATAATATATAAATATTGTTATTATAAGACTTCACAGCTCAGTATAATGGTATAACAGAGTAGTATAATGGGCAGGGGGTAGTAAATGGTATATTCTAGCAAAAACTCGAAAATGTCTCGACTGATTTGAATATTTCCATTTGTATTATTTACCTCAAAACTGTTGTGGTTTACAATCAAATCAATTTAGGGTGGTACGATAGTTATCTAGTATCTAGTATCTAGTATTTAATATTTATTGTTATTACAAATTCTCAATTCAAGTTCAACGTACCAGCTGTTCTCGAACCGAACGGTCTGATACGTGATGACGGTAAGAGGCCTGATGGTATGACTCTTGTCTCTTGGGCAATGTGTAGGCCATTGGCATGGGATTCTACTTGCATAGACACCCTAGCCGTATTTGATCTGTCGAGGACTTCCGTTAGAGCTGGTGCGCCGGCTGAATCTGCCGAGGATCTCAAAAGGCGCAAATATGCCGGTCTTGATAAGGCCTACTGTTTGAGCATTTTGTAGTCGAGACCCGGAGTCCTGTTCCCACGTGGGGAACAGGAGCCCACAGCGTTTTCAAAATTATTACACGGCGTCTGGTAGATACATAGCGTGACCCAAGAGCTGGCTCTTATCTGGCCCTGCGCAATAGCATTCAACGTGGCAATGCCGAATGTCTTGGGAACGCTGCCCTTTGTGATCTGGATCAGTTGAGCTTTATAGATCGTTTTTAACTGTCCTTAGATAGCTTAACTGTTTTACGTGTATTTTATATTGATGCATATTATTCTGTACATTTCTGTTATTAATTCTGTAAATAAATTATATTTGGTCTCAATTGTTAATTTTAGAGAATTGATTCAACACGACTTGACACTTCTATTGCTGATTAATAATTAATCCTCAAAACTGTCAGATATCATACAGACCACACCCGACAGAACTAACCTTGATTTCTGTGGACCCTGCCAACCTTTCCCCAGATTCCAAACAGCAACAAACAAAGACGAGAACAAGTTTCTAACATTGTCGGTGTTTTTATCAGCGTGGTTTATGTAACATTTGGGATTATCTGCTCAGTTTTTGTACACAGGTAAAAAGGACTTCAAAGTCCTCAACAATTTTAACCTTATAGCGATAGCATAAGGTCGGGAAAAAGGAGGTAAACTTAAATGCTATTACATTTATGAGGTCATGTCACAGCGACAAAATACAGACCTTTTTATTTGGGTAAGAGCAGTTGGTTTCTAAAATGTGTGTATTATGAATACTTCATATGTAATTTTTTACATATTATTTTTATTTTTTGACGACCTCTGTAGCGCAGTGGGCTAAGGTCCAGCTCAGACGCAGAAGGTTGCGGGTTAGATTCCCGCCGCGGGACAAATGTTTGTATTATCTGCAAGTAATTGTCTCGGGTCTGGGTGTTTCTACGTATAATATGTATGTATTTACAAAAAAAAATGAAGGCATGCTGGAGACCTAGAAGGTTGCGGATTCGATCTCTTTCGATTCGAAATATTTGTATGATCTGCAAGTGGTCTCGGGTCTGAATGTTTCTATGTATACATATACAAAAAAAAGTATATAGGTAATATATATCAGTCATGTGGTACCAATAACACAAGCTCTGCTTACTTTAGGGTCACATAATGCTGAGTAAAAAGTCGAGCATTATTTTTTTTTTTTTAATTTTTGAGGAAGAGATTAAGTAGCAAATGAAGGACAATGGAGCATACCAGCAAAGGTAGCAGTGATCTGCTGAATTGTCTACGATTGATGGCATGTGTACAAATGCTAAGGATCTATAAACACTCATTGATGTGGCTATCAAATTTGTTGCCAGCTCTATTTTTGACATTGACAAGGACTGAGCATACGTAAGCGCCAAGCTAGTGAATAATGTCATATCTGGACCCAAAGTAAGCAGAGCTTGTGTTATGGGTAACACATGATACTTCGCATCTATTTCTAGCCAACATATTTATGTGTATTTTTCAATTAGTCTGGCCTATCAATTGGTAATAGTTCTGCTTTCTGCACTGTAGTTTAAGGGGTTCGATTCCATCCCAGAATAAACATTTGTGTGATGAACATAGGCATTTATTCTGTGTCTGGGTTTAATACGTTTGTATTTTATAATATATAAGTATTCTATCAGTCATCTGATTATCATATTGCAAGCTATTCTTAGTTTGGAGCTTAATGGTGTTGTCCACCAATATTTATTTATTTAATTACATCTGTCCATAATAATATTATAAATTAAAAAAAAAGTCTCTTTGTATTTGTTTGTTTGTTATTTTTTGATGGCTGAACGTATCTTGACGCAATTTGATAAATAGGTAGATTGTATCTTGGGGAACGATATAGGCTATTTTTTTTGTAAGTAAAACGCGAGCAAAGCCGCGGACAGCTGTAAATAGTTGTAAATAATTTGCTGATGATACAGCTAATGAATTTATAGTGTTGGGAAACATTGTTTCATTCATCAATACCTTTTTAAGAATATGTAACGTGAGGAGTGCGAATATATATAAATTATTTGAAACCACTTTAGGGGGACCCATTTTTATATACATATCATATATTTTTTTTAATATAAAAAGTCCATCACTCCGTCATTTAATGATCTTTTCAACGACACAGTAAATTACTCTTATAATTAAGTCATTGTTATCTCAAGGAAAGTCATAAACCTTTAATACGTCGACATAACCTGTAGGAATTATTTAATGTTGATTACGTCTCCGGTAGAGTTGAATGAGTCAAAGAATGAACTAGATCTGAATATCTTATGAATCATTAAATATTTGTTTTAATCTGATTAATTTATAAATAGACAAAACTAAATTTGAGAATAGATAGTATTAGATATATTATTTTAATAAATAGAAATAATATCAGAAATGTACAGAATAATATAAAATACATGTGAAATAGTTGAGCTATCTAAGGACCTAATAAAACGATCTACATAATATTATATAGCTCAACTGATCCAGATCACTGCCCGAGGGCAGCGTTCCTAATCACTGGCGGCATTGTCACGTTGAATTGCAATGCTAATACGCTGAGCCAGACAGGAGCCAGCTCTTGGGTCACGCAATGTATCTTCCAGATGCCGTGAAATAATTTTGAAAACGCGATGGTCTCTTGTTACCACGGGCCCAGGGTCTCGACTCCAAAAGGCTCAAATGTGTAGGCACACTTTAAATATCAAATTAAATTTTATTATTTATTATCACTTGCGTCGTTCTTAAACAATCGTAAATAACCTTTCATCAAAATATTTATTGTATATTTTTACATCAATATTATTATTGAAAGTTTTCATTGTGCTGTTTAACATCGAAGTTAGATAGTAATAATTGAAAAATAAGTTTATTTAGGAACAAGTAACATTTGCTTACAAAACAATGAGAAAAATGATGGTATCTGGAAAAGTTATGAAAACTCTGTCGCATACACCAACGCCCTCCTCCGTTTACAGAGAATTAAGTGTTTCAACTAACGGTATGTGCCAGTTTGTGTGTGTGTGTGTGTGTGTGTGTGTATGTGTGTGTATGTATGTGTGTGTTTGTATATAAGTGTGTAGTTCCATTTTAGTTCCAAATTCACAACTAGGTGGCGCGATTAAATTTTTTCGCTAGATCGCGTTATCGTTGCGTTTCGAAACTTTTGTATAGGATCATAACATTGATTTCTAATATAAGCTCACTAAGACCAAAGAAATTGTTTTAATGTAGTTTTATACCATTGTAGTTATATTTTAAGTTGTTTAACATCTTCCTCCTCTAATGGAAACTTACCTCCTACCTACGTACTAGAGCTAAATACAAGAATATAGTGATACAAAAACATTCAGTGATTTCAAAATGTGATTCAAAGGATACAAATGACTCTATTGAGTGGTCCATTTCACATCTCTAGCTCCTGAGATCACCTCAGTACGTTTTATTACAGGACCCTACACTCACCAGCTCGTGTTTATGACAATGATTAAGACCTTGGATCTTTATTAAACCATGCAACGTCCCATTTGTTAGTGTCCCATTTATTAGTGTCCCATTCGTATGGTCACTATTATTGTTGTGCCATTTATTGCTTTAGGCAGGAGATAGAGGATAATCATAGCAGTTGTAATTCAATAGAAGAAATTTTTTATAATCTTAAGATTATTGTTTAATTAAAACAATGTTTTTAATGTTTTTACTATGTAATAATTATAGAAAAATCGGGTTTCGTACCATTGAAAGACCATTTTAATTCAGTAAAACCGAATTTAATAGGCAAGAACTGAGTCATTGCTGGTGACTATCACGCGGAATATTACAATAACAATAAATTGACTATTAAAAGCAATACAATGGGCGGCCTTATCACTAAAAGCGATCTCTACCAGGCAACTTTTGGACTATAAAAAAAACTGAGGAGCATGTGGATGTGGTGTATGTATAAAGTCGTTCATGTTTTATGAAATATACATATCTTATTTTCGTGTCGATGCTTCGCTCGTTCATTCATTTCATTTAAAAAATGTTACTCAAATTTAGACACTTATAAAAAAAAAAGTCGTTCATGCTTTATGTAATTTAAGTTAATCGATACTCAATCAGGCTGAGTGAGTTAGTTCTACGATGAATAAATAATGAAATAGACTGACAGTTGATAGCGTTAGTGTGGCCGCAGCTTAAAGTCATTAACCAAAATCCATAACCAATGTTAGACCTATTTCGATTTCATACGGCTTAATGGTTTTCCACCGGAACAGGTGTAACCATAGAACCGTTTGTGCTATAATTAATTCTATCTGAACCTATTAGGGTGGTAATTGCATTAAATAGAAATAAATATAATTACGATTTAATAACTAAAAAGAAAACAGATTTCATTGAATGACATTTGAGCCTATATATACAACTGAATTGAGAACCTCCACCTTTTTTTGAAGTCGGTTAAAATGTTTTTATTTTACGCTTTTTAGAACTTCATCATTTTTCGGAAATTTGTTAACACCACTGGAAAGACACAGGAAAGCAAAATACGAAATTTCGTTTACTTGGATGACATATTTTTTCCAGCTACTTACTTGTATTTTGATTTAAAAACCACTGAACCGATTTTGAAAACATTATTAAAGGACCAATCGGAAAGTATGACTTTTTAACAAAAAATTAAACCGCCAAAAAACTGAAAAGCAAAAAATAATAAACCTTTTTTATTTAACCTTACTAACTAAGATCTTAAACTAATGTAAGTATACCAAAGTAATTTTGAGTCGCCAAACAAGCAAACTAATTCATTACGTAAATCGGGATGCGCGGCGGCGTTCATGAAGTTAATGTTTACCAATTTATGAACATAAAAAGTAATTATACGTATTTTTTATGGTGGAAAAAAATCACAAAAAAATATTGAAATAATATCGTTTTCCGTCTCTCATTTTTAAATTTGGACCGATAATTTTTGTTTTAATAGTGATAAATAACCAGTGTTTAATCTTTTTTATAAATCAGATGAAAAAAATGATTTAAATTGATACATTTTTTTTAATAAAAATTTTAATGTTGTATTTTTGACTTATTTTGAAAAAGCTAAAAATCATGATAACTCAAAAATGCTTCAATTTTACATAATTCATATGGGGTTAAAATAATCGCAAAATGTCACCCCTTTCACCTTCTACCGGATATACGTCGAATTACCAATAACCCAGTATAATTATATACGCGTTGACTTGTAAACCTTCTTTTCGTCGGTTCTTTTCCGGAGTTATGATGAAAGAAACATACAGGTTTGTATTCTTATAATGGATGCTGATTGAATAATACTCAAAATATGTTGATCTCACCGTGTGAAAGCAACTTTATATGACAGCTGCAGTCTGGTAGCATACTTACAAGCTTGTTCTAGTTCAAATAACATTTTCATTCGACTCATATTAATCAAAATAAGGCCTCCATTACGAAGTCTGGTCCGACTTAGGTCATTAGCTCACGTGAGCGAACATCGTCCGATGAAGGTGCCTCTAAACATAATTTACTAGCAATTTCAAAGTACCATAAAGGTTGCTAGAGGTAAACTGTACAAATATGTCTATGCGAAAAGTTGCTCGATTCTTGTGCGCAAGAATTATACTTGCCCAATCATCAATGTTGGCAACAATGGAGATTTAAAAACAATCAATTAAGCACCTTGAGATGTCCTTTTAGTTGGTTTTTTTTTAATTAAAGATTGTAAAATTATTTTACTTCTTAGACTTACATACACTGGTCTAAGAGAGTAGGTTAGACTTGTTAAAACTATATAATGCTTAATTTGATTTCGATATTTTCAAAGTTGAATTATATAGAATCAAATTTGCTCTATCATGGATCGATCGCAGCTTGCGGGTTATTGAAGTGATAACTTCTTATCGGAGGGTAAACCACTTCGTTAATGCGTTACGGCGATAGTCTGTCTGGCTTCTCTTTCTCTCACGCATTCGGCAGCGGTAGGCAGGCTCCTCATCTCTCACTTTAACCTACAGCACTAGTTAGATTAGTTTATGTTATCACTTCTGTCGGGCCGTGACGCACACTTTTCATTTACAATTTTTTTTTGTTTTGTTAGCTGATATTATTTTATGACAATAATGTTCGGATGTGTTTGGTTCAATCCTATTTGTGCCTATTACTTTATTAACCCACTTTATCAAAAAGGAGGAGGTTCTCAATTCGTCGGAATCTTTTTTTTTATTTAAGTTCACCGATTACTTGAAAACGGCTGAACCGATTTCGAAAATTCTTTTTTGTTTGAAAGGATATACTTCACAAGTGGTCCCATATACATTTTATCAAAATTGGTCGAGCTGAAAAATCAATGAAAATCAAAATTGTATACATCGATGATGTTTTCATGTACTTCGATACCTCGCTTTCTCATTGGAGCGGTGCGTTTATTTGGCCTACCCATATTATATATATACAAAATACATCTACTTTCCACTAAAAATGTATTATAGGCTCAAATTTCATTCAATGTAGTCGGTTTCTTTTCAGTTTTTAAAACGTAATTATGTTAGTTTGTAATTCAATTCTAGTATGGGAGACACCCTAACCGATTATTACCAAAACGTCTGTGGTCTATGAACAAAACCTGGCAAGTATAATTTTTATTTTTTGTAATGATACAAAAATTAAAAATATTTTTTATTTTTGTTATTATACAAAAAATAAAAATTATGCGTGTACATGCCAGTGCCTGTTTAGTTTTGTTTCATAAATGTAATTTTTATCATTTTTAAAGTTATATTTCAAAAATTTTATTTATAGTTTTATCATACGTTGTTTGAAAATGTTCACTAATTTTTTAATTTTAGTTCAAAAAATTTGTGGAGACTTCGTAAGTAGGTATTATACTCGTATCATAATAAATAATAATAATAAATAATCCCGGACATGTCACACAGCATCATCAGTCTGGCCCCAAAGTAAGCAGAGCAGACCTTGTGTTATGGGTACCACATGACTAATATACTACTCATACATATTTTTTTGTAAATACATACATATTATACATAGAAACACCCAGACCCGAGACAAATACTAACAGATAATACAAACATTTGTTTCGCGGCGGGAATGGAACTCGCAACCTTCTGCGTCTCAGCTGGACATTAGCCCACTGCGCTACAGAGGTCGTCCATTAATTATTTAGTTCCTAATATTATAATTCAGTTCCGTTTATTCACCCAAATAAAATAAAATAATATTCATATCATTGACGACCTCTGTGGCACAAAGCTGGGCTGAGACGCAGAAGGTTGCCTGTTTGATTTCCTCCGCGGGATAAATATTTATACGATCTGCAATTATTCATCAGCTCGCTCGCTCACAAGCTCTGCTTGCATTGGAGCTGTATGATGCTATTTGAAGTATCCGGGATTATTCATTTATTTTCTATAGTAAACGTATTTCTGAATAGTCATCATTTGTTTTAACTAAAATGTTGTAAAGGAAATTCTAGATTTATTCAAGTTCATAAAATTGAAGTGTCTGTTTGCAATTACAAAATTTGTTATACGGTTAGTAACTAAAACAAGAAACTTAAAAAATACTGGCTTTTGTCTGTTAGTTCCGGCTAGTCTAGACCGATTTTGACAGAACTTTTACAAGTAGATAGCCGATGTTGTGAGTCAATTTTATTATACTAAATCATCCAACGGAAATTTGTTAACGGCACTGTAATGCGACATTTTCAAGTTCCGAAGTCCATAAGGATTCCTGTTAGCTTTGGCATGTCGATTATGTCTATTTGTCTGTCTGTCTACCCCTAATAAGAGCTTTGGCTTGCAGACTATCAGTTGATAGTCACACGCACACACACATACATACTAAACTTGTTAACAGGTATTTAATCTCGTTCATCTTATCATCTCGTATAGCTGAATATCAGTGTTTGCTCTTTGAGCAAAATTATACATACATACTAAACATGTAATGCTGCAGGTATTTCATCTCGTTCATCTAATCATCTCGAAGGGTTTTAGCTGAAAATCAGTGTGAGCTATGACCTTTTTGTCTGACTGCAAATCACTCTAAATCTCTCTGCATGGCTTAAAAACGCCCATGTAAATGTTTTTGTTTATAACTCTTAATTTTCTTTTAAATTAATTTCTTTTTTTATTGTTTTATGTATGTGTGTGATTGTAGCTACGAATAAACGTCTTTCTATCATTCTTTTTATCTAGTAGCCGCTACAAAGTATGGAATAAAAACATTGAAAATGCTTTTACGTGGTACTGATAGTAGTAATGGACTGCTATAATTATGTAGCAAATTAAATAAATAAATAATACAGGGCATATCACACAGCATCATGTGGCCCCAAAGTAAGCCAAGGTTGTAGGTTGTAAGGTATATGGATACCACATGACTGATGTATTACTTACAAGTACTTTTTTTTGTTAATACTTACATATTATACATAGAATCTCGAGACAAATACTTGCAGATCATACAAACATTTGTCCCGCAATGTAACTGTTTTATGGGTAACACATTTTTTCAAAAATTCTGTATTAACAACCTGTAAGAATATAGCGAACTTTACTGAATCGTTTTTGATATAAATTTTCGTTTGACTCAAATTAAGCTTAGAAGTAGACATTTTTATAGTCCTTTGCACCCCACCTCTTCATTTACCGAATAGACTATCCTGGTAGCTGAAAAGTTTTCAAAAAAGTACCATGTAAGTCATGAAAGCTCTATATAAAATTCTTGAACATCTTATAAATTCATCTCAAATACACCTTCTGTGTCCCCTTTACATTTTACCAGACAAAGTATAACCCTTTGTTCATACAAGACTCATGCATACGAATGACACCAAAATCGATAGACACAGATGTTCCCAAACTCGTCCTGAAAACCAATGTAACTTTGCATTCCGCAGATCAGAACTTCAGAACAATAATTTGGATGGTCGCCAGATTAAATTGGTCTTAGGATATATCCCAGCTGCGAACATTCATGAGAACAGGATAAGTTCTGACTCAGCTGGATACATTATTTGATTTAGATTTCAATTTATAACAATTTATCTTAACATAGTACGTTGTACGAGTATATGATCTGACTGATATAACTACAGTAGTATGAATGAATGAATGAATGAAAACACGTTATTGTACACCTTAATACTAGCACATAAACAATTTGACAACTATTAATCTATATATTAATACTTAAAGCAAAAACTTTGTACCCCTTTTTACAAAGATTGCGCGGACGGAGGAGTATGAAATTTCGCACACTTATACATAAATATAGAGTGCGTAATACTATTTTTTTTTCCAAAATTATGCATAAAAAATACATTAATTATTAATTAATTATGATCGAATTTTGATCAGTGGGCGACCACTAGTACTTATAAATATATACACAATGGGCGGTCTTATCGCTAAGGGAGCTATTTCTTCCAGACAACCTTTGGATCTAGAGGAGCCTAACTTGAATGGAAGATTGGTCGGGGTGCACTATTTAATTATCTTTATTTATGTAGTTTTTAATCTTTCGCGATTAAAAATCATAATTCTGAATCTGATGAGGAAATGAGGGTAGCATCGAAAAATAGCTCTGGCTGCTAGACCGCAACTCCTTAAAGCATCAGCATCAAGTTAGCCCGCTACCACGGTTATTGCAACATAACTGAAACGTGTAGTCCGGTCATTTTAGACAATTGAAATAAAGAAAATTCCGACAGAGCCAAATCTTCGTAGAGACCTTAGGTTTACCACAAGGAATAAAGTGTCAAAAGTCCCCATCAGTCCCATGTGAGCTTAGGGACTTATTCGGGGCCCAAGGTAAAAATTTTAGGTTTTTTGGATTTTTCTCGAAAACGGTAAGTTTTATCGAAAAAGTACCTCAGAGCAAAGTTGTAGATCTTAAAATTCTCTATAAAAATGGTCCCTATGATTTTTTCTCTAAGACCCACTATTTCCCAGATATTACGCTTGTAAGAATCACGTTCTACATAATATGCACACATTTCCACACCACCTGTGAGGTAGTGTACTCGGCGCGTTTTTTTTAACGTGGTATCCCCGGTAGGCCTATTCCACGAACCTTTATGACGTTATTTTCAGGAACAATAATTATTTAATAGTATGAAGATTATTGATATGGGTTACTGAGTTTAACTGTCGTTCTAACTTTTTTTTATTACTTTAATCTGACTCATACTCTTCATATTCAACTTCAACAATCATGTTTTCTTCAATTTCTTCTTGTTCTTCTTCTTCTCCTTCCTGTTGATGAGCGCTTAGAAATTGTTCAAATGAAGATGAATCAGTTGTCTCTTCATCAAAATCACATGAATTTTCCTCTCTTGTATTTAATTGAACATTTGAGCAAGAGACACCTTGGCAATTGGTACACGCTGGAGAACACTGCAACCCTACTTTTTTACAGCCACATTTGGCACTACAACCTTTCTTGCAATTGCAAAAAATAGTGTTAAGAAGTTTTTCTGGAGCAGGGGGCAGTAAAGTTCGAATCGGTTCCAAAGTATTATTTATCAATTTCCAACCCCAGTCTTCAGGGTTCAGTTCATTGCCTTGCCATGTCTGAACTTGATAGTATACTCGAAACAAATGTTGAGTAGCAGATGCCGATGTTGGAGGAAGACAAGATAGCTGTACTTGCTTTTTGTTTCGTGTATTTTTTACAAATGTTAAATATCTGTACGTATCTATGCAATCAATTTTTTTTGGAGCTCCATAAACCGCAAGAAGAAACCGAATTCCTTTAGTAATTAGTATTTGAGGTGAAGAATTAATTTCTGTAAATACTTTTGCGCAGTCAATCAAATCATTTTTTTCAAATAATTTTAATACTGAATTTTTGCCCCTTCTAAACATTGCTGACGTAGTATCGCACCCGGTTATCGCATGTAAAAATAAAATAAAGTTTTGGCATTTTGGATAAGCTGATAAACTTTTAGATATTTAGAATAAACTTTAGGTTTTAAAAAGTAAATAATTTTATCAGATGGAGTCCTTGCAGTGAGTAGTACTAATAAATCAACATCTTCACCTACTACAATAGTTGTATATCTTGCATTAAATTGTTCTATTGCTGTTTCAATTATGAGGACATCGGCGTCATTCGGAGCTTGTTTCACGGCAATATTTTCAGCTGTTAATTTGTTACTCAACATAGAAATAAAACGAGATTTATTATTAATGTTTGCAAAAAAATGTTGTTGATTAACTGGAACTGTCATAAATTCGTCAAACATTATGTCGGTACCTGAGGATGTTTTTGTAGCACGACGACGTTGTTCTGCAGCTTTTATGTTCTTTGTTGTGTCACTATAGCCATCAAATACTACCGTAACTGTATGACCATAATGTCTACGTAAATACCGAACATATTTTTCAAAAATTACGTTAAAGGTTTCTTCTCGATCCCACACAACGTGATGTAGTAGATATCCTCCATCAATAACGTAAGCAGCGTTTGTACAATCAACCTCAGCATTGACTGATTGAAAGCAATCGTAAAGAGCCGACTTCGTTGTTTTACGCATTCCAGCTGCATCGAAGAGTGACAACGGGTAAGGAGCTAAATCATATGCGAAAAATGTTTCAATTTCATCCTCAAAAGTCTTAGTGACACTCATACGTTGAAATAATAATACTGGGTCTATTGGTACTTCTTCGTCGTGAACTTTCACAGTTCCACTCACAGCTAAAAGAGGAAGTACTTTATCTGTGCGTTTCAATTTTATATGATTGAAAGTTTTACCAGTCATTTTAGACATCGAGGCAATCCCAACTTCACGAGCTTTATGACAATTAATCTTATCGTCACCAACGACTCCTGAAGCAATAGATAAGATTTTGTTAATTTCGGGAAAAGGATCATGTGATGAAAACCAGTCAAGAAGTATTATAATATCTTTAGCATCTTTCTTAACTCTCGAATCACTCGCATCTACATGTTGATCTGTCGTGTCCATTCGAACATTAGCAAGAACTTCCAACTCGTCACACACTGTGTTCATTGCATGCATTCCGTAAACCCATTTGCTTATTACACTTTCTTTTGTACTTCGTCCTCGAGAAATACCACCATCTGTTTTCATGGATTTCATCATTGATTGTTCGATAATCATATCTGTTGAAGTTCCACAACTGAGTTTATCAGAACGTCGAACAGTGAAAAATCCTTCAGTAAACCTTCGATAAACACTAGGATCAATTACCTCCTCTAATTGAAGCATATCCTGCAAGTATAAGTGCGCAGACTTAGCGTAAGGTAAATGCCCCGATGCATGGAAATAAGGAAGCATTTCTTTAACGCAGTTCAAATGAGCTTGCCAATCTCCCATACGTTCAGCTCTTATAAATTCTTTTGCAATGGACACCATCCGAAAATACTGTACCCATAATTGTGCAGTTGGTCCTCGTTTCTGATATTCCATTAACTTTTTATTAAATAAATCAAGTAAAAGTTCAGATATTTCCTTATCATTTTCAATGTCATAATATAAAAGAGTTTTATCGAGGATATTTTCCACTGTAATTATAAGATCTGCATCCATACCATCATCAATAGCTAGTTCTTTTAATATTATTAATGCTAAAGTGAGCTGAAGTAACGTGTGAGCTCGAACTGCCCTCGCGTAAGCATGGCCATTAAGCATTTTCTCTAAAGACTTAGGAGCATAAATCTCAGAAAGCACTTCTTTTAAACCACTTCCTTGCATAATATAACCTATTGCGCCGAAAAATGACATTAACAAATGAAATCCTCCCAGTCTCACTATAATCTTTGATAATTCCGATCCTTCAGGTGCAGCAGATACAATTTCGCGAGCTTTCGCAAATAGAGGTTGATCAAAAGTAATTATGCAAACTGTATGGTTGTGACGTTTAGCATCTTCTAAAGCACAAAGTAAAGTTGTGTATATCGTATTGTAATTACTTGCAGGCTGTTGAACAAATGGCAGGAATGTAATTTTTGATTTTGAAAAGTCTACAATATTGCTAGTCACGTGTTCAATATAACCATTCCAACCAGGTAAAGGAAAAGCTTTGCATTTTCCATAGAACCATATCACATCAACTTTTTTTAGAAAAGATACTTTTGTTTCATTTTCGTATTCAAAATCTCGCACATTTATTTTGCTATATCCTACTACGCCAGTATTTTGATAAACCTGTATAGGTACATGAGCCTTGACTGCAAAATCTTTAGCTGAAAGGACTTCAGTTACTCGCGGCATCGGCTGTTCTAGTAATACTGAATCTTTGGGAGTTACAATTTGTATAATACCCATGATATGAAGCGTATTATTACCGTCCAAAGTATTTACATTAATGTCAGCATTATCTGCAACATATTGAACAAATGTGCCAGTTTCTGGTGATAAAATGTGAGGTGGGCGACTGAAAACTGCTGCTGCTTCATACTTCATTGTTTCACTGTAAGATGCGCATAAACCAAACGATGAAAAAATTTGTATAAGCCGTTTTGAACCAAACCGCCGATGAAAAAAAACTGAAAGACCCAGCTGTAATTTAGACTTGAAGGATTTAGGCCGAACAGCAGTCATTATGCTATGACTAATATTTGTGCAAACTAACTTTAAATGATCCAAATTATGACGCTTATTTTTAAGAATGATTTGTCCCAAAAAAAAAGATAATGATTCGGGAATATCGTTATTTATATCTTCAAACATTCTACCCGGTGGCGGGTACATAGTATTATCAAACACACAAGATTGAATATCTTCTCGAATAATTTCTGCCGCAGCTTTTAAAGTTTTCCACCGTTTTTCCTTTTCATTCAAGTTTTTGTTATCAGACCAGGCTTGACTTAAAATGTCTTGGTAATTGTCTACAAAACAAATAAATGTTAATTTTCCAGGCTTCTCTGTAATAATAATTCTACTACCATACTTTAATTTCAATCGTATTTTTATAATCCCGTTTTCTAAAGCTACATTTTGGCAAACATTCCTCAGTTCATCTAACGAAAACTGGCAGTCATCGCTACTTTCAATGAAATTGAAAATTTCCTCCATTGCAGAGTTTATAGCCTCACTTTGAGGACGGCCAATTTTACCGCCAGTATTAGGTCTCAGGAAGGATTTGTAACAACTGTCATGGTATTTAGCGTCAGCAGCAACTAAATCATACTGAAAATTAATACGCGCAAAGACAGCTTTTGACACATCATCAGAACGATCTTTAGCTAATTTTAAAATGGAATCTTTGAATGTAAGTGTAGAAACTTTATGAATTTTTCGGCGATAAATCTTCACTTTCTTCTTTTCTGCTTCTTCATCCGCTTCATCGCCACAAAATAAGCAGTGGTTTTTAAAACAAAAGCTGGATTCACTTATTCGCGCTCTAGTATGAGGTGGACTTACTTTTGAAGTACTGGCCTGTTCTTCCTCACGTTGTCTTTTTGATGCAGAGATTGAAGTTTTCCGGGTGTATGATTTTCTGCAATCCACGTGAATTGTAACGGACTTTTGGCTTCTTAAATAATCAGCAAACTCATCACTTCTCGCGACACTTGCATCGATTAAAGTTGGCATTCCACGACTGACCACAACAGTTTCATCTTCAGTCAAAAGTTTATTACAAATAAAGCAAAATTGTGACATTTTTTTTTAAATATTAATCAGCACTAACTTCAATAGTAGACGCTTGTAATAAATACGTATAGTCACTCGAACTGCTCGTTCAACACTAAAAGAAGCAGGTATACGTGAACGACACCACATGGACAAAAGAATAGGCAGATGTTTTTCAAGGCCAGATGTTATTCAAGTAGAGGGGATTCGGTAAGAGACCGGCGGTGATTTTAGAGTAAATTTTCTTAGAATAGTATAATGTATACATAAAAGAGACACGAGTAGGCATTTTTGCTTGCTTGAGTACCTAAATATGTATATACGTGGCATATGTGTGCATACTATGTAGAACGTGATTCTTACAAGCGTAATATCTGGGAAATAGTGGGTCTTAGAGAAAAAATCATAGGGACCATTTTTATAGAGAATTTTAAGATCTACAACTTTGCTCTGAGGTACTTTTTCGATAAAACTTACCGTTTTCGAGAAAAATCCAAAAAACCTAAAATTTTTACCTTGGGCCCCGAATAAGTCCCTAAGCTCACATGGGACTGATGGGGACTTTTGACACTTTATTCCTTGTGGTAAACCTAAGGTCTCTACGAAGATTTGGCTCTGTCGGAATTTTCTTTATTTGATCACTATTTTTATGTCTAAAATGACCGGACTAGTGGGGAATAAGTTAGAACATAGAAATATATAATAAATAAATAATAATAAATATTGCTGAACAATGCACACAACATCTAGTCCCAAACTAAGCATAGCTTGTATTATGGTGACTAGATGACTGACAGAATACTTATAATTTTAAATACATACTTATAATACTTTATAACACCCAGACACAGAACAAACACCTGTATTCACACAAATGTTTATACTGGGAGGGAATCAACTCAATCAACTCGAAAAAATCACGATTCTACTCATAAAAAAAGGATCTACCTAAGTATAAATCTTAAAAATTATTAATTTTCTTAATTCAATTTCATAACAAGCGTAGGTTTTCTATCATATATACAAGCTTTGCTTAGATTGGGACTATGTAGATGGTATTATGCGAATTGTTCAACAATATTTATTTATTCATTCGTGTAAAGCGTCTATAGTGATAACAATAGTTAATATAAAACATACATACTCCGGCGAAACAACAATATATTTAATCATTATTGTTATAAAATTTTTCGGCTAGAAAAAGTAAATGAGTCATTTACGGGGAACACGTGTTTTTGTATAATAATCTTCCAAAAATGCAACTAAAATAAAACAATCTTCTGATTGGCCTAGCAAGTAATCCTGTGAAGTTGGTTAGTGATCGGATCAATAGAACTTTTTTTTTGCATAAATCAAATCTAGTATGTATATAGATTGTATCTTAGGCAAAACAAAGGCTACTTTTTATGTATGTACTATGTGTTGATAAGAATGCATGACATCATATTGCTCAGCCCTCAGACAGATTTGCAATGTAATCTAATAAACTACTGTAATTTTAAAGTTTTTGAAACTTACGCGATCAGAACACATTATTATGAATATTAACGGGTATTTATCGTGTTTATTTAGCTATTTTTCCCGACGTTTCGACAGGTTTTCGTGGTCACGGGATGAGTCATCCCGCTTATGAATAAAAAATAGGTAAATAAACGCGATAAATACCCGTTAATATTTATAATAATACTGTAATCTTGTATTAGTTTTGCGTATTTAAGCTAGTTATAAGAAGGATCATAAAAAAAGCCGTGGATTAGATTCTTGCCTTGTGGATTAGATTCTCGGATTTGAGAAGGAGGAATCGACATCTAAATTCACCTAGTTTGTAAGTCGTTTCAATATGATCCTTGTAGTTGCATAAAAAAAAAAATTTTTTTTATTACTTTGTTGGACTTAATCACAATCAAAAACAGACTTACCATTATAATTATGTAGCAAGCCGTAAATGTACTGTTATCTAAGCTGTATGAAGTTAGGTGGCATTTTAGAGTTCCGTACCTTAAAAGGAACAAAAAATGGTTGTCGGTCAAGTCGGTTTACAGACGATAATATTACGTGATAACGTCAAAATAAAACATTGATGAAAAATTGCATACTTATAACCTAGATGCACAAGCCGAACGTTACAGATCGTACCTCTCTATCTCTTGTTCCACACTCTCGCTTGCACGCTCGGCTCAGGAGGAACGTGACAGTTTTTCATGCGTGCAGCTGGCGATTTATAAGACGTTATCACGTCAAAAACCTTGATAAGATTACTTCGTTGTCCGTCTGGCTGTCTGTACGTTTGTCTGTTTGTCAAAACCCTTTTCTATCATATATTCAACTGCATTTCCTTGAAGCTGTAAAAAAATAAGCTGATAAATCAATGCAATTTCATTTAAAATGTCGCGTATTTCAAACCTGCCAATAAGTTAAACCTATAGGGTACTTTCTGTTGGCTTAGAAACTTGAAATTTGGTACAAAGCAAGCTCTCGCAGCACAAGTAATAGAAAAATCTGAAAATCGTTAAACACGTAAAAAAACATATAAAAAATATTTGTTTGTTTATAATTTGAATTTTTATGACTGTATTATTAGACTAGTAATATGTATTATTAGACTAGTAATATGATGGTAAAAGTGAACCATGATGCTGAAAAAAGGAACTACGAGTAGGTAACTGTATACCTAGATACCCTTTTAGCACAAGACCGATTTTTTAAAGAAGAAAACTTATTTTGAGCTTCTAATACTAATTAATGTTTCACATCAGTTTGGTATTACTGCTGCAAATAATAAAAAGCGTATAACAATTAAACATAAACTTCACTTCAAAAATTAGATAATATGTAATATATATTCCCGACTCGGCGCATTAATAATTAATAGGAGAAAAACGATGCCTATTAGGATTGGCTGCTTGTTAAATTCTGACTGAGTTAAGGTACAACATTGAACAGCAAATTATTGTGTAGCTAGAAATTTTAAAATGCTTAAACATTTCGTAGCCAATCTCGTAGAGTCTGCTACGAACTTTATTCGTTTTTTACATTTTTTTAAACAGTGACAGACTTGTTCAATGCCCGTGCTCGGGAGACACCTGACAATTTTTCTTGTTTATTAACAATAAAATAAATAAAATAAAAATATATCTTCTATTAGAAGATGTTTAGAAGGGGTAGTCAGAGGCAAGTTCAAACATTATATTTGGCACATGGCATGCCATGTAGCAAAGCGCGTATTCCATACGTGACAGGTTGCAAGCCCGTCACTGTTTTCTTATTTATTTTTAATTTATAATTATTACTAGCTGTACCCAGCATGCGTTGCAATGCCACAAATTTTCTCACCGTTTAAACCTTCCCTGGACTACGACAAACATTTCAACAAGAAAATTAGCGAAATCAGTCCAGCTGTTCTCGAGTTTTAGCGAGACTAAAACACAGCAATTGATTTTTAATATATAGACTAGCTGACCCGGCAAACTTCGTACCGCCTCAGAATAATAGATAAAAAATAATAAAAAAGCAAGCATTTTTTTCATATTTTCTCACCTTTTAAACCTACCCTGGACTTCCACAAATAATTCAAAACCAAAATTAGACAAATAAAACCAGCCGTTCTCGAGTTTTAGCAAGACTAACGAACAGCAATTGATTTTTATTATATAGAAGATTATGGTGGTATGGATGATTGAATATTCTTTCATTCTATTTAATATTATTCTTATCGTTTAAAGCGTACCTTTGTAACATTAACATTTTGGTTCTGTTATTGTAAAATAATTTTGAAATTAAAACAAATATTTCATTTTAATTATTGGAGCACAGCGGGTCTTCAAACAAGGAACAGGGTTAATCATGGATGCTCCTTATACCTGTATTTCCCTGGATTCGAAGCCTTAAAATAACCAAGATTATGTAACTAAATCCTCATCAGCTGAAAATGGCGCTCAACAAAATACTTCCTGTTCGTATGAAGCTAAGATTTCAGACATTACCGACAGCAGCTAGTACCGTAATTGACATTATCGTAAAACTCAGGTGTGCTCTTGAGCTGGGTATGGCAACTCTATATAAAAATGTTGTCACACAAGAATACCCGTAGATAGAGGGCGCCACTCGCATAGTTTTATAAAAATTCGAACTTATTTACCTCATTTGTAAAAAAGTCCGGAATCTAGTCTATGGTCAAGCTTCTACTTTTTTATTATCAACCTAGTTCATTTTGAAAATATTCGTTTACGAAACACGCAACCTATTCATAATCACGTACCTATTTATATAATGTGGCATTAAAGTGTGGTATGTCCATGTCAAATAATAAATAAATAATAATGTACATATATTATACATAGAATAATTATTATTAAATTACGTTTTAAAAACTAAAAAGAAAACCGACTTAATGTATCCTAAAAATATCATTCATGTACACAATTTTTAGATTATTGATGACTTTTTAAAAACAGTTTGACTGATTTCTATAAAATTTAAATGCGACCACTTGAGAAGGAGGCTTTGCAACAAACATTTTTTTTCATATCAATTGAGGCGTTTTTTGAGTAATCGTCACCGATTACTCAAAAAACATTCATAAAAAAAATATTCCGAAGAATTGAGAACCTCCTTTTGTGAAGTCGGTTAAAAACACCCAGATCCGAGACAAATACTTGCAGATCATATAAACATTTGTCCTGCGGCAAATCGAAACCAGGGTAATAGTAATGTCTAGCTTTAATGCAGAAAATAGAAACATGTAACAATAGATAATAATTATAATTATAATAATGCCAGGAATTTTACACAGCATCGTCGGCCCCAAAGTAAGCAGAGCGTTGTTGTGTGTACCACTTATGTAGGTATGTTTTTTTTGTATATACATACATATTATACATAGAAACAGCCAGACCCGAGATAAATACTTGCAGATCATACAAACATTTGTCCCGCGGCGGGAATCGAACTCGCAACCTTCTGCGTCTCTGTCGGGCCTTGGCCCACTGCGTTACAAAAGTCGTGTTAAAAGGTTTTTGTGAAACTAGAGCCCCAATGATATAAAAGAGTCATGAATCATTGCATTTTAAATCTTCTGTCATTGATATAAAATGTCACCCCAGTTTACCAGTTGAACTTCCTACGCTACGAATTTAACGGTGTTCGAGCGTTTCATTTGAGCGGTCGACAAAAGCGCCTATGGTTCGCTTTATCGCAGTGCGTCGCTATTCAGGCTTACGTGCATTTTCACGAAGGCTTTTTGCGGCTATTTTCAGGTTTTGTTCACCTATTTTATGTATGTTGGTGAATTTTGGTAGGTTGGCACTATTTTGTTGTAGAACGAGAATCGGTGACAAAAGACTATTTTTATTTTTGTTTTGGCGCTATTGATCGTTGGTGTTCTGGTTGTGTTTCTGACGCGAGTGGATGCTACTTTTAACAAGCTTCTATACGGTGGTACTTCGTATTTTTTTTTTGAGTGCTTATCCACCGTCCACCTCCCTGAGACCATCTGGGTGAACCGTTGAAAGTTTTTTTTACAACGGCTCACCTTTGTTCACCTGGGTGATCCTTGGGAAATATTTAGTTTCCACCGTCCACTTTGTTATCAAAACTCTTCATAATTGAAGTGCATAGAGTCAGTGAAGGCTAATGTGTTAACGCTCAGTGAAGGCTAAGGCTCGAAGAAAGTAGAGATAATAACACACATACTACTTTACCCATGTAAAGTAGTGTGCACACACCCTAATGAAATATCACGACATCAGATATCATTAACAGAATACTTATACTTACTTTAGTACATTTTGAAATTTTATAATTTATATCTTAGGTACTTTCAATTGAATAGATTACAAATCGCATAAATTTATCCATTTAAACTTGTAGGCCCGCTTGTTCTTAACACTCGGTGAAGGACTATCCGAGTGTGGCAAATTGAAAACCAGCGCTGTGTAGGTAGGTATACCTAGTAGTAGTAAATACTACCTGCCTAATAACAGCAGATGCTGAATTTGCACCTTAGCAAGCATACGGATTTTAGATATTTACCAATTTTGTACCTGTCTATAAGGGGATTTTTTATTTATTTAATATTGAGAATGACCAAAAGCTCATAAAATTCAAAACCATCTAATTAATTTACAATAAAAATCTATGCTTGATTTTTAAAGGTTTACAAATCCTATTAAAACATTACTCTAGCCGTTATAATTTTCCTTGTAATTTCATCAAATATCCGGTTGTTTTCAAAACATATTTCCGGTTTCCTCGAACAGTGGTTGAGCCGGACCCTACCTCTATTAAAAATAGCCACTTAATATATATCAAACAAATATCTTTATCGAAAAACTGTTAAAGAAACCTTATAACATCTTTAAAATACCAATACAACGATATACCACACGATTGAGTTAAGCAATAAAAACAATGTAAGGGATGTCCCCTTACATATTTTTTTCGAAGTTTTTAATTCATATCCTATTTTATATGTATTACCGTGGAAACCTACATTACGACAAGACAAGTCGGCGAGCATGAGCTGTAATTAGGGGCGGACAGAGAGATTTATATATAAACAGATATGGCATTACTATAAAGTTTTTATAAACTTCAGAACCATAACAGTTATGGTAGGTATGTCTGCAGAGTCCGCAATTTGCAAACGCTTTTGATTCTATAGGTATACACATTTGATACGTATACCATCTTAAACTAAATAGTAAAATGTATTTATGGTTGGTATTCCTTTTAATCTGTTCATCTCTTGTGACAAAGAGTTCACGACAATGGAAAGGTATCTGCGGGGTCAGCGGTAACAATGGGAGTACCACAGGGAACAATACTCGTGCTATTTTTGTTAGTAATATACATATTTGTTCCTATATCAAGTACTAAGCTATATTATAGTACTGACAGGCCTCACGGCTGGGTTGGTGGAAGCTCTGGCTTCTGCGTTGTAGGTTAATCAAATAAACGCTTGTTTGTTCTGTATTTGGGTGTTATAAAGTATTATAACTATGAATTTAAAAATATACAAGTATAAAATTAGTAATCTGGTTCCGACAGTACAAGTTTTGCCTTATTTGGAGCTAATAGGTGTTGTGTGAGTTTGGCACAAATATTTATTAAATTTTTAAATTTAAATTTTATTAAATCACAAGATTTTGCCGACGCTAAAGTTTAGCATTCAAACTGCCTAAAGACGGTGCGAAAAAGTCAGGTTTGATGTGATGGCTCATCATTTTGTCTTCTGAGATGTTGGTCAGAACTAGCAGCGTTTTGAAGCCCATTGCTTTTCCCAGGCCCACATCTTGCTCGATCCTGAAAACGTGTTGGTTTTTATTAACTCGTAAGTCTCGTAAGTTTATTATCTTCATTATCTGGAAACAATGAAAAGTTTGTAGTAAGGGTTTTGCAAACTCGATGATAAACTTGATTGGTTATATGTTGCTCAAAGGAGTATTATAAGTAAAACAGCAAATCATGACATACAACTATAATTCGTAGTTTATATTATTCGTGTTAGTTATTGTGTATTTAACTTTAAAAGTATGTATGGCCTTTCTGAGATCTTAAGCCGCTTTAAACCCCTGTAAAGCATTATAGGGATGAGATGAAGGTTTTAAAAGCTGCTTTTTAATTAACATTATGTCACATTTTTTTACATTCAAAACATTCGTGAGTTGTACTATACATATCTAAAGGATAATCCCTCCAGGATATCCCTCAAGCATATGTGATGAGCACAGACAGGTGTTTGTTTTGTGTCTGGGTGTTATAAGATATCATAAGTATGTATTTAATCTAAGTATTCTATCAGTCATCTGGTCACCATAATACAAGCTATGTGTTGTGTATCCATTGTCCACCAATATTTATTTAATCATTTATTTTAAGATTCTCTAGATAAATCGAAAAAGTGTCAGTGTCTCCATCAACAAAATAATACGTGACTAAAACCCGTGTTTCCAAAATGTATCAAGCACTTACATATCTCCAATAAAAAGCACTTTACTGGGATCGGTGACGCCAGCCCTTTTCATTGCAAATTCACCAAAGGCCTTGCCAGGTTTCCCTAGCTGGATAGGGTCTCGTTTCACTTGCTCCGTCACGAGGTCTGTGAATACTCCTGTACCTGGAATGTTAATTTCAAATTCAAAACTGGTTTATTCAAATCAAATCAGAATGATAATTTTATATCTTTTTACATGCTACATGAATGCTGATTCCTCCTAAGCTATATTCCAATAGCCCTTCTATGTACATTTACTAAATTTAAACAGTAGATTGCTTTATCATCGAACGTCAAAATAAATTATGTATTATTGACTTTAGCCGTTTCGCAAATGTAGCAAATTTGGGTCGCTAGAAGCTTATACGCAAATTCCTAAGTTGTATACATTGGATCAAAGGGCAAGACGTCCTAGGTAGATGTGACCTCTAACACCTATAACGAGTAGGCAACACTTGAGATCCCTAAGTTTACATATGAAAATAATATGCCTGAATAATTTATTTTGAAATCCTTTTAATAAATCTGAAGACGAAATGGACTGGTTGCTTGGGATAAAGTTTGTGTGATTACTGATTAATGATAAAGTAGAAATTATAATAGTTTTCAGTTTATTTACATAGTCGTTAGAGATTCTATGTTATCTATGTATTGTATTATTGTCTTTACTAACATAGTTGTGTAATGCAAGTACTTTACGTAGTAAATGTACAAAGTACCTGGCACCTAAATTCACCTAGTATGTAAGAGGTTTCAAAGTGATCCTTGTGATTGTATTGAATAAAGTATCTTTAGACTGGACTTTGACTTTGAGTACCTATTATTATAAATACTTACGGGTATTTATCGCGTTTATTTACCTATTTTTCCCGACGTTTCGACAGGTTTACACTCTGTCGTGGTCACGGGATGATCATCCCGTGACCACGAGAGTGTATAAACGCGATAAATACCCGTAAGTATTTATAATAATATGTTCAGATCGCGTAAGTTTAAAAAACTTTATTTGAGTACCTATCCTTGTTTTAATGTCTGTGATTGGTTCAACGGGATGTTAATTATAAGATCAAACTTTATTGCAATGTTGTATATTATTCCAACTGAATGTTGTTGTTGAATATAATCTAAACTATTGAAATACTTAATTATTTAAATACCAAATGGGTACCGATTACTGGTTTAAAGAAGTGGGTATTATTGTACAAATCTGAACTGCCTTGAGACTTGAACCGTTGAGATTTCATTGAGATTATTATCATTTCAATAAGCCAGACACCATAGCCGAAAAATGGATTACTTGTATTAGGTACAATGAATTCTAATTGAACGATTTCATAGCATGTTTGCCTTCCCTTTTCTAACTTACATTTTGTAAGCTTGTAAGAATATAATAAAATGATTAAATGCTTGCCTAAAGTCAATACTCCTGGAGCTAAAGGCACTTGTCTGTCTGTAGCTCCGTTTAGATACAGCACGTCGGGCCTTTTCAGGTAGGTGATCGCTTTGTAAAGCTTCGCTAGATTGACCTGGAAGTCACTGTCGAAAACGACAGCTCCGATTTCCACGTCATCCTTGAGGTATTCGATGAACTTTGTATAGTGGTCTGCTGCTTCGTGTGGCTGCCATAAATAAATGGTTTACGTAATTAGAAAAAAAAAAATACCTGGTCTTTTTAAAAGTCTAGTAACAAACTAGACTTAAAACATATTTTTCAGTTAAATAAACATTGGTCATAATGTTATTCATGCTCTATTAAAAATGTTACTTAGTGTTATTACAATTCTTTATGTGTTAAGTAGTTTAGCTCGCAGTTTAGGTAAGGTTAAAGTCGTGTAATCGAATTTACGTAAAAGTAGCAATATCTGCGAAATCAGTTTCAAGGCGAAATGCCAATTCTTATTACGGAAACTAGCTGCTGCTTATTACTAGCTTGTCGCCCACCTTCAGGCGAATATACGCATATACAAGCGGAGATATTAGCTAGCAAAAAGTGTGTTTGATAGCAGCAAAGATCGTGCAATTCACGCCTACTGCTTGTTTTCGCGGGCTATCTAATATAGAAGTCAGTCGTACGCTACGGATATATCTTTCACAGTACAGGCTGCTCAACTATGGAATGCACTGCCAGATGCTATTAAGACGCGCACATCACATACTTTTTTAAAGGATCAGGGAACACTACTTGTCCTGCTTGATTTCGCGGGCTATCTAATATAGAAGTCGGTCGTATGCTACGGATATATCTTTCAGAATCAGAATACAGGCTGCTCAACTATGGAATGCACTGCCAGATGCTATTGGACGCGCAACATAACATACTTTTTTAAGGGTCAGGGAACACTATTTGTCCTGTTGTTAACTATTGCTTGTTTTTTTACATTATTTAGGTATATATATATATATATATATATATATATATATATATATATATATATAAGAATGTATTAGTTTTTTAGTTTAACACATTGTATTTAATATCATTTGCTTATATATTTTTGTAATATTAGCTATTGATTTATTTCACTTTTTGTTATCCTGTAAATATGTATGTACCTACATATTATGTTTATCATAAATCACTTATATGATTTTCATCACCCCATATTCAGCTATATTGATTTCCATCCATCCCAAGGTTGTCTGGCAGAAATCGCTATCTAGCGATAAGACCGCCCACTGTACTACCATGTACCTAAACATTGTTTCTTATACGGTCCAATGCATTTGCGGTGTTCAATAAAGTATTTATAATCTATGTATATCTATCTAGGGATTTATCTGAACTTAAATGTTTATCCGTAATACCAGTACTTTCAAACAGCAAAGGAATACATCGTGAGGAAACAAGCATGTCGTAGAACCTTACAAGTACGAACGCACTTCATTTATTTATTCATTGTACAAGTTCCACAGCTCTTTAAATTACTATACACCTTAACCCTTTCACCTTAATGGGTCGAAATAATTAGTGACACGATTAAAGTAACCTCGTGGTGTGGCCTGATATTGACAGAATTCCATCGGGTTTACGAGCGATAAGTGTATATACTCACAAATACTTACCCCTTCTATACAATGAAACCCATGTGACTGGAGCAACTTAGAAGTTTCCGAGCAGCTGACGCAGTACACCTTTTTCTTGAAGTGCACGGATTTTAAGTACTCTGCTATGGCTATGGAGGGTATTGTGAGATTCTCCTGAAATTGAAATAGATTTATTTTTGTAACAATACATTGAATATTATAGGAACCAGATAAATTATAATTTACGTATATATTTTAAATACATTATTATACTACTAGCAACCCGCCCCGGATTCGCACGGGTACAATACCTACCTAAATATGTAGTACATTATTTTGATCTAACCCGTAGGCGTTTGCAATGTAAGCGCAAAAAATGAGTTTATTTACGACATCACATTAGAAACCTCTAAAATTATTAGTGTTCCTCTACAATATTATGCATGTATTATACATATTATAAACCTTCCTCTTGAATCACTCTACCTATTAAAAAACCGCATCAAAATCCGTTGCGTAGTTTTAAAGATATAAGCATACATAGGGACAGACAGACAGCGGGAAGCGACTTTGTTTTATACTATGTAGTGATAAAGCACCTAGATATAGAACAAACACCTATTATTACACAAATGTTTGTCTAGTTTTAATCAAACCTCAAACCTACATCGCAGATGGCAGAGCTTCTACCAACTGAGCTGTCAGGTCAGTCTTGAAATGCAATGATGTTTTTGAAAAATGTTCCCTTGGTTTTATAAATAGAAATAAACTTAATAGTTTTTATGCAATAAATAGGCAAGAAAAGTACTTAAGTAGATGATGATGTTTGTCAAACATTGTCTTCTAGTGAAGCTGTTTTAATACCTATTCCGAGACGGAAGACAACCACTGTAAATTAATTAATTAAAGCGACATCTTTATTACGTTATCGCAAACGGGTTTATTGGATGTTTATTACTGAAATATCGTAAAGTTCTTGAAAATTAAATGAAGGTTCTTATCTAACACAGGTAAATTTATTGACTAAATAATTCGACCTGCCGCTCACGGAAATACCCAAGTTGAAATTTTGACGATTTATTTTGTACACAAATTATTGTATTGCGGGCCATTTATATCAAATTTGTCCCAATCAGATCAGTTACGGCGTAAAAAAGTAAAAACATACACACTCACTAATATTTAAATGTTATGCTTCAGATTACTTTAATAGTAGTTAGGTAACAGTCGATTAACTATGGTAACATTTGAGTTTTACTTTGTAGTACATATGGTAACATTTTAGTACCTACAGTAACACTTTAGCATTCATGGATATTTTATTTACTAACAAACCCATTATCAATTCCAGCATTCTGGAACTTTCCGTTGTACTCCTCTTTAGTACGTATGCTGTTGTTCGAGACGTAGTTCACAGTCTTGCCATGTTTCTTCATCAGCTTAAAGAACTCTCCAGATCCTGGTAAAGCCGTCTTTGACCATATCACCCCTGGAAAGTAATTTGGTAGTGTTGGTAACAGGCTGTTTGAAGGTCAGTAATGACCAAACTATATCAGGTCATACTTTTTTTTTATATTGTTATCAGCAATTAGCCAAATTGGGAGCACTGGTAGTGTAATGGTAGCACCCTCGCCTTTCGAGGTTGTGGGTTCGAGCCTGGTCGGTCACCAATGGATTCTGAAAGCGATTTTTTTATTCTTTTGCTCTCAAGTGTTGGACATAGTGAGGAAACCGGTGCATTCTTGACCCTAAAAAGAGAAGATATGTATTATTGGTTAATATTATTTTAAGCGGCTATGGGATTGCAACCTATTTCGTACATAATACTGTACAAAGCGTGAGCATGTAACAAATATAATGTTTGAACATGCCCCAACCTAGAAATCCCTAATGATCTTTGTAACTAAATATCTATGAATATACCTAGCCCTAGCCTAAATACTTAACCCGAGGATAACAGTCACGAGTAGGTATGCTTGATTTTGTTTTTGCAATACCATAATTAAATTACCTAACTACCTAATACTGAGATTTACCTTAAATAAATAAATAATCCCGGACATTTCACGCAGCATCATCTGGCCCGAAAGTAAGCAGAGCTTATGTTATGGGTACCATATGACTGATATACCTATATACTTATAATTAATTATTTTTTTGTAAATATTTTTTACATTACGAGTATACATAGAAATACCCAGACCCGAGACAAATACATGCAGATCGTACAAACATTTGTTTGTTAAAAAAAAAAATATGTAATCCAAGTAAACGAAACTTCGTATTCTGATGTAAATGAAGTTGGTTTTCTATGTAGTTTTAAAATGTAATTTACTTTTCTTAAATTTTTGTATTTGGGATGTTGGGGTCTCCAGGTTAATAAAAAAATATAGTGATAGTTAGTTAGTAATGTACAGAAACTTAGCAGGTAGATTTACCTAATCTAAATACCTAAAGCTTTATCTGTGTTTTCATTGTTATCAGGATGTATAAGAGCCGATTTCACCATTTGTATTCGAAACCAAGTTTAGTTAAACTACGTTTTCTTTAATCGAGTTTATAGTTCGATTCTAATCTTGGTTTTCGTTAAACGGATTTCACCGGCTACAATTTGATCGCGTTTACGAAAACGAAGTTTAGTGACATAAAGCGTAAACATCGCCTTAAATCTAAGCTATGAGATGATGTGATGATGTATGATGTCATGTTATACAGTTTGTCAATGTCAAAACTGTCACATTATGTAGCTATCAAATTGACATCTCTAGTTGTGTTGCTGAATTCTCGACTTGAGTGTGCGTGGTGTTTTCATTTGATTTGACATTGTTTGCCGGTACTTGATTTTAAGAGAACTTGTCGATTATCTATCCATACAAATGTCGAAGGGTGATCACACCACCGTCTGATGATGAACAACCAAAACTAAAAGTGATATAAATTTGTCTCGTCATAATCTATGCTTATATCGATACAAAATTGTAAAAATAATATGGGTTTGAAAGATACAAGACTCAAAAAAATCGTTTTTCATCACTGATTTTAGCGCAACTTTAGGTGTGAATAAATAACAAACGGAGTAAGCAAACTAAAGAAATATTCCGGTACAAGCATAGGTTATTTATTTAAGAGCTCAAATAACTTTTTTTTATAAATACATTCAGTAGTTTTTTTTCATGAGAACCCTTGAGCCAAAAGTCTGTTCATAATTTTTACGCAATCGTTTTATTTAGATAACATTAGTCTAATCTGATCATATGACTCAAAATTATAATCACGCTAATCACGCTATCTCCTTACTGCTCATCTCTATCCTTGGTGCATCTCTATCCTTTCCACCTAGGCGCAGTGGGCCCGGCTGAGACGCAAAAGGTTGTGGGTTCGATTCCCGCCGCGGGAAAAATGTTTGTACGATCTGCAAGTATTTGTCTCGGGTCTGAGTGTTTCTATGTATAATATGAATGTATTAAAAAAAATAAGTATATAAGTACCCATAGCACAAGCTCTGCTTACTTTGGGGTCAGTTGATGTTGTGTGAAATGTCCGGAATTATTATTTTTATTTCTTATTTTTTATAAGTACTGATTTTCAAATAAAAATATAATAATAAGTGTCGAAGTGTTCTTCTCTTTCACATATCCATCTCGGGCGACTTGAGCGACGAAGAATACACTCATCCTCATCGTTTTCTTCAAAAGCTAGTGACAAAGATCTTTCCATCGTTGAACTATCACACGCTTATCACACAAGTATAAACACGAGTATTTGTTTTAAGGTTAGAAGCTCCAAACAAAACGCGTTTACAGAGCTAAACGCCAAAAATCAGCCGTTCAGAATTTAAACTCAGTTAAGCTCTAACTGCGTTTAGTTTATGTTGGTGGTTGGTTGGTTGGTTGGTTGGTTGGTAACTCCGTTAAACGTGTAAACCGAGTTTAGGTCGAATTAATCGCGTTTATTTTCAACGGTGACATCGGCCCTAAGTACGTAAGTAACATGTTGATACACCTTATATAAGTAATCTAAATATATACGTAGTGAGGATGATAATATTACATCGAGTAATAATCAAACTTATAGGTACTTACTTAAGCCTCAATTTTAAACCAAAGCAAATTTCAATCAAATTTCTTTATTTATTCATTAATTTGTTTTGTTCACAGCAAAACAGCTAAACAGATGTTGATGAAATTTGGTAAGAATTTAGATCTTGGGGAAGGAAATAGGATATTTTTTTATGTAGGTACCACGCGTATCCATGGTACAATCCGTGGGCAGCAGCTAGTAAGAATATAAATTCTGAAGGTGACTCTGTATGTCTGTTTTTTTGCTACCTTTTCAAGGCTAAACGGCTGAACATATTTGCTGAAATGTTATACGAAGATAGGTGGTGACTTGGGCATGTAAAACTATTTTTAGAAGCTCTAATATCTATAAAAAATATAAAAACCATTTTATCGTTGTAACGCATAGAAAGTGGACTTTGATAATTACGTTTTCAAAAGTACACAGACAACCGACTTCATGTATATAAAAAATATCATCAATGTTATACCTACACAATTTTTAGATTGTTCTTGATTTTAAAAACCGCTCAACCGATTTCGATAAAATTTAAATGGGACTACCTAGGAAGTATACCCTTTGAAACAAAACTAAAATTTAGCAAATCGGTTTAGGCGTCTTTGAGTAATACATAAAAAAAAAGATTCTGACAAATTTCAGAAATCCTCCTTTTTTTGAAGTAGGTTAAAAATACCAATAGGACAAAAATTCAAGCCCTTAAAAGCTTAAAAAACTAGGTATTTTAATAAATATAAAAAGGATTCCATGTGGTTCATGCAACGATTTAATAATTACACAAACTGCTTAACATAATATTAACATAATTTTCTGTACATATTACTAATTTGTATGATGCAACTCACCGTCACAATCTGAGAAAACATGATCAAATGAGCCGAGGAATTGCTTAAAATCACTCTCTCCTAACTCTAGTAGGCTCACCGGCGCACTCATATCCAATTATATCGATTATTTTTCTTTTCTATCGATATTTCGCACAAAAATGAAACGCACCGCGTGTGGTTTTAACCTAGCCGCGTGGGTAACTGCGCTCGCGTCACTCGATACAACTCGATACTAGTAGTATAAACATTGACATTGGCACTGTTTCCATTCGATGACGTTAGTGACGGTTACAGAAAGGATGGTCATGTTGGTTATGTATGGCTTATTTTTGGTCGTCTTGCAAAGCAATTTTTGCGCTCTAATTTTATTTATATCTCTCGAGTTATTTCCGGTTTTATTTGTCATTTTAGTGTTTTATTTATATATATATATATATATAGATATGTTGACTGGGATGTGAATAATTTGGAATATGAGCATTGTGTTTCCTTGTGATTCGAGCAAAAATAATATACTAATGTTGTAAATGCAAAAGTTCCACTGTCTGTTTGTCTCTACCTGCGGGCCTAGCACGGCACGAGGAGAAATAGTCTTTCCCCCGTTTTTATCCACCTGTGGTGGACAGGTGGTGGTGTATTTCCACTGACAGGTGGATAAAAAGGTGGAAAGACTATTTCTCCTCGTGCCGTGCTAGGCCCGCTGGAATGGGTAAAATAGGGAATGGAAGTATGTTTGGGCAACTCATATTTCCTTAAGTGAGGGATCTGAAAATTCATATTTAGGCTTTTGGTATGAAATAAAGAAATATGTGTTTCAACGTTTTTGCAAAATAATTCCCGTAGTGGGAAAAATATGGGATTTAACTTATGAGAAATGTTCTTTTGATGCACAGAAAGCATTCCTTTTAAAAATAAGAGGTTCTAAGCATACGTGTACGAAGTCGTGGGTAACAACTAGTTTTGTATAAAATAACAAATGACGAACGACAAGATACGACTTTGTGACATATTATAAACAATATAAACACTTGGCATTGGCAAATTGTCATTATTATAACTCATTAACGAAGAAGAAGTAGTGATGTATGAGCTCATCCCACTAATTTTACAAACGTGAAAATTTGTGTCAAAAAAGCTAAAATAGCTTTTTACTCAATCACACCATATAGGCTGAACTAATTGTCAGGTCAATCATATGAATTACTAGATTTTACATAATTAAAGTTTTTGTGAATCTTTGCTTTTAGTGAATCGTAAAATCGTTTTGCGTAGATGTACCATTAACCTTTTGAAACTTGGTATATACTTTCTCTATCTTAAAATCACTTAATTAGCTATCGTTGCGTTAAAGTATCTTCTGTCCTTGTCATTATAATGTCAATAAATAAAGATGGCAATAGATTTAAACGAGTTTTTTGACGTGATAACGTCTTATATATCGATGAACGCCGGCTGCACGCACAAAAAATTGTCACGTTCCGCCTGAGCAGATTGGCCTAAGCATTTGATTTGTGTCGCATCTTAATAGGTTAAAAGTATGCAGTTTTTCATCAATGTTTATTATGACGTTATCACGTAAAATTATCGTCCGTAAACCGACTTTACAGGCAACCATTTTTTTTATTTTTGGTGTACATTGACCATAATTTATCTATTCCCAAACTAATCATAGCTTGTATTATGGTGAACAAATGACTGATAGAATACTTATATATTTTTAAATACATACTTATTATATGTTATAAAAGCCAGATAAAGGATAAACACCTATATTCATCACACAAATGTTTATCCTAGGAGGGAATCGAACTCTTAACCTACAGCCCAAAAAGCAGAGCTACTACCAACTGAGCTGACAGGCTTTAGCTTGTTTGTATTATAAAATACACCAGCTGTTTTCGATTTGCAATAATGTAACAGGCTACTTCCTATGTAGGTGTCATACTGCTGCTTACCAGTGGCTCTGTGAGCTGTATACCACGCAAACATTTGTCGAACTGACAGAAATGAAAAAAAAAACTTTTATACCTCTTCAATCCCCCTTATCTCCACCATTTTTGAAAAAAATTCGACAAACTGAATCAAAAAAAATTGATTGTCTGTAAAGTCGGTTTACGGACGATAGTTTAACGTAACAACGACATAACAATCAAGTTATGAAAGTGCTTTACGAGCGAGCGAAAGGATGGATCGGCTTCGTGCCGATCGTGCCTTTCGCTCGCTCATGTAGCGCTCTAGCTCCAATCGTAACGTTACAATGAGCGTAACGGGACAATGAGTCATACTTTTTCGTGCGTGCAGCCGGCAGCGTTCTTCGATTTATTATACGTTGTCACGTCAAAAAAAATTATAATAGTTATAGAACCTGCTCACAAAATTTCACGAGAATCGGTTAAGAAATGCGACCTGTAGAGGAGTACATTCGGATACACGCCGGCCGGACATATACGAAAGCATTTTCGCCTAAGCAGAAACGAAGACACGAGAGCGTGTCTTCGCGCTCGCTCAATCAATTATACTAAAATGTTTATAACTTTACTAATTTTAAATAAAATGTACCAAACATTCTATTTGGACATTTTTATAAGTGTTCACTTACGTCCAAGTTCTTGCCAAAATCAGTTTAAAATACACATTATCTTTAATAAGCTTAAATACAATTCGTGAATATGTTGTGTGGATGTTTGTATGTTAATATGTTTGTTTGTAGATTAATCAAGATTACAATTGAACGGATCTGGATAAAACTTGGTATAGTCTGTGAACGGGAATACTATTATAAGCTATTTTGAAGTGATAACTTCTTATGGGAGAGTAAACCGCTTCGTTACGTAACGCGTTACGGCGCCAGTCTCACTCTCACCCACAGCGCTAGTTAGATTAGTTTAAGTTATCACTTCTGTCGGGCGTCCTGAGATACACACTTTTTTTTTATGTTTGTGTCACGGCATGCGAAGCCGCGGACAGCAGCTAGTAAAAATACAGCTAATGATACTTATAATATATTTATTATTTTACATTTAAAGTACATTTTGAAAAACACGGGTTGCTACTCACGTAATATTTTATCGATAAAGGCCCCGAAACTATTTCGATTCTTCCAAAGAATATTTATTATGATAGACAGTTTAATGTGTCTATAAATATGCCTACTTAAGCCAATTCCAAAATTTTATATTAAAATATGATATTATAGTGAATATCTGAAATAAAACGTTCATAAATAAAATAAGGGCTCTCAAGAGTCCACCTAAACTTCGCGAAGACTATAAATTGCTTGCGATTGTCCTCGGGTTGTCAACACGTGGCAAACCCCATGTGGTTTAAATGTTATTAAGTTTTTTCTTTTTAAATAGTCGAGTCTGAGGTATATTGTGAGAGTGAGCATGAACGCAAGCGCATTGAACTTTGATAAGTAATTACTGATTAGTTAACATGACGACATATTCATTGTACAATATGTCAAATAAAACGTTACTCATAAAAAATCTGCGTGTCTTTTTACACGATGACTTGGCTGCACTTGCTACTTAAGGCGGTTTTTTAGCAAATTACCTAGACGAGTTTTGACGGTGCGGCAAATTGCGTTTAAAAAAAATCAAATAAAAAATATTTTTTTTGTTACTCTTGTTTTTTTTATATTTTAGTTATTTTTATCTCGTAATATTCGTATAATTCGTATTATACTTGTATAATAGTCATATAATTCGTATATTCGTATAATGACGCCAACTTTAGAAGATATTAATATATATCTAAAATAACTGAATAAACATTTGAAATACAACTTGAAACGAGGAAGTTGGAGGCAAACTATTGACATTTTTTTAATAGAATAGAAAAAAATACATAACGCCACATTACAAATATAGTACAAATATAACATAAAGTTGTCTATAAAACGTGACGAAAAAAGGCTACCTCTCAGCATATGATACAGAAGTATGAGGGCTGCTGTATTAATATCTATAATATTAATAATGCTAATCATGACTCCTTAAATTAACGAGCAGATATATAGCGGCAAATATGACACGATCTTTTTCATATAAATATAGTTATTTGCTGATTCTATCGTCTTAATAAAGTATAATCCTACTAAATTATAAATGTGAAAGGTTGTGTCGATGTTTAGACGATCTAATGGTTCTATATTTTTTTTTTGGCTCAATCACACCATTATAGCTTAACGGATCTAGACTAGTGGCTCTGTGAACTGTAGACCTCGCGGACATTTTCTTACATCTCTCTTTCTGACATCTTACCATTTTGAAAAATTTCCAAAAACTGAATCGACAAAAAATTCTATATAGTTATAGGACCTGCTCACAAAAATCACGAGATTCCGTTGAGAAATGTGGAGAACATCCGGACAGACGCCGGCCAGATGCCGTTCGGCAGACATACGAAAGTATTTTTAATATTCTAAGCTGAAACGGAGACACTCGCTCGGTCAATAAAACATGGTATACATGTAGTCTATGACTTAAAAATGTATATAGGCTACTTTTTATGTAGGTTCCACGCGTGCGTAACAACGAGCAGAAGCTAGTGTGCAATAATTAGCATCCAATCGTCACTGCATAATTCCTTAATACGAGGATTAAAATATCGTCATTGTAAATAATGGAAACAGTATCACATTATCGATCAGCTGGTCGGCGTGGTGATGGCCTTGCCTTGCTAATTCCACCCACGGTAACAGTAGGAAGTCTCGACCGATTCCTGATTATTTTTGTTTTGATTAGCGTTTGTTTCACAGTAATTAGGTTTATTTAGATTGTTTTCTGATTGGTTTTAATACAGTGTTCGCTGACCCGTACCTATCTGATGGAGCGTATCTATGCGCATTTTTAAACTGGCGTTCAAAAGATGTATGTTTGTGTGCTACTTGTTATCTTCGCCAATCGTTAACCAAATTTGATAAAAAAAATGGTAGTCTGTGTAATTCCAAGGTTGTCCCATATATATGTTTTGTGAGGATCTGATGATGAAAAATATGATAAAAACCCAAAACTCTTCCAAAATCAAAGCAAACGTATCGCAATTAAGTGAAAATATTATTATTATTAATATTGTTGGCAAATATCTATATTTGGTAATTTTCAGTGGTTTTCTGACTTTATCATGACCTTTGAAGGTATCCAGTTCTATAGAAGTCATCAACAATAAACAACTCATTGTTCGCTATCAGGGCATTGGATTGGGGTTCACAAGTAACACCCTTAAAGGTACTTGTCAGTTGATCAGACCATGGTCTTTGAAGATATTCTACGGAACTCATCAACGATAAACAGCTCATGTGTCGCAATCATGTATATTTAATGAGAGATCACTGGCAAATATTTAGGTTAAAGATACGATGAAGGAAAACATCGTGAGAAAGCCGGCATGTCGTAGAATCTAAAAAGTTCGAAGTCATGTGCCAAGTGCACGAATGGAGCCTTTGAGGCGTAGTTTAATCCTTTCACCACACTGGGTTGAAATAATTATTGACACGATAATCAAGTGAAAACAAAACCATGTCCCTAATAGCTGCAGAAATATGTTCCTCCTAAGAATCCGGCATGAAACTAGTTCGATTTTGACACTTTTTTGTATGATTATCACAAATTTTGATACGGATGCCGAGTCGAGTTGGAGCAGATTCATCCCAGTTTCTTTTAGTTTTTTGGTATTTTCAATAATCTGTGTTTTTATTTAAAGCTTTTTAAGATTTTTTTTTTAATTACTTTTTTTAATTGACCAATCGACACGTCGTTTGGAACCTTAAGCGTAAACATTGCATTTTAACATATTTACTTACTGCGAGCCTAACTCTGGGAACAGAGAGTATTTCTATATTTCTAGTATTAGAAATAAATTGAATGAAATATATATGGTGACAGTCAAGTCAAGTCAAGTCAAAAGATACTTCATTCAATACATTCACAAGGATCACTTTGAAACGTCTTACATACTAGGTGAATTTAGGTGCCAATTCATCCTAACCCAAGCCCGAGAAGAACTAGCAAGAAACTCGTCCTGGTCCTAGCGCTTTTTCATAATAAGTCATAATATTTATTATATTAATTTTTAAATAATTTCCTAGGGTCTGTGTTATAAATTACACAAACTAGCACGAACAGCTTTATTCTGCAACACAAATATAGTGTTTATATCTGCAGTACTCCCCATAAAATAATGCTGTAAGACATAATGTTAAGAAAGTAGCAAAAGTAAATTAGTCAACCGGTATCTACACTAGTAATGTGACTGCATATGCCACAGAGCTGAGTCTCTTCGACTATTAATCTGTTAAAGATTATCATCTAAGGTAATTCCTATGACACCTCAGTATACCTCAGTATTCATAGGAATACTTTTCAGTTTATATTTGTTTTTACTTTTCATTTTTTTTCATTAAACCACTTTAGAAATTGCATTGATTATAACGTCAAAATTTGTCAGTCTACGCTTTTATTTAAATAAAAGTGACGTGCCATCAGAAAACAGTACAATATCGTAAAAGCAAGCATGGCCCGAGTGGTGATCTTTGTGGTACTCCCATTTTTACTATTGACACCGGAGAACGCTTTTCATTTACGTCAACTTGTTGTATTCGGTCAATTAAATAGGACGTGATAAGAATAAGTGCTACTCCCTTATCACCTATAGTTATGTGCTCGTAGTGCTCTGATTATAGATTCATTGTGAATGCAATCAATGGCTCTTATAGACCTGCGTATATTAAAAACTCAAGTAGGTACTTCTATGTATAATACGTATGTATTTATAAAAAAAATAAGTAGTATATCAGTCATGTGGTACCCATAACACAAGCTCTGCTTACTTTGGGACCAGATGATGTTGTGTGGAATGTCCGGCATAATTTATTTGTTATTTATTACTAGTTTTTTTTATTTATAGTGTACTTAGAAACAAACACGTTAGAACCTTGGTAGGTAGGTAATTAGCAGTAAGCATTCATGATATGAGGCGAAGTACAAGTGAGCTACTGAAATAATAATTATTGGAGCATTAATTTCCTATAAACCTAATGTACTAAATAAATGTAAATGTAAGATACTACTCGTAAAAACTGTACCAACACGAATTGCGAACACGCGAAGGGCTTCCTGTAGACATCCTCAAAGATCAAGGTAACGAGATTTCTGAGGAGGTGTACAGTCGTACGATGGTTGGATGGAAGACCGATTATTGTGTAAATCCATATGTAGACATAGACATAGACAGACATTTATTTGCTTATTAGCACACACCACACAAAACAAAGAAAAAGAACATGGCACACGGTAATTACAATAAAATGTATGTATGTTTTGGCGCTATTGAATATTTTTCACGCTTTTGACTGTCTTAATATTTGCATCCTATTCTCCAAGCTATCATACTATAATTTAGAACAAAATGTGGTCTTGTGGTTCAGCAGTTACTTGAGCAACCGATATTAGTCAGTAAAATTGGTATGAGTGATGGTCTTAGTGTTTATTTTAATCCAGCGTCCCTCAAGGTTCAATACATGGTCCCCTACTTTTCATCCCTCACAGTGCTGATCTTGCCATGGTTATTAAACATTTTAGGTATCACTCCTACGATGACGAGGTACAAGTTTACTTATCAGACACGCTAGATAAAACAATACAAGCTGTTTGACGGCTTAACGATTCGGATAAAATTGCTGATTGGTTTACACGAAATGCTCTTGTGTTAAACCCTACCATGTCGAAGTATATAATGAAAGGCACATAAATGCAAATAAATAGGATCGGTGATGGCCTGAAAGTAAAGTTTCATGGTAAACAAATAAAAATTCGTCTAGATATAGCTTTTGGCTTAATCATCGATAGTCCGCTGAAATTTGAAAATCATGTGCTTAGTATTGTCAAAAACTGTTTTGACCGTCTTAAGGTGTTATAGAAAATCTGAATTAGCACATATTACCCACTGCGAGGCACTAATATTCAACGGTTAATATGCAAAATGCACGATGCTGATTTTATTTTGATATCAACATGGACTTTCGTACCGAGCTCTATTTAGCTGAACATGTCTTTGAGGTTCTTAATTTTGGAAAACCAGAGTACTTGCACGCAAAGATCAAGTTTGCAAATCAAAACTTAAATGTTGGTGTTGGAATAATATCCACCCAACCATTATAAATCTCGATACAAAATAATCCTCTAAATCTAAATTCTATGTTAAATTGCGACAACTCACACATACCCGCCCTTAAATTCAACATGCAAGTGTGCCTCTTCTGTAATCCAAACTCTTACTCTGTTACTTGTAACGTGACTGCTGTTAATTAATGTTTTTTTGGGCAAATCAGATGCTGACGTTTTCGTTGACAATGCTGTCAAATTTAATTGCAATTTTAATGTTGACTTGTAATGGATTTTATATCTTATAAATATTTTTAACCGACTTCATCAAAAAGGATGGTTCTCAATTCGACGCAATCTTTTTTTTATATATGTTCACCAATTACACGAAAAAGCCTGAACCGATTTGGAAAATATTCTTTTTATACTTCAGAGGTGGTCCCATTTAAATTTTATTAAAATCGGTCAAGCTGAAAAATCTACGAAAATCTAAAAATTGTATACATCGATGATGTTTTCGTGTACTTCGATACCTCGCTGTCTCATTGGAGTGGTGCGTTTATTTGGTCTAACCATATTATATATACAATATACATCTACTTTCCACTAAAAATGTATTATAGGCTCAAATTTCATTCAACGAAGTCGGTTTTCTTTTTAGTTTTTAAAACGTAATTATTGACATTCTGCAAACAGAATGAACAGAATTGTGTTTTTATTGTATTTGTTAGCTATGTATTATTCTAAATTGTATGTAACATTGATGACTTTTTTATAGCATTTGGACAACTTGGAACTTTTCTGTAAGTCCATTTGTGTTTTTATGTAAATAAATAAATAAATAGAAGACCATACCACACAAATATTAAATCATTCATTTACTCATTAACACACACATACACACCACTTTCTACGAATCTTTCCACTCTCACGCACTCGAATTGTAGGTACACTGAACAATTTATTTTACAATACTATACGAAATAATGCCGTGAAACGTGAACGCCCACCGCGTTTTCAAAATTATTTCAGGGCATCTGGTAGAAACATTGCCTGACTCAAGGGCTGGCTCCTATCGGACCCAACGTATTAGCATAGCCATTCAACTTGACAATGCCGCCAGTGTCTTAGGAACGCTGCCCTCTGTAAAGGGTAAAGGCCTCCTTTTTATTACGCCACTCTTTCCGGTTGCTAGCAAGTCTCATCCAGTGGTTCCCGACAACGCTGACTATATCATTCGACCATTGGGCGGGTGGTCTGCCTCTTGGCATGTATTTTATATTATCTTTTATATAGATCAGTGAAAACAAGCCCTGAGTTTTAATTCAAAAGTTAAGGAATAAAAGCACTATTTTTGTTCAAAGAGTTATGAACATCAAAGATTTAAAAATATTATGTAAAGACCTGATATAAATATGATTATTGTATATTATTTTGTACATTTCTGTGAATATTTCTGTATTATTTGTAAAGACCACTACTAACTAGACTAAGAAGAAAACATAAATAAAGTCCTTGCAACTAACCTAATAAAACAGTTTCGAACATCGCGAGACTTTAAACGAGGTATCTGCTTTTTGCATGGAAACTTAGCGAACTCCAGCAATCAGGGTACCGTCGTAGTAGCTGGTGTCTAATCTGTGACCTGCCGTCCTTTGAAGTCGGGATAATAGGGACTGCTCTATTTACTTTAACCGTTTTTTAGGGTTCCGTATCATCTCTACAGGAAACCAAGGATCACTTTGTGGTCTGTTTCTCCGTTAAGACTCTTATTTAGGGTTCCGAAATCTACAAGGAACCTTTATAGTTTCGCTTTGTCCGTCTGCCTATCTGTCTGTCTATCCACCCCTTATCTTGCTTTTGGTTCTACACTTTAAGTTTTATCATGATAATTTTTTTATTAATATGATGATAATAATAATAGCGGACATTTCACACAACATCATCTGGCACCAAAGTAAGCAGAGCTTGTGTTTTGGGTACCAAAAATGACTGATAAACTACTTATACACTTTTTTTTTGTTTCTGCAAATACTTGCAGATTATACAAACATTTGTCTCGCGGCGGGAATCGAACTAAGTTCTATGTATTAGTAACTCCTACAATGTTATGAAATAATAACTTTTAAAATAAACTATTAAAAACTTTCCTTAAAACACATTAATGTTCCAAAATCGTACGTATAATGTTTGTATGATCTGCAAGTATTTGTCTCGGGTCTGGGTGTTTCTATGTATAATATGTATGTATTTACAAAAAAAAAAGTATATAAGTAGTATATCAGTCATGTGGTTCCCATAACACAAGCTCTGCTTTCTTTGGGGCCAGATGATGCTGTGTGTAATGTCCGGGACTATTATTATTATTATTATTATTATTTAAGCATAAAATGTTATTTTCTGCTGCAGGTTTTGAGGTTTGAGTTTCGGGAATTATTTTCTTAAAGCACCTCTAGACCTCAAAAAGAACTTACACCTTAAATTTCAGATAACTGGCACCTATGGTAAAGCTGTGCAATGGTCAGTCATATAACTGGTCAGTCAGTCAATCAGTCAGTCAGAAGAATATTTAAATAGGTTATCATAGATATGTTGCCTCTGCTTTATTCATAGACGATTTTCTATTGACAAATGTTCATTATGCTAGCTCCAATATTATACTAGTGCATGTCAAATTTTGGGTTTTTATATGTTTGTTTGTGGATCAGTTTCGGCTTAACGTCGAACGGATTTGGATGAAATTTGGTGTAAATGTAGTTTATGCCCTGGAATAGCATATAGCACATAGGAATAGCATTTTACGAAGCTACCATACGTGAGAAGTCACGGACAGAAGCTCTCAAAAATGGAATAAAACAGCGGCAAGGAATCCTAAAGATGCGGTCGTCTCGCACTTGACCATACTTATTTCCTTTTATCTTTCTTGAAAAAGTCCATGGAGTTTTAATGGGGCTTCCTTGTCATCAAAAATTGGTGAGTCCATTTTAATAATCATGAATTAGTTATGAGGTTCTTTCTTTAGGCTCCACTTTTAGGTCTTATTTTTAAAAAGTATTTCCATTGTTTCCTTACTTCTTACAATCGTCGGTTCTAACGATCAACAAAGTTAAGTAACCTTATACGCGGTCAATACTTGGAATGGGTGAACTATAATCGAACTCATACTTACGTAAAGATCATGAAAGACTTATGAAAGTAGCATCCGCCAGTCAATTTTAGTATAGGAAAAGAAACGTTCCGTTCTGATTTTTATAGAAAATCTGTGTGTCATGATGGATGCTACTAACAGACGAATTACCTGCAAGCTCAGTGGGTAGTAGCTATGCCTTCTGCGCTGTAGGTTAAGAGATCGATTCCTACCCAGGTTAAACATTTGTGTGATGAACACAGGTGCTTGTTCTGTGTGCTTGTTCTGGGTATTATTAAGTTACATAAGAATGTATTTAAAAATATTGTTTTTGTTTTTTTCATTTTGCCGGACATTTCAAATTCACACAGCACCCAAAGAAAGCAATGCTTGTGTTATGGGTATCACATGCCTGATATACTACTTATATATTTTTAAATGTATACATATCATACCTAGAAACACCCAAACCAAAAACAAATACTTGCAGATCATACAAACATTTTTCCTGCTGCGGGAATCGAACCCGCAACATTCTGCGTCTCAGCCAGGCCTTGGCCTATTGGGCCACAGAGGCCGTTAAGTTATTATTAAAGTATTATATTGCTCAGCTGGTTACCATAATACAAACTATGCTTAGTTTGAGGCTAAATAGTGTTGTGTGCATTGTCCACCAATATTTATTTATAATATAACAAAATAGTTTAATTATACTAGAGCCGCACTCAGCCGGTTAGTTAAGTCGCTCCTTAGTATGTGTAGATATTCTATTCTATGTCAAATTTATAAGCAAACTAGCGACCCGCCCCGGCTTCTCACGGGTACAATACTGATACCAAATATACTACAGAATGTGATTAAAAACCTTTAAAATTAACAGTGTTTCTCTGCTATATTATACATGTATTATACATATAAACCTTCCTCTTGAATCACTCTATCTATTAAAAAACCCGCATTAAAATCCGTTGCGTATTTTTAAAGATCTAAGCATACATAGGGACAGACAGATTCTAGTTGTGCCGGACTAGCTAAAATTTCCTAAAACACGAACAACTTTCTATTGCTTGCACTAAAGTTTATGCTAGAGTAACCTTTTTGAATGACAGTTTTAAATTAAAATAAAGTAGACATTTTGTTACATTATTAAATTTATTTTCCCAGGATTTTAGCAATTTAACCAACACCAAATAAAATAGCGTCTAAAATTTGTTTAAACACGTCATCTACTGATCAATTTACTAATTTTAAGTAGTGTCATTTATGGGAACCAGGTGACTGCTTAAAATACTTAAATATGACGACCTCTGTGGCGCAGTAGACTAAGGTCCGGCTGAGACGCAGAAGGTTGCGGGTTTGATTCCCGCCGTAAAAAATGTTGTGTGATCTGCAAGTATTTGTTTCGGGTCTGAGCGTTTCTATGTATAATATGTATGTATTTACAAAAAAAGTTTATAAGTTGTGTATCAGTCATGTGGTATCCATAACACAAGCTCTGCTTACTTTCAGGCTAGATGAAGCTGTCAATATGTGTGTGTCATTTAGAACATTTTTATTTTATCAAAGCTTCAGTTTAAATTTCATTTGCTGAAGGTATTTCAATAGTCAGCATTCCCGATGCAGTCTCTAGATTATGTTGGATTAAAACACGTACGCACTCAAATGAATCATTTGCATCTGATTCGGAGATGTCGACGTCGGCACGTGACGATGGAGTCTCCTGACGCTGAGATAGAAGTGTTAGTACAAGTTACTAACGTTATGTGCATTCAGCAATAGTAACCAAAGATAGGTACCAAAGAACGTATCTAAATTCTGAATAAGAACCTGCTCACTGTTTTTTCTATGAAATATAAATAATGCCGGACATTTCACACAGCACCATCTAGTCCCAAAGTTAGCACAGATTTTATTATGACTGATACTTATATAGTTTTTCTACTAAATACAAACAAAATATTATTTATTCAATAAAATCACAAGGACCACTTTGAAGCGCCTTCTTACATGCTAGTGAATCTAGGTGCCGGATCCTCCTAACCCAGTTCAAGAATAATCCGGCAAGAAACTCGTCTGATCTCTACACTTTTTTGTATGATCCTTGCCAATTTTGTTACGGATACCGAGTCGAATTGCAGCAGATTCATCCCAAGCTTTTTGTCATCTAAATAATCAGGTATTATTATGCTTTAATAGACAGTTTCTGTTTAATTACGTTTTAAAATTTGCCAATCGACAAATCTAACACGTCGCTTGAGACGCTTTTCTTGGGAGAAACACACAAGAGCCGAGACAAATACTTGCAGATCATACAAACATTTGTTCCGCGGCGGGAATCGAACCAGACCAGAGTGCTAGAAATTATGCTTTCAAGCAGTAGTGTGCGAGCATTGGTTTAGGTTTGACAGGCTCCTAACTAGAGAAACCGACTAAAGAACTTATGTCTAGAGAGTTGGCAACATTGTGTGAGGCATGTTCCCAAATAACCTCCTGGTATGTTGCAAGCGTGATAGGCTACTTTTATTATTAATATTAGGACTATTATTATTACGGTAACCAGTGACAAATGAACTTTTTAGTCAAATGCATTGCATACAAACATTTGTCCCGCGGCGAGAAAATTATAACATTGATTAATGGTTTTGAACCTGACATAGACGCTTATTTTGGTCTAGGTAGATACCACACGAGCAGAAGCAAATTCATAACAAACACTATCACTCTGAAGTTATTGCTATGTTAAAAACAACAGGCAAGACATTAAACACCTACGCTATTATATTATGGATCACTAATTTCGTTCAGAAAAACGTTCGCGAGCCTACCTTCTGATCCCCCTATGATTTATGTCCATGGTAGTCTGACCCTCGTGACCTTAAGTTAACATCCTATCGGGCGTTATAATGTCAATATTGGAAGCCTTGTTTTATATATCTAACGAATATAAATCACTGAGCGTGTAAATAATGATTTACGAATAAGGTATAAAGGACTGAGATGATAGCTCAGTCGGTAGTAGATCTGTCTTCTGTGCTGTAAGTTGAGGAAACGATTCTCTCCCAGGATAAACATTTGTGTGATTAACACAGGTGTTTTTCTGTGCCTGGGTGTTATAAAACATCTTATGTACCTATGTATTTTAATATATATAAGTATTAACGTCTGTTGCACTGGAATCTAAGTACGCACTTATACCCTTCACAATTTTCACATGGTGTCACATGACTAACAGAAAGAACAATACTTAAAATAGAATTAAGTCATAATTACAGAAATGTAAGGAATTATATAAAATAGTATAAAATGTATGTGAAACATTTGAGCTATCTGAGGACCGTTTAACGTTTTATAAGATAGCTCAACGGATCCAGATCACTGCCGGAAGGCAGCGTCCCCAAGTCACTGGCAGTATTGCCATTCTAATACGCTGGGCTAGATAGGCCAGCTCTTGGGTCTTGAGATAATTCTATTTTTAATTACAATTACGTTGTCTTAACAGTATGGACACCAAAACGACAATAAAATCATATAGTACATTTATATTTGGTGTAGCAGCATCTCTGACCTTTGCTAAACAAGAAATAAATATATCCATAACATCAGATTCACGTAGGCTGTTTTTGATACGAAGGGCTCGCCTTACTCAGGATGTTTGTTCTCGCACTCGGGATCGCCAAAGAGGAATTAGCACCTAAATTCACATAGTATATTAGACGTTTTAAAATGATCCTTGTGATTGTATTGAATTAAGTATCTTTTGACTTTGACAACAGCCTAGGCTGACGCCTCGCGCCCACATAATGCTAACGCATGTTGTCTGGCACGCACAAAACGATATCCTATCATCTAATCAAAACTCTTTTACATAATCATATAATCTTGTGACAGATACAATGTTGCAGTCTTAACGAGTTGAGCAACAAAATCCTGTCGTTGTATTCAGATCAGGTAAAGGGTAGGGACCGACGCATATTCCGGGCGTATCTAATACGAACCCCATTTTATTATGAACTGCCATTGCCAATTTTTATAAGCATTTGTTATGGCGATATTTAAAGGCTCGCTTCAGTCACACATAACTGTATCTACGAGTATTAAAGACAAACTGTTTTGACAAATTATTTATTTATTTAAATTTTTATTTTATTAGTGGCGGTCGGCACGCCGTGTTTTTGTGACACAATCAATGTTTGTCCTGATGAGGATCGAACCCATAACTTACAGCGCAAAAAGAAGAGTTAAGTAGTTATGCTATAAAATAATTATTTTTTCGGACTGGACAAAATACTTTTAGGTTGACTGACAACATCTGATAGTGATTTTCGGGGTCCGTTGAGCTGCGAGGTCAAAGTCAAAGTCAAAGTCAAAAGATGATTTATTCAATACAATCACAAGGATCACTTTGAAACATCTTACATACTAGGTGAATTTAGGTGCCAATTCATCCTAACCCAAGCTCGAGACGAATTGGCAAGAAACGCGTCTTGGTCCTAGCGCTTATTTATATGATCCATCTCATAACTACCTTAACTACGAAATACTAATACAAGAGAGTTTATACATATCAAGTGTGTCGGTTAACTGTCTGAAGGCAGAGCGACATGAGGCCATGCATTCTTATCAATAATATAGTCATCTATATTGTAATAAGCTTTCTTCAAAAGACTACCTTTAATGTATGCTTTAAATTTCTTAATAGGTAGTTTAGTAGCATTTCCAGGAAGCTTATTATAGAAGCACACCGTGTTCCCCATAAATGACTTATTAACTTTTTCTAGTCGAAACCTAGGGATGTATAATTTATGTTTATTCCTTGTGTTGGTTTTATGAAGGTCACTATTTTGCTGAATCCCATCTCTATTTTTATGTGTGTATAACAAATTATATATATTGTGAAGCTATTGTGAGAATATTAATTTCTTTGAATATTTCTCCCAAAGATTCTCGTGGTTTCATTTTATAAATGGCACGTATTGCCCTTTTTTGAATTACAAATATTTTACCAATATCAGCTGCTTTCCCCCGGAGAATGATGCCGTATGACATAACACTATGGAAGTAACTGAAATAAACTAGTCTAGCTGTAGCTTCATCAGTAAGCCACCGTATCGCACGAGCTGCATATGCAGCGGAATTAAGCCTACCAGCAAGTTTTTCAACTTGTGGTCCCCACTGTAGTTTTGCATCAATATTAAGACCTAGGAAGATCGTGGAATTTACAAGATTCATTGCCTCTCCATTTATTTCAATGTTGGACGGGCTATGAATAACATTTGGCAAAGTGAATTTGATACATTTAGTTTTTTTGGAATTAAGCAAAAGGTTATTTACAGTGAACCAGTTAAGAACTAACGATAAGGATTCATTTACGTTATTGCAAATACTGGTTTTACCTCCATCAACTTTAAAAATTAAAGACGTATCGTCTGCAAATAAAACTATATCACAAATATTTTTTACAAAAAAAGTTAAATCGTTAACGTATACTAGGAATAAAAGAGGGCCTAGTATTGATCCCTGAGGTACCCCTATATCAATAATTGATCCCGAAGACCTCTCACCACCCACGTCTACTTTCTGGACTCTATTGGATAGATAAGACTGTATGAGGTCAATCTTTGTCATTAGGGTTGCATGACTCACACAGTCAAAGGCCTTAGATAGATTGCAGAATACCCCAACTGCATCCTGTGATTTCTCCCAGGCCTCAAATATATGCTTTAAGAGCGCTATACCTGCATCAGCTGTTGATCGACCTTTAGTAAATCCGTATTGATTACTATGTAGCAAGCCGTTAACGTTAAAGTGATAACTGACTTAGAATTCATTTTTCAAAGATTTTGCTTAAAGCAGGTAATATCGATATCGGTCTATAATTAGCGAGATCTTTCACTTCCAGACTTAAACATAGGCATGAGTTTACTGTGTTTCATGAGATCGGGGAAAACTCCCTCGTCGATACATCTATTAAAAATATAAGCTAAACATGGTGCAATATCTAAGATAATGACACCCAGCACCTTTGTAGACATTTCCCAAAGATCTTCTGTATTTTTTATATTAATTAACTTGAATGCTTTTACAATACTAGCCTCGTTTATGTAGCTAAAACTAAACTCATTCTTACATTTTGCAACACTAGATTCTAATAGAACGGAAGCTCTGGAGGCTGAAGAGTTTAACGATTTGGTCACTATTTTTGGTATATCTGAGAAAAAACTATCAGTATGCAAATGCAGTCAGTAAGTGTCGTTATAACTTGTTTTATAGATTTGTTTCTTTATTGAAGCAGGTTGTACACTGCGTTAGTGTTCGTGCTTTAAGCGTCAAATGCAAAACCGAACTTGTTACAACATGGTGTGAATGCAGCCCTTTTTACTTCAAAACGGGAAATTGCCTTCGTTGAGTGGTTTCATTCGAATATTTGCGAGAAATGTCAAATGGCTTTTAGATCTTTTTATGAAAGGAATACGTTAGTGGAAATGGACCTTTCTGATAGTGCGCTTAATATTATAAAAAGATGCTGTAGGTGGGCCTAATGGACATTTTCGCTGATCTTACCCTATGGTCCTATTGGGTGAAAAATCAAAGTCATTTTGTAGCAATCTTTTTTTGAACATTTAAATGGAAACTCTTTTTGTCCTTTTGAAAAGGATAAACCTTTTTGCGGTGAGACCTTGACTTAGGATGTAATCTGTTTAATAATGAGTAAGGGCATGATTCGTTGCATTTCTAAGTGATATTTTCTTTCTTTTCTTCCTATAAAGGCATCTGTCTTGTCGACAATTTTGCCAATGTCAAGTGTTTATTTGTTAATAAAGTCTTAGTCAATTGTCAATTATTAATGTCATCGCGGAATGACCGTCTAGAACTTTCTCGGGATTTCTCGTTGTTCAATTCACATTGCACCATAATACACTTATAATTCAATTGTCCATACCTGTCCTATGTAGTCACAATTTATTCATTAAAATATAAGATATAAGATAAGATAAGATTACGGATAAGATTACTGAATATAACATGTTGTAAAACAAGATAAGAATATTAATTTCGAAGTGCTTTTTTACTTCACAAAATGACAAACGAAGAATCTCGAAGTGATCCTTGTGATTCTTCTATTTCGTTAATGAAATGTGGCATAATAATTTTGCCACTGTCAAGTGCTAATATTATTTATAGTATGATGTCGTATCTTGTCGTTTGTCATTTGTTATTTTACCTAAAATGGTGTCTTTCTTATAAAATAATTATCACAAAGAAACACAATTTAACAAAATAACTCGAGGAAAATATATTTTTCTATATAAAAGGTGATGTTTGTATGTATGTTCCCTATAGACTTCGAAACGGCTGAACCGATTTCGATCATTTATTTAAGAAATCTTCAGATTGGCCTAGTGCATGATCCTGTAAGGTATGGTAGCGATCGGATCAACAGATTTTTTTGTTTTTGCATGAATAAAATTTGGTATCGATATACATTGTATTTTAGGAATGGGCATAGGATATACTTATTACGTATGTACTATGCGTGCAAAGCCGCGGACAGTAGCTAGTAAAACATAAAAGCGTAATGTTTGCTTCGCACGACTGTCAAAAATAATCATGTGATTGTATTGAATAAAAAAATATTTAAGGTCGAGTTAGGGTTTGATTTTGTATTTATCAGTGCCATTAATGTCACCCCAGCATTTTTTTTATTAATCAGACTTTAACTGTCTCTGGTAAAATAATAAAGGATAATAACATACTGTGTTCACGCCGAAAAAACTTGTTTTCAGCTTTTAACGGCTCATAAGAGAGTTATTAAAGAACAAACTAATTAAGATATTTTTTATTGACCCTATGGGGGCGATTTGGATTTCAAATTACAAGAATATTTTTGTACGATTAAATGATAAGGTAGGTACGGCACATATTAAAATTGTAAATAACTATATATATATCGCTAGGTTAAGGGGTCGATTACCTCCCAGGACAAACATTTGTGTGATGAGCATAGGTATTTGTTCTGTATCTGGGAGTTATATAAAGATACATATGTTTTTAAAAATATATAAGTATTTTATCAGTCATCAGGCCGTCATAATTCAAGTTATGCTTAATTTGGGACTAGGTAGTGTTGTGTGCATTGTCCACCATTATTGAACAAGCGAGCGCGAATCGCGAACGAGTGTCTCCGTTCCAGCTTAGGCAAAAATGCTTTCGTATGTCTGTCTGTCCGGCCGACATATGATATGGGGGAGATGGGGGTGATATGGGGGTTGAAAACGTAAAAAAAGTTATATATCAGTAATTTCTAAATATGTTCGCGAGGTCCACAGCTCACACAGCCACTAGTATTTATTTATATATTCAACTTTTTTTTAACTAATGAAAAATAATTTATTTACAGAAATAATTACAGAAATTAACAAAATCAATTTTAAAATTATTTCACGGCGTCTGGTAGATAAGTTGGGTGACCCAAGATCTGGCTCCTATCTGGCCCAGCGTATAAGCATTGCCATTCAACGTGGTGATGCCGCCAGTATCTTAGGAACGCTGCCCTCTGGCAGTAATCTGGATCAGCTGAGCTATCTATAGATCGTTTTAAACGGTCCTTAGATAGCTCAACTATTTCACGTGTATTTTATATTATTGCATATTATTTTGTTCATTTCTGTAATTATTTCTTTAAATAAATTATTTATATATATCTTACTTGAAATTTAGAATCAATATATATTCGGACGGTCCTCAGTAAATCAGAAGAGTTAGAGGAATATCCTCCCAATATCTATTGATCCAAATATCTAAAACTGTATTGTAACAAAATTGTATAATCCATGATCATGATCACTTTGGGCTGAAAAGACAACGAGACGAACGATTTGTAGATGTTACCAAAAAATCAACAGCTTTTATAATGTCGTAAAATACAGCCGTTGCGTTCACAAAAGCAGAACATAATAAAGTCTTAGCTACGAGTATATTTACAAGACTAAGCCGTAGATAACAGAAGTCTCGCCTTAACTTGAGACACTCAAGTTTTCTATTACTGAGCTTCGTGATTTGAGATTATATTTGAGAAGTTTGTTTAACAATTAGATATTCAAAGTTACACATAAGTTTGTAGACCTACTGTAATCTAATTGCTTATCTGACCCCGAGTATACTCTAATACTAATACCTTTTCTGTGCCATGTAGGATAATATGATTAGGTACTGAACAGGAAAACCTTAGTCTGTTTCCAATACACATAAAAGCCTATTAAAATGTAAACAAATTCTTATAACCATCCAAAGTATTGATTAAGGTACTATGACTTTATAATAAACTAGTTACCCGACTTCGTACGCGTATGCTTAGAACCTTTATTTTTATGCATTCTGTGCATCTAAAGAACATCTTATAAGTTTAATCCCCTTACAGTCTGGAAAGGAAAAGTAAGGTAAGTTATTTTTATATCTGTAAGGTATTTTACCCCCTTTCGGGGATGATTTTGCAAAAAATTTGAAACACGTGTTTCCTTATTTCTTACCAAAAGCCTAAATATGAATTTTCAGAGTTGAAACAACCTTCAAGGTTGTTTTTGAGATAAAAAGTAGCCTATGTTCTTCCCCCGAATGCAATATCTTTTCTCATCTTTTTACCAAATTTCATCAAGATCCGTTTAGCTGTGAAAACGTAACAGACAGACAGAGACATAGGAACCACATGACTAATATTCTGCGTATATACTTTTTAACCGACTTTATCAAAAAGGAGGAGGTTCTCAATTCGTCGGAATCTTTTTTTTTTTTATGTATGTTCACCGATTACTCGAAAACAGCTGAACCGCTTTGGAAATTTTCTTTTTTGTTTGAAAGGGTGTTGTACTTCACAGGTGGTCCCATATAAATTTTATCAAAATCGGTCGAGCTGAAAAATCCTCGAAAATCTAAAAATTGTATACATCGATGATGTTTTCATGTACTTCGATACTCCGCTGCCTCATTGGAACGGTGCGTTTATTTGGCCATATTATATATACCCATATTATTTATATACAAAATATATCTACTTTCCAATAAAAAAGGTATAATACGCTCAAATTTCATTCAATGAAGTCGGTTTTGTTGAGACTGCGATGAACAAGTCTCCGTCAGAGAGTAATATCAGCAAATTGAGTTTGGATACTACCCCGCCAAACTACGGTTTTCAACGAGGAAAAAGAGTAAGAGAGGCAGAATGGTTTGATGACTTACGTACTTTTAGAGAAGAGAATGAAGGACATGATTAAAGAACTGATGACGAAACAAGAAGCCGAACTCAAAAAGTTGTTTACACCTTCTCTAGCAGAAATCCAAAAATCACACCATTGCATTGAAGCCTCTGTCACTCAAGTAAGTACGCAAAATGAAGAACTGACCAAGAAAATTTGGCTTTTGGAACAACAACATATGAAAGATGGAGAGCAAATTACGTTACTAGAAGACAGGCTTGAGGATCTGCAAAGGGGAAACCGCAAAACTAATATAGAAATTAAAAATGTGCCAAAAAATAACTCTGAGGATTTATCCTCAGAGTTATTTTTTGGCACATTTTTAAGATCTCATAAATATGATTCAGCGCTTAGAGAAATCTATTGACTGCAACATCAATAAGTCAGATATAAGAGATATTTACAGAGTACGGGAACAGAAAGATGGACCGAAAAGCACACCTATTGTGGTTGAATTCTCCTCTACTAACTTGAAGACTGACGTCATAAAAAGTGTAAAATTCATAACATCAAAAACAAGAGTAAGCTCCGTGCTACGTACCTTGGCTTTACGAAGAACGAGGAAACGCCTATATTTGTGTCTGAGCAATTGACAGGGAAAGGTTCACGTCTCTTCCTCCTTGCCAGGAACCTCGCCAAATCTAAGGCGTATAAATTCTGCTGGACATCCTATGGTTTTTACTTTGACTTGACTTTTATTACGTAAATGCGACGTAAGAATGTCTGAAAATACTCCTATTATACTAATTTAATCTAAAAACCAGGTTCAGTTCAGAGCTTGCTTCAGCCAGCGTGACTATTGCACTTAATAGGATGTATCTTTGCAACTTTACATTATTTTAGAACCGCTTAAAAAACCTTGTATTACTGTCTTTTTGTATATAAACTTTGCCTTACACTACACATTTCTACATAAAACACAAACACAAAAAAAAAAACTATTATTACACACAAAACAGTACAACATGATTTTTAGTAACCATATTTTCTCATTCTCCATGATTAAAACCTATAAACTAAACATATTTAACAATACACATATACACAACTTATCTAAAAATATCACGCAACGCCTACTAGTACAGCATGAAATTCTCTCTTACGACAGTCCATGATGAACATGACTATAGAAGTAAACGAATTAGACAATGCTGAAATTGCGCATTCCTTTGAATGTACCACGACTGAACTCTCTAAAAAATTATGTGTTAAACCTACTGATATAACTATAATTTCACAGAATATTAGAAGTATATACAAAAATATGGATGACTTACTATCTAACTTGACCCTACTAAAATTTGAAGCAGATATTATTGTGTTTACAGAATGCAGACTTACCAGTAATAAACCTGTCCCATACCTAGCGAACTACAACTCCTTTTCTACTACACGTATGTTAAACTAAAATGATGGGGTCACTACCTACATTAAACTTACGCACAAAACAATAGTTAAAGAAATAAAACTGGCACATGCTTCTTGCATGTGCCAGTTACGATAGCCACAGCCAATATATACGATACGATTATTCTATGTATTTACAGATCACCATCTAAAACAAATGCTGAATTATTTGTAAACGCCTTAAACTCGTATTTAGAAAGTATTAAAGGATATGCAAAATTATACTAGTAGGTGACATATATATAAATATTTTGCCAAGATTAACAAAAAATAGCCAAGAAATAAACAATAGACTAAACTATTTAAACATGTTATCTATGCATGGCCTTCTACCTGGACATAACCTACCTACGAGAGTAGATAGCTGTTTAGACCACGTCATGTTAAAAATAAATAAGAATAAAAACTCCGCCAATGTTGCCGTGCTACAAACCTCTGTTACTGACCATCTTATGATCCTTCTGAGCCTTTCAAAAATTACAGATAAAAACTGTTACAGGTCTAAAGTCGTAGTTAATTATGAAAATGCAATAAAATCCTTAAATGAATGAATGAAATGAATGAAAATGAATGTCTTGTACAATTACTTAAAAACAATGATCCTAATTCTCTATGTAGGCTATTAATTACTATGATGCAAAAATGTCTCATTGACAACACTATAACTATTCGTATGCCTCGGAGCAAACAAATAATAAAGCCTTGGATAACAGAAGGCATCTTACGCTGCATCATAAATAGAAATAATATGCAAAGAAAACTGCGTACTGACCCATATAATGAAACACTAAAGATAACCTGTAGAAGATACTGGAATTACTGTAAAACTTGATTAAAAAACTTAAGAGAATATACAATATAAAACGACTTAATAAATCTTCGAAAGACAGTAAAGTACTATTGAAAACTATTAACAATATAACTAATTACAAATCAACAAAGACACCGAATATACAATTACTAAATACGAAGGGTTCACCTAAAGAATCAGTTAATTTTGCAAATTTATTTTTCTCTAATGTAGGAAAGTCTCTAGCTGAAAGTATTTCTCCACACAATATAACAGACGATCTCTCATCTTCTGTTGTCAATCTATCTCCCAGTCAAGTTTCATCTTTTGTACTTTTGGAAACAGATCCCAAAAAACTCCATAATGTCATAATGAACCTTAAGTCTGAAAGTGCACCCGGATGGGATAACATACCTACTAAATTTCTAAAATTATCTAAAAATATATTAATCCTAGTTTTATTCCATCTTGCAAACCTATGCTTTACAAAAGGAATATTTCTCAATCTTCTTAAGCAGTCTATTGTAACCCCGGTATATAAGAGTGGAGAGAGTGATGACATTAATAATTACAGACCTATATCCGTACTGCCATCTATCTAAAGAATAATGGAAAAACTGATTAATAACCGACTTTTATTATATTTAGATAAGTTTAACATAATCTCAAACTCGCAATACGGTTTTCGACAAGGACGTTCTACTGAAGATGCTGTTACAGCACTCAGTAACCTTATTGTGCAACAAGTCGACAACGGAAAAAAGTACCTGGTCGTATTTCTTGATATCAAAAAAGCCTTTGATACTGTGTCTGTAGAAATTCTTATTAAAAAGCTGGAAAATTAAGTTACGTATGTACATTGATTTTGTGTACATACATATATATGTATGTAGTGTTTAGGCGCTCCTGAGCACCGGTCTGCCACGAGAATGGGTAATTCAGGAGAGCCCAGGTGAGTATGTATGTGTGAGTGTGGATGTGTGTGTGTGTGAATTTGTGTATGAGAATGTGTGTGGGAGTGTGTATATGTATGTGTGTGTATTGATTTAACGAAACAATTTCTAGGAGATTTTCAGTTTCCTCGTAGTTTAATGTCAGTAACCATTTAGTTAGGGAAGTTTTGCATTTATAATTATTAATAGGGTAATTTTTTTTTTTTATTAATAGTATTGTAGAGGTAGGCAGATTGCGTGGCGTATTGTCGTGACGCAAATTGAGACCGAGCCGTAACTTTAATAGCTACTCTACCTTTCCTCCACTTATTCAGTATTCAGCTAATTTTTTTATTATGTATGTTCACCAATTACTCGAAAAGGGCTGGACCGATTTAGAAAATTCTTGTTTCGTTTGAAAGTGTATATTTCACAGGGGGTCCCATAAATTTTAACAAAATCAGTCGAGCTGAAAAATCAACAAAAATCTAAAAATTGTATACATTGATGATGTTTTCATGTACTTCGATACCTCGCTCTTACATTGGAGCGGTGCGTTTATTTGGCCTACCCATATTATATATATACAAAATACATCTACTTTCCACTAAAATGTATGAAATAGGCTCAAATTTCATTCAATGAAGTCGGTTTCTTTTTAATTTTTGAAACGTAATTATTAAGTACACAAGTACACGTTAATAGTATAAACAAATAAAATACAGGATATGTAAAAGTCGATACAGGGAGCATGTCATGTATTTGTGTGGCACATTACCCGATTACGGAGAAGTTGATCAAATTAAATAATTGTTTAATAATTTATAAAATGTATACCCCTAATATAAATAAATATATAATGCTGGACATTTACACACCATCATGTAGCCCCATAGTAAACAGAGCTTGTGTTATGGGCACCACATGATTGATATACTACTTAAATACTTTTTTTGTAAATACATACATTTATAAACATAGAACACTCAGAACCAAAACAAATATTTGCCGATCATACAAACGTTTTTCCCGGGGTTGTAGTCTAACCCGTAACCTTCTGCGTCTCAGCCGGACCTTAGTCCACTGCGCCACAGAGGTTGTTGAATTGCATCTCCAGACTGTTGAAATACTTCCTTTCTGGTCCGCGTTTTAGTCAGTTTGTTAGGGAACTCGTTTGTTACAAAGTGGTTAGATTATGTAAAACTAGCTGGCGCCCGCGACTGCGTCTGCGCAGGATTAGTACTTCGTGTAATTCTAACGGTTTTTGCAGCGCACGCCAGAATAGCTTGCAGATGGCAGATTTTTTTCCTACTTACTTGACATTTATCGTTATATTTTGGACAATTCACAAAATATCTTTATAAATTATAGCCTTTATGTTATTCTGATGTTTAAGCTATATTATTGTAAAGTATCATTGAAATCCATTCAGTAGTTTTTGCGTGAAAGAGTAACAAACATACAAACTTTCGCGTTTATAATATTAAACTAGCTGAACCGGCAAACGTTGTTTTGCCATATAAATATCTTTACAAAATTGTTTTTTTAAAGTTTCCTATTTGACTTCTACCTCCAAGAATATGTGTACAAAGTTTCATGATGATCGGTTTAGTAGTTTTCGCGTGAAAGCGTAACAAACAAACTTACATTTACATTTATAATAGGTATTATTATTAGGATGTAATATTAAGAATACGTATTTCCAAGAAGCTATAGTACATTATGGTACTAGTGTGTAATGTTGGTGATTACCGCTGTCTTAAGAGAGCCAAGGACGGTAATCATCAATACACACGTGTATCATACGACGTTTTTCAACACACTTGTGAATAAAATAACAATAAAAACTCATTTTATTTAGTAGATAAAAAGTTTAATTTCAACTGTGAAAACGAGTTGTGAAAAATGATTCGCTAAGGCGGGAAAAATTAATCAGTTTTTCTATGCGCGCGCATTGCGATCAGCCACAGACTAAAGGGATGAGGTTTTTTTTTTATTTTCTGCGCATAGTGTTTGCGCCTATTCTGCCACGTACAAAATGGGGAATTTAAAGTTTTCTTTTATTACAGAGAAAAAAATATATATATTTGAGTGAAAGTTTTATTTATTAAACACGTACGATTAAAATTATGTATTTAAATAAGAAGTTGCATGAAATGAGCAAGCAATAGGAACATTAGTTTATTTGTTCTATTAAACACGATCTTTTTTTGAATAAAAACTTTTTTAAAGAACAAAGCACCTCAACCAATAAAATTAAAAAAAAAAACTATAACTCACTAGTCAGTTATAGCAATGAAAAAGTCACAGTTTGATTATGGGTGTTATTTGTTGCCTAATTGCGGTGACCATAGAGCCACTTTATGAGCAAGTGTGTTGAAAAATATATTATAGTTGATGATGATGTGAGCAAATTCCACAGGTCTGATTGATCCAAATTTGATATCCCGTTAGTGCAATGATATTGCAAGAACTGCGTTACTGGCCTGGTGCTCCAGTATCACCTGGAATATGCACGATATCCAACTCCTCATCTTACTGCAGAGACATCATGTTTTGGTTGTATTAGAATGGTCAAAATTAGTAAGTTATATAGATCAATTTTATTTGTCTACTATCACGTATAATAAAAATACCAATATTATAAAACTGGGCTTATTCTAGTACTTCTACATTTAGCTCACATTCAAGGGTCAAAATAATAAAAACTCTTTCACATCTACTTTGCGTACCAAGTCGAACAAAAACGAAGACATTGAGTTTCCCAATGTAATTTAACCAATCAGACCTTCAGCAAAGCATATCACTTTAAACCACTTTTTTAGAAAAATAAGCTTTGGCACTTTGCGATAAGGATCAAAATAAGACAAGGAGAAATATTTTTTGTGAAGTCAACCGTTTTTTTTAATCCAAGAGAAGTCTGAGTCAATATTGGACGAATCAACGAGAAAGTTATTTCAGAACGTGAGGAGATAGCAAAAATAAATCTTGTTTTTATCTTTTAGGACGACCTCTGTGGTGCAGTGGCCAAGGCCAGGCTGAGACGCAGAAGGTTGCCGGTTCATTACCGATTCAGGACAAATGCTTGTATTATCTGTATTTATTTTGGTTTGGGTATTCCTATATGTAATTACAAAAAAAAAAAAGTAAATCAGTCATGTGGTCTCAATCAGTTTCAATAACACAAGCTGCTTACTTAGGTGCTAGATGATGCTCTGTGACACTATTTATTTATTCAGGTTCGAAGCTTCATCATTCATCATGAGAGTACCCACTGCTGGGTATAGGCCTCATCTTTATTAGGCTACTATGTCCGGTTCCTGGCTAGTCTTATCCAGTGATTCCCGATTACGCAGACTATGTTATTTGACCATCGGGCGGGTTGTCTGGCTTTTGGCCGTTGAGCATACCTTAGCCACAACATCGTTACCGCTTTTGTATATCTCCCGTCATAATTTCTTGCCAAGTGTCTTGCTCATTTCTATTTCAATCTGGTGAGCCTAGGTCCACGACCTTGGTGTAACGTGGAATTTCAACATTGAGTTATATATTGGGTTTGAGGCTTATGTAAACGAAATATAAATACATAAAATCACACCTGTTTCTCAACGGGGTAGGTAAAATGTACGGATTTCCCTTGCTACAAACCTGACATGTCTTTTTCTTTTGTTTCATTCACTCTTATCACATTCTTCATATGGCCTTTCTCTAAAACATCACCAAATTGGTCTAAGTATGCCAAGGGCTTATTCTTTCCTTAATATGACATCTAAGGTTAAAGTCAAAATCAAAGTATATTTGTTGCATCATTACATGTGGAAACTTTAAACAGATGGACAAATATTTAGTACTATTCCGCCAATTTATTTCTTCCTCAAAAAGAAATCGACACAATGTTCTGAATCAATTTACCTAATTACCCATGTATTTTATATTAGTGTATATCATTCTGTACATATCTGTCATTATTTATGTAAATACATTATTAAAAAAAATATAATATAACAAAATGAGTTAAGCTATCTATAGATCGTTTTATACGGTCCTTAGATAGCTCAACTATTTCGCGTGAATTTTATATTATTCTGTACATTTCTGTAATTATTTCTGTAAATATATATATATAACAAATAATAAGATTGAAAAAAAATTAACCTTCAAAACTTTTGTTTAAGAGAAGGAGAAGAAACTTTACCTTGTAGTAGGACTGTATCGCAAAAGTCCGGGCGAGTAGCACCACTGTGTCATATATTCCGGCTCCAAGCAGTATTTAGGATGCAAGCATTGACGACCTCTGTGGCGTGGTGAACTAAGCTCCAGTTGAGACGCAGAAGGTTGCAGGTTCGATTCCCGCCGCGAGACAAATGTTTGTATGATCATATACTTATATGTCACGGGCCTGGTTGTTTCTATGTATAATATGTATGTATTTATAGAAAAAATGTTTGAACGTAGTGTATCAGTCATGTGGTACCCATAACATAAGCTCAGCTTAGGTGCTTTGAGGGCAGATAATGCTGTGTGAAATGTCCGGGATTATTTATTTATTATTTTATTACTGTGTCTAGATTTGAAGGGCACTGAAGCAAGTGAAATTTCTGGGCGAACAGACAAAAGAACGTCTAAGGCTGACCATGTGTGTATGATACCTTTTGGTAATGCAAAAGTCATAGATTACAGTAGCCACTTACATGGTGGGGCGTAATCTTTTGTGCTGACTCAGTGGTATAAAAAAACCATTGTAATATTGATATTCTAAACTATTTCACTTTAAGGGCCGTACTCAAAACATAACTTCAAACTTCATAGGTAGTTTATTCAGAGCAGTCAAGAAACCTATATTTGTCATTGGGGTTGCCATGCATACTATGCATACTATACTATACATACTATATATATTACACTATTATGTTATACATATTACACTGACTGGATATTGAGGGGGCACTGACCTCAAAAATGGGCACTTTAAAGCTTAATTTATCAAATGAATATATGTATCGTAAAACTGTTTAAATAAACTCCTAGTAGTTATTGTTAACCGACCTATCCAACAATATGCCATTCAATGAGGTAGTAAAATAATTTAAAAATCAACTCCACTTCACATTCCCCTGCATTTAGGTCTAGGTATCCCTAAAACGGTTTTTTATTTTAGTTTTTATTTTATAACTTTGTAGTGGTTGTAGGTGGAAATTTAATCACGATAAAACTAATAGACCAATAGCAAGAGCATGATAAATAAAATATATTTATATAACCTATTTATTGAGTTAATTCTAATGAGCCCAAACACGATATATCTGCTATAAGTTATTGAGGAATTCGGTATCTTACAGGTGATGCTGCTGATGCTCATGGTTACTATTTTCTTACAATATCATTGAACCGTGCGAACCGTGAACTCGAGCGGCAACGAGCGGACCGCGGATCAAACTCAGGGTGAGTTTGATGAAGATTCTCTAGATGAATCGAAAAAGTGTCGGTTCCTCCACCGACATAATAATATGTGAATAAACCCCGTTTTTCAAATTATATAATATTATTAAAGTGAAATCATACCAAATTTCGAAATGAGCTAAAAATGTTGAAAAGGTTGAACAGGTTTTCATTTGTTTCTGTTCAGCCTTTTCATCAAACCTTTTCTCAAAATTCATCAAACATTTTCTCAGCTGAGATCACTCTCGATTTAGTATCATTTTACTATAAAAAAAAAGTCGGATCTTTCGTTAGGGGGCTACGTTGCCATAGACAGACACACTCATTCAAAGACACATTATACTTATAAAACCTCTCTTTATGCTTTGGGGGTTAAAAATACATGGTAAAAAAATATTTGTAAAAGCAAATAATCAACTTAAGTGAAACTGCAACAGATTTGTCTGAAACATGTTCATATATTTTGTAGTAATATTTAATGCTGTTTGCGATCTGTGTTGCATTACGTTATAAATGTAAGCTATAGTAAGTAATAGGTTACTGTAGGTATAAACTTACTATCAGGTGGGCCATATACTTGTATTACTAGCTCGGTATAAAAGAGTGAGTATTCCTTTAAATGCACTTTATTATCAAACACAAAAGTACCTATGTGTTGAGAAGTACATTCTTCTTACCTGTTTCATTAAAGAAACTTATTTTTTTTATGTGTAACATCTATCCTCTCGCTTTCCTGCATTCTGTGGGAGTGATTACGTTAAAAGGGACGGATGTGTGTAACATGAAGCTAAGGAAGCTCGCGCTGTATTCGATTTGACCAATTTGCGCGTGCGGTGGTAGAGTTAGCCGTCAGATGGTACCAACCCATTTACCTGAGATGTCAGTTGTTACTCATCACTACTCTAAGCTCGCTCGTTTTTTTTTTGTTCCCTGCGTCAAAAGTAAAAAATACCCTATATCACTTTGTTGTCCACCTTTTACCCATCCGTTACAATTACTACTCCAATTATACTGTCTCAAACAATTTCTGTTAACAAATATATAATCACTAAAACATATTAATTAATAAGTACAAATTAATATGTGATATTTGGACTTTTTTCTTTACTTATGCTGTGAAACCATGCTTCTTGCCTAATTTCATGATTCTATATAAACGGGAAGTACCCCATAGGTTTTGATTAAATTGTAAGTGCCGACGGCATATATGGCCGTGTTTAGGCCGTAATTTTTTAATTCATTGGCTTGTTTTACAACTCCAAGGAATCGCAGCCCTACTCGTAAGTATTTAATATCAATGGCAAATTTATACATCCACGCGTTCCTGAGAAAAAGAGTACATACAATCAGAAAGGCGGATAACAATCCTTTGTACCGAAGTGATATGGATTCCTTTTCACTTTTTGAGGTACGAAACCCCAAAAAACTTACATAAGTTAAGTGTTAAGTTATTTTCCAAAATGTTTTACCTTCCACTTTACTTTTTCAATTTCCCCGTAAACGTGTCGCGATCCTGAAAATGTGGAACGCAAGACGTTCCATCAAGGTTTTAAACTTAACTGAGTTTTACATCATCGTAACGAGAAAACTTCGATTGAGCTTCAGAAATTCATTAGCACACGCAGAAGCGAAACGAAATTACCGGGCTAAAGCGATGCAGACTCAGCGGATAAAAAGTGAAGTCCGCTTAGAATTGACATTATGAGTATCAATGTCCTGGGGGCATCTAGTTGACAATACGATTTCGATGAATTAGAACTATTATGTTGTTTGAAATGCTCGTCAAATTCTTATTCTTCTTTGTAAATGGCATGTGACATAATGATGTCAATTTTGCTAATGTCAAAATGATTTGATTATAATATTAAACTAGATTTCACAAAGTCGTATGTTGCTGCCTGTCATTTTGATAGATAGATAACTCTTTATTGCTATACCACAAAGATAAATACAAAAACAATTATTTTACAATAAAAGGCAATACAACGGGCGGCCTTATCGCTAACAGCGATTTGTGCCAGGCATCCTTTGGATGGATTGGACTATAAATAAACAGAGAAGGGGCATGTTGGTGTGGTGTTAAGGTACTTATAATTATATACTTAGGTAACCATTAAATAAACTAAATATAATACTGATAAGTAAATACATACAGACATAATAGATATCACAATAAACAGATAAAATCATAAAATCATATAACAAAAGTGGGTATTATATAGGATATTAACAATACAGAAATAATTAGGTATAACAGCACGACAAATAGTGTTTCATGACCATGTTCTTAAAGATGGGGAGAGACTTGGCCTTTCTAATATCTACAGACAACGCGTTCCATAAGCGGATAGCCTGCACTGTAAACGACTTTCCATTAAAGCTAGAGGAATGGACGGGAATTTTGAGTTGAGTTTTGTGTTGATTTTGTTATTTGATATAAAATGGAGACTTCATGTAAAATAATTAAATGATATATTTTTGCGAATCACACAGACACATACAACATTTATTCCAATTATTTACACCCGAGTTAATAACTGTTTTTTTTTTAAATAACCAATAAAATCCGAAATAACTCGAGAAAAAAAATAATTAGAGCGCAGTGTTTGATTCGTGAGACAGCCAAAAAGAATCCCTCGTCAAATTCAGTCAAATAACACAACTGTCAATTTGTTTTGTTATCAAATTCAAATTGTCGAATCGTCGTTTGTGGAGGATTGCGATAATGATTGTCAAAAGTAATATTGGTCGTTCCATCGTTCGAATCAAGTCAAAACGATATAACTAAGAGTAGGTAGGTACTTAGTTTTTGCACAATTATTGTCTTGATCGTTTATCGTTTTGTAAAGTAGACTGTTACTTTTGTATGAGTCAGCATCAGAAGTGAACTCTGGTGCTGGCGTTAATAGACCGCCCAAAAGCCTTCGTCATAACCTAACTTTTTAAAACCAAGACCGACAGCTTAATGTGCCCCCCGAAGCACGGAAGTGCTCACATGACAATGCTACTGTGGTTACCCATCTAGGTACTGATACTCATCCAGGTCTCATTGATCTGATAGGAACAAAAAGTCAAAGTCAAAAGTCAAAAGATACTTTATTCAATACAATCACAAGGATCAATTTGAAACGTCTTTCATACTAGGTGAATTTAGGTGCCAATTCATCCTAACCCAAGCCCGAGAAGAAATGGCAAGAAACTCGTCTTGGTCCTAGCGCTCTTTTATATGATCCATCTTATAACTACCTTAACTACCAAATACTAATACAAGAGAGTTTATAAATTTCAAGTGTGTCGGTTAACTGTCTGACGGCAGAACAACTTAGTTATGTATGAGTATTTTTTAGGTTTAATATGTATTTACAAAAAAAGTGTTTATAAGTAATATATCGGTCATGTGGTACCCATAACACAAGTTCTGCTTACTTTGGGGCCAGATAATGCTGTGTGAAATATCCGGAATTATTATTATTGTTATTATGCCTTGAGTCGAAACCACTGGTCATAGAGACTTGAAATTTGTAGTGTATGTTCCCTATAAAATATAGACACAATATGGGGTCAAAGTTTTTACGCAAAGAACATTTTGAGTCGCGGGAATTTCCACTAGTGATTTATAAAACAATATAAACAATAAGCATGACATGAGAGGATATATTTGTCCGTTATCTGTAAATATCTTACGAGACTCGCGTTATAAAAAGTTGGTGTAACTTGGAGCGCAGCCAGGCAGATCCAAGTCCAAAGTCATAGGTACATACTTTAATTAATTCCCGAAGCCTAATTTTAACTGGCGATATTTTAGTGATCCAACTTTGCCAATATCTGATATGGATCCAGATTTATCACATCCGCGGTGGTGCTACTAAGTTTTGATGACGTTTTTGATTTATGTCATTAAATTTCTCTATTATCGTTTTTATTCAACCAACATAAAACATTTTTTTTTGTTTTTTGGTTGTCGGAGATTGTCGGTTTTTAGAACGGAAGCTCTGGAGGCTGAAGAGTTTAACGATTTGATCACTATTTTTGGTATATCTGGGAAAAAACTATCAAATGCATTCGCAACATCCTGTTCTTTAGTCAAAATTGTACCATTTATATTTAATTTGAACTGTATATTCGAGCCCTTGATTTACCTGTTTCATTATTAATTAATTTCCAAGTTGCTTTTATTTTATTTGTTGAATTTTCTATTATTTTTCTCAAAAACAGTCACTTAGCCGCATCACAAACTTTTTTGAAGACTTTTGAGTAATTCCTAACATATAAGATAAAAACTGGATCATCTAACATTGTCTCTCTGGTAGCATATAATTCATACAATGTATTCCTACTTCTATAAATACCCGGTGTAGCCCAGTCGACAAATCTAGCACAATTTTTTGTTTTGCATGTTTTTACTGTAAATATATCAGCATGTTCTTTAATTATTAAATTAGACAATGTGGTGAAAAGATCATTTGGATCATCGATGCATGGTACAAGGGAAACTTTGTGTTCAATTCTACTTTGAAATGTTTTTATGCGGCTCTCTGTAATAGGTCGGTGAGTAAAGTTCTGAGCTTCAACTATACGATCACAAGAAAAGGTGGCGCAGTGACCGTAATGGTCAGAACTAAAATGTTTTAGTACACACTTATGAACTGGTGCGCAACTGCAATAAATGTTATCTAGACAAGTGGCTGTTGTTAGTGTCACTCTTGTAGGTTCATCAAAAAGAGGACTTAAATTGAAACACTTAAATAAGTTTAAAAGTCTTTCAGATAATGGATCAATCGGAATATTTATATTAATATCACCACAAACAATTATGATCAGATCACAAGCTATTTTTTGCAATACTTCTTCCATAGTGCATTCATATAACCCAAAATCAGCATTGGGAGGACGGTAAACGCTCACGACGACATGCCGCTCCAGCTCGACACACGACACCTCAATAATTCCTTAAATAGAAAGATTTTTAATATCCTTACGCTCCTTGCATTTTAAGTAATTTTTTACAATAATTAACGAGCCACCACGTATTGCGCTCTTGCGTTTATAGCTGCTGACAATATTGTAATTTTCGTAGAAAGGAAGTACCTCAGATTGTACCATCCAATGTTCAGTGATACACATAATATCTACACTGAAATGATTTGCCTTTTTTTCCCATTGTCGACTTGGTCAGTTTAAATGCTAATCAGTTGGCCCTACTACATTTTTTCCCCCAGTACTATTACTAAATATGGGGTTGTCATTACACTGTGTTATAGTTCTAATAACAGAATCAGAAATATTAAATTCTAACAATTTAGCAATAATTAACTTACTACGTCTACTAAGGTATACATTACCTTTTGTCAAATAAAAATTACTAATAAAATTATTAGTGTCTAAATATAAAATGTCACTATGACGACATGTCAAATTGTAAATTATTAAATTCAAATTGAATATTTTGTATCAATGATTTTGAGTAAGGGAAAGCACATAAAATTAGTTTCCCTAGCCCAAGATCTAGCTTTTCTAACAGGGTCTCAATTAGTTTAATTAAGTCTAATCGCTTGACACCACTACTTTCACCTAATTGAACAATCAAGGTAGTGTCTTTGTCTAAGAATTTATCATTTTTTATTCTATCGGTAAAATAGTCCATGGAGACATCTGTGTAACAGTTATTTTTGACTGCCTGTTTCATTAGTCCACCAAGAAGTATTCCCATGCCAGTACCTATCTTGTCAGAGTACAATACAGTCTTCCGGCTCTGGAGACAGGGTTCCAGCTGTCTAACCGGAGGCTTAACCTTTGCAGCCTGTACCACAGTAGGCTGGTGTACTACTGGTTTGGGAGGCAGTTGCTTACACTTGGGTGGGTCAGTCTGTGTACTATTATTATGCACATGCACATAGATGCTGTCATTGTTTCGAAATACAACATTATTCACATTTTCTTGATGATCAGAGATCTTCATTTCTGCTTCTCTATATCTGCATGTTAAATCACGAAGCGACATCTCTAAAGTTATTATTTTATCTGCCATGTGATCTTGGTCTATTGTGTTTCTCCCTATAAGGTTATAACAGGATTGTAATTCCTCTTTTAGATCACATTTTTCTTTGCTCATCTTCGCGTGTTTAAATAAATTTTTAAGCTTTTTTAACTTTTTTTCTGATTTTTTAATAAATTTAAGTTTTACATATTAAGTTTATTAAGTTTTACATATTTTTTGATTTTGTTACTCCCTTTGATTAATGAGGATCTATTGTTACAATGAGGTGTTGTGAGGTCAACCAATGAGAAGTCAGGCTCACTATCTATCAGCTCCGCCTGTAAACTTAGTCGGGTATTCTGTTTTGAATCCAGAACTTGCCTTGATTCTAATTCGTCAATCTTTAGTCTACACTCGGATATTTCTTGTTTCTTGTTCTAAGTTCGAGTTTTGCTGCAGCACAGAAGCATAGGTATCATGGCAGTGGTCCACCGATTGCAGCTTGCCGATTGTGTTATAAGAAATCTCTGGTATACGTATCATACGACGTTAAAATTAGTATACCACATTCTATGTCAATCTCTTATAATTTATTGCATTCGTTGTTGGGGCAGTGCAGCAAAATCTTTTATTATTCAATGTGATATAAACATAACTTCCATTCGAAACTTCAAAAAATACAGTGTATTATCATGTGTGAAATATTAGGTATTATAAGAAATAGCGGAGGCATCTTACGATGCTACAGAAAACACACTACATACTACATAATATTATGATAATTCGATATGACCATAAAATATTACATCGCCTTATTTTATATGTATTTTCTAATGATGAAGTATCTAAAGCCAAGTGCCCTTTATATAGAGCACCGAGTAACGCTTGTAGACATGGTAGGTTGAATAAGATTATGATAATCGATACTTATTCTAGGAAAACATATATTATATGTATTCCTAGAATAAGTATCGATATTTTACAAAACAACATGTATATATACATAAATATTTAATTTTCAGGGCTCCAATTCATCTGGTCCATGATGAGGAATATCTAGATGAATCGAAACAGTGTCGGTGCCTTCATCGACTAAATAATTACGTGAGTAAACACTCATGTTTCTCAAAATATAACTCGTTTTAAAAGCTTTAAAAGCCTAAAAAGTTTTAAAAGCCTACATATTTGATTTGGACCTTTGGTATAAAAATATTCAGTTTCACCACTAGGTTTTTCCATTCCTTTCCCTTAACTCAAATAGCAACGTGAGTATCACAAATTCGTTGATCTATTCCCGGATCGAGCGTCAAGTTACCATTCACCTTGAAACCTGAAAGTTTTTCGATGACACCATTAATTTTGGAATCAGCCACCATGCACCCAACCCCCAAAACTTTTGATCACAACCTACCGCTTTACTACAACGACAATAAGGTTGAATTCCCTTAGTTTTGCGGTTTGTAAGATTGTACATTGTGGACGTTCCTTCACGGTTGGCACACTTTCTGTGAGAAATGCTAAGAATTCGCGTCGACACATGAGCATCTGGCGAGGAGCCTGTATAGTGTTTCTTGGTGTTTAATATGGGCCTTTGCGCACGGGTCGTCGCATTATTGTATTGGGACTATGTGGGCTGAAGCGTAACTACTTGGGCGTAGGCATACCAAGATAGATATCTTGGAATACGACTCAGTAGTCTGGAACCCTCAATATAATGTTTGTATAGATATGAGAAAATACAAAGACAGTTTTTCAAAAAATTACTTTACAGGTCGTCACTTCAACGCTTAACGCCTGAAACATTACCTTCACAAAAAACGAGGTGGGTTGAACGTGATCAAGTGTTTTTAATTAAGATTTCGATGTGTAAAATGTCAATACCATCCATACCTTGTCAGTCTACCACCCTTACGAACAAAGCGCTTTGCTTCCACATTTATAATGCGTACAGCCATGGATTGGAATGCTTTACCGTCGTCTGTCTTTTCAGAAAACTACAATCTGGGTCTCTTCAATTCAAGAGTAAATAGGTATCTTCCAGACCTGCGTGCCCCATCGTCGGCCACATCGTCACTTAAAATCAGGCGAGTTCGGGGTCAAACGTCTATATATCTATATCAAGATCTATCTAAGATAAAAAAATAAGATTTCGATGTCCCAGACTTAATTCGAAAAAGCACACATATTCTAACCTTGTATAATTCGTACAAATTTTAAACACTTTTATTAACGGTTCCATATTTTTTTTTTCTATATTAGATTTTCTATAATTATATATTTTTGACCTCTCCCTTTCCAAACCTAAACACGCCATCAGCAACCTAATGATATTTGTAAATAAATTTTCTAATGTTTAATTAGGGTCATTTATTTGTTAAAAAAATATAATTTCTTTATTAGAATGTATCCTTCGAAACTTCGCATTTTTAAGCTTTTCTTATTAGTGGAAACTTTACTGGATTATGTAATATTTTGTTAAATAGGTAGATACACAAAATACGAAGGAGTTATCTCAAAATCACATTTAACGAAATTATGGTAATCTATTGCCATCTTATTGAAATTAGATTTCTTCTTCTTATCGAATCACTAGTTCTATCAAGTGTGGTGAAAGGAATAAAATGCGCCTCTGAGATTCCTTTCATACACACGGCACATGTCTTTAAACTTTTATTTTTATGTTTTTCGAAATGAAGCCGGCTTTCTCACGATATTTTCATTCACCATTTGAGAGTATGACATGATATATGAACGACAATGACAAACAATACCTTAACGCCAGGCGAATGCTGGCCCCGACTTAGCACGATGCCTACTGTTTTCACAGCAGATGCTGAGATATACTGATTTCGCTGTAGAGAGTTCTGCCGAGACAATAGCTGTAACAAAACAGCTGTGCAAAGCCACGGAAAGAAGCTACAGTCGATTATATTAGTCTCCATGCTTGTATCTGACAGTTCAAACCAGTACCTTTAAAAACACTTTAACCTACCATATTCACACTCCTCTTGATTAGGAATCCGCAAATAGTTAACGACCATCGATCACCCTGTCAAGTGAACCCTTCTATTGTCTTGAGGGTTCCGCCGAAACTTGTAGGATCTAACTCTGCCTGGACTTGATGTATTGTGTATTTAGTTCAAGGATATATACGGGTGCTAATTACACGCGTGTCTGGATACAGACGTATCATTTTGCCTGGCTCATATAAGCACAGTGTTAAGTAGGGCGGAGCGTAGTCACGTAGCTTGGTTTTGTTGGCAAACATACCTCGAAAAGTTCTTTTACGTAACTTTTTTTTTCTATATCTTTGCTTATTTGTGTAAGGTATTTCCTAATCTGCAAGTATTTGTCTCGGGCTTGGGTTTCTACTTGTATATATAATATGTTGGTATTTACAAGAAATAGTGTATAAGTAGTGTCATCAGACATGTGGTTCCCATAACACAAGGTCTGCTTACTTTGGGGCCAAATAATGCTGTGTTCATGTCCAGCATTATTTATTATTTGATTTATTATTTTGGGAACACCGTTCTGTTCATTCTCTAGGTAAATACCTAGAAAATTCTAAACATAAAATGTATACATAATTATATTTTATGAATTAGTGTAGTTTGTAAAACCTGTTAGCAATAAATAATAAATACATACCTACATGCGTAGCTTCAGCCAATTCAATTTAAAAACAAACAATTAGTTTTTAGTAATTGTATCTTGCTATACTTTTATAATTCAGTTATCTTAATCCAATTGAAATTGAAATTAGTATGTCGTGATTAAAAATAAAACCATTAAAACTCGTATTTTTTTCAGACTAAATGTTCAATGGTAAAAAGTTACGCTGAAGTCTATTATCATCAACACTATATATAATAGTATGTAAAATCGTCCAAGGAAATATAACGTTATATTTCTTCTTTTTGTTGTCATAATAAGGTCAATTTTGCCAATGTCAAGTTTTCCAAAATTTCCAAAATTTCCAAAAGCTGCCAAAATTTATTTTGGAGGTTGCATGTGTGGATTGTGTGTGCTTACCTTTTACTAACGCTTTGCATGGCTTTTCAATTGCGGGCGGGAGGGAGGTGCATGCGTCTGTATCGTGTCTTACTCTTTGGCCATCTATTTAATGTTTTCCGATGTCAAGTATCTATATTGTTTATAGTATGATGTCACAAAATCGTATCTTGTCATTCGTCATTTGTTATTTTATATAATGTGGTGTCTTTTCATATCAAATAATTATACGGATTATTTTCGAATCACAAAGAAACACAAAACTTTTATTCCACTTATTCACACCCGAGTCAATAACTCTATTTAAATAAAAACACCAAAATTGCTAATAAAACCGGAAATAACTAGAGATAAATAAATAATATAGGAACGCAATGTTTGGTTTGCCAGAGGACTAAAAATAATCTCTACATTGTATTTCAAATTGATCTACAACATTGATACAAATTAATTGCAACCTCAAATGATTTGACTTAGATATTACTATTCGTACTTGCAGCAAAAAAGTCAGCCCTACTTGCCCCTTCTCCTGCACAAGAGCTGACCTCAACACTGTCTCGGACACCGCTATAGCGGCAGCAACATTTTGGTCGAGGCAAATTTATTTTTTTATGAGAAAATTGACACTAAAGAAGAAGCAAAAAAGTTTGCATCAAAAAACGAAATTGTACTCCGTCTGTCTCCATCTCATCGATATTTGAGCCAGTGGACTAATGTTTGTTCTTGTTGTTCCGTGCAATATTGAAACCTACATGCTTAACCACTAACTAGATTTCAAGCGTAGGTATCTTATTACATATTTTATGACTAGGTACTACTACTTTTTAATATGAGTCAGTAAACTACATTTATGAGTTAATAGAAAGAAAGAAGAAAGTTTATTTCGTGTCAATTTGTGATATCATATAAGTACTTATGTACTAACTTAAATTGACAGTAAAATCGGTCGTGTATTGCATGTGTTAATTTAGCGTTTAGAACGCTCTTATAACGCTGGTCTTCCGTAACGCCGCGTTAGTATGCGCATCGGCACTTTGGTGGCGCACTGTTGTCGTGTACCATCATAATTGCAATTAATGTATACCTTTAATAAATGCAGTAAAAACTAAATTACATAATACCTATGAAACCTGGGTTTTAGACAAACATCAAAAGATAGTATTCCTTTACGCTAACTCCTTCGCGGAAAGATCAATATGTATGGATATGACAAACAACAGACATGCTTCTAAAATTCAGCCATGTCCTGACTGGCCTATCAACTCAGTTGGTAGCAACTCTGTCTGCTGCGCTGTAGGTTGAGGGTTCGATTCCTCCCAGGATAAACATTTGTGTGATGAACACAGATGTTTGTTCTGTGTCTGGGTGTTATAAAGTATCTTAGGTATGTATTTAAAAATGTATAAGTATTATATCAGTCATCTTGTCACCATAAAACAAGCTATGCTTAGTTTGGGCCTTGTGTTGTGATGTTGTGTTCATTGTCCATGAATATTTATTATTATTAGTATCTATACAATTTGGTTTTGACTTAAGCCGACAATAAGTGGGTTTTGTGTAGGCTTTAACAAAAAAAAACAAAAACAAAAAAAATATTAAAGATATAAGTGTATTTCAAATTAACAGACAGACGTGACAGCCCAGAATTTAAAGCGTAAACTAATTTCACAATGCCAGTAACTAATAAGTTTAGGCAAAGCTAACAATTCATATTTTTCATAGAAAATGATAAGCCATTATGACATTACTGATGATACTAGATATGAAACAAATTCGAGAGACCTTATTTAGCTTACACCAGTCAAAATCAGAGTAACAGTTTTTATAACAGTTATAAAACATGTTAATATTAATATTTTGTTTCATTATTTATATATTTGCGAATAATAAATACGCTCATATTTTACTTATTCGTCACGAATAATTTCGTGTTTTATTTGTAATTTTGGTGATTTTATTAAAAAAGCTTTAGTTGAATAATTGGAATAAAATTTTTGTGTTTCTTTGTGATTCGAACAAAAATAATCCGTATAATTATTTTATATGAAAGATATAAAACTAGCTGCGCGAACGGTAGTTCGCGATTTCGTCCACGCGTTTTAAAAAGAAAAAAATATATCTAATTGTACCGACTGCAGCGTTATCTGCCGAGCTGATTTGAGAATCTAAACCATCCAGGGCGCCACCCAAACGCATACAAAAAAAATCATTTAAATTGGTCCAACTGTTTAGGAGGAGTTCAGTGACATACACACGTACAGTAGAATTATATTATATAGAGATAAAAAATGTGGAACTACAAGATACGACTTTGTGTCATCATACTATAAACAAAAGAAACACTTGACACTGGCAAATTTGCATTATTATAACACATGCCATTTACCTTTTGAGTAGTGAACCTAAATCTAGACTACCTAACTATGGCGTTAAGCGGCAGTGGCGGCAAAATGGCGGCATAAGATGTATTTTCAGAAAATCAACTAATTTGAACCAACTACTGCTTCTATCAACAATCCAAGAACAGCTGAAGAATCCTATTGACTTGTTCTATTAGATTATTGTAGTTTCATCCATTATTTTATAATTAATATATATGTCAAAACATAAAACCTCTACTTGATTTTTAACCAAAACCAAAATACATGACGTCTAAAATGACACATCAATAACAAGCCCATTTAGTAAATTTAAAAATAAAAAAAAAATGTAATCTTAACTGAATGTAATGCCAATGGGTTTCCTTTTCATTCGGTTTTCAATTTTGCCCTTTCGAAGCCCTTTTGTTTTCCTTTGTAAACTTTGATAAAGAAGTTTAGCTCCGATCGATAAGTGGCAATTCCTACACATTTGTGTTTCGACAAATTACCTAAGTTTCTCCATTAGGAACAAGGCAGCTTATATTTATGGCTTGTTGTTAATGCTTTATTTCTAAATGTGTTTTTATGTTCTTATGTCGGGATTTTTACTGTAATTTCAAAGTTTTTCAAACTTAAATGTATTGGCGAATTGAAATGACGCTGGTTTAGATTTTTTATAAATGAGTGTTTAATAGCTCGCCTAATGCTTTTGTTGTTTGGTTATTTTTGTTTTGTCTTTAGCTTTGAAAAATTTTGTTCACATTATGAAAACACGACCGATTTAAGGAGGATAAATGATTAATAACAATGAGATAGAAAGGGAGAGTAAACAAAAATCAAACACTTATCCTTACGAAAACAGAACATACTCTCAACTTACTCAAGCCTCGTTTTTCTAGCAATTTTTCCCGACGTTGAAAGCGAAACAAAAATATCCAGCCGGCATGCACGTCAAACACCAATAATGTCTGCCAACCGGCCATTTTGTCACGACCCTCTCATTGTGTGCCCTCATATCAGATTTGATACAAAGCGGTGTATCAGGATTGAATGGTTTTTCGCCCTATCTGTCTGTATTGTATTCCACACGAGGTTTTGGATAAGGGCTGTGGAAATTGTTTTACGTGACACATTATGTAACGAGCTGAAGCTCATTGTACGCGGCGAGAATCGCGATGTCAAGTGCGATTTCATCGAGACTGAATAAAATTTCATTATTGTCTGTGCTGAAGTCAATAAAAACTAAGTCTTAAACCATTGCATGTTGTATCATTATGCTATTGACATAGACATTCCACAAATTTTCATTTAAAATTGAAAAGTCAGAGTTACTGCATCTGAAAATCACTGTATAATTTTTTTTTAAACACTCATAAAAACAGAGATGAGTTTCAGCAAAATAGTTACCTTCATAGAATCAATACAAGAAACAAAAACAAATTGTACATCCCTTGGTCACGGTTAGAAAAAGTAAATTAGTCCTTTATGGGGAACACGGTGCGCTTCTATAATAAGCTTCCTGAAAATGCAACTAAACTACCTATTAAGAAATGTAAAGCCTACATAAAGGGTAGACTTTTGAAAAAAGAGTATTTTAATATACATGGCTATATATTATTGTTAAGAATGCATGGCGTCATGTTGCTCTGCTATCAGACAGTTTACAGACAGATTTGAAATGTATAAACTACTGTAATCCTGTATTAGTTTTTCCTAGTTAAGCTAGTTATAAGATGAATCATACAAAAAATCGCTAGGACCAGGACGAGTTTCTTGCAAGTTCTCCTCGGACTTGGGTTAGGAGGAATTGGCACCTAAATTTACCTAGTATGTAAGACGTTTCAAAATGATCCTTGAGATTGTCAAAAATTGATCAAAATATTTTTGACATTATCACATTATCTTGGCTAGGTCACCAACACATTTCCAGTACCTACCGCAATGATTAAGATGAATGATTATGATGATGATAAAGTGTTTTAAACTCACGCGATCAGAACACATTATTATAAATATTTACGGGTATTTATCGCGTTTATTTACCGCATTTTTCCCGACTTTTCGACAGGTTTACACTCTGTCGTGGTCACGGGATGACTGACAATAATAAACGCGATAAATACCCGTAAATATTTATAATAATATGATGATGATGATTAATGATTATGATGATGTACTAACTTAGATAGATCAAACGTATGCTAAATAGTTTTATGAATTTTAATATATTTTTTGGCTGACATAAAAGGCCGGGAAAACAGGTTTTTAAACTTGCGTTGAAATTAACAAAAGTTTGCGGTAAATTCGTTTTCATTTGATATCGTCCAAAATTGGCGAGTGGTAAATGGTTACACCAACAATCATGGATGGCAATCCACATAAAGAACATAGCCGATCCCAGACCGCGATCGAATCAGTTGGAGCGAGCAAATTATTTCGAACGTGCCCACAAACCAATGGTGATCAAATGAAACTAGAGACCGTTTCATTGCTGTTGAATCAAGTATCCAGTTTTGAAAAAAATCTATTCAATCATTTTGGAACATTCATAAGACAGTATTTTTATAAACGGCGATAGGCTTGCAATCTGAACACATATAGAATTTAAAACCTAAACCTTAACAGCATTTACCATAAATAAATAATAGAAAGTAGAACTTACTTACTTTAGTTACTTTAACGAACTTACTTTAGTATTATTAATTTATTTGTTAGTTGGATAAATTACGTGTACCTGATAACTTATTCTGATAACTTATTATAAAAGCGAGATAATAGCGTTACTCGTATCATTCGATTGTTGATTGCTATCTGAGTACGTGATTTTTGGAGAGTATTGTGATTAATATTATCAAAAACATTGATCTGTAGGTATGGTAGCATGAGTTTAGGAGTTTTTTTAAACTGAAAGGAGAGGCTTTTCTATTCTTTATTTTAAAACTAATTGATGAGTTCCAAATTACCAAATAAAATGACAAACAACTTTTCTTCTTCTTCTTCTTCTTTGTTTATGGCATGTCACATAATAATGTAAATTTTACCAGTGTCAAGTGTTTATGTTTATTTATAGTCAATTTGTTTGTTAAAGTCTTAGTCGATGGTCAATTGTCAATTCTAGACGTCACACGGAACGGCCGTCAAAAATTTTCTTGGGATTCCTCGTCGTTCAAATCACATTGCACCATAATACACAGTTAATTCAATTGTTCATACTTGTCCCATGTAGTCACATTTTATTCATTAGAATTCCGCTAAGATTACTGAATAAAACATGCAATAAAACGAGTAAGAAATATTATTTTTGGAACTATGTTACATCATGAAATGACAAACGAAGAAACAACTCTTCATCTTTTCCTATAAAAGCATATGTCGTGATGATAATTTTGCCACTGTCAAATGATTTTTTTATTATAATGACAAGACGTCACAGTCGATCGTCAGGTATCTATTCTTAATGTCATAACGGAATGTCTGTCTAAAATGTCTAATATGTATATATTATATATATATATATATATATATATATATATATATATATATATATATATATAAATAAATATATATATATATATATATAAATAATATATAAATATATATATATATATATATATATATATTCTTTGAACATACTTAATAGGTATATGTTATTTAAACCGTTTTCTCAAAACCGGGGTTAAGATTTATAAGAACCAAGCTTTCATAAAGTGTCAAACAAGGAATCGGCAAACGACTCGTACGTTTACATCAAAATGCGCATCAAGAATAAAAATATTCGTTACCATTGCCACTACAGAAAAGTTCCACAGAAAGAATTAGAAAACAACAAACGTTGAGCTTCACCACAAATAATACTTTAATTCAAGTGTCAGTAATACCTGCATTTGTACATGTATTTTGTTGTAACCACAGACCAGGTGGACAATGGAATTTGCGGGAAGCGGCCACGAGATTCTACACCTGCGTTGCGGATAACGGTCCGTACCTACATCAAAATATATGGCTGTATTATATTTGCCCTGGAACACGCAATATAAAACTAGCTAAGAGAATAAACATCTTTATCCTGGCAATTAAATTTTTTTAATACATCTCTACAAACTATATGTAACGAATAAACCCACCAAATTTCAAGTCTCAACAATTAGCGGCGGTGCGTTGTCTAAAAAAGACTTACCAAGTTTAATCTACGTGTAAAATAATGAAATTTGGGGATTAGTCTGATGTTAAACAACTATTTAATTTATCTGTTTAATACTTAAATGATATAATTATGAAGCTTATGTCAACACATAAATATCACTGACTCTACCATTATATAATTCTAGGTTGGTTTAGGGATTAGTCTGATGTTAAACAACTATTTAATTTATCTGTTTAATACTTAAATGATATAATTATGAAGCTTATGTCAACACATAAATATCACTGACTCTACCATTATATAATTCTAGGTTGGTTTAGGGATTAGTCTGATGTTAAACAACTATTTAATTTATCTGTTTAATACTTAAATGATATAATTATGAAGCTTATGTCAACACATAAATATCACTGACTCTACCATTATATAATTCTAGGTTGGTTTGGTTTCATCCCATAAATACTTTGTATTAAATACCATAATAATACCTTTTTTACAGAGAAAATGTACTATTATATTGTATTATACAATTAACAATTATTTTCCTTATTTCAAAAAATAAAACAAGATTTTCGAAGGTTTACTAAATGTTATAATAAACTTTGATACAATGCAGAGTTTGCTCGACATGAGTAGAACAGGGACATAGATACATCCAAGGAGTGGTGTCGTGGATAGCATTTATGACCTCTCCTTATGACCGCTATTATTATCAAATGGATTATCTACTACTGTCAGCTGCACCAATTATCAAATATAACATGAAAACATGAACTATAACTTCAATTAGTATAAAAAATAAGCTCTAAGACTGGGTCTGAATGAAGGTCAGGTGGAATTGCTGCCGACTCAGGGTGCGGGTGTTGTCCAAGTTGTGATTGACCAAGCTAAGTAGCTGATAGGTCCCGCTGAGAGATGGAGGAGCATTTCTGAAGCCAACACCACATCCACTAAACGGCTCCACGGAGTACAATGAAGAAATCTGGTCATGGAACAAATTGTTGCTAGGGTATAACTCGAACATGGCTCCGTTGGGGAAGATAATATTGCAGGATACCTGAGTATCACTAAATAATTTGGGGATGCCGATGGTTTTTGGAATCAGTGGGTTGGTGAGGTGAGTTGAGGTCTCGTCGGGTATCCATACTTCGGAGACGGATTGACCTGGAATAATGTAATACAGATTATTTATTTTACTATTTTGTATCAAAATCAAAATGTATTTTTCTCAATCAGAAGGACCTCGAATCAATAAAAACCAATGATTTAAAGAGACGAACAAATCTATTAAAATAATATAATAATAATGATATCGGACATTTCACACATCATCTGGCCCCAAAGTAAGCAGAGCTTGTGTTATGGGTACCACACTACTGATATACTACTTAAATAGTATTGTTTTACTATAAATATCCTTAGGGTGGCCTTTCAGCTCCTTTGGTAGTAGTTCTGCCTTTTACGTTGTAGATGGTGGGTTCAATTCTCTCCCAAGACAAACATTTGTGTGGTCAATTTAGATATTAGTTCTGTGTCTGGGTGTTTTGTAACACAAATATTGATATGGGTGTTTTACTAAGAAAGATTTTGTTCAGAGAAACTAATTACCTACAGAAATGTACACAATATATTTCATTATATATCGAATCTCGCGTTGCGATGTTTGTCCCGGATAAACTCCGGAACTACATTTAATGAAATTACTGAGTGTAATAAGATCAAACTAAAAATATTTTATTTTAATCTCAGTATTTTTTTAATTGCAAATTGAATGTTTTCCTACAATAAATTCTATTAGTTTCTAACAGATGGCAGTGTAAGTTAACTTCAACGTCTTTTAGTATATAGGTTGGTTAATTAATTTATTTTATTTTCACAGGAAAACAACCAGTCTCTTAAAACGAATAACTATGAACTAAAAATATAACTATACACGAATTTATAGTGTTTGAGTAAGCGTATGTAGGTTCAACGTTAGCACTACTTTGTACTACTGGGCCACAGCAACGCGTGACCGAGCCAGCAAGTAATAATATAAAACATATTATGAATCAGTTAAGCTATCACAAGACAGCTTAAAATATGTATTTAAAAATATATAAGTATTCTACCAGGCATCTTGTTCCAAGAGTACAAGCTATGCTTATTTTGGGGCTAGATGGTGTTGTTTGTCCACCGATATTTATTTATATTTTTACTGAAATTAACTCGATAAAAGTCAATAAATTTTATAATTTTATATCACACATACCTTGGATGGCAACAACGGCCAAAGCTAAAAACACTAGTAGTTCAGCTGCCATCTTGATTTACTCCACAACAGTACACTGATGAGACTGATCTGAGTTTATTTTTATACGAAGTCTAATCATTATCCTTATACATTTATCTGTTATTTAGTATCGCTGATAATAAGATTATGATTTCTTAGATAATCACACACTGGATAGCTATATCTCTGTGAATCAATGTGACTATTATCCAAAACTATATATTTCGACAGAATCAAACGAGTACGTTCGACAAAGGGCATCAGAGGGCATAGTTTCGTAAAGACGTTTCGAGATGTCAAAAAAAAAATAAAAAAAAATTACCTGACCTGACCTAACGTGACATAATTACATAGTTTTGTTACATTTTTTTGTTCTTTCGAAATAATGACTTGTCGAATGTTTTTTCGAAATAAGCGACGTGTCAAAATAACGAACTGTCGAAATAATTATAATAACGGACATTTCACACAGCATCATCTGGCCCCAAAGTAAGCAGAGCTTGTGTTGTGGGTAGGTACCACATGACTGAAATACTACTTGTATACTTTTGTTTTGTAAATACATACATAACATAGAAACACCCACACCCGAGACAAATACTTGATCATACAAACATTTGTCCCGCGGCGGGAATCGAACCCGCCGCGTAAAAACCTTTTGTTCATCGATTTCCTGTCTATGTATGCATAGTAAGAACAATATATATCCAAAAGTGTTATACACAAGCCTAATGTCTAATGAAATTACAATTTTCATGCTACTTTTCACATTTTCTAATTAGCTAAATGTGTACGTAAAAGTTTATCTTACGTTGTGATAATTGAGTTTAATAAGCACCAGGTGCTGAGTATTATGGGACCCGGAGGCTGTTTATTTAAGGCGGAGATAATTATTTTCAAACATTTAAGCCTATATGAAAAAAGAGTACTTGTTTAATGTTACCGGAAGATTGTTAGAACCGTTTGTTTATAATAAAACCAGGAACATTAAAACGTCTCCAAAATTTCAAAACTTTCGTGAGTTGTACTATACATTTTGATAAACACAGGTTTGACTCACATATTATTTTGTCGATGGAGGCACCGACACTGTCTCGATTCATCTAGAGAATCTTCATCAGGTTGAGTTTGGTCCGGGAGTTGCTGCTCGAGTTCAGGGGTCGCATTCAAATCTCTATCTTCATAGACAAAATAATACGTGAGTAAAGCCCGTTTTATCAAAATGCATAGGCTACAAAATTGACAATTAGCGTTAAAACTTGCAATTTGCTGTATAAAATATTCATTAGTTTTAATCTTTTAAACAATCCTTGGCATGCCATGTTTGCTGTGTCGAGTGCGAGATTTCGAATGAGAGAAGAGTGAAATGACAATATGTCTTTAATTGAATTATCATAGAATATTATACCTACCTGATGTAGCTTGGAACGTTACGAAGCTTAAGTGGAGCTGGGCTGGTCATGTCTGTTGCATGACGGATGAGACCAGCTCATCCGGCCAAAACCAACACTCAGTGAAGCTCTGAGACAGCGAGACTGCGCCGTGGTAGACCCAAAAAGAGATGGCGAAATGATTTCGACACCTTCGACAGAGCTTGGGTCCAAAAAGCTTAAAACCGAGATGACTGGACAGATCAAGGAGAGGCCTTTGCCTAGCAGGGGGGACAGAATGGGCTAATCGTAATCGTTGTCACAATCGTAAATTATACCAACGCCGTACTTACAAATATCCTAACCTACACCACGTGATATTTTTGTTACTCACTCGGCTTTGATAGCATGCCACCAGCGACCACAAACTTTTGCCAGGTTACCATTATAACGGCTTTAGTGACCAATCGTGGACTCAGAGTTTAATTTACATTATTATCATATGTTTATAGGTAATAGATAGATAGATAGAAAACACTTTATTGACTACCACACGGAATATTACAATAACAAAAAACAACTTATTTAAGATAAAACAATGGGCGGCCTTACCGCTAAAAGCGATCTCTACCAGGCAACCGTTGGATGGACTGGACTATAAATAAACAGAGAAGGGGCATGTAGGTGTGGTGTATTTATATAATTACATACTTACATATATGTATAAACTAAACAAATGCTGATATAAATATATACATACATATGAACTCAATAGATATATATATCTATACATAAAGATAAACAGTATAAAAAATCAACAATACAGAAATGACTACGTATAACAGCACGACAAATAATGTTTCATAACCATGTTTTTAAAGATGGGAAGAGTCTTGGCCTTTCTGATATCTACAGACAACGCGTTCCATAAGCGGACAGCCTGCACTGTAAATGGCTTTCCATAGAAGGTAGAGGAGTGAACAGGAATTTTGAGTTGATTGGTATCTGAGGAGCGTAAGGGTTAGAGAGATAGAGAAATTCAAACCATTTTTTAAGATAAAAGGGAGTTGAGGGAGAGAACAGAATATTATAGAGAAGATTGAGAATGTGAGCATTCCGGCGAAAACGGATTGGCAACCACTTGTAATGTTTCTTAAACACAGATAATCACGAGGAGCTTAGGCGAAATAATAATGTAAGAAGCACTACGTTCGTACATTCTCAAATAGAATTACATACATGACTTAAAAGATTTGGTAGTCGACCTAATTACTTTTCGTAAGTACGTGAGATGTAAGCTAGAAATAAAAAAGTTTCAGACGCGGCTTTCTACTGCGTCTCAAGCAACTGGCCTGAGGAACGACGTAGAACAGTGTAATTATATATAAAAATACTAGTTAACAATAATATCGTTAACATAACCTCTAGAGTTGACAAAGAACTGTGAAATATACGCACCACTACTTGACTACCAAATTGCCGTCTTTACCAAAAGTTATATTATATTTATTTTAATATTTTATATGTTACTTACTGAATCCGCGGTTGGACCCTGTCTCTGCAGAAGAACCTGAATAAAATCCCATTTTATAAACTATTTACACGTAAAAAGATTCTAAACATGCAATAAGTTATTACGCGACAAACAAAATGGCGAGAAATATTGAATTGATTCACTGCGGCTATTTACACTCCAAGAACGGCAAAATGACCTCTGCTTTTTTAGCAGCAAAGATAAAACATCATAGTATTCGAGAAACAATTCAATTTAACTAGTTAAATATTGAAACAATGTCGGTGCCTCCATCGACAAAATAATACGTGAGTAAAGCCCGTGTTTGTCAAAATGTATAGTTAAATATTGTCTTAATTTAAAACGAAAAATTTAAAAGTTAAAACGACAATACGATCGTCAACAACTGTTACAAGCTGGCAGAGACAATAAAAAAATTTGGAAAGCAATAAACTCCATCACAAATAGAAACGCCAAAAAGGAATGCTCATATGAGCTGTTATCAACTGCAACAACTCCAGAAATTGCAGTAAATAATGCAAACAATTTTTTTGCTACAGTTGGTGAAAAGCTGGCAAGTGAAATTAATCTTCCAGATATAGCCCTAATAAACCATGATATTTCACCTCCTCTGAATTCATTTGTACTTTTAACCACCGACGAGCGAGAAGTTGACAAACTTATTATAGGCTTAAAAAGTAATTGTTCTCTTGGCGATGATGGCATTTCGTCAGATGTACTTAAGGTTATTAGAGCCCATATCCTGACCCCACTTACCTATATCCTAAATCTCTCCTTGAGTAAGGGAGTTTTTCCAAGGTCTTTCAAGGGATCTATAGTGCGTCCTGTTTTTAAGGCTGGGGTTAGAGACCAGGTCACAAACTATCGTCCTATCTCAATATTAAACTCACTCTCTAAGGTTTTTGAAAAAATTATAAATTACAGACTTATTAGTTATTTGGAAAAAAACAACCTTCTTTCTAATGGGCAATTCGGTTTTCGCCATGGAAAATCAACTGAGACGGCTGTAAGTGAATTTATAAATTTCGTTGTTAGAAAAATTGACTGCAAAAACAAATGTCTTTCGATTTTCTTAGATCTTGCAAAAGCGTTTGACACGGTTTCTATCCCTAACCTCGTACAGAAATTAAATAACCTCGGCATCCGAGGCGTTCAACTGGATCTCTTTAGAGATTATTTGACTGGAAGAACTCAAAGACTTAAAATTGATAATGTAACTAGCCATAACGTGCCTATTACGCATGGCGTCCCACAAGGGAGTATCTTAGGCCCAACGCTATTTCTAGTTTACATTAATGATCTCGCATCATTAAAAATCGAGAACTGTAAAATAATATCGTACGCAGATGATACGACTTTGACATTCTTTGGGAAAACTTGGGTTGAAGTGTACAAACATGCTCAAACTGGTTTCAACATAGTAACCAATTGGCTTGCCTCTAACTACCTCTCACTAAACACTGCTAAAACTAAATATATACCTTTTTCTATTTATAATCCTCCCTATCCGATATCCCAAACATATAACATAATTGCACATACCTGTGACTATGTTTCTTCTCAAAACTGCAATTGCTCTGTAATATCCACGGCTTCTACGATTAAATATCTAGGCATAATTATAGATAACAACTTAAACTTTATGAGTCATATTGAGTATATATCTAATAGAATCAGGAAACTTATATATATATGTAAACAATTACGTCATTCTGCAGGCAATCGTATTATGAAATTAATTTACACTTCACTATGCCAGTCAGTTCTAACCTACTGTCTAACCTGTTGGGGGGGCGCAGCTAAGACTAATCTTATATGTGTAAAAAGAGCCCAAAGAATCTTATTAAAAGTAATTTACTTTAAACCAAAGCTCTATCGTACAACTGATCTGTACAAAGAATGTGAAGTACTGACAGTCCGCCAACTCTTTATTTTAAATACCATCCTGAAGCAGCATTCTTCTGTGGTCCAAGATGCAGATACTACACGTCTAGCCACTAGGAGAAACCACCAGATCCTACCGCTGACTAGTTGCCGCACTCGATTTGCCCAAAGGTTTCCATTGTTTCTTGGAGCTTGGCTTTACAACAAAATTAACAAGGAGCTGCTAATTTTCTTATTGAACAAGCGAACATGCAAACGTACACTTACAACATGGCTGTTATCATTAAACTACGATACTACTGAAGATATTTTTGCAATTGTATCCTAATGCGAAGCTCACCACGCATTGGGATATAATTGTAAAGATTCATTCATACAAACATACAAATGTCAAACATACAAACTTCTCTTACACACATACACACACACACACACACACACACACACGAACACACACACACACACACACGAACACACACACACACACACACACACATATACACACTCGCAGACATACTTAACAGTTTTATTTTATTCTTTTTAATTTGTTTATATCATCATACTTACCTACATTTGAGTGCTTATTATTAATATGTACTTACCGCACAAGCTATTTGTTTACTTATCTAGAATTTCTCTAGCTTAATTGCACCTATATTGAGGGTGGGCGCTGATACCTATCATACAGGATTTTTATTATCTTAGTTTAGGTGTCAGTTGTATCACATTATGTACCTTGTAACTTCCTTAGATTAAGAAATTATGTATATCTCTAACTTGTACTTATTGTTAGCTAAGGTGCTCAATAAACAAAAACAAAAAAAAAAAAATTGTTTTACTCACCTATAACGTATATACTTTTCTCGTTGTTAGAGGAGAAAAATTGTATATTTCACACGGGAGCAAGTTTTTTTGAATGTCTTGTGTCTTTAAATAACAAACTACACTAGAATTGAAACATGATCGTAGCGAGTGATTCTAATTTATACTACTGATCACTGTAAGTGTTACAGCACTCGCAACAAAGAATACTCTGCAACAAATATAACTTTTTTGTCACAAGTTAGGGAGACCCTTCTTAATATACATATTTGGTGCGACAAATAGTCGTGTCTGATAATTTCTACGTGTCTTGGCTGGCTTATCATGCACTTAGGCGTAAGTCTTGGTCTAGGGGGGATAATACATAATCACAATAAACACGAACTACTTACGAGTAAGTTAAGGCAAAGTGGTAAACTTTATTACTAAATGAACTTAAGTACTAAGCTAAAACTCAGCTTAAATAGATCAATAAAAGTATTTCAATACGAAAGTCGAAGTTTTAGTTGAGATTATCATCATGACCTTAATTTAAATTATACTATTTTTATTCAGTAACTTGCCATTTATCTATAAAACAATGAATTTAATTAATATTCACTGTAACATTTTTCAAACGTGCAAACCTTGCGTTGTCGCGTCGGCTCGGGCTCCCTGCTATAATACGGCGGAACGACGTCATTATGGCAGCACGAACCAAGTGCAGTCAAAAGGCCCGTTTGTAATTAAATTTAATGCTATAGCACCGCGGCTGATACACTTACTGGACAAGAAAAAAACGGAACTCTGTTCCAAATTTTAGCTCTGTCTGAAAAAAGTTCAAATTGCATAAAATATAGCTTTTATAACTGAAGAATCACATGCACAGTGTCCCGTACCTTGTCGCTTAGAGTCGCTTTTTCACGGTCGATGCATTAATATCAACTCTTTGATTGACCGAGCTAAACGAGCGAATATCTGAGTGCCAACTTAATTTAGCTTCGTAGACATATTTGCTTATTAGACAATAAGTATCGAACCGATGATCCAATGTGCAAGAAATTTGGCAGGTCGCCCGTCGGGTGTTAAGATTTATGGTTCCAAAATAGAAAATCAAATGAGTCAAGTGATGGTCATATGAAAGTGCTTTGTTTATTTATACATTTCAAAACTATTTTTATTTAAAGTATTTTTTTTATTAAAACATTGTACATAAAGAAAGTAGGTATGTAATTGCGATGACAGCGAGCTGATGTTGATCAAGGTCAGGGTCAAGGTTAGGGTGTTGTTAAACGGAACATCTCAAAAAATAATCCGATTGAGCTAAAACTTAGCACAACTCTTAGGATTTTTTTGTTTATTAAGATGACAATGAATTGATTATGATAATGGAGATAGAAGCTGAAATATGGAACTTGGTAAGTAAAATACCCTAAATATATACACTAAATAAATAAATAAAATGTTTGGGCTCATTTTGTTCAGCTCGCGTTTACCTCATGAAAGCTTTCATTTATTTATATTTGTTCTGACTGACTGACTGACTGGTTCATATATATACAAAACACAACATAAACCGCTGATCGTACAGTCTTGGTGTGTAGCGAAATAATAAAGGAATTTTCAAAATTAACAATTAACCCTGAAATTGAAAACACCTCAATTTTCGGTTGCAATGGGGTATTTAAACTTGTAAGGACTTGCAATATACTTGGTAATTCTCATATACATTTTTTAGAACAAATTCTAATCAAGTTCAAGTTCTAAGTTCAATCTGCCACGTATAAATGTCAGATCTAGTATGTAAAGGTTAAAAGTACAGGAACCTCTTCCTTAGACCTCTACCTCTATCTACCTATCTATAGAGGTAAAGGTAGTGAAATCGAAGTCGAAGTATTAGAAAATAAAAATGAAATAAAAAAAAAAAAAAAAATGTTGTCTGTAAAGTTGGTTTACGGACGATAATTTAACGAGATACGTCATAAGAAAACCGACGTCACAAGCCAAACGCATAGGCCGATCGTGCCTTTCTATCGCTTGTTAAGCGCTCTCGCTTGCACACTCGGCTCAGGTAGAACATGACCATGAGTCATGGTTTTTCGTGCGTACAGCAGGCGTTCATCGATTTCTAAGACGTTATTACGTCAAAAAAATAGTTTTGCTTCAGTAGAAGAGGCTGTTAAAACTAAATAAAAGTGTTTAGTCCTGATGTGAAACCTCTCAAGTATACTACATTAACGTTGCATTTCAAACGCAAACGCACCAAGCTAACGTACTCTAGATGGAATAGAATTTTTGTACAATGACAGTAAAGTTAGACGATGGAGTAAAACTGTCATGATTATGAATAACCTAAAAATCTGCTTAACAATTTACAATTTATTCTCCTCTAGAAGAGAAACCAACTTTAACGCCCACGTTAACGGCATGTGTCAATAGTGTCAAGTGTTTATATTTTTTATAGTGTGTCAAAAAGTCGTATCTTGTTGTTCGTCATTTGTTATTTTAAATAAAACTAGCTGCTGCCCGAGGCTTCGCACGCGTGGTACCTACCTTAAAAGTAGCCTATGTCCTTTTCCAAGGTCCCATGTATCTCTATACCAAAATTCATCAAAATCGGCTCAGCGGTTTAGGCGTGAAAATGTGACAGACAGACAGAGTTACTTTCACATTTATAATTTGCATTTCGCATTAGTTGGGGTAGTACCTAACATATAAAATAACTACGGATTATTTTTGCTTGAATTACAAAGCATTTATTCCAATTATTCAAACACGAGTTAATAACTCTAGCAATATATAAATAAAAACACCAAAATTACTAATAAAATCGGAAATAACTTAGTAAAAATATATAATATAATAACGCAATGTTTGCTTCTCAAGACTACTTCGATTAAATAATATTCAGTCTTAACAAATATTTTTGCCAATGTTAAATGTTTTTTTTTTAAATAATGACACGAAGTCGTTTAGTCATAATATTTTATTTCATAAAAAAATGGCCGATATTTGTTACTTACGTGCACTTTTAATAATATAACTTTTGGAACTACGAGTATCATGAAATTAACATAAATTACACTCAAAATGTGATATTCAGTTTATTTCGTAATCATGCGAAAATATTGGGAAGCAGAAAAACTCAAATTACATTGTTAATATCTTATACTTTCAAAAGTTATAATGGCCTCAATTCTGTTGTCACCAACCTAATTAATTTTAGCTAAAATTATGTTTAGAAGTGTCAAATGAAACATGGTATTCTGCTGTTACCAACTTATCCTAGTTTAATTTTATCTAAAATAATTAAGCGTTCCGAATTTAGTTAGATGGTACCAACCGAATAGGTGTTACAAATGACTAACTAAAATATATTTTAGACAATTCCTAATTTTAGAAATGATACAACCGAATTGCCATTGCCTGTACCGGACGGGCTGGGTATAGTTGACATGGTGAAAGACGTAGAACGTTTGTGGAAAAAAATGTGAATGCCTACATGTATCGTTGGAATTATTTTTGAAGTGTCGAGACGCAGACCAAACACCAGTGTGCGTACGTATTTAATCTCGTAATGACATTCCGGGGTCCGCAAATATTCTGAGACAAGCGAGTGCAATCATTCTAATAATAATAATTCTGCGCAATAATTTGACAAATTATTGTGGAAAACCATACGGAACCATATACACCATTTCACACGTTGCAACTGGAATTATATAAGGTACATTTGAAGTGCATAAATGTGTTGTCACTTACTGACTTTGATACTTGTGACCACATTACAAACATAATGCAAGCTCAGTCTCTGGGGATCAAAGATCATAATATAAACAAAAACGTAAGTAAGATTAATTATTGTTGGAAACTCAAAAAAGAGTTGTCTCCTAACAGACACAAAGTGCAGAGACAAACTCGAACGGTTATTAATTTGTCTAACATGGTTTTAAATGATTCTGCTCTCAGAGTGCTAGAGTAAGGTCTAAATTTTGCCCTTACAAAAAGCATGAAAAAGTGATCGGTATTGTGGAGAAATAGAATAGAACAGAATACGATTTTTATTTGGAACAACACATCACAATAGACGAATAGACAAATACAATAACATAAACATACTAACCTAATTAATAGTTACTACATAATGGACCCCAACTCAGCAAATGCGGATTGCAGTGTCAACAATCTGCACTGGTCTTCCGTTAGGATCGATTTTGTTTAGTGGACATAAAACAATATCTACATTATCTTCACTAATATAATAAATGCGAAAGTAAATCTGTCTGTCTGTTTGTCTCGCTTTCTCGCAAAAACTACTGAACCGATTTAAATGAAATTTGGTACACAAATAGTCTAAAGCCTGAGAAAGAACATAGGCTACTTTTTCTGTAGGTACCACGCATGCCGCGGGCAGCAGCTAGTAAGAAATAAACAAAGAAAAGTTAGAAAACCGAAAATTAAATAAATACCAAAAGAGCAGGTCATTCGTTACAATAGGAAGTGACGCGGAGTGTCTAAGATAAGACATTGCTGTTATATTGAGTCACTATAAACCTTCAGAACCGATATATATATAACGAGGTATAAGCTGATGGCGTTAAAAGAGTTCCACCAAGATACAAACCTGATGGTCAAAATCCTGAAGTCAGAATCCAGAAATAAAATCCAGAACTTGTTGACGGACACTAACACATACAAACTGGTGAAGTAAAAGCCGACAGCTAGAGTACATCAAAGTACCGAAAAAAATAACGGCCAATTGCGAGTCTGACTCGCGCACCGAGGGTTCTGAAAAACCTGTAGGTATAAAAGTAAAAGTTCACCCATCACTACAATCGAGTCATAGTTATGGTATTTTTATTGTAAAATGCAATCCATCTATAAATTTACAGTTTTCGCAATTTTTCCTTTGTCTGTGCTATAAGACGTTGGTTCGTACCAAATTTCAAGATTTTGAGTTCACGGGAAGTACGCTGTAGGTTTTGATTCCCTTGCGAATATCGAATATTTGCGAAAATTTACGGCATAAACGGCTGTATCTTTTAATTGCGTTTGCTTAGAAGTTTGTTTTTTTCACAGCTTTAAGGGACATATAAATTTCAGCTTAATACCTCCACGCGTTCTTGAGAAAAAGGGTCTTGACAGACAGACGGACGGACGGACAACAAAGTGATCCTTTAAGGTTTGCTTTTTTTTCCTTTCGAGGAACGGAACCCTTAAATATGTGATATAACTAAAAATTTAAGGTTTTTGGAAATTTTTCCTTTATATGTGCTATAAAACATTGCTTCATGCCAAATTTTAAGATTCTAGGTCGACTGGAAGTACCCTTTAGGTTTTGATTCCCTTGCGAGTAGTTGCGAGTTTGAAAATATGCGACTTAAATTGCTGTTTCTTTTGAATGCGTTGACATAGACATAGTTTTATTTTGTTACAGCTTAAAGGTATTATAGACCTGAGTATTTGATATGAATTTCAATTTAATACCTCTACGCGTTCATAAGGAAAGGGGTAGTAAGTTTAAAATTATTAAAATTATTAATATTTTATGATGTAACTAAAAATTTAAGGATTTCGCAATTTTCCCTTTATCTGTCCTATAAGACGTTGTTTCGTACCAAATTTAAAGATTCTGAGTTCACGGAAAGTACCCTGTAGGTTTTTATTCCCTTGCGAATATCGAGAAAATTTACGGAAATTTACGGCATAAACGGCTGTATCTTTTGATTGCGTCTGCTTAGAAGTTTGTTTTTTTTCACAGCTTTAAGGGACAGTAAACTTGAGTATTCGATATAAATTTCAGCTTAATACCTCCACGCGTTCTTGAGAAAAAGGGTCTTGACAGACAGACGGATGGACGGACAGACAGACGGACGGACAACAAAGTGATCCTATAAGGTTTGCGTTTTTTCCTTTCGAGGTACGGAACCCTTAAAATACCTAGATGTTTCTAGGGCGCAAAAGGTATTTTGCTGGATGTTTCCTGCCGCCCAAAATATACGGAAGCCGACACATACGGATCGATATCTACATGCTGTTTCACACCATCACCCTCGGCAGCTTAACTCGGTTGTAAAAACCTCCACGAACCTTGCTTTTGACCTGCGTTATGAGAACTCCATAAAGAGTGAGCTAGCTATGTCCAGCATGTCTTACGTAAAAATGGATATAAGCTTCGATCTTTTTCAGTTCAACAAAAGCCCAAACCCCACAGATATGAAGTAGACGAAAACCAGCATGTCTACAATACATTTATTTATTTAATTTATTTAAAAAAAACTTATACTATTTTTACTATTTTTTTTCTATTTTTACATTAATGCAATATTGCAATAAATCAAAGGAGTGACGAAGAAAATCACGAAAGTCCTGCATAAAATGACAAAAAAAACTTACACTATTTTTACAGGGGCCCTAATGCAATATTGCAATAAATCAAAGGAGTGACGAAGAAAATCACGAAAGTCCTGCATAAAATGACAAAAAAAACTATGCACCTTTGAAGAAGATCTCACACTACCTGCGCTCGTCTAAAAACGAGATTCCTCTTAAAACACTAGGAGTGTATAAGATTGGTTGCAAACAAAACATACCATAGCTTGTCGAGAGAAAGAGCACATTCGGGCGGTCAAAAACGTGACAAACAGAAGTCGGCCATAGCGAAACACCCACTGGAATCTGGCTCAAGCCACTGGATCTACACAATCCACAGGTCACACAACTGAACGACATTACATACGAAGATTGGTACAACAGGCAATAGAGATTACTAAACACAGCAATTTTATTATCTGGAGCCAGGAATCCATTGCTGAGGATGTGTGTAAACCGAAAAAGTGAGGTACCCGCTATGCGTCCAGATACCGTGGGTGTTGTGTGACGTAAACGTGATCGAGTTGTTAGTGACAGTGAATCCGGTAGTACGGGTAATATTCGCAGTAAAATACTGAGGAAGAGGGTAGGCCGTTTTGTCTGCCAATAACATCCATCGGCAATGACTTCAGTTAATCTCGTGATCATGGCGCATGTAACCATAAAATATTCCGAAATATCAGGAAGCTGAAAACTTACATATCATGGTAAATATCCTGTTTTGAGTGAAAATCACTAATATTGATTTATTTTGTCACAATTTATTGATTAAAACTCCTCTAAGAATACACAGTTAAACATGACATTATTGTTATTGTAATATTGACCTATGTATTGTTTGACTTTGTTCCTTTGTTTTTTTTCTATAGTTTTAACTAGTGTAAATGGTGCATGTGCCGTTCTAGTTCTATAAATAAATAAATAAATAAATGAATCACATTAAACACTAATTAATTTAGGAGAATTAAGTTACCTCGTGAAATGTCAAACAAAGAATCATTATGCTAGGTTTTTTCTTCTTCTTCTTCTTATGTCATAATATTGTCAATTTATCGCAAATCTATATCGCAATATTATGTTAAATGTTTAAAAAGTTTATAGAATGTCACAAAGTCGTATCATGTCGTGCGTCGTTTGTTATTATATAAAATGGTTTCTTTTCATATAAAATAATTATACGGATTATATTTGCTTGAATCACAAAGAATAACAAAGCTTTTATTGTAATTATTCACACCCGAGTCAGTAACTCTGGCTCTATTTAAATAAAAACACCAAAATTACTAATTAAACCGGAAATAACTCGAGAAAATTAAAAAAAAATAAAAGCGCAATATTTGATTCGATAGACGACCTTAAACATCTAAAAGTAATACAGGCTTAGGTTAGTTTTGAGCTAGATGAAGCCGTGTGACGGTGACGTGTGAGTACATTTGGATGAAATAAAATTTATTTTGGAGTGTTTGTGATGGAGTTATCTTCAATGTAGACGATCCGACGGCTCGCCGCTTGCATGCATATATCAATTTCTTTAATATTGGCTCTAACGTTTTATATTGGACGACCTCTGTGGCGCAGTGGGCTAAGTTCCGGCCGAGATGCAGAAGGTTGTGGGTTCGATTCCCGCCGCGGTACAAATGTTTGTATGAACTGCAAGTATTTGTTTCGGGTCTGGGTGTTTCTATGTATAATATGTATGTATTTACAAAAAAAAAAAGTATATAAGTAGTAGGTTAAGTAGTTGCAGTCATGTGGTACCACATAACACAAGCTCTGCTTACTTTGGGGTCAGATGATGCTTTGTGAAATGTCCGACATTATTTATTATTATTATTATTTATTTATTTTATTTGAAATTCTGTTGATATAAAAGGTTTTGTTTGTTCGAATACGGGTACATTACTGGCCACTTGACGCCCAAACAAAGCAGACCCAAGCCACACTCCAAACGCCTATTATTCAAAGGGTCGTTATCCCGACATCCAGCCAACAGTCTGAATAGTTCTCAATACTCATCACTTAACTCTACTGAATCACTGGCCTACATAATAGACTCCTTGGATGTCCGTATTATTGTGCAAACTTTATTATGTTGGCTAGGTATATTTTAAGCCCAGTCACCATGGGAATATAGGAAGCTAGTAATTAATAACGGCAAGAATATTCTGCACGTATCAATAAATAATACCCCAGAGACTCCTATCGAAGTCTCTATGTAACTGTGTTAAATAATTATGCAACTATTGTAAACTTTATGCCACATGTGGCCAACTATGACGGGCGCGGGAGGATCCAAGACATGTCACTGTTTGAGTTTGGAACTTCCTTCATGAAACAGGACCACCTTGCGGTATTTAACCACTGTAATCCAAGACATGATAGATTTATTTTGATAATCATGGGTTTTATTCACATTTTGTTTTATCGATGGAGGCATCGACACTGTTTTGATTTATATACACAAATAAACCGTTTGAGTGAAGATTGAAGATTGAAGTGAAGATTGAACCGTGAAGATCTCGAATCTAAGAATCGAAACAGTAAACTTTTGACAACTTTTGAACATGATAGATTAAGGGTAGACATATTCTTCAAGCAAGAGTCCGTCCTGGCACCGCAGTTGCGGGCGTAGTCGTTTTGATAATATTGTATGGTCAATTTGATGTGCTATTTTATCGGTGCCTATTTCACACAATGTTTAAACTAACTCGAAACTAGCCGGGCTTTTATATCCGGACTAAGCGTTGGTGTAGTTTAATCGCTGAAGCGGTGAAAATTATTATATTTGTACTCGTGAGCAGACTTCATTCCTTCCACAGTGAAGAACTCGTGGCATAGATAAATCATCATTTGCCTGCCTTTCCGTGGTCGACATAAAATGTTTTGTTCTTCCATTTCGTTCTATCAGTCGCAAGTCGTATGTTATATCAATATTCACGAGCTGTGTGAAAGTCGATATGAGCAAATAAATTGGCCTTGCTCATGTTACCAGTGAAAGCTCCCAAGCCGATTCAAAACCATCTTGTTAGAAAAACTAAAAAAAAAAACATAAAACTAAAAAAAAAAAAATTAAATAAACCATTAAATATACTTAAAAGTTTTTTAAAGAGTTTTTAGAAATCAAACTAATATCTGTATGGAAAAGCTTCTTATGAAACCATCTAGTATGTTTTAAGTATGTCTTAAATTAGTTTTGAGTATATTTTAAGTTTATTTTAAATATATTTTATGTATATTCAAAGTATATTCGAAGTATCTTTAAAAGACTTATTCAACGTCTCACGGTTGGGGGTAAAATTAAAGAAAATAACCCTCCTTTACGTGTAGGGGAGAAGTAAAGGCCACTTATACATTTTTACCGTTAATTTTTTTATCAAAATTAAATGTATAGTCCGTAAGTTCTGATTAGGGGTGGACAGACAAACAGACAGACATACTGACATACATTCTGACAGACAGACTGACGTACCGAAACTATAAGGGTTTCATGTGGACTTCGCAACCCTAAAAATTCATATCGTCTTTCACACACAACTCATCCATGTTTTCTTTGGGTTACCTCTACTTTTGTGTCTATCCACATTAATATCTAACCAAGTGCCCGTAACTAACTTAATTACTCTCAATATAACAACAAAGTCAATCTCGATGAGCATTGTCAGTTTCACGATGAGACCTGTATATACTACAAGAACTCTTTAATATATATGTATTTTATTTTATTCAGGCAACAAACAGTAATATTTACAATAATAAAACACAATTTAAGTTATATAGTAACAAACAAAGATCCACAATAAAAATCTATCTAAATGCTAATCAGTACTAAGCTTATGACTTGTCGCACAATAATACTTCGTAGTGTGTACAAAAGGCACTGACGAGTGGTTAACGGTAACTCGTAGTGGAAATAGCCGTAATAGTTACCAGGTGCCGGGGGATTTCTGATTTTACAGCGAGAGTACCAAATGTAGAGTCATAATAGTTCGTAGCTATTTATATCTAAACGGTAGAGGGGACAACTCTACTCTCTGACAATGGTGTCCAACACGATCCAAAACACCGAAAACCGTGTGGTCACATACTTAAAGGTATCTTATCAGCTCTATTGGTAGTGATTTTACAGCGAGAGTACCAAATGTAGAGTCATAATAGTTTGTAACTATTTATATCTAAACGGTAGTGGGGGACAACTCTACTCTCTGACAATGGTGTCCAACACGATCCAAAACACCGAAAACCGTGTGGTCACTTACTTATAGGTATCTTATCATCTCAATTGGTAGTAGCTTTTTTGAACTTTCAACTTGAATTGAACCTTCTGCGCTGTAGTTTGAGGGTTTTGATTTGAGGGGCCCAGGAGGGACAAACATTTGTGTGACGAACATAGGTGTTTGTTGCGTTATAAAGTATCTTATATAATAATAATGCCGAAAATTGCACTCAGTGGTTCACCATGCAAAGTGGTCCTAGTGGTTACATTAAATACAGGTATATATATATAAACGAAAACACCCACAAAAAATATCGATCCTTAATTCATTGAGACCATTCCAACGAGCCCAAACACAATACCTCTGCTGTTAGTTGGGAGTTGAATATCCTGCAGATCTCGGTAATGCTGCAGCATCATGTAAATTTTAACATGCTCTTGCAATATTATAAAAATAACAAGATATCGAATTATACAAAAGATGAACTTCAAATAGTTAAACAGACTTAAATCGTAAATCTTAAATCGTAGCTTACATGCTCGATCCTTTCAAACAAACAATCTAAATAAATCAAAATCGGTTCATTCAATTGGGATCTACTCGTACCACATAGAAACACATATATACATAGATACACATATACACGCGTTAAATTTATAACAGTTCTCTGTTTGCGTTGGGGGTTCTAAATTAATTTTGAATTTGAATTTACAGGTGCCAGCACCCATCACTGTTTCCATCTTACGGTAGCATAGATTAAACCATTAATTTGCATGCATAAGACCTTGATAGTCCAAGAGATAGGATACAGTAAATTCACGGCGAATACCCGTGGAATCTTGAAGGTTGTGGCGGACCGTCTTTCGTGACAATATACGATCAGCCCGGCTCACCTTTATTGGAATAAACGGCTAAACAGTAGCCTTGTTATGTTATAGAACCGCCGACATGTGTTTGACCATGTTTTTGTTTAATACAGGCAGTTTTTTCAGGGACAATAATAGGCTTACGTATAACTACTGTGTCTACTGTGTCAGATTAAGCGTATGCAGGTATATATGACTCAGACCAAGCAGACGTTGAAAAGCATTTGTGGTGCAAAGATTTGCCAATGCAAGGAAGAGTTCATGGATATGTCTTTCTGTATGGTCTCTGCACTCAGAAAGTAAATGCATTGCAAAAAGTACTAGTTGCTACCTTAATATCCATAGAGTATAAAACTGGACATATTGTAAGACCATTCAAATTACTATGTTACAGAACTAAATAGTATTATTGTAAAAAAACAGTAAGTACTGTATCTTGTACTTAGCATAGGAAATAAAGCATGTTTGTCTATACATACACATACTATTCTTCTATCTACCTTCTAAAACCTTCCTTGGGCCTTAAGGAATATACAAAAATAAAATTAGCCAAACTGGTCGAGCCATTCTCGAGTTATGCGCTTAGCAACAGTCTTTCAACATTTTCAATTTCCCCTTGAAGTTTATTTTTAGTTTGTTTTCCGCTCTTGTGTTCTTGTATGTTTTCGTGTGTGCTGAATAAGTGTTTTTCTTTCATTCTTTCTTTTTTATTTATAGAGAAGAAGAAAGTCGTGTTAGTTACACCACTTATAACTCAAGAACCGCTAGACCGATTTGGATGAAACTTAAAATGAATATAGTTAGTATCTTGGATTAGGATATTGGCTATTTTTTATCCTGGAAAAACAACGGGAACGGGAATGGGGCGAGCAAAGCCGCAGGTGGCCGCGAGCGCTATCTATAATTTTTTATCCGTAACTTTGTTAATCTCTGTAATTATTACAATAATTTGAATAACTATCTTTTTTTTATAGCAATATTAGTATTTTAATATTGTTTGTTAAGTTGTAACCGCCCAACGAAGTGGGTACAGGTCAGGTGGTATATAAATACATCGATGATCCTTTGAAATATGATAGCAAGTTCGTGCGGTATTTGTCGAAATGGGCTTCAAGTATTAACCATTACACTGAAGTTCATCACTATTGGAAGAATAAAACTGCCCCTGCGGATTCCTCGCTATCGTATTGTCCCTAAACAAATGTTTAGTTTCACTAGGAATAATGTATTTATAATTATGTAGTATTTTTTTCTACTTCCATTTGCGACAAAAGTGGGTACAACCCTTATATTAACCCATTTCTGTATTCACGCAACAATCGTCCATTGTAGGATTATGGTGAAATCGGCTCAGAGGTTAATTGTTTCAGCCGGATTCAAAAGGACGTCAACTGCTAAGTGGGGTCTAATGAGGGGTCACGGACAATAGACCATGTGGTTGCCACTGGTAATAGTGTAATAGGGATTAGGGTATTCGGGCAAGTAAGCAGAATTAAACTGTGCATATTATAGTTTTCAAATTGGGTTTACTAATTTTAAAATTTATATTTTACAAGCCCGTAGTTTTGCGGCACAGAGAAACCCTAAAAGCTTTTGTGATTGATAATGATAGAACCACATTTGGTTCCGCGATTAGATCATTATCTAATACCTTGATAATTCTCTTCAACGAAAGAATATCGTCTTCCCTGAACTATCTTTGTATGTGATATGCCATAAAATACCATGTTCGTATTAATACGTGAAGCAAAAACTTTGTACCCCTTTTTACGAAAATTGCGCGGACGGAGGAGTATGAAATTTCGCACACTTATAGTTTATATAGAGGAGTGCAGCATGCTATTTTTTTTTAAATTATGCTTAAAAAATACTAATTATTAATGAATTATGGTCGAATTTCGACCAGTGGGCGACCACTAGTTAAGATAAATAAAAAAATACAATGCACTCAACACCATCTAAACTTTGGGAAATAGCTATGGGAATCGGATAACTGAATGAAGGATTCCAATCCATAACCAACAACACAAAAAGCAGAGCTGGGCTGTGCGGCCAGTCAAAAGGATTTTGACTTTAATAGACCAGTAGAGAGTCCAACAAAACACAGTCATAAAAGCAATAATAACACACAAAAGCGAGAAAATCTTACGTAGAAAGTATTTTGTCTAGTAAAATCTTTTCAAACCGCTTATCAAGGGAACTTCTAATGAACTATTCATACCTTTCTTTCTTTTTCAGGAGGTGATAAACTCGCGAAGCCAGCGATGCACAATGGTACCTGACGAGGGCTACTTAGCATATCAGTTGCGTCGTTAGACCGCTTCACTGATCACAGACCACAGAAAATAGCCAGGAAACTTTTACTAGCTGATGTGTTTGAGATACTTGTGGCCAAGAAGGATAGTCGAATTATCGCTATCGCTTACAGGACTATGACTCCGCATGGTAGGAATCCTAGCCTTCTAATTATATTAAGATGACATTTAGTACGGTGACGAAATGAGTCCAAAGTTCATTGTAGATAGTAGTGTATTTTATCGGACTTTACACAGGCACACGGAATGGTTAGAAAAATTATATATAACTTGTATAAAAGACTGATAAATTAACTTCTAAAACAATCATGTTTTTGAACATAATTTTCACTCATAACGGGATATTTACCATGATAAATGAGTTTTTCTGCATCCCGATATTTTGGCACAGTGCATGCGTCATGATCACGAGATAAACTAAAGTCTTTGCGTGTGGATTTTTTTGGCTGAAAATGGTCTACCCTCTTTTTTAGTATTTTCTGCGAACATTACCCGTACTACCGGATTCACTGTCACTAACAACTCTACCACGATTACGACATACAACACCTACGTATCACCTACCACAGTCATCCGAAATATCAGACAGCAGAAAAACTCATGTATCATGGTAAATATCCCCTTTAAAGTAAAATATATGGTATAAAATGGTATTATTAATGGTAAGTGACGCTGTTCTGGCGTGTTAGATAGCGTGGTAGCGCACTGCTATGCTTAGGCAAATTGTGCACATTTGCTTGTAAGACTAAAATACAAAATTGCTGTGTTCGGTGTTAACCCGAACAATCGCTTTTAGTATAGTCAATATAAATAATATGCCCCTGCCATGATCTAAAGGTTGTGAGTTTGAATCTGGTCCTCTGCCGATAGTTTGTTGAATACTTAAACAATGTGAAGAAATCGGCATGTCCATTGTCTAAATGCTCGATATATTTAGATGTTTGTTTGTTAATTAATCACGACATAATGGCAGAACCAATTTTGATAAAACTTAGTATAGACATAGATGTGGACTTGGATTAACATAATGGGCAAGGTTAACGTGGGTTCTTCGCAGGAAAGCCGCGAATAATATATTTGTAATAATAAATAAATACATAAATAACTATTAGTGGACAATGCACACAACACCTAGCTTCAAACTAAGCATAGCTTGTATTATGGTGACCAGATGGCTAATAGAATACTTACGTATATATTTTTAAATAAACACCAAATTCTCTATAAAACCCAGACAGAACAATCATCTATGTTTGGTACACAAATGTGTATCCTGGGAGGGAATTGAACCCTTAACCTACAGCGCAGAAGGCAGAGCAACTACCAACTGAGCTTACAGGCTAGTTCACCCCAAACTGAGGTATTATATATACGAGTATCTTGATGTTAGCCGCAACATCTACGTAAGTTATTGAAGTATTATTGGTTACTAATTATTATCCGATGTCTTTCTAAAATTGAATCGATTCATATTCCCACTCCGATACTCCAACTCATGCACTTATAATTTTAAAACATAGGCGAAACTATGAGATGAATACAGTACAGCACTTATCTAACGATTGCAGCAAGTTCTTACCATTCACAAATTGATAAGTAACTGGCGAGCAAAGCGACCTTATTTTTTTATTTTGCGAGCAAACCATGCCTGCTTATTTATAGGAAGCTAAACGTGATTTTTAGTATATCATTATTATATGAAAACGCACTTTTTCAATTAAATTTCATTTATTTCAGCCTCCATAAGTAGATGTACAAATAAGAGCTATATTTATTATAATAATACTTTGCGTTAAGATTATTATTATAAGAGTACATACTTCGCGTTCTCTTATAATAATAATGTTATACTTCTTAAGTAACTTCTTATTCTTATTATATTATCTACAATATAAATAATAATAGTTATCAAATACCTGTATCAGCCAGTACAGCAATCAAATCAAGCTCTTACCACTTACAAAGACAAACCCAAAATTTGCACACATGCCTCAAAGTATCTGGCGAGCGAAGCAAACATTTTTAATAAGAGATCCTTACCATCGAAACCATGGTAATCTACGAAGTCAACGAAAATGTAGCGAATGAGAGCTACGTTAATATGTTTTTCCCCTTTAGGAATCCTATATCTTGACCTCTTGTCCAATTTAGTTTAATAAAATAACAGTTCTCTTCTCAGTTTTAATCTGTCAATCTGGCAAAATTTCATGGAAATTTAATTATTAGTTCGGTCTTCTTCTTCTTGCGTATCAATGAATACAACTAGATTACGTTAGAGTAGAATATTGCCACCCTCACTCCATCGTCCGTGGCGTCCATTAGGTTAACCCTTGTGCAGGTGTAAGGGTACAAGGGGCAGACGAGTAGATGAGACATTGTTTGGATGGGAGCTCCGCAGTCGCATTGGGCACAAGCAGAGTCGCGATAGCCCCATTTACACACGCTTTCTCTACAGCGGCCGACTTGGGTCCGCAGTCGGTTTATGGACTTCCAAACAGACCATTGAAGATCACGTCAGGGGGGCAGGTGTTCCTGCGATCTAAGGTCGGGTGGTGCTGGGTGGTTCTTCTTCCAGATCGCAATCTTAAGAGTGGCTGGGTGTTCTTCGGCCGCTGTAGTGGAGTGCAAAAAACTTCTACGTATTTTTAATAGCGCTTTTGGAGGCTGCTTTCCGTAGAGGGGATGTCGGTAATCGTTTTCCTGCTTCGACTTTTCCCATTGCACAAGCGACATCTCGTCGTACAGATGGGGGAGCAATCCCTGCAAGCGGGTAGAGCATGTTCAGTGGAGTCGGTTTGAGGCAGCCAGTTATCGTGCGGCAAGTTTCATTAAGCGCCACGTCGACTTGCTTAGCGTGAGCGGAGCTGGGCCAAACAGGGCACGCAAATTCGCCGGCTGAATAGCATAATGCCATGCCGGTTGTGCGCAACACGTCAGGTGACGCCCCCCATTTAGTGGTGGTCAAACGGCGCAGCAGGTTATTGCGTTTACTCACTTTTGCTTTGGTTTTATAGCAATGGGATTTGAAGCTTAAAGTCCTATCCAAAGTAACCCCGAGGTACTTTGGGTACGAGCAATGTTCGATCTTAGTACCCTGCCAGCGTATGTTGAGCGTGCGATTTGCTTGGTGGTTGCGCAAGTGAAAAGCACTTACTTGGGTTTTGGAAGGATTGGGTTTGAGACCATTCTCTTCGTAATATATGCTGAGTTGGTTCAAAGCCATCTCCAGGTTTTCCTCCACCTTCTCAAACGTAGTCGTCTGTGTAGCCAGAGCCAAGTCATCTGCATATAGGAATCGCTTTGTTAAGGGGGTACTAGGCTGATCGTTGGTGTATATATTGAACAGAGCTGGGGCTAGGACACTTCCTTGAGGAAGGCCATTTTTTTGGTTACGCCACCTGCTTTTTCCTAAGTGCAAATGTACCTGAAAGCTACGGTCGCATAGTAGTTCTCGCAGGATATGGATAAAGCCTACATCGTTGGTAAAGAGTTTCACTTTGGTTAGGAGGTTGTTGTTGTATCATTGTGTTGAAAGAATTGGCTAACCTAAACCCTGCGTTACCGGGTCTAGTTATTACCAGAGTGCACCACGTGGAGGTTTCTTTCGTGCACTCCACTAGAAAGTTCGGTAGTTATCGTTGAATAAAAAACATACAAAGTCAACTGAAACCTTAGATCACTTCGATCGCTCGGTCAAAAGTATATTCTAACTTACATATAACAGTAAACCAGCTGAATTTCACTATCTGTAAACGAAACAAATAGTGAGCAGTAAAGCTTGCAGCGGATTTAGAAAAATATTCCGCCTTTGTTAAACTGTGTCGGAACTTGCCAGTCGGTTAAATAATCATGTGCTTAACTATGTTTGTACTATTAACCTTGTTAAACCTTGTTTTATGTTTACTGTAAAATGTATTCATAATGGAGTCTAAACATCCACCGATCCCACCTACACAGCCCGGCGGGTAGGTTAGGTTAGAAAGCAGTATGTTGGCTGCTTTCTAAAATTATGCCGCTAGAAAAAAATAATCTAACTTGTGACGTGATAAAATGGCCCAATATTAGACGAATGATTTAATATACGATTTATGCTATCTACTCACGTAAATCTGAAATTATTATCAACAGTGCACTGATAAGTGATAACGTCAGTGTAGGTAAATTTAGCTGCACTGGATATATAAAATATTACCTCCTCAAATTCTGCGCGAGCTACCTTGGCAAACGCCGGCAGTATGTGGAGTACGCGGGGTACCAATCGGCTCCGTATTTCACGCTTTCAGGGGTAAGTCAGGACAGCAATCTTGGTTCTCTAGAATTATTTATTATGATAAACGATCACCCGGAGGTAGTTAAAGAGGCAGGCTGCTTGCTATTTGCGGCTGAACTATAAGTGTTTTTTACGGTAGCAGACACTTTTGATTATGTGCGACTTCACTGTGAAATAGAGAGGTGGTCAAATGGAGTAAATCCAATAAATTACTGTTTAATGTAGCTTAGGTGCTCCGTGATGAGCTACAGACGTGCGCGCGCGCCCCTGCAGTATCAATACAAGGTGGAGGGGGTAGGTATGTCGAGAACGACGTGTGTCCGAGACCTAGGCCTTGAGATGGATGGGACTTGAGGTTCCGCCGCCACATTATAAATGAGTGCGCCAAATCATTTAGAAACCTGGGTTTTATTCTTAGACAGTGTTAATTTTAAAAATGTCAATGTTATAAAAATGTTATATAACGCCCTTGTACGGCGTCACATAGAAACAAATGCCATCATATTGAACCCCTACAAAGCTAAGTACAAGCAAGCTAATGGTAGAAAAAATACAAAACAAATTTTCTCGCTTTCTTTATATAAAAGAGTATGGAGTTTATCTGTACTACTCATTGATGTACCCGAGTCTGTTCGTGTTAGGTATAGTAGGCTACTGCAGGCTATCGGTGCGGAGAGGCATGGCGCTAGTGAAGTAAATGGTGCACGTGCTTCGCGGGGAGCTGCACCAAGCGGCTAATTTATTTATTAATAAATAAATAAATATATTTCCCAACATTCAAAGTGGCATCACTAATTTAAACAAGTTTACAGAACAGATAATTGAAAAAATATGTGTAACCGTTACCCAGTTTCATGGCTGTTAAATTAATAATATCTAAATAAGCAAGCATTAAGCATAAATAATACATACTTACATGTAAAACAATTGAGCTATCTGAGGACCGTTTAAAACAGTCTATCCATAGACAGCTCACTGATTCAGATCACTACCAGAGGGCAGCATCCTCAAGACACAGGCGACATTGCCACGTTGAATGGCAATGCTAATACGCTGGGCCAGATAGGAGCCAGCTCTTGGGTCTCGTGATGTTTCTACCAGATGCCGTGAAATAATATGGTTTTATTTTTGTTGTACCTATATTTAATTTGTTTTAAGACTGTGATGCCATTTAAAAAGTTGTTAAGTGCAGCTGACTGTACATAGGTAAGGTGTATTTAATGAGTTCAAGAACACTCGATTCAAAAGAAGTCACAAAATACATTTGACGGTATATGTATATATAATACTTTCATTGGTACATACTAATCACTAGAATTAAAATATTTTATGGTGTTTAAGTAGTAAATTTTATGTTTTTTTTGTATAGTAAAGGTTTTTTTTAGTTAGGGTTAAGGTTATGGTTTTTAAACCCGACTGAAATGTTGTATTTGGAATCGAATATACTTTCTGTTTGCAAATTGTACTTTCTAAATTCTGTACTTAAACTACATAAAACACTTGAATATAACTTTGCTAAAGCAAATAGACGAAGAAAAGATATTGTAATAGATATAACTCACGTAAAATCGAATTATGCAACACAACAATATTTTAGACAGTCTGCTCTACTATACATTATTATTAATATTATTATTATTTGACCAAATGCTAATGTCTCTAAGCTACGATGATGCTAAAGCACTTCTCGAAGTCATTATATAAATTATATAAGTACTTTAATAATCTAATATTGGCATCTAACACAACAACCACACTCGCACTTTCACCCATACTCATATTTTACCTTACCCACTAGGCAAGTACACACACCTACACGCTTTCTCTGACACACACATGCACATAAACACACACACACACGCCACACACACACACACACACACACACACACACACAAACGCACTCAAAAACAACCAAAACACATTTTGTTTTGTATTTAATTAGAGCCTACCTGTTTTTTAAAATTATCAAATGTATAATGATTTTATCACCTCAAAGATTTGTTAAATGAACCAAGGCAAGAGCGAAATCTCCTATGACAAGTATTTTTTACTTAAAGCAATGATAAAACATCCTTCATGTTTTATCATTGCTTTAATTTATGTATTTTTGGAAACGAAATAAACATTTGTATTCTATTGTCATCATCTTCCTGCCCTTTTCCCACATTATGTGGGGTCGGCACAACATGTGTTCTTCTTCCATTCTCCTCTATCAGCCGTCATCTCAACACTTACTCCTTTCTTACTCATGTCATCCTTCACACAATCCATCCATCTTTTCTTTAGCCTACCTCTACTCGTAAATCCATCAGCATTCATACCGAGCACTCTCCTAGTTACATGCCATTCTTCCCTTTTCATTACATGCCCATACCATGCTAGCCTGTTGCTCCTCATCTTTTCATTCACTGGCGCCACTTTCACACTTCCTCTTATGTACTCATTCCTCACTCTGTCCATTCGCGTCACTCCACACATCCACCTCAGCATTCGCATCTCAGCCACGTGCACCTTTTGTTCATCCGTCCCTTTTGTTGCCCAACACTCAGATCCATACAATACGACAGGTCTTACGATCGTTTTATATATTTTCCCCTTAAGCTTAAAGGGCATACGTGGATCGCAAATTGTTCCTGAGACCTGTTGCCATTTCATCCATCCCGCATTTATTCAACTTCTTACATCCTTCTCTATCTCACCATCATTTTGTACTACTGAACCGAGGTACCGAAAGTTGGAATAGACTGGTAGGTGTACACCATCTAAGGCAATATGGGCAAAACTGGATGGCCCACCGAAGTCGCAGAACATGTGCTCGGTTTTTGTCCTGCTTATCTTCAGTCCGACACTCTCCAATTTGCCCTGCCATTTTCCCAGACTGTTCTGGACCTTGGTTGCGTCTTCTCGGATGAGAACAATGTCGTCGGCAAAAAGCATGCACCCGGGTGCCTCCTCCTGTATGTCCGATGTCAGAGCATCCATTATCAGGAGGAACAAATAAGGGCTTAAAACCGACCCCTGGTGCAAACCTACAGCCACATTGAACTCACCAGTGACGCCAGTTTCGGACCGAACATGGGTACAAGATCGACTGTACATGGCCCTTAGAAGCTGCAAGTACTTCACAGGCACTCCTTTCTCTTTCATTGCCCACCACAGAACCTTTCGGGGAACCCTGTCGTATGCCTTCTCGAGATCTATAAACACCATGTACAAGTTCCAGTGCACGCGCCGGTACTTCTCGCACAGTTGGTGGATGGCAAATATGGCGTCTGTTGTTCCTCTTCCAGGCATAAATCCGAGTTGGTTCTGTGATACCTCACTCTCTTCTCTCATTCTTCTCGCTATCACTTTTTCCCAAACTTTCATACTATGTGACATGAGCTTAATTCCTCGATAATTGTTGCAGTCCTGTACATCACCCTTGTTTTTAAAGATGGGCACCAGAGAACTGTTACACCATTCGTCCGGGATCGCCTCTTCTTGCAACAACTTATTAAAGAATAAGGTCAGCCACTTCCATCCATCCGCTTTCAAAAACTTCCATACTTCCACTGGAATTCCATCAGGGCCAACTGCTTTACCATTCTTCATATCTTGCACGGCTTTCTTGACTTCATCTACACAAATATCTTTCACAACACCTGTATTTACTGGCACTTTTTCTAACACTCCACTCCACGCATTCTCTTCATTCATCAAATTTTCAAAATACCTTTTCCATCTTTCTTTTATGTCCTCATTATTCGTCAAAATCTTTCCCGCTTCGTCTTTAATATATTTTACATGCACAATATCCCTTACATTATTTTCTCTTTCTTTGGCTATTCTATACAAGTCTTTCTGTCCGTTGGGGCTTTCTAATGAGTGGTACAGCTTGTCTTGCACCTTAGCCCTTGCGACAGCGACTAATTTCTTAGCCTTCCTTTTACACTCCATGTATACACTTATTTTCACCTCTCTCAATACAACATCAACACTGTCAACGTTTTTCCATTCTTTAAATGCACACTTTTTATCTTTCAAAACCTTCTGTACTTCATCATTCCACCACCACGTATCCTTATCTATCTTTCCTTTGCCTTTCGTTTCCCCAAACACATCCCTTGCCACATCCCGAATACACGTCGCAATTTCATTTCAACATTCATTCACTGACATATCATCTAAATCCGTCATTTCTATCATTCTATCTACAACTCGTTTCCGAAATTCTTCCGCACAGTCCTTATTTTCCAATTGGTCCCATTTGATTTTGGGAGGGGGCTTCGCCTTGTTCGTCACTTTTTTTATTTTTTATTTTACTTCTAAGACCAGTAATCGATGTTGGGAGACCAAGCATTCACCCGGTACGACTTTACAGTCTTTTACTGAGCTAATATGGTTTCTCTTTAGAAGAAAATAATCTATCTGCGTAGAATGGTTACCGCTTTTGTATGTTATAAGATGCTGGTCTGATTTTTTGAAGAATGTGTTGGCAATAGCCAAGTCAAATGCAGACGCAGCTTGTAACAAGGCTTCTCCATCTTTGTTCCTGGTTCCAAAGCCCAACCCTCCATGCACTCTCTCATACCTTTTATTCAAACATCCCACATGCTCATTAAAATCTCCTCCAATATAAATTTCCTTACTATCAGGTATTTCCATTAACATTCTGTCAAAATCCTTCCAAAACTTATCTTTTACAGAATCATCACTTCCGCTCTGAGGTCCATACAAACTAACTACATTAAGCACTACATCTTCTAACAATAACATAACTACTATCATTCTATCATTCACTCTCTTAACATCCGTAATACACTTTTTCAACTCACTATCCAATACGACGCCAACACCAATCATCTTTCCATCACTTCCACAATAATAAAATTTATAACCCACTCCAATCTCTCTGGCTTACGATCCCTTCCACTTCGTTTCTTGCAAACAGGCCACATTTATTCGTCTTCTTTCTAATACAGTCGCTAACTCTCTTCCTCTTCCAGTCATCGTACTTACATTCCAACTTGCAAATCTCAGTCTTACATCACGGACTCGCCTCTTACGTTGCACCCGTCCCTGATGCAACAACCCTAGTCCATTTCTCACAGTCACTGGGTGCTGCGCCTGCGCGTCGCCTCGGGGGTACGCCCTAACATTATCGCGCATTCCATTATACTTGAACTCATGATGTAAATGATTTGGCAAAGTATTTTACGACCGGCCGCCTGCCTGACGTCAACCCAATTTGGGAATTCTTGTTGTTGTGTCTAGGCGACGATAATATTGCCGCCCTTAAGGCCATCTACATTGCCTTGCTACCTTGCCACCGTAGGTGGATTGCTAAATGCCGAGGCAGACTTTGTGCACTATGCGGAGAGCAACCGCCAGACTTGAGTACCGGAGTAGTCAAGCCCCTCTCGACCAGGTTTAGCCCACGAGCCGATGTGGTTTACCGGGGTGTGGCCACTGCATGCAGGACAGCTGCTGGAGCCACTGGTGAGAGTTTGTGAGTATCAACGATTTTAACTATGACTGCTGTTACGGCTTTCTTGCAGAATTAGACGCTGACACCCACTACACCCCAACACATTTGTATTGTATTGTATTGTAAGTAAATTAAGAAAGCCCTATAAATTATTATAAACTTTGAGATTGAATCCGGGATGCAGGTGTTGGTCGATACACGACGGCAGAAATAGTACTGAGGGTATAAACTTTCCCGCGAGATAGTTTCCAACTAGTTCACGGTCTGGCGAATACCCAACACGCTGAACCTTGTAGTTGGTTTATCACTCAATTTCCTGATAGATTAAGTTTGGTATAGTTAAAGGTGTTTTGGAAGATATCGCCTATGCGATAAGAGCGCCGTTTGCAGGACATAATACACTGTAGCTGTAGCATTAATTTTGTTTGTATGTTCTCAATATAGTTAATTTATCATTATTATATTTGAAACTCTATGGTTCATTTCTCAAGATTTTTTTAAATTGATTTTTGTCATTAGCTAACTCCAAAGAAAGAAAGAAAGACAATATTTTTATTTATCTGAAAACACATACATAATAACTACACCATATAAAAATAGTAAGAAAAAACAATTTTTTGCGCAGCAGGATCTAGGTCAAATATGGCATATTTTTTTTATTTTTTCTATTTTATTAAATCCAACTAAAAAAAACAAATATAATTCAAATTATATAGCAATACATTACACAATTATACAAAACCAGTCTTTGTGAATCAGTCTAACCTAATCTTATTTGTGGAGCGATTGTGAGATTTGAAAGGAGGAAAAGAAGGAAAAGAAAGAATGAAAAATAAAAAAAAAACTTTTAATACAAAAAGGAAAAACAGATGAACTCTAGTCTAGGAATACTAGTCAGGCATATCAAAGCCGCCTAATGGCTTCTGTCATGGCCTAACTATTGAAAAGTCAGGACTTAATATACCACTCCACTCTGAAGTGAATGAATGAATGAAAATACTTTATTGTACACCTTAAAACTAGCACATAAACAATTTGACAACTAAGAACACCTAAAAACATATGTACAATGGGCGGTTTTATCACTAAGGGAGTGATTTCTTCCAGACAACCTTGAAGTTTGTAAGCGTTCAAATGAAAACACCAACGCAGTCACGCATTGTAGCGTTATTCCTTTAAAAGCAAAAGCGGGATCGTAAGCTATAATTAATTTTAGGGGGAAAGAGTTAGATTGTAAATACCTACCTACCTAGGAGAGCTATTTATCTGGGTTTAAAATAAAAGAAAAATCCGAAATATGTAGAAAATATAAAATTTTCTATTATTACAAATTTTAGGATAAAAATACACTAAGAAAATATATAATAAAGAATATATCCATATATGTATAAGAATGTTAAGATAAGCGTAATAATCTGTTACTTACCCACGTATATAAAATATATGCGAGCGTAAAAACGAGCGTTTATCATGTAAAAAACAGATGGTACTTCATCCCACGTACTGATTTCGCCCTGCATAACTTTTTTGATCTGTAAAGGCGCTCCCTCACCGGGAGCATTCGCGTATAATGTAACGTTACAGAGTCGAGCATTACATCAGTGAGGGAGGAGAACTGCGCATTACAGTGCACAAACTGTTATGATACAAAACGAGTTTACATCAGTGAAGGAGGAGAACCGAGCATTACATTGCGCACCTTGTAATGGTGCAATGTGTTTTACAACATTATACGCGAATGCTCGTCAGTCAGGGAGGTAGTATTGTAATGTAATGCTCAAAGTCGAATCTATAATGCTACATTACACGCGAATGCTTGTCGGTCAGGGAGGTAGTATTGTAATGTAATGCTCAAAGTCGAATCTATACGTTACACTGCACGCGAATGCTCCCGGTGAGGGAGTGCCTTTAAGAACGACTATGGCGAAAACGCTTCAGCGCGCGAAAAAAAGATTCATTAGGCTATTCAAAAAAATCTCGGCGTTTCAGGAAAAGATAAATCTTTTCATAGTAATAAGTACCTATACCAAACCTATCAACTTTCGACACTAACGTTTTACTTCCCCCAATCATTCGTGACATCGGACCCTCGAATAAAACGCGTGAACTTTACGAGGATAGAATTTATAGGTCGATTCCGGAATAGGCTCTGTAGACAGCTGCCTCAGTCCACAGGAACAGTCATACTTTTTTTGACTTTATCGTATTATGAGTGACTATGACTAAGGCTGACCATTTGAGATTAGTTTATCTATTGAAACATGTTTTACATTATTATAAAGATGTCGCATGTCACATTGAGTCGATGACTGATAGAATACTTTTATATATTTAAATACATACTGATGATACTTTATAACACCTAGACACGGAACAAACACCTAAGTTTATCACACATATGTTTATCCTGGGAGGGAATCGAACCCTCAATGGTTAACTATGAACCAAAGCTACAATTCTCCCGTGTAATACAAATCTTATGTCAAGGTACCTGCAATACAGATAAATATCTAGTGTGGATACTACTGTCAATAATTCGAGTAAGTTTGATACTTCTTGAACGAAATAAGACGATAGGTAGCAACCACTCTTTTATTTTTAATGAAACTGTATCCATTTGTTCAATATGGGATATTTTTTTTTAGTTTTTTTTTATTTTGTGCGTGTTTTACCTCTTTACTTGTCACAAAGGAACATAATTTTGTCATAATTCAGTGCAATTCAATTCAATAAATCTTTATTCAATAAAATCGCAAGGACCACTTTAAATCGTCTTTTTACATGCCAGTGAATCTATCTCCTATCTTCTCTTCTTCTATCTTCTTACATGCTAGTGCTCCTGTCATCAGCTTTTGTCCCTTGCCAGAACTAACTGTCCGTTCCTGATCTACATTCCTTCTACAATCCCGCCTTCCGTTTCCAAGGTCATGGACTTAAATCCGATCGTGCACCAATAGCTTTGTTCGAAAAATGTATGTGCGCTATACCAGTCCTCTCAAACGGTGTAGGAAAACATCGTGAGGTCTCCTCGACGGCATGTCATAAAAGCTAAAAAGTTTAAAGATATGTGCCAAGTGCACGAAAGCAGCCTCTGAGGCGCACTTTAATAATTTTACCACACTGGTTCGAAATAACTGGTAACATGATAAAAAGAATTCCTCCTGAGCCAAAACAACAAAAACGTAGGTACATATAGGTTTTTATTTGTATCAGCTGTTACATAAATTAGCTAGCAAATCTAAATTGCCTGAAACCAATAAAATAAACTGAAAACAACCTTTTTAAATCGCTACATATTATAACAGCTGTGAGAGAGTGTTTTTGATTTCCACCTTTATTTTGTCATGTGCAAATGGGGAAAATATTAGAAATCAGATTTTTTTGCTTTACAATATATTTTTAGTGGAGTCCTGGCTACATTCCTCGATTTTAAGACACGGCGAACGTATTTTGTCATTCGTAACTAAAAAGCAGTAAATAATAAACGACAGAATATACCTACGAACACTATTAGATAGTAGGTATTCGTTAGCATAGCTTTCGTGAGTTGTACATTTTGATAAAGACGGGTTTTACTCACGTATTATTTTGTCGATGGATGCACCGACACTGTTTCAATTCATCTAGAAAATTTCCTCCATCGACTAAGTAATAGGTGATTAAAACCCGTGTTTATCAAAATGTATAGTGCAACTCACGAAAGCTATCAGGGTGAGTTTGACATCATCCTGATGAAGATTGCCTCCATCGACTAAATAATACGTGAGTGAAACCCGTGTTTAATAAAATGTATTTAAAAGAATTATATTATGATTAAAAATCATGTAAAAAATCATCTCTTTGACAAATAACCCACCGTCCAAGGATTGCTGGCATAATATCGGATAACATAGAAAGCTTTAACTCCAGTCTCAGCTTGCAGAGACTCAAAGCATTCAAGTTACAGTGTCGTTTAAAATTTATTATCTCATCCTGTGAAAAATTTCAGCTATTTCCTTCAGAATCTTCTGACGAAGCGAGATGTATGGCGTGCGGGTATTTCTCATCTTATGCCATGCAGAAGCAATTTTACATTTTTAGATACCTACGACGAGATTAAGCCACGTTCGAACTGACTTGACTGCGACTCGACAGGGATTTGCTGACGTGTAAAGCTTGCTGCAGCAGCATCTTGCTTGATCGTTTATTTAAAAAAACGTAGAACCAACAGCTTAAATTGTTTTTGAATTTTGGAACAAGGACAACGACTGGCAGGAAATTTTAAATCATAGATACTCATAGATACTTAATCGGTCCCAGTTTTTTTGAACTTCAGGATTTTAAAAAAGGTATATTATTTTGTTAATATTTTTCTGCAGCTAGCTCATACAAAAATATTTTGAAGGTAATCTCTATGATTAAACTCGAAAAAATCCTTAAGAAGAAGAGGTTCAAAATATTCCGCCAACAAAATCCGGTCGCACAGTTTTAATCTGTGAAGTTAATCCGGAAAGGAGGTAGAAAACCAACCCAAATCTGTCTTGACACAATAAGCCATGCTCCTACATCTTGAATTTAACTTCATACAAAAACTAGGTAGTATATTTGTTAATACTTTTGTCGTTTACGTTCTTCTTTTACCCAGATCGTAAACTACTCGTCAGTCCACTACAAACTAAGATTGAGATTCTCTTGTCCATGAAATACTAACTTGGTTCTACCACAAAAGTGTTACATTTATATTGTCTCAAAGCAGCACGATTATGTATAACTGAGGGTAATAACAAGGAACATCTACACGCACATAGTTTATGACAGGTAAAAACTCTGATGAAAAATTTCACTGCAGTATTTTGGTGAAATGTTCAATACGGTTGAATTACTGCCACCGAGCGCTCGGTTTATCTCGAAAGGTTTTTTGTAACTCAATTAGGTAGGTTTTAGCAACTGTTGAGTTGGGACGACTGATGAGATTTTTTGTTCCATGTAATTCCGAAGCAACGTCTTCAGTTTCTTACAAACCAGTATTCTTTCAGAATAACATGTTTTATCAGGTTATGAGATAATTATATAAATCCCGGACATTTTACACAAAATCATCTGGCCCCACAGTAAGCAGAACTTGTGTTATAGAAACACCCAGACCCGATACAAATACTTGTATAGGAAACAAACATTTATCCCGTGGCGGGAACCAAACACCCCGCAACCTTCTGCGTCTCAGCCAGGCCTTGGCCTACTGCATCACAGAGGTCGTCAGATGGAATACTGCCAATAAGGCGAGAAACTTTTTGTGAAAATTTTGGATTTGCGGTCATTATGACTGACAGATAGTAGACAGTAGTGTATTACCACAGTATTACTAACATTGTTTTATTTTTGACCGACTTTATCAAAAAGGAGGAGGGTCTCAATTCGTCGGAATCTATTTTTTATGTATGTTAACCGATTACTCGAGAACGGCTGAACCGATTTGGAAAATTATTTATTTGTTTGAAAGGGTTCTTCACAGATAAATTTATATAAATTTTATCAAAATCAGTCAAGCTGAACAATCAACGAAAATCTAAAAATTGTATACATCGATAATGTTTTCATGTACTTCGATACCTCGCTGTCTCTTTGGAGCAGTGCGTTTATTTAAAATAAAATAAAAATTAAAAATTAAAAAAGCAGTTTATTCCGTAACTTTGGTGTTAGTTAAATAAATACATGCATTTTAAATTTATATATGATAAAAATAAACATTCTGATATAATTTAGTACTTAAAATAATTTAGAATAAATTGTATTTGTGTTTCATTGAGTGTTTTCTTGTATATATTCAGTTAGGACCCCTCTCGGGTAAAGGCCTCCTCCAGTTCCTTCCATCTGTCGCCATCTATTGCCGTTTCAGATCAGTCTGTTTCCCTCAAGACTCTCTTTATTTCGTCTGTCCATCTAGTTAGTGGCCTGACAACTCTTCTTTTTCCTTTTGGACCTTTCCAGGCTGTGACTGTGTGTGCATTTTGGCTACGTGACCCGCCCATTGCCAATTCATTTTTAGTGCGTGCTCTAGAACGTCAATGAATTTGGTTTTGGATCTTATGTCTTTGGGGCGGATTTTATCGATAAGTCTTATTTTCATTACGTTTCTTTCTATGGCTCTTTGACATTTTGCTAATTTATTTTTAGCTTCTGATATGTATGACCAAGTCTGGCAGCCGTACGTGAGTGTGGGGAGTAGGCAAGAGTCTACTATTATTTTCTTTAACCGTTTAGGCAAGGTACCTTTTAGAATTTCTTTCATGCTCCAAAATTTCTTCCAAGTTTTTGCAATCCTCCTTTTTATTTCTTCAGTATTGTTGGTGGGTTTAAATGAAACCTGTTTGCCTAAATATATGTATTCTTGTACGTATTCGAGTTTTGTATCGTCTATAAGTAAAGTCTTCTGTGTACTGTTAGTCATTGCTTGAGTTTTTTGTAAATTCATTTCCAGTCTTCTTTTCTTGCTAGCATTATGTAGAGTAGTTAAAATATATTGAAGTTTTAGTTCATCTTCTGCGAATAAAACTATGTCGTCTGCAAAGGCCAGGTATGTAAGGTTTTTCCCGTTTATGTAAATTTCTTCGTTTTTCTAGGAGAGCTCTTTTATAATTGAGTGGAGTACAGTTATAAAGAGAGTTGTTGATAGTGGATCACCCTGTCTTACTCCTCTTGCAATTTTAATAAATTTCCCTGTCGATTCGAGCTTTACTCCACTCTTACAATTGGCGTATATATTTTTAATTATATCTATATAATTTTCGTTCACATTTGCTTGTTTTAAAGCGCTCCATATGGCCGTAAGGTCTATGGAATCGAACGCTTTTTTAAAATCGATGAAATCAAGATAATGAGGTTTTTGGAATTCTTGGTATTTATCGATAATTTGCTCCATGGTGTGTATATGGTCGATTGTACTGAAGCTTCTGTGAAATCCTGCTTGCTCTACATATAGAAACTCTTCGATTTTTGGCGTTAGTCTGAATTGTAAGCCCTCTGAGAAGATTTTATAGATGCTTGACATCAAGCTTATTAGACGATAGTTTCCAATGTCTGTGGGGTCTCTCTTTTTGTACAGTATGACTATGTCTGACTCCACCCATTGCCTTGGGACTTCCTTTTTTCTTAGTATTTCATTGAAAAGTTGAGTTAATGGTGCTAGAAGTACTTCGTTTGATAATTTAAGCATGTCGTTTGATATTTCGTCTGCTCCTGGACTTTTTCGAGTTTTCAGTTTAGTTCAGTTTAGAAGGTTGATTTCCTTTGGGAATTTTTTTTATAAGATTTTCTATCATGTCTTCGTATTCTCCTGGTTCCTCTGGTACCATTTCGTTGTTTCTTTTCCTGTAAAGGGATTCGTAGAAGCCTGTGGCGGTGGCAAGGATTTCACTTCTTGTGTCTTTGCTTGAATGTCCTTTGTTTCGGAATCCAGTGCTTTTTTGTCTTTAATTCTTTTTTCGCTCATTTCAAGCTCCCTGTAGCAGTTAGGTGTGTTTCTATTATATTCGTTCTATGGTTTTTATAGTCCAGTTTGATTTGTTTATTGGTCTTTTTATATTAGACCAATAAACAAATCAAACTGGACTAAGTTCCAGTCTGTCATCCTTTAACAATAGTTTTTTGTTTTGTAGGTGGTGTCTTTTTTTTAATAGAACTCTTGTTTTTTCGGATAATATGCATTTTCTTCTGGAATGGTCTGTTTTCTTGGGTATACTGTATAATATGATCATGTGCTCTATTTTGTCGTAAAAACTTTGTATGTTGCTTTTATCGTGTTTAAGTAATTCTTCTCTTCTTTCTTTTAAGTTTTAATGTAGAGGGTTTTTTCCTCTTCTGTTTCCAGGAATTTTTGTACAATTGTTTTACAACTTGTTCGTATTTTCTTAGATTTATCTATTCTAAATTTACCTCTTACTAGACGGTGGTCAGAAGGGTACAGGATGTTTTAATACTTCGATGTTTCTGAACCATTGATGGTTCGTGGTTAGTATGTAGTCTATTTCATTTTTTATTGTTTTATATGGCGAAACCCATGTTCATCTTTGTTTGGTTTTTCTTTTGGTAAATGTGTTTGCAATGCAGAGTCTATTTTCCATTGCAAACTCCATTAGTTTCTGCCCTCTGTCGTTGCGTGTTCCTATCCCGTAAGGTCAAAATAGTCCTGTATTTGTTTCTTCATATTTTGGTAATCCTATTTTTGCGTTGAAATCACCCATTATGATTTGTTTATTTTCTGAACTATTCTTAGCTTTATTAAGTGTATCATAGAATAGTTATATCTCTTCCTCGCTTGACTCAGACGTTGGTGCATGAACTTGAATAAGAGATAGCGTCTCTTTATTGAATTTCAGGTTCAGAATTGCAACCCTGTCAGATAGGCCTCGAAAGCTTATGAAGTTAGATTTGTATTTTTTCTTCATTAAGAAACCAACACCTAGGTGACCTCTTTTTTTACCAAAATGGCAGAATATGTGATCACTGTCTTCTTGTATGTCATATCCGTCTCATCTGATTTCAGCTAGTCCTATTATGTCGTATTTTATATTTTGTAAAGCAAATTTTAACGTTAACATTCTTTCTTCGGTGGACAGTGATCGTGCATTGTAGGTACAGACAGATGCATTAATTGGTATCTCCCTCACAGTATATGTAAAGTGCCATCCAGTAGCACGCAGGTTCAAACCCTTCTAGCTTTGAACATAAAAATATTGATTTTAGTTTACATTTATCATTGGAAATTTGGCTATTTAACGTGTTTTGTTTTATTATAAAGTTTATTCAATTGTTTTAATAAAAAAATATTGATTTTTTCAAATTCATATTTATAAACATCTGTATTATCACGAGTAATAATATTCAAATTTCAACGCTATGTTACATGTAACTATGGTGTAGTGGTTAGTGTAGCCGAGTTTCTCTCGCTGCACACTGATAGACCCGTCATTGATTCCTAACGATGGATGTCTTTTTGTTTATTTATCTTTTTAATTACAGCCAATTTCTATTTTATTTTAGTAATGTAATGTATTCATGTGAATAGTGAAGTTATTGTATATTTGTCTGAATTAGAGGTGGTTGATAAAATAAAACATAATTTTAGGTAGGTATACATACTTACTTTAATTAATTATAAAGTTTTGACTACACAACACAAAAAAAATAATAGTACTGACGTATTTTATAATTTAACCTACTTACAAATAGCTCTCTGACCTCTCTCTCTATCCTGATTAATAATATTCCATTTTCGATTTAGTAGGCAGAATACACATGTTTTCATTAGATTTTTGTTTACATAACTTATCTGAATTAAACAATTTGGATCTCCTGTAAATCGTGAACAATTAAATCAATTAGTAGTGTTTATTTAGTTGTGGAATAAAATACAAAATCATCTTTTTGCATTGTTTGAATACAACTTGTCAAAAAAATCAGATTGTGATGAAATACACATTGATAAAGGTAATTCAAAAAAGATTCGTTAAAAATTATAATAAAACTTACCTAACGTTATTCTGCCACTTGCCCTTACAGGCCCTTATTTAGTGGATTATGGCGTTCATTAGGTTTTCTCTCTTTCAGACAATCTTTACTGATTTGTATACACTCCTGTTGTTTTTCTGCCAAGTCTTCTTGCATTCACATCCCCTTCGGATAGAAATCTACGCACCCATAAGCGCACGGTTTTAAGAGGCCAGCGGAGGACGAATTGGCCCTACAAACGTAATACCAAAATGATTTGTAACTCAAGCATATTTCCACTGTATTGTTTTATTATTTGTATTTAAATAGTATTTATCTAGGTTTCTGGATAGTTTTTATTTCGAATTACTTATCAAAAATGAAATAAGAGCCAATCGCATTTTCAAATTTTTTTTGCTAAAATTGACAAGTTTTCTTCCTATTTCTTTCGTATATCTTACCACAATATCTTACATGTTGTTTGTCAAGGACCATAGCTTATATTGTCTAGTTAAGAATAACATTACCATGTGAAGAATACCAAATGTTTTCAGTCATAATTTTTGGTATTAAGGAACAAAAGCATACCACTTTTGAACGGCTAATATTGCTATCGCGCACGCACGGGGCGGGGCCGGGGGATGGGGACACTTCGGTTGTGTGATAGCTCGGACAGCTACGCACACACACACTAATGCAACGTGTATTAACACGGTACGTGTGTTCTATTGACCTGCGCCACTGACTTGGATTTAGATTTGCCTTGTTGTTTGAAAACAATAACTTACTTTTTACATACCACTACGACTTTGCCTTTCATTACGGAAATTTTTCACTTGCCCTCTGTGGCGCAGTGGGCTTAGGTCCGGCTGGGACGCAAAAGGTTCTATTCCCGCCGCGGGACAAATGTTTGTATGAGCTGCAAGTATTTACATAAAAAGTCATCATCATCATCATCATCATCATCATCATCATCATCATCATCATCATCATCATCATCTTCATCTTCATCATCATCATCATCATCATCATCATCATCATCATCATCACAAACAGTCAAAATAAAAACAGAGGTCGTCCCCTCGGACGAAACTTTACATAGATGTAGGAAGATTAAAATACCTATGTTTATGTTACCTACTTTTATCTCAGAAAAAGGCGTGAAACCGCAGACAGAAGCTTGTATTTTATTTACCTACCGCCTTTGAATTGTCAATGACATCAATGATCAATGACAGAAATATACCCTACCTACCTACACCTACTCACACACACATAAGCACGTCATTACGGGTATTTAGGTATTGTAGTACCGCGTCCCGCGCGCGCTTACACCATTTAAACAGAGATAGAGATATTCGGAGCGATTTTTGAACGCGCCTCGAATTGAAGTTGCGAGCGAGCTTCACCGGCTTCTTAATCTGTAAGAAAACAAATCAGTAAATATAGATATTTGATTATATGTTATGAAGCTAAAGGTAACAAGGTTTTACTAAAAAGATAGGTATATAGGTATAGGTATTTGCTTCGTTATGTTATTATGATACATAACATAAAGTAGATAACTTACCGTAATTCCAAGTTGACGAGCAATATCCTTAATACTCATTTGCTGTTCGAAAAGAATAGCGATCTTGGTTCTCACAAAATTACTGATATGCGCCATTTTCTTCAATTCTTTGATAAATTAGAACCACCAAGTCAAGACTCGAATCGAGAATGGCTAGTAACTTTTTCTTTGTTCACTAAAATTATATTCAGATCAAAAAATTTTTTTTTTTCTTATCCAGCGTAAGGAGATAGGTACCGTAAACTAAATCTGCTGCCGAACACTAATAATATAACATTTCAGAGCTTTGATAACTAGTTCATTGGTTTAGTTGGTTGGTGCAGTTGTTACTCGATGTGTAAGCGACTGGATGCCTGGTTTGATTCCCGTCTTGGTGATACGATTTTTGCTTTAGAATTTCAGTAGAAGATTTATAAATCGTGCAGTAATGTGCAATGTAAACTTTAGCTATATGAGGGGATACCAATTAATGCTTCTGTCTGTACATATAAAAATAGTATTTTCTGGTGGCTTTGGTTGAATATGTTGATTTTTATGAACTGGAGGGTTTTGGTTTAGCTCTCCCGTGGTGACCAGCCGTATTGGGATGCTTTCTTTTATGTTAAATTCGATGTTTTCGGTTTTTGGAAGGGCATTTATTTGGCCTACCTATATTATATATATACAAAATACATCTACTTTCCACTAAAAATTTATTATAGGCCCAAATTTAATTCAATGAAGTCGGTTTCTTTTTAGTTTATAAAACGTAGTTATTATTTCATAAAGTGATCTGAAAAAGTCCTTAGGCACAAAAGATGACAGATCTTCCAGATGTCTAGTAAATCAAAACATATAAGGTACTTATCGTTGACATAGAAACATGAAAATTTGGCAAGAAGCAAGGTCTCATAGTATAGGTATATGAATAATTACGAAAACATTTTGTTGTGTAATATATCTTAAATTTATATTAAGTATACAAATATACGTGACCGTGATAAATATTAATACAAGAAAACATTTTTTGAACGATAAAGTAAATTGTCCTTCAGGCCAACTTATATTTCTGCTAGAGCATTGTTCGCTAATAGTTTCTGACGGTGCAGTTACCCTGAATTAGATGATATATAAATTAATACATATGATATGATAAATAAATAAATACATATTGGTGGTCAATGCTGTATGCGTCTATCCTTAAACTAAGCATAACTTGTATTATAGTGACTAGAGGACTGATATACTCCTTACTATATAATAGTATAAATGTGAAAGTAACTATGTCTGTCTGTCTGTTTATCACGTTTTCACGTCTAAGACGCTGAACCGATTATGATGAATTTTGGTATAGAGATACATGGGACCTTGGCGACGGACATAGGCTACTTTTTATGTAAGTACCACGAGTGCGAAGCCGCGGGTAGCAGCTAGTATTAGGTATATATTTTTAAATACATACTTATAGAATAGAATAGTATTCTATTATGGTTTATTTCTAATGGTGGTTTATTTGACACACAACACGAAAAAGGTTACAAACATGGAGAAACAAATAGGTAAATGATTAGAGTAGGTATTTTTTTCGCTTGTGGTGCCAAACTGGTCCATTCTCAGCTTTAATGCTTATGATACCATGATGCTATAAAAGTATGTATGTACGGACCTTCTATCAATGTTACCATCAAAGTTCTAATACAAAAAATAAATAATATATCCTAAGTCAAAATAAACCAGTGTCATGACAAATTAATCTGAAAAAGGCATTATCAAACCACAAAGAGTAGACAGGAAATACCAGTGTTTGTAGATAGGAAATTAAAACCGCTGAGGGTAGAGAGATTGACATTCAAATTAAATCGTTCTTTGCGATGGTTTTAATGTTGGGAGGTTTGGAATGATTAAACATAAACTGTGGTAAGTATATTTAATTCAATGTGACAAGCAAGGGTTATATAAAAACAGACTTATTAATAAAAAAAAAACGGGTCTTTAGTCGTTTCGCACCACAGGCGATTCGAACTGCGGTGCAAATCGCCCAAGTCCCCTTTCGAAAACGTGTGTGTTGGGACGCCCGACAGAAGTTATAACTTAAACTAATCTAATTAGCGCTGTGGCTTAATAGAGTGAGAGAAGAGGAGCCAGCCTACCACTGCCGTATGCATGAGTAATGTCGTTTCGTTAAGCGGTTTACAAAGCGGTTTACCCCCCATAAGAAGTTATCACTTCAAAATAACAAAACTACCCCAAGTCTCAAAATGTTTGAAACCAAGCAATTGAGAGCCTTAAAAGCTACCTAGCAATTTTCAAAGCATGAATTTGGACGTCCCTAAAGTATTTGAAATCCTGACGTAACGGGGCTTAAGCCCTCATGAATACTACTCCAAGATTCAGCAGGACCACGAATGTCAGAGCCCGTGATTCCTTTGTGTAAATGAAATGCCATGCCAGCCATCGCGACATGGCATCCGATACGGGTCGCCCTGATAATCTTGTAAGCTACTTTGTACCATTGCCCATTTAGAGGTCAGAGAACGAAATATTACATTCCACTATGTCCTTTTGTGACGTTCTTTGTGGCGGAGTGAGCAAAGTCTTGGCTTCGGCGCAGAAGGTTGTGGGCTCGATTCTCGCTGCGTAACAAATGTTTGTATGATCTGCATGTATTTGTCTCGGGTTTTGTTGATCTATGTGTATTATGAATGTATTAACAAAGAAAAACCTATATAATAACCCAAACTCCGTTTACTTTGGGGTCACATCATGACACTGAGTTATCCGGCATTATATATTTATTTATTTTGTAGGAAAACAAAGAGTTGAAGTTTAACGTCACACATGAAACAGAAATTAAAAATCCTATTACATTATTAATAACAAAATACATTGCACCTAAACGCGAACTGAATATTGTTGCCTCATATTTTTCAATCCGAATCAAAATAAATCCAATCTCTCAAAGAAGCAGATGTAAAACCAAAAAATACTTTCTAAAGCTGCCAATGTTTACCAGCACCAGATTTCCACAGCCGTCAAATCTGTACCAAAAGTTTCGAAGTCGGGATAAATTAGTTTGTTATTCCAAACACGGTACAGGGGATTTAGTGCCAATTCCCTTTTTGATCTCTCCCGTGCAAACAACAAAACTCCGTCGAGCTCGCGGCAGACGAGCCTTGTCTTTGCATAAAATATTAAGTTTGACATGACTGTTTGAGCGGTGGAGCGGTATACTGGTGGAAATATTGGCTTCGACAGTGGTCAGAATAATGAGCAATTGTGAATCACAAACAGTGATGCACTCACTGCAAATAAAGGACCAGAGAAGTAAAATAATGTCACTGGGATATCGATATCAGACTGCAACATTATCGTGCAAAAACAGGTGACTTTTCGACGTCATCTCTCTCAACAATATTTGTTACACTTTCAAAACACTGGGTAAGTATTTGATTATCTGTTCTACGAATAATTTTGCTGGCAATGTGAAGCAAACCGAAATTTTACCAATTGGTTAAGATAATCATCAATCCTGAGTATAGTTTTATTAACAATAGTCACAGGTGCCCACAGGAGAATACACCAGGCTTACAAATACAGTTTGAAAACACCTTATTTTTTATTCAAATCATCCAATTGTAGAGAAACTCCGAGTTTTTCTGCATTTAATAAACAAAACTCTTAGGATATATATATCAAGCGGAAAACCTAAAGGTTACTGACTTACTGACAACACACAGCCTTACGTCCTAGAGGTCAAGAAACTTCTTCCTCACGGAGAACTAAAAGTCGAATGTATAAGAGCAGTCAAACATTCAAGAATAATATACTCGTACCTACTAAAGGTACTTGGTATTTCGTACTTAGTACATGGAACATAGCACCTCTAAATTAAAGGTTATTTCTAGTGCGTTTGCATATTTCATTCAGTAATCTTAGCAGAATTTTAATCAATCAATTCTGACTTCATAACACACGTATGTACAACTGAATTATACGTGTATTATGTTGCAATGTGATTTGAACGAAAAGAAATCTTGAGAAAGTTCTAGACGGCCATTCCGCGATGACGTTTAGAATTGACAAATGACGATCAACTAAGACATTATAACCAAATTATACTTGACACTGGTGGCAATTTGGTTGATTCATTTCTAAAATAAGGAATTGTCTAAAATATATTTTAGTTAGTCATAGCATTTGTTAAACCTATTCGGTTGGTACCATCTAACTAAATTAAGAACGCTTATTTAAATTAGATAAAATTAAATTAGGATAAGTTGGTAACAGCAGAATACCAAGTTTCATTTGACACTTTTAAACCAAATTTTAGCTAAAACTGGTTAGGTTGGTGCCAACAGAATTGCGGCCATGGGCAACATTTTCAACATGACAGGTGCCGTTATAGGAACAAAAGAAAACCCTCCCAGTATGTCAGCAGCTCGCTTTGCTACTCTCCACTAGAGGCAGTAATATGTCCGCTAGATGTGCATAAAGTTTATGGTTCGGTCATCGCTCTCACATCTGTTTGTTCTAGGACAGCTGTATCGCTGAATACACATACCATTTTAATTTAAACTCGTATTGTGGGATGTCTGAGCGACCCTTTGTATTCAAAGTCTGGGACACATTAAGTACATTGGTGATTAACTTTTGGTATCAAATAGAGATCTAATTTGACATTGAATTTTTAAACTAAAGCTAAATGAGAATCCAAGGAGGTTTCACACTAATCTAAAACTGCCTAATTTAAATGTTCGATTTAGATAGACGTTGCACTAAAACTCGTTTATACGACGTGATCGAATTTTTGTGACGTGGTCATCTTTGCAATACAATAAATAAACAATTATCTATTTTATTTCGTGGACTTACTTTAGAATAATATACGAACCTCAGCATTGATTGACATAAGCATTTAATTATATAATATTTTAAATATTAATATATATTTTTGTGTATGTTTTCTATTATCTATTGTGTTAATGATTTGTTTTTATTACACAATACGCTTATCGTGTAATATATATTAAAATAAATAAATAATCCTAGACTTTTCACAAAGCATCATCTGGCCCCAAAGTAAGCAGAGCTGGTGTTATGGGAACCACATGACTGATATACTACTTATATATGTTTTTTTTTTAATGTAAATACATACATATTATACATAGAAACACCCAGACCGGAGGCAAATACTTGCAGACATATTCGAATACAATAAATATTGTTTTTATGAATAAATGAATTGAATTGAACTCTTAACGATGAATAGTGTCAAGTGTTTATTCTCTAATTAGATTAGTAAAGAGTTCTAAATTACAAAATATAACCTTATTTTTCGTATTTAAAATATTTATTATCAGACAAAGAACAGGAACAAATTAAAGAAACATTTTACAGTAATCTCCGTCTTTCAATTTCTTGAAATTTCTTACTTTCCCGTGCAAGGTTTTACAGAGGTATAAATAATAAAGTTAGGAATGTTGAATTATTAATTGAAAAAAGACTGTACAAATTTATTCTCTGAGTTTTACATAATCAGCAATTTTAGTTTGTTCTGTACACTTATTGATTATATTATACCCACAAATAAAAAATGAAATGAAACATTTGAACCATTTAAGGACAGTTGTGAACGATCTATATATATCTAGATATCTTAACTGATCCAGATAGCTGACAGAGAACAGCGTTCCCAAGACGCTGATGGCATCGCCGTGTCAATTGGCAAATATAAAAAGTTATTAGTAAGCCAGCTTTTTGGTCTCGCGATGTAAAAATAACACAAAGAACAGTGATTTTTGAAGTGATTACATCTTACGGGAGGGTAAACCGCTTCGTTAAGTAACGCGTTACGTGCGCCAGTCTGGCTTCCCTTTCTCTCACACATACTGCAGCGGTAGGCAGGCTACTCTTCTCTCACTCTAACCCACAGCACTAGTTAGATTAGTTTAAGTTATCACTTTTGTCAGGCGTCTCGAGACGCATACGTTTTTTTATTCTTAATAACTCAAGTGTTGTAATAAGAGTGTTTTTACCATTTCTTCTAAACTATTATGGAATATCTGTACGTAGGCTATCAGAAAGCGCTTCAGGTAATTTATTACGGCGGTCTCGCGTTCGGCCGCGATAAATCAACCCCTATATCGAATAAAACCAACTAAAACTAGATTTATTAGAGAATACCAACTGCTTACTGAATACCTGTTTCGGAGGATATCCTAAACATTTAAGAGAAATAGTCAAATTCAATTACTTACAAAGATACTTGATTTTGCAAAAAAACACCAATGAGTCTCGGTGTATTGCTTTGGCTCACTTGACAAAACCTCACAATCTTTATTTCTGTTTTATCAATTAAAATGCCTGGGGAAAATTAAAAAGTAATGTCTCAAGAATGCGAGTGGTAGAATGAAAGACGAGGCAGTTGCCTCTCAGTATCGCCACGGTATGGCGCGGCGCCAAAGAATGTCTTTATTGCCGGCGGGAGTGCCTCGCAGGAATTCAATAATGCTGAATCGGGTTGAAATATTATATTGCTTGACAACCCTATTGTTTTAAATTTGGATTTTTCATTGATTGGAATCCGTATAACATTTTCACGGAATTTCTATTAGTATTGTACGAGTGAGAGGACCTCCCCCTATACAGTGAGGGTGTTTTTTTTATTATTTTACTACCCCATCATGTGGAATATCGTTGTACAGGTCTTTCAAAGATTTCTTAGGGTTTTATACGCTTTCTATTAGCTTCACTTGTATGTATGTTTGTATTTTTGCACACCTGTCAAAGACCGATGACAATGCAATAATTAGAAAAAATAAATAAAAAAAGATAAAAAAAATATTAAAATATCCGATTATCCTAAAACCAAAAAGTAGAAAATAAATATTAGTTTTATTTTTTATATTTTAGTTTGGTTTTCTATATAAAGCGTGTTTTTTAGTTTTTTTAAACTAATATTTATTTAAACAGTTTTTCGATACAGTTAAACATTGAAGTGACTTTTTTCGATAAAGGCCTAGCCTAGCGGCTAAACTGATGTTTGCAGAAACCCCAAATGTTTTACAAAATAGAATATCTAATTTATTTACAAGGAAAAGTATTATTGTTTTTTTTTCAGGATTTTGAGTAACTGACTTATTTGCAAACCTTGAAAAAAATATTATTTTATGCTTTGCTATTTAGATGGCGTTGAATTGATTTAGAACCTAGTCAACCACTAGTCAACTTTACTGATTTTGGAAGCTTTAACTGTGCGTGGTATCATTATGCTTGGACAATTTATATTGTTGTACAATTATAAAACTATTTGAATTATTGATAATGAATTTTGACCAAGTTTTATAGACCTTATTATAAACACTTACGGGTATTTATCGCGTTTATTTACCTATTTTTCCCGACGTTTCGACAGGTTTACACTCTGTCGTGGTCACGGGATGACTGATACCCGTAAATACCCGTAAGTATTTATAATAATGTGTTCTGATCGCGTAAGTTTAAAAAACTTTATTTTATAGACGACCTTTCAAACGTTTTTATAATCTGAAACAAACATTATTAAAACAACCAGAAAAGTTATAACTCGAAATGAAATCACTTATCGTACACGCTTACCTACTGAACCAAGAGTAACTGAGATTTTCATTACGTTCTTTCTTTTCGCAATCAAGTTTTATTAAAATATTTTGGTAACATGAAATTGAGCCGGCCATTCCTCAAATTGCGAAATTCAACTTTACTTTGGTTTGGTTTTTCACATCGTTTTTATGCGTATATTTTTTCGTTTTTAGTTATGATAGGACTGTGTTGCCGAACCCGAAATGGCCGAATACCGACATTGCGAAAAGGCGGAATGCCGACATGGCGAAATGGCCAAACAGTCACACCATGTATATAAGTGCATGTTTGTATTTCTATTTCATAGTTTAGAAGGCTTTCCCAGCAACAAGAATTGTAAGGAACTTGTTCTACGATTATTTCACGGAGCGTGAACTAGCTCCATCGTGTGCACATTGAATTACGATTGCTTGGGTGAGTTGACCACTTATTCTCACAAAAAAGGCTTAGAAGTGGCAGACTGTAGGCTATATTCCCGCTGCAAGCCCAGTGTTTGCACATGCAAACACTGTTCTTGATTTAGATGGTAGGGTACGGTAGGACTCATCGACTAAATAATACATGAGTATTATTGTCAATCAAATCAAAGTGTCTATCAAAATATAACGGAGGTTCGGAGGTTGTTGATGTTTCAGCAAGTCTGACTGACTGTTGTAGGCACACTTAAGTGCCAGGTCTTCTTCCTCTAAGCAGTAGTGTACAAAGACACATATTTGTGTTTTAGTTTGAAGAACAATGTGAATTAGTCAGTAACTATGTCAGCAGCGCGCGTGTGATATAAGTGTAGCAAGTTTCAAAACGTTAAAACGTTACTGTAATCATCAGATCGTATTATGGGTTGCCAGCTCAGTTGTATAGAAAAGTTATTATACCTACTGGTAGTTTTTAATGTGAGTATTTTATACAATCCAGCCGGCAAATAAGCATACGCTCCACCTGATGGCAATGGTTTACAGTAATCTCCTAAAGATTACAGTATCGCTTATTGCAAGGTAACAAATGCGCGTTGCCGGCCCTTCTAACCAAAACATAGTAATGCTTGCAGGCCAAAAAAGCAGCTAAGCCTGCTGCTTACAGGCTGATTATCTGATGTAATCAGGATGTCCAGGAATATTTGACATTTGACGTATGTAAGCTTAATCTTTGCGTATGTTTTTGTCTTCGTATATGTATATCTTTCTCAAGTGAACACGCAGCTTTATCGACCTTTGTTTCATCGTAACAAGAGCCAAGCGACGAACAAAAAACGTGTAGTTCGGTAATTACCTAAGTTTGGGCCCCAGCTGGCTAGTACCGCACCACATTAGGGGCTGGCGCGCTTTTTCGTTTGCCAACATTTTTACATGTTTTTCTGCTTATACCAAAACCGCTTTTGAGAAATTACCAGAAATGATACATATTCAGAATTGTAATTGATCGTATGATCTATGATTCTAAACGGGTATACTAAGAACTGCACTGAATCTCAAATTAAATATGTTTGCACGAAGGTTGCACTGGCTCAGTGAAGCAGAATCTCCACAATCCGCTTGACGTATAGATAACCAACAGCAATTGCCTCGGAAGCACTTAAACAAGTTCTCTGCTAGTAAACTGTCACAATAGCTAAGAACCTATTAAACTTCGGCAATTCCTAACTTTTCCTATTAGGCTCACTACACGCATTTCGTCCGAGACTTACGTACTTGTAAACTGTTCTGGATCCTATGAGTATTGTTTTATTGCTCAGGAATGTGTTAATTTCTCTGTGGTTTGTGGGGTCAGTATGTACCTACTCACAAAGACTTCACTTTCAAAGCTTTCGTTAGTTGTACGTTATACTCGTACATTTTGAGAATCACTGGTTTAAGGCACGATTCAATCCACGGTAAATTTATTCGCACTATTCTGTGAAACATGTGGAGCATCAGACGTAGGCACACGCATCAGTGGAAAAAAACACGTTAAGGCCTAGCGCGCACTGCGAATTATTTCGCGCCAAATTTTATCTAAGTCTATTCTGAAGTATGTCATTTTGTCACCCTGAAAGGCCCAATCTGAAAACCTGCGCTGTCTACAATAGTCGCAGCATTGAAGCTGAGACTGGACCTGTTTAGCACTACAAGCGAAAAATGTAATCTCTTATCATGTATAATTTGGCCTACCTACTCTAATCATTTGCCTATTTGTTTCTTTATATTTGTAACCTCTTTCGTGCTGTTTGTTAAATAAACCATTATTCTATTCTATTCTATTCTATCTTTATCGCGTTTTCTCCACTAGTGCGTGCGTCTACGTCTGAATCCATGTTCCACAAATTAGCACGAAAAATTCGCCGTGAAATAATTCGCAGTGGGTCTTAAAGTTACAGACTTCGGAAAAATGCGGTTTAAACTGCGCGGATTAATTCAAAAATACGTGCTGAACCTTACTCACGTATTATTTGTCAATGAAAGCACCGGTTTCACCTTGGAGGTCCTTAAATTCTGAAACTGAAATTCTTATAGTTTCATCATGTCTGATCCCAATCAGAGCTTTTCCTATCGATACAGGTTTAAAGGTAAAGCCCGTATTTTAGAACAAAACACAATTTAGATCGATAAGGTAAGAGTTTATTTTCAGAAATATTAACAAAATTGTACAGAATAATATAAAATACATGTAAAACAGTTGAACTTTTTAAGGACTGTTTATAACGATCTATAGACAGCTCAATTGATCCAGATAACTGCCAGAGAGCAGCGTCCCCGAGACACTGGCGGCATTGTTACGTTGAATGGCAATGCTAATACGCTGAGCCAGATAGGAGTCAGCTCTTGGGTCACGCAATGTTTCTACCAGACGCCGTGAAATAATGATCAAGTCACTATATTTTTTGACAGTATTTTATTGAGGACTGTCAGAAAATAGATCTTTCAAGGTTGATTTCAGTTCTAAAGTAATTAGTTTAAGACATGAAATTTTATGAATTACCAAAAAATAAGGCTGTTTGTTTTCCACGGTATTTTAATTACCCTAACCCGCATTCTCACCATCCGTAAAAAATTACCGCCATAAACCTCAATCCTCACCTCGCAATTAACCCCCCAATAAAAAACCGCTTGCCGAATTTGTTTTTAATCCCCCCACTAAGTACTCGTCCGAACTTCGCCGACAAAGATAAATGGCGGAGAGGGCTTTGCATCGAGATAGTGTAATAAAGTTTTGTTCATGATTCCACCTTGGGAAGTTCTGTTTTCTGGAGCCCATGTACAATCGACGGCAAAAATATGTGATCATTTCTATTAAAAACAATTTTAAACGAATCATTTAAGGTATTAGTAGACATTCGCACAGAACTATCAAGCTGTTTAGTTGACGAGCAGAAACCTTAAAAGCTTTTGTAATAATGAAAGAATCTATGGATCCAATGCCTTGATCTTCAACAGAATATCCCCATATTCGGAGAACTGTCTTTAAAATTTCCTGTTAATTATAGTAAATTAATAAAAATAAATATTAGTTGACAATCCACTCAACACCATCTAGCCCCAAACTAAACAAAGTTTCTACTTCTCTTCTTCTAGCGTGTCAATGATACAACCAAATTAGTTTTCAATAAAATACTACCACCCTCAGTCCATCGTCCGTAGCGTCGATTAGGTCATCTCTTGTGCAAGTGTAAGGGCATACGAGTAGATGTGACATCATTTGGATGAGAGCTTCGCAGTCGCATTGTGCACAAGCAGAGTCGCGATAGCCCCATTTGCACATGATTTATCTACAGTGACCAAATTGGGTCCGCAGTCGGTGTATGGACTTCCATGGACCATGGAAGATCACGTCCGGGGCGCAGGTGTTCCAGAGATCTAAAGTAAGGTGGTGCTGGGTGGTTCTTCTTCCAGATCGTGATCTTAAGAGTAGCTGGATGTTCTTCGGCTGCTGCACTGTAGTGTTGTGCAAGAAACTTCGAGGGTTTTTTAATCTTGCTTTTGGAGGCTGCTTCCCGTAGAGGGGATGTCGGTAATCATATTCTTGCTACGACTTTTCCATTGCACAGGCGACATCTAGTCGTTTGGATGAAGGAGCAGTCCTTGCTAGCGGGTAAAGCATGTTTAGTGGAGTCGGCTTGAGGCAGCCAGTTATCGTGTGGCAGGTTTCATTAAGCGCCACGTCAACTTGCTTAGCGTGAGCGGAGCGGTGCCATACATGGCATGCAAACTCGCTGTTTGTACAATCATAATACGATGACTGATATAATACTTAATATACTGATAATGTACGTGGCATATACGAGTAAGATACATAACACCCAGACTCAGAACAAAATCTATGTTTATCACTCAAATATTTGTCCTGGGGGTAATCGAACTCTGATTTTATTGGTAAAACCTGTAATCTGAACCCGCACTCTATTGGGTTTTTGCTGAAATGAAGGTTACCGATTAGCTTTTAAAACCAGCGGATATACCGCCTTACGTTTATAAGGCTCTCAAGTTGAAAACTGCCTAAATACTGCTTAAGATTCGCCCTATCACTATCTAACAAAAAGGGAAGGCACTTTTAACAGAACTTGAGTGATGTTTATGTGTCTTTACTTATAAACGTTAAGTTTTATATTTTTCGTTACTTTATAAGTCAGTCCATTGTATTGTTTATCAATCCGCGTCGTCTATTTTATAAGTCACATCTGACTCTATTAACCTTTAGTCAGAAAAATATACTTGCCTGATAATAATGCCAACTTATACTTTGTAAAAAGAGGGATGGCAGTTTTGACTAGTTAAGAGACGTTTATAAGTATATATAAACGTCGTATAAACGTCTTTCAACTTCTGCTGCTACAGCAACAAAATGGACGACGCGGATTGATAAACAATACAATGGACTGACTTATATCATAATTGGCCTTTCTCCATCTGTTGAAAATGATTTAGGTAGCGTGAGTCAAGTTACAGAGCACTTATTTGTATTTGAAAACATTCGTTCATGGATCCACTCCAGCAAGCTGAGGTGGGTGAAGATTCAACTCCATTGACGTCACTCTGTCTGGGATTCTGTTTGATAGCGCAGGCCTTCCCAGGTACCCACACTAACCTCTAGACCTTGCCGACCGACAGGAAAGACCGACCGACAGGAAAGACGAATCAGTACATGGTGTCGATGCGGTTGCAGGTGCATAACGGCTGGCACCGAGCCGAGCTTGTCTCAAGTTTTCCTTCTCTATTGCTAGCTCTTCTGTTAGTCAGCAATAACCCCCAATAATTTGAAGACTATCGCAGTCTTCCACATCATTATATAGTAACGAAAAATTTGGAATTTTAACTTAACTTAAGGAACTTATTTATATAAATTTTCAGTTTATGGGCTCTGATGAAAATAAATAAATAATAAATGTTTTATTTCCCCAAAATAACAATCAATTTACAGTTTTAACTGTGGGTTCCGCACTAGGTCGAGCCTGTATCGCGGAAACCCTAACTATGTTTATCAAAAACAAGACGTTAAACAGTGAGAAACTTAATGCGAGGCAGATGCACTGATATTTATATAGTTGACTGTATGCTACTGTACGTTCTTCTGTGGTTCAGGTAGGAGGTATAAATTCACTTCTTGTACCTTTTTTGGTCGCGTCAGCGTTTAATTCCGTTCCTGCGAAATGTTTTTAAAGTTCTACCATCTCAGTTTTTATTTCTTCCTTGATTAAGATTGTTTAAGATGTTTCTTGTTGGTTTTGTATGAAAATTCCATGATTTACACGTGTTTTAATTAATCAATTTATAACAACTGTAGGTAATATTTGACTGGCCTGTCAGCTCTGCTCTGTGGTAACTCTGCCCTTTGCATTGTTGGTATGGGTTTGATTATCTCCTATGACATCTGTGTGATGAACATAGGTGTTTATTTTAAATCTAGGTGCTACAAGGTATAATAATAATAATAATATAAATATGTTTTGGCAGATATAATTTGCAGAATTGAAGAAGTTTACCTAATTCTCACTTAACTTAATTATAATTTAACCATAATTATAATTTTGAATACATTTTGACACAACGTAAAACAAAGAAATGGTAGTAGGCTTACATACAGTAAAAGAAACTTTACCTCTCTAGTATTATTAGTATGTACTAGTATTTAAAAATATATAAGTATTATATCAGTCATTTGGTCACCATAAAGTCAGCTTTTATATGCTTATGTGTTGTGTCCATTGTTCATCAATATTTGTGTATTTATTATTATTGAACTGACATGGTATTTCTGAGCCAACGAATGAGTATTTGATGCAGAGAAATTGATAAATGATCAAGTGTCGCTGATACATATATTTACTATTATTATTTATTAAGAGCCCGTGACGTCCCACTGCAGGGCAAAGGCCTCCCTTCCTTTTCTCCAATCGTCCCTGTCTAAAGCCACTATGGGCCAACTTGGGCGTCTAACTCGTTCCTCCATCTTCGCCGCTATATATTTCACTATTTTAGATTTAATCGAGTTTCACTTCTCTGTATTTTTATTTATCTATCTAATACCTTTAAAACGAGCAATATATAATCTGAATCTCGGAAACGGCTCCAATGATTTTCATGAAATGCATTCAGGGGGTTTCGGGGGCGATAAATCGATCTAGCCAGGTCTCATTTTTAGAAACCGTCGTTTTATCCGTGTTTTATAACGACCAAAGCTTGGTCATCCAGGTAATTCAGGTAATATTATAAAAAATATAATATTATTAAAATCCAGGTAATATTATACGTGCTTGAGTTTCAAATAAATAAGTGTCTATGTCAACGTCCTTAAAATTCACATTTGCATCAGAGTTTAAGCCGACGACAGAACTACCTTCTGCAAGCACAGTGAAGTCATCGCTAACAATCGCAATTTGCATACGACGGCGCTAAGCTCCCAGCACACATCCGCGGTGGCTGCGGTTTGCCTACATTACGGGCTGTCTTGTCACTGTCAGAGCCAAGGCAATTTGTCACACCTCAGTAGCTACTCTACCATGCACTTCCTTCGCTATAAAACGCTTCATAAAATCATTCAGATGTGAAACACAATGTTAGTTTAAACACAAAGTCTTAAAATTCTTTTATATATATGTATAGAATAATATAAGGTAAAATTTTCGTAAGTTGTACGAAACTTTTTAGAATCACGGGTTTTACTTACAAACTATTTTGTGGATGCTTTCATCGACACTGATATTGTTTTGATGATTTTTGTGGCTCAGTGAGCAAATGCCTAACTGAGACGCAGAAGGTTCGATTCCCGGCACGGGACAGTTGTTTTTGTGAACTGCAAGTATTTGTTTCGGGTCTGGGTGATTCTATGTATAATATGTATGTATTTACTAAATTTATTTACTAAATAAGTAGCATGAAATGAAAAATGGAATGAAATGAAATTTATTGAGAACTACAAACGTTAGTAATCTATGTACAATCATAACTTAACCTAATTATGTCTATAATGATTAGTTTTTTTGTTACTGATTGGACGAACATTGGTACCTAAACTAGGATCGGGGTCCTGAGATATGGTGTACCAATGCCCTCCGACCGGACGATTTGGTTGAGTTAAGATTACTAGTTTAGATTAGATTAGATACTTAAATAAATTCAATAAATACAACATTTTAGATAACAAAGGGGTGTATATGGGGTTCCAATATTCATCTTCGGTACCCAAGTCAACCTCACCTGCACGTGGTGCACCCTGCTGAACAACAAACGAGGCTCTGGCGGCCAGCTGATAGCGGCATAGCGCACCCTACATCGGCATAGCTAAATCTTCTGGCCGCCGACGCTATGAGAAGCTATGTCCTGCGATCCCGAATCCGCTTGCCCAGCGTGGGGATTATGGGCATATATCCCCCAATGATGATGAACGCAAGAAGGAAATGGCCCCCAGTTCCCGGCCGCCACGCTATTCCTGGTCATGGTAGCGACCATGGTAACGGCGGGGCAAGGGGTGCTAAGAATCACCGGGCTACCGCAGGCTACCTACAACAACTGACCCTGGCAACGTTTAACGGACGAACTCTGAGGCTCGACGAACATCTAGCACAGTTGGAAGTGGAGCTGGAAAACATTAAGTGGCATGTCCTGGGGTTGTGTGAAGTCCGTAGAGAGGAAAAGTCCACCATTACCCTAGACTCGGGCCATCTTCTGTACTTCCGCGAGGGTGAACAAACATCACAGGGTGGCGTAGGGTTTCTCGTCAATAAGGCCCTCTCTAACAACATTCTAGAAATCTCCAGTGTGTCGACCAGGGTAGCGTACCTGATCCTTCGACTATCCAAGCGGTATAGTATGAAAATCATTCAGGTCTACGCACCGACCTCGGCATATCTGGATGATGAAGTGGAGGATTTGTATGAAGACATATCCAAAGCCTTACACAACACCACGAAGGCTCACTTCAACGTTGTTATGGGGGACTTTAACGGCAAAGTGGAAGTCCGAGTTGGCGACGAATCCAGAGTTATCGCACATGGTTATGGAGGTAGAAATCACAGAGGGCAAATGCTCGTCAACTTCCTAGAGAAGGAGGGGCTCTTCTTGATGAACTCATTCTTTAATTAGAAGCCCGACAGGAAGTGGAAGTGGCGAAGCCCCGACAATGTAACAAAAAACGAGATCGACTTCATCATGACGGATAAAAGGCATATATTCAGAGATGTCTCCATGATCAACAGGCTCAATACCGGATCAGATCACAGACTTGTTTGAGGCTCTCTGAATATCAATCTTAGGCTCGAAAGAAACCATCTGATGAAGTCCACGCTCCGACCTAAAATACTCCAGATCATGGCGGGCACCGAGAAGTTTCAGAAGCTTCTTGGTGATAGATTCGTCGCCGCGGAACCCACCGATGACGTTAATGAGGCCCTACAAAACGTGATTTGAGCATTGAGGGACGAGGGCTTCAAATTCTGCCAAATGCAGCCTAAAGGCAGAAAGTCCAAACTCTCGGATGAGACTCTTCGGCTGATGACAAAAAGACAGGAAACCACCCAGGCCACTTCGTCAGAGAGGTTGGACCTGAACAAGCAAATCGCAAAGATGATACGGCGTGACCTTTGGAGCTCCAACACACGCCTCATTGAGGAGGCAATAGAGCGAAACCGAGGGTCCAAAGTATTCACTCAGCAGCTTGGCAGGAGCCACCTGACGAAGTTAACAACACACAATGGCCGAACCGTACTGTCAAAGCCGGAGATATTATCAGAGATCGAGGACTTCTATGGCTGACTATATGCAGCACATGCTCCTTGCCCCCAGCGTAACAACCACGATTCCAGAGCCACCCTCACCCGCCACTACACTAACGAACTAACGGAAATCAGCCAAGACGAGATCGTGTTGGCCCTGAGACAGCTTAAAATGGAAAAGCCCCGGGTGAGGACGGAGTTACTTCAGAGCTTCTGAAGGCTGGAGGAGCCCCTGTTGTGCAGGAGCTGCAGAGCCTCTTCAACTCCGTCCTTCATTGTGGGAGAACTCCAAAGGCGTGGAACGAGAGTTTGGTGGTTCTGTTTTTTAAGAAATGAGATAAGACTATAATTATATTTATTATTTTATTGAGATTCACACGATTTTAATTGTAGTTTTTGCCGACACGACGCTCAAGTTAGTGTCTAAAATCAGAAGAGTAAATGTCAAGTATTTAATTCTTCCTAATTTTTCCATTGTTTAAGCTCCGTTAAGATTTTAATACTATTATATATATTTAACTGAAAAATAAAATGTCTATGTAGGTGATTAATTTAAAATCTTTGTAAGTAAGCTCTTCACACCTGAAATACAAGATTACCTAGTTTAGGCTCGTATAGTATGCATACCTTTAACTAAATAAAATATTGATTTTATTTATTAGATATTACGAATTGATTTTAATTATATAGATTTAAATGATACATGTAAATCTATATAATAACCCATTGCTGTTCGTTAGTCTTGCTAAAACTCGACAACGGCTGGTCTGATTTGGCTAATTTTGGGTTTGAATTATTTGTGGAAGTCCAGGGAAGGTTTAAAAGGTGAGTAAATATGAAAAAAATGCTTGCTTTTTTATTTTTTGACTCTGAGGCGGTACGAAGTTTGCCGGGTCACCTAGTCTATATAATAAAAATCAATTGCTGTTCGTTAATCTGGCTAAAACTCGAGAACGGCTGGACTGATTTGGCTGATTTTGGTTTTGAATTATTTGTGGAAGTCCAGGGAAGGTTTAAAAGCTGAATAAATATGAAAAAAAAAAATCTTGATTTATTGAGGAGGTACGAAGTTTGCCGGTTCAGCTAGTTTTTTATTTAATATTATTATTATTATTGTCGAGTGTTTATATTAATTATATTTTGATGTCACAAAGTCGTATCATGTCGTTAATTAATTACTATTAAAAATGGAAATAACATGAGAAAAATATATAATATTAGAGCGCAATGATTGCTTCGCAAGACGGCTAAAGATAATCATCAAGTCATTTACTAGGAACTGAAAATTAAAATTAATTTAGTAGAAAACAAAAGAACTTGACTTTTAAGAACAAACCAATAACGCCAATGTCTTAAATAAGAACTTAAACTTTTAAATAACTGTTTTAACAGAAGCTAAGTAGAAATAATGGAGCTTTAGAAGCACGAGCTACAAACGGAACTGAAAGTTAAAGTGCTTATTGCGTGAAAACATCGTAAAACCTTAATCCGAAACAGACCAACGTTATTTTAACTTGGTCACAAAAAGCCACATAAAATATACAAAGCTATTTAGAATAATACTCTGAATTGGAGTTAGAACAAAAATGACATTCGTGCTCGGGCACCATTCAGGTGTGCTATTTGAAAATAGATATTGTTATTAAAAATAACGGACTTGTGTAGAGAAGCACCTACTATAAGATTCTGAGATAAAAACTCATTTCTCCGTTCAACATGCTCTGAACTCTAGTCTTAATGAGTAGAGTCGTGAATCAATGCATTTTGTATCTTATATAAATAAAGTTCACCTTAGTACTCTATTCTTAACTGTCACACTTCTTTTATCACTGTCGTTTATTAAAACATTTGGAATGATGTGAATGAACTTATTAACTCGAATGCGAGTTACTGCGAGTACTTTTGACACTATTTTTATGTGACTTTTTTAAAAAAAAATTATACCTTATAGATCCGTCATTTATAATCTGATTTGAAAAAATATTTTTCGCTTGGTCCCATAGAAATTTGATCAAAATTGGTTTAGTAATTTGGTTTTTAAAGAAAAATAGCTAAAATATTTAATCCAAGTAAACGAAATTTCATATAATGCTTTCCTGTAACTTTCAAGTAGCGTTTACAAATTTCAAAAAAATATTATAATACTAAAAAGGGTAAAATAAAAACTTTTTTAACCGACTTCAAAAATAGAAGTTATATTTTTATAGGCACAAATTTAATTCGATTAGGTCGTATTTGATTTTGATATTGACAAAAAAAAATGGCTGTATAAGGGCAATGATTTGAGACCCTTGGAGTATCTGAACCTCTGGACTTCTTCTAGACACCATAACCTCTGTTTATAAAATTATAACGTTATATTACGAAATATCGTTTAATTGGATAACATATTTTTTCCTGCTATTTTGATTTAAAAACCAAACTACTCAACCCTTTGTAATGAAATTTCTATAGAACCAATCGGAAAGTATATCCTTTCACATAAAACATAATATTTCAAATCGGTCATTAATGACGGAACTATGAGGAAACAAATATAAATATAAAAAAATGCGTGAGTGTCGTGGAACACTCATTATTATTGGAAAAAGTATTTATTTATTTATTTATAGAAATAGAACGGTACATACACCATTTACTCTAGTTAAAACTATACAATAAAAAGGAACAAAGTCAAACAATACATATACAATAAAAATACAAGCACGATAATAATTAATCAGTCACTTAATTCTAGAAAAATTTAAACATAGCATACAAAATTTAAATTAGGTACAACAATCATAAATTAACAAACTACAATAATTACGGATTTATTTCGCTGAAGGATAGACAGGTATTATATTATTGATTAACAAATACAAATGAATTAATTACTAGTCTGAGAGCAGTTAAATGAAACTGCAAATAGCAATAATGTTATTACAACTCGAAAATAATTATATAAATTACGAAGATAATTTGTCCATGGATGAAGAATCGTATCACCCTATGGAAACCCGTCTACAGTGAGGGTCGTGACAGAAATTCGTGACGGAAAAACCTTACACTTACTTTCGCCTAGCCCCCATCCGCCAAGTCCGTACCGTGCGATAGGGAAGTTCGTTCGTACAACCAAATTGAGAACTACCTACTTTTTTGGGTAATAATATACTTAATAAATACATTTTTGGGTAATAAAATACTTAATAAATACATTTTTAGGTAATAAAATACTTATTAAATGCATTTTTGGGTAGTAAAATACTAAATAAATACTTTTTTGGTAACGGTAATAATTTGGGTAATAAAATACTTACTAAATACTTTTTTGATTCGGTAATAAATACTTTTTTGGTGCAATGTAATGCAAAAGTATGTGTCCATCAAAGCGCCAAAGACTATTTAGTTTATCTGTGGTTGATAGGTAGGATACGAATTTCCGACTGCATAGTGCATAGAGCTGCATTATCATTAGTTTCTAACTTCGCTGCATGAATTCTGTTTGTGTTAAGATGAAATCACAGAATCTGTATCTGTGTGTGTATTGTAAATTATAGTCATGTAGCTTCTGCTCACGGGTTTGCCCACATAAAAAGAAGCCTATGTAATTCCTCAAGAATTCTCTTGTCTATTTATGCATATTTCTAAACTGCCTTATAGCTCAGTTTGTAGTTCTCAGCCTTTTGAGCTGTATGTTGAGGGTTCGATTTCCACCCAGAACATACATTTGTGGGACGAGCATAGATGTTTGTTATGTGTCTGGGTGCTATAAAGTATATTATGTATGTATTTATAAATATAGGTATTTTATCTGTCATCTAGTCACCATATTACAAGCTATGCTAAGGTTGGAGCTAGATGGTGTAGTATCCAATGTATACGTTAGATTTGGTATCTAGATTATACTAGAAATTTGAAAATAGGAATTAAAAAAAAAACACCCCCATATCTGTTTATTAACATGGTCGGAATCACCTCATTCAGGCTTAAAATACTAGTTCCGGGACACCCTGTATAGGCTATAATTTATAAAGATATTGTGTAAATTGTCCAAAATATAACGATAAGTGTCAAGAAAGTAGGAAAAAAATCTGCCATCTGCGAGCTATTCTGGCGTGCGCTGCATAAACCGTTATAATTACACGAAGTACTAATCTTACGCAGACGAAGTCGCGGGCACCAGCTAGTTAGAAATAAACTTAAACTCAGGTCGAGGACTGACCTTACATATTCTTACAGCTCTGAATAAATAACTTTGAAATTAATCTAGCGTAGGTTCTGTTTTCTCTATCTGAAATACGGGTTTCAAACTTCTCATCAGTATTTTTCCACAGTTTGCATTGACTGACCACAATACATTCGTATGTAAGCTTCACTGGACAGCTCAACTGACTATTACCATAATCCGGTGTTTTGTTGGAATTATTCATCGCGAAATGTAGAGCAAACATCTGGAAGCCGGTCGAGTGGAAATGTATGGAAACTGACGGGTTCCCTGCCTTTATTATATTATGCAGTGGCACACCGAGCCAGTTTTAGTTAGGCTCTTTGTTCAGAGGTGAGATTGCGGTGGCTAAAATAACATTATTAACAAACTTCTTCCTTGTAATAAAAGCTTAGATATTATGGAACACGAATTCCGTTTATTTAGTTTAAAAACACACTTTCTCTGTCTTGCCTTTATCTCAGGCTAAGTAGGGTTGTACAACATGCATTTTCTTAATTACCCTCCGTTAGCCGCCTTCTCAATATTCAGATTATTGTACTACTGTATCCATCTTTTCATTAGCCTACTTCTACTTCTATGCCACCTACACTTTCTCATTCATGACATTCATACCAATAACATACCCCAACAGAAATCAGAAATAATCTTTAGCGTTCTGTGCATTGCCCCATCTCGCTAACCTATTATTCTCCAACATAACTGTCAATGGCGCTTCATAAAATGTAATGTCTGCCAAAATTATAATTTCGTATTTTTATGACTGGAGGCCTAAACATGAAACCTTTACCAATTCAAAATCGTTGTAATACATTTTAGTCTTATAACCTAACTATTTAGAGTGAATAGTCTAGACTGTATTTTATTACATAAATATAAATCAAAACACATTTACTTGCAACTACAAAAACAAATAACAAAACATTGAATATGTACATAAAACAAACGTAAAAAAAACCAATGAAATAAAATAAACGTTACCTTAGTTGCAAAAAGGTTCCAACTCAGCATGTGCAGGTTAATAACCTGCGCTGGTCTTCCGTTGGAGCCTTTATTGGGACCAAGAGGAAAGGCATTTTTTTAAAGTATTTATATTCTAACTGTCAGAAAACCTATGCTTAGTTCTATATCTGAGTTTGAGTTTCGTTCGGAAATGCGGGTCTAAAAGTCAAAGTCAAAATCTTTTGTTCAATGATCTCACAAGGATCACTTTGAAACGTCTAACATATTAACTACGTGAGATTATTAATTTGGCATATTATGAAGTAATATATTGCTTCTAAACTAACAGTCTTTCTCCAGTTACTTTATGTCTTGTTGAGGAATCTTAGTAGAATTTTAAACAATAAATTGAGACTTCAATTTTACTAGACTGCTTAGACTATTGAATTATAAGTGTATTATGTTGCAATGTGAATTGTACGCAGATAAGAATCCTAAATCTAAGAAAATTCTAGACGGTCATTCAGCAACGACTTTTAGAACAAGCAAATGACGATTGACTACAACTTCATGGCGGTATAACATCAAAACAATCAATTGACACTAGCAAACTGTCATCAAAACAGATGTCATATTAGGAAGAAGAAAAAATAAAAGACTTAGTGAATTTTCCGTCCTAACCCAAGTCCGAGAAAAAATTACAACTCGTCCTGGTATTAGCGCATTTTATTATGATCTTTCTTATAACTAGTAATGTTTATTTCTACGAAAACCTAATACAAAGTAGCAGTAGGCTATACACTACAAATTTGTCAGTCAATTTTCAGAGGGCAGAGAAACATAAGGCTATACACTCTTATTAACACTATTGTAATTCATATTATAATAAACTTTCTTTACGATTCTATACATTTCTTAATAGGTAGTTAACTTGCATTTTTCACTAAATAGTACCGTAAATAACCAGATAAATTCGTAAAATTCACGAACTAAAATTAGTGTACGGCCGTACTTATAATGCAGTCTAGAACAAGTACTAACTGCATTCATTAGCGGTGTTGTGGCTGAGACTACTTAAAGTTCCTCACTGTTTTTTGAATATCATTATGTCTTGGGGAAAGTTTGAGAATGTTCGGGAAACTTTTTCGTGTTGTCAGGTGTTTGGTTCGTAAGTTCACAGGGACTAGTGGGATTTCGCAGTAGTTTGACTGTTTTTAAATCGCTTTTGAGCTTTGTAAATGTCTGTGATTTCTCGGTCAGATAGGGTCTAGCTAGTAGATCAAATTCTGAAAAATTTTGATTTAAAGTCGGTTAAAATAATGGTAAATATATTTGTGGACAATTCACATATATAATCTAGCCCCATCCTAACCAAAATTGTTATCTTGTTTATTTCTTTTTTATTCGTGTTTACAACAAACACTGCACTTCTGCATTTTTTCTACATTTGTTAAATATGTTTAATTCTTTAAGCAAACCGCTACCATCTGACCAGGCATCGCGTTACTCATAACTATTTTAGAATAAACTTTTCCATGTTATACCAGTTAATTTATAACCAAATTAATCTATAATACCAGTTTGTTATATATGCACAGAAACACGGAATAGCGTGTTTCTGTGCCAAAGTTCGATAAAATACATACTTAACCATGTGCAGTGAATTTTGAACTTCTTATTTCGTCTCCGCATGACAACCAAGAGCAAAGAAAGCCTAGGAATCCCAGAATTAAAAATCAAATTATACATCGTGTCACTAAAAAAAAACATGTAAATCTGTAAATTCTCGAAAAATTCTAAATTAAAATACTATAGGTTTTCATACTCAAGTAAACTAGTAGTTAAGGTATCTATGATACAGGTTACTACATAAATCTTAAATTAGTTTTCGAAATCTTAAAATATAAAGGTTTATTTACATCTCTTCAAATGAGTTGTTGTTTTTTACAATTATTGAGGAAAGTTTATTGACCTGCGCTTTCGTATATGGACAATTTTTTGCCATATATTAGTCCTTACCAACGAAATACCAACCAACCAACTCGGCGGGCGCTTCACTTCGTTTTTTGTTTCGTAGATCTGAATGTTAGATTAGTAAGGAGATAACTTTTCAGTATTTTTTTCCACAAGAGTTTTAATATAAACAATTGTTTGATATTCATAATTTTTGTGTCATAATCATTGTAGTTTTTGTTATATGGGTTTGAAAAAAGTAATTTTGTAATTTTTTTATGGGTTACATAGAGTTCTGCTAAGTTATTTTTGATGACACTGCCCTAGACTTCGATTATGTATTAGAGGTGTGGTGTAACCAAGGAATTATATATATTGTAGCGTATTTGACTTTGTTTATGTAAATAATTATTTTTAAAATTGAAACCATTGGTGGAAGATAACCTATTTCTAAAAAGTGAAGTTGAAAAATTAAATGAGAAGATAAAACGCCTAGAACCCGCAAAAGAAAATATGAACGTAATCGAAATGGTAGTAAAATCACTAAATGATTCTGGTAACGAGGTTAACGATCGGGATATCAACAAAGCTTTTAGACTCGGCAAAGAGAAAGGAGAAGCTTGCCCGGATCTAGTTAACATGTTAAATGCCTGGAAGAAAATCGAAATCCTGAAAAACAAAAAAAGATTACCTAAAAATATTTTTGTGAATGAAGACAAAAAAAGTTTTGGAAAAGCGGAGGGAACTTATACCCCAGTTAAAAGAAGAAAATAAAAAGGGACATGTAGCATTCCTAAAATACGACAAACTAGTCGTCAAAGGAGTAGTAGCGTATTAATCACTGGCAGCCCAATTACACTGCGACATATGCTGCAACAGTTAACTGAAGCTAGTAGAATAGTATCGTATCTTAATGACAAACAGGGAAGAAATAGCCATATCAATAGATGGCTAAAGCATTGAATATGTGAAAAGCTACACATACCTGGGACAGTTAATATCATTCAGAGATCAAACGGACATGGTAATCGAAAAAAGAGTTGCTTGTGCATGGAAAAGATATTGGTTACTCAAGGAGATACTTAAAAGCAAATACTTTTCCATGGCAGCTAAAAGAAAAGTCCTTAACTCGTGCGTCTTACCTTGCCTGACGTACGGAAGCCAAACGTGGGCCCTAAATCAAAAACATCTTTTAAAACTGAGATCATGTCAGCGGGGAATGAAGAGAAGCCAGGGTTGGTGTCACCAAAATAGATCGTTTAAGAGCATTCAAAATACGATCCAGAACCAAAGTAGAAGTATAATAAAGAAAGTAAGACAGTTGAAATGGCGATGGACAGGACACATGACGAGAGATTGTAAGTTAAAATGGACAAAAACTATAACAGAGTGGCAACCACGCGATGGTAAAAGGAAAAGGGGAAGACAGGCAAAGAGATGGATAGACGACATAAGAAAAATTGGAGGCGCTACCTGGTCTAGAAAAGCTAGAGATAGGAATGAGTGGAAACAGCTGGAAGTGGCCTACTTGTTACAGCACACTCTGATCACTAAACCGGAAAACCCAATGTGTTAGATTTATGTTTTTTAATACTATTAGAATATACTTGTGTTTAGTTCTTCAGAAATAATATAATTATTTATGGAATTATTTTATGTAATTATTTAAGTTAAACGTGTATAGCTGTTGGTTTTCCTTAAAAATAAATAAATTAATTCAGCGAACACTGTTTCTGTGGTAAAACATACCATGTGGTTAACTTATATGCATATGCTTTACCAGAGATAATATATACCAGAATATTCTTGATATATAATACAAACAATCTGACAGAAGTTCAAACACCTCACCTTATCTAGCACTATACAAAGCTATGTTGTTACGACAAGAGCTGCGCACAATCCTTAATCCCAAGTCTTAGCACTACTCGTAGCTGGGTTTATTCCGTGTTACTTCTGGGTTTTCATAAAACTTTTACTTCTGACTAAATAACAGGGCATAAAGAAAAGGAATAATATTTATAGAAAGGATTCATATAGGTGATAAGGAGGTAAAATAAATAACTTGATTGTAAAACGTGTGTAACCAAATAACTCAATATAAAAAAGTCTAAAACAAGAAGAAGTGTTTTTTTGTGTATGTATTTAATTGTAATTTATAATAAAAAATTAAGTTTACAAATTCAAATTTAGTTTATGCTTACCTTGGATATTACAGATAATTCAATAATTATATCCACAGCGTTTGAAATTTGAAGTGAGAACTTCATACATTTGTACACATTATCATTTTAGGTTTTTCGAAAAAAACATATCTATATCTGATTAACATATCGGTTAAATTTATTACTAAATGTTTCCCTTGAGTTAAACATCATAATTTAATGGTGGCAAGTGGTAAAAGCCAATTGAGAAATCAAGTCTTGACTTGCTATTGCCATGCTACGTAATCGGCACTTTCACAGGAGAATCACTCTCGGTCGGTGTGTGATAGTGACAGTAAATTACTCGCTAACGGCTACCACTAATTGGTGCACCGCTAATATGTCGAAGCTGAAAATATTGCTCAGATTAAACTGAGAAATGTTCTGTGATTGCTACGAATTGCTGTAGAGCGCTACGGAGTGCTACATATCGCTACGAATGAGTGGAAGCCGAGATTGTAGACCTGAAGAACTTTATTGAACTTGAAATTTTGCTAATATTAAACTGAGGAATGTATTGAGATTGCTAGGAATTGCTACCTAGTGCGACATATTACTACAAATGAGTGGAAACTGAGATTGTGGGTACGAAGAGCTTTATATAACTGAAAATTGGTAGGAATTAAATCGGTGTGCTAGTGCTACAGACTGCTACGAATGAATGGAAACTGACATTATATATATAAAGAACTATGTAGAACTGAAAATATTGCCTATAATTATCAAACTGAGAAATGTACACTACTTGCTAGTAATTGCTACATAGCTCTATGTTGCGCTAGTCACAAATCGCTACGAATGAGTAGTAACCAAGATTCTGGACTTAAATAACTTTATGAAACTGAATATATAGATCAGGTTAAACTTAGAAATTGTATATTTGTTACTAACTAGCAATCTGTACTACACGGTACAGATTGCTAGTGCTACAGATCGCTATGAATGAGTGATAACCGAATTGTCAACTTAACCCCTTGAGTAGCGAACCTAAATCTAGACTACCTAACTATGGCGTAAAGTGGCGGTGGCGGCAAAATGGCGGCATAAGATGTATTTTTAGATAATAAACTATTTTGAAAAAACTACTGTTTCAATCAACAATCCAACAACATCTGAAGAATCCTATTGAAAATTTCTATGAGATTATTGTAGTTTCATCCATTATTTTATAATTTTTATAATTGTTCAGCTTCTAGATGTAAAAATGGAAAGCAGCAAAATCTCGCTCGCTTCATACTATATGCTGTTTATTTTAAAACACATTCTTCTTTATATAAATATTATATGTTTTTATGTTTGTCAATATGTTTGATAATTGACATATTTAGTTTTACTTACATTATATAACTACTTTTATTTTTTAAAAAAGCTATTTTTATTAGTAAAGGAAATTTCCACTCGTCGTGCCCTTACAAACTCATTAATAGCGATCAGATATATAGGTACTGTGGTCACCCATCCATAGAATGCTAATCTTGCACGAAATAGTTTAACTAGCATTAACTACACTGCACTTCACTTAAAAGTACCCTCGTCTCTTCTAAAATAGTAATCAAGCTGCAAACACAGTGTTCACTGTCAAAAACTCGTTTCAAACTATTTAAACAATAGCAGTGCTGATTACACAAAGCCGAAACTAACACTGTAGTTTCGTTTACAGAGGGAGTTTGGTCGTCAAATGGAACTTTTTGGACAGTGAATGCAAATCCTTGGAAGCAGAAAGCTATTTTGGAAGGAAAAGTTTTTAATGCGATCTTTGGTTTTGGTTTTTGTGGATAAACGTATTACAGGTTGTTTTTTTCGGAGTAGCATATTTTTTTGTTATCTATTTTAATACTTCATACTCCTAAGTAACGCCAGTGGAGAGCAAACTACACCCACCTCAACTTGCTAGAGTGGATCCATGAACGAAAGTTTTCAATTACGATTAACTGCTCTGTAACTTTACTGACGGACCTAAATCATCTTCAACAGATGAACGAAGGCGAATGATGATGACTCCTAAGTAGGAAACGAGTCATAGAGGGACCATCTATCATTTACTATCTAGGACCTAAGCTATACTATACACTACACTACACTATACTATACTATACTATACTATACTATACTATACTATACTATACTATACTATACTATACTATACTATACTATACTATACTATACTATACTATACTATACTATACTATACTATACTATACTATACTATACTATACTATACTATACTATACTATACTATACTATACTATACTATACTATACTATACTATACTATACTATACTATACTATACTATACTATACTATTTAAGATTATATATTTAGATGATCCAGGCAATGATAATAAACAGTGACACTTGAATTGAAGTTTATTATGACCCAAAGCTGCAATAAATTCGCAGAGTTCCATGGTCCAGTCAATATAAATACATTTCAATCCAGTCAATATAAATATAAATGTATTTCGTGATACCGACACTCAGCTCTAAGCTGGCGGCCTCGCTTCTTAAATGTTGTTAGGCTATGACAAAATGCCTACGGGCGGCGTATGAAATCCATCACCAAAGTTGGACACAAACTAATACAAAGTAGTATAATAGGTTTTAAATTGTGTAATAAAGGGTTTGTGTAAGAAACAGTGAAAGAGTAAAACTACGACTGGTTTAAATAATATCAAATATAATTTTAAACATAAGGAATAAATAGTTCTGGATATTTCACACAGCATCATCTGGTCTTAAAGTGAGCAGAGCTTGTGTTATGATAACTAACAAATTATCTAAATATTAATACGTGAAGCAAAAACTTTGTACTCCTTTTTACGAAAATTACGCGGACGGAAGAGTATGAAATTTCGCACACTTATAGTTTATATAGAGAAGAAGTGCAGAATGCTAATATATTTTTAAATGGTATGCATAAAAATATATAATAATTATTAATTAATAATGGTCGAATTTCGACCAGTGGGCGACCACTAGTATGTAAAAACACCCAGACCCTAAACAAATATATGCAGATCATATAAACATTTGTCTCGCGGGATTCAAATGCGCAAGCTTTTGCGTCTCAGGCGGACTTTTGCCCACTGTTCTACAAACGTCGTCAAAAGATGCAAAGCTAGGTTACATTTTGTAAGAATTTCGTATTAGCCTGTTTTAACCAAGGAAAAAATACAAGGAAACCGAAGCTCTTGAGTGCTAATACAAAATTAACAAACCCCCAAGGTAAAACGACTTCTGTCAATAGTAAAAACCACCAGTAGGTTACAGTCTAAAGCTAATATTCACCAACTGTTAACCGATGGTTTTCTTAATATTATAATACGGTGAAGTTTGTCGATGAAAGTCCCGACACTGTTTTTATTCATCAAGAGAATCTTCATCAGAGTTAGTTTGTTTCGCGGTTTTGTTTGCTGCCGTTTGCTCAACATGTGTAGTACACAGTTTGCAATGTAAGTGCAAAAAGCTTTTTTTGTTTGTAAGGGACCATCTTTGGAACTACTCGTACTTAACTAGCTAGATAATTCCTGAGTGCTACCTACCTTAATAATTACGTTTTAAAAACTAAAAAGACAACCGACTTCATGTATATAAAAAAAATCATCTATGTATACTATTTTATAATAGTATTTTATTTAGACGCAGAAGGTTGCGGGTTCGTATCCCGCAGCGGGACAAATGTTTGTATGATCTGCAAGTATTTGTCTCGGGTCTGGGTGTTTCTATGTATAATATGTAGGTATTTAGAAAAAAAAAGTATATAAGTAGTATATCAGTCATGTGGTACCCATAACACAAACTCTGCTTAGTTTGGGGCCAGATGATGGTGTGTGAAATGTCCGGCATTATTATTATATATTTTTCGATTTTTGTTGTTTTTTAAAAACCGCTTGACCGATTTCAATAAAGTTTAAATGGAACCTGGGAAGAATACCCTTTAAAACAAAAAAATAATTTTTGAAATCGGTTCTGGCGTCTTTGAGTAATCAGTGAACATACATAAAAGAAAAGATTCCGACGAATTGAGAACCTCCTTCTTTTTTTGAAGTCGGTTAAAAATAATGGTGAAAGGATTAAAAAAAACCCTGCTTATGATTGTCTTACGGTCGGATATTAATATAAACTGCTTGGCTGATTTATATTAGAATTTAGTTGCAGTTTGAATATTTTCAAATCCTTTTTTTTATTTGTTAGACAGTTATAAGTCTATGGTTGAGCTATAATGATAATATTAGCCAAAAATAGCTTTAGTAGCGTGTATATATATATATATATATATATATATATAAACAAAACTATTTGCGATCTTGTTTTGATTAAACTAAGTCTAAATTAGATTAACAATTTAATTTACAGTTTTAAAATTGTCAATTGTTTTTTTTTTTTAATATATATTTTCCTAGGATTTTTTTAAAGTAAAATAATAAAGTGCGCACTTTGAGGCGCACTTTGATCCTTTCACCACACTGGTTAAAAATAACTTGTGACACGATAAGAAGAAGGGTTTTTTTTCAACACTTAATTACATAGCGTCTAAAGTTATGTTACGCGGGTGAAACCGCGTGACAGGTAGCCTAGTATTCTATAAAAATACATAAGTAATTTTGTATATCTTCATTTAAATACTATAAAGTAATATTTTTCTTGAAATTTGAAAATACCAGGCCCTATTTTAACAATATTATAATAAAGCCCATTCATATAAAAAATCCAAAGTAAGGCTGGCTAGAGATCGGCTTAGAAGTTCAAACGGCAGCACAACAATTGATTGCCTGTTTACAATGACGGTGACACTAACTGTGTTGAGAAATAAGATCTGCAAATATTTAACGTCTGGTTAAAAGGTTGATGAACTATGCCGTAATTATTTTATTCATAGGAAAGGTCCTGCGGAATCCCATTTAGAACCGAATCTTATGCCAGGATTTTAACATTTTTATGGAAAGTCTCTCAGAGCAGCTTTTTACTGACCACTTGTATAAATACAAGCGTGAGGTGGTCGAGATGTTAATTTTACTTCTTCTTCTTCTTATCGTGTTACTAGTAATTGCGAAACAGTGTGGTGAAAGGTTAAAGTGCGCCTCAGAGGCTGTTTTCGTGCTGTTGGCCCATGTCCTTGTATTTTTTTTTGGGTTTTCGACATGCTGGTTTTATCACGATGATTTCCTTCATCGTTTAAGAATACTGGTATGTCACACATACATTTTTCGATCAGAAAAATCCATTGGTGCATGATAGGATTCAAACCCACGACTGATGTTCGATGTAGCTTCTGTGAAAGGTGCAGTCACGTTCAAAATGGCAGTAACAGACTAATACAACTTCGTATTAGTTAGGTCAATTCTGGTAAAGTAGGTATAGACTAGAGGCCTATCCTAAAACACGTGTTTTTGTTATTTTGCATTTTAAGTATACCAACCAAGTTTCTAAGAAATCACACCACCCGTTAAAAAGTTCCCATACAAAATTTGACACCCCATTTTACCCCCTTTTACCTAAATATAAGTAGCATGTACTCTGTAAAAATTTGCCTATAGAAGTCATTATTTGGCGTGCGCTGCAAAAACTACTGATCATACATAAAATAACGTACTACATGTTAATAGTACTCATCATTACCTTCAAAAATGTCTAACACGCGGACGTATCCTGGGCGTTCCATCAAGATTTAAATAGAAATGATAAATTGAATTGAACTGAAAAACCCGCGCACTATTAGCAGAAGTATATTACTAGTAATATAAGTTGCGCAATAGTTAGATAAGTTTTTTTTTATATCCATAGCTAAAACTGAAGCTCTGCCAGCATGTCCAAGACAAATATCCTCGTGCCTAATTGTGCCAACATTTGCTTCCTTAATCACGTACAATGGTCTGAGGAGGCTATAAATAAGATCTCGCCTTAGCTGGCTGATTATTGGAGTGTGCTGTTCGTTTGTACGTGAAAATTGTGAGAAATAGCTTGATTGTATCAGGCGTTGTCCACTGCTGGGACCGTGGGACTCTTGGAAAATTCACAGCCTCTGGAGATTTTGTAAAAAATATTAATATACCGAGTCACAAGATTTCTTTGTTATTTCGTCCAAAAACGTCTCCTGTGAAATCCTGTGACATAAAAAAACTCCTTTTGAAGCAAGAATATTCATTTTGTTTTCAAGAAAACCAAGAATGATAAATATTTTCTATCTGGTACTTCGAGAGATTATATACAAGCGCGGTTAAAAAAATAAAAAAAACCGGACCAGTGCGAGTTGGACACAACTACCGAGGGTTCCGTACAAATTTGTAGGTACATGCAATTAAAATTAAATTTATAAGCTACCTACGTAGCCTTATAAAATGAGAAAAGGTTTTTTTCATTCTTCATCATAAATCGAAACTTAAGCATCATAAAAGTTATTAAAAATCTGCTTAAGCTTGTGCCAATGGAGCCCTTTCATACGCTACGTTATGATTTAATTACAAATGTATAGTTTTCAGAGAGAGTAGAGTTTTCCTTTGAGAGTATCAAAATATAAGTTTCGCCGCATCTTTTTATACGCTTTATATTAGCTTCACTTGTATGTATGTTTGTATGTTTGTAATCGACTCCTTAGGACGCGATTTTGACCCACTTTAAACGGCCAGATTTTATTCAACATTCAACAACACAGCTGCCAAAGACCGATGACAATGCAATAATTGGAATAGAAATTAAAAAAAAAAAAAAAAAAAAAAAATATCCGATTATCCTAAAACTAAAAAGTAGAAAATAAATAATAGTTTACAAAAACTAAAAAACACACTTTATATAGAAAACCAAACTAAAAAATAAAAAATAAATTTGAATAAATGTAAGTAAGAAAATAATTTTTTATTTAAAAAAAAGCGTGGGGTGCTTTAAGATATTATCGAAATGGTAATCCTTCTTCTCATATCTGTCAATGAAATATTTATAACTATTGACACCTTGCACCCCACGCATTTTTTTAAATAAAACATTTTTTTCTTACTTACATTTATTAAAACTTATTTTCCATTTTTTAGTTTGGTTTTCTATTTAAAGCGTGTTTTTTGATTTTTTTAAACTATTATTTATTTTTAAGTTAACTCTAAGTTATCAAACTTCTAAAGTTTGATTTTTTCACAGCTTCTAGTGACTTTAAACTTGAGTATATCGTTTTAATACCTTCACGCGTTCCCGAGATAAAGGATCTTAACAGACAGACAAGCGGACGGACAACAAAATGAAATGATCCTATAAGGGTTCAGCTTTTTTTTCCTTTTGAGGTACGGAACTTGACCCACAAAATTAAGTGGGTACTTATAAATTTAATTAATTGTTTAAATATTGATTGACACAACATCATCTAGGGGACTAGTTGATGTGTAAAAACAAAGCAAAGCTTTATCTATGGGAATTAAATGACAAATATTTATATGCATTTTAAATACATATAAGATGCTATATAACACCAAAACACAATACAAACATCTATATTCATCACATAAATGTTCATTACCGATGGGGATCGATCCCACTACCTACATCGCAAAAGGCACAGTTACTGAGTTGAAAGGCCAGGAATCTTCGTTTTAGAGAGGCCAAGATACAAACCTTCAAGTAAACCCAGACCCTAGTCCAAGCTCAGTATTATCATTAGTAATAAATTACAGAGGCTGATTATTTTTATCGTTAGTGGTCTGAAAGGGAAGAATAGCCACCGAAATTGCCTAAGTAAATATTAGACAACGAGGCTGAAAGGAATTGAAGGAAACTGTTATTACTGTAGTAATTTTGTATCGGTGGATTTTATGTATTTTTCTAGGCTAATAGGTAGAACATGCCACTGTTATATTGGGTTTCCAACGCCTGGGGTTAAAATTTATATCCAGATTGGATAAACTTTAGTGTTTTTACACTGTTTAAATTTTTTAGGCTTAGAATTAAATATCACGTCAGTGCCTTGTCAGTAAACTATGTTCAAAAAAAAACCATTTATATAGATACTAGCGACACTCCCCGGCTTCGCACGGGTGCAATACTGATACTAATTATACTACAGAATGGTTATTCCTAAGAGATAGCCATATACCTTTACGGACTTTTTTGTAGACCTTTTGAGGGTGTACAATACTGTAGTACATTATTTTGATCTATCTCGTAGGGTTCAGCCAGCGTTTGCAACGTAAGCGCAAAAAAATGTGTTTATTTACGACACCACATAAGAAACCTCTAAAATTTTCAGTGTTTCTCTACTATATTATGCATGTTTAATACGTATAAATCTTCCTCTTGAATTACTCTATCTATTAAAAAAACAGCATCAAAATCCGTTGCATAGTTTTAAAGATCTAAGCATACAACAGGACAGACAGACAGCGGGAGGCGACTTTGTTTTATACTATTATTATTAAAAAAAAATATATACTAATGTTTTATATCCATAAAAATCCATTTATATAGATAAACTCGCTGTTCCCACAGTAAGGCTCGGTAAAGTTAATAAGTCTTATATTGGGTAAAGTGTACGCTTCTATAACAAGGTCCCAAGCGACGTCTTAGATTTGTCGATTGGCTTATTTAAAAACGTAATGAAACAGAAGCCGTCTGTTAAAGCATATCATAAAATATCAGTTTATTTAAATGACAAAAAAACTTGGAATGAATCTGCTCCAACTCGACTCGCATCCGTAGGAAAATTGTCAAGGATCATACAAAAAAGTGTTCCGACCAGACGAGTTTCTTGCCGGATTTTTCATTAATTTGGGTTATGAGGAACCTGCACCTAGATTCACTAGCATATAAGAAGACGATTCAAAGTGGTCCTTTATTAAATAAATAATGTAAGGACAATAACTTTGAAGTGATCCAACTGCTTGGTTTAGCGGTAAGATAGTGGGGTTGAATCTGGTCGTGTACCAATATGTTTGCCTGTTCTAAATATATATGCGCGCTATACCAGTACTCTCAATCGGTGAAGTAAAACATTGTGGGGAAACCGGCCGTATAACCTTAATAGTAGGAAGACAAGTGCCAAATGCACGAAAGGAGCTTCTGAGGTGCACTTTAATCATTTCACTACGCTGGTATAACTAGAGACACGATAATCAAAAAAATAAATCATCATCATCACAGCCAAATTTTTCTACTTGTAAGTAGAGGAGGCCTATACCTTGTTCGTAGCGATTACCTCGATAGCAGGATTTATACGCAAGAGGCAACAAGGCGAACTCTTAACATTAAGTAAGAATTTACAAATACATTGGCGTTCTCATTATACTGTGCAAATCGTAGAGAAGTACGCGAGAGACGAGATAGAGTTACGAGATGGAAAGAGAGGCTCTATGTAGATATATATAATGTTACACATTAAGCGCTTGTGCGAGCTGGATTGCACTTTGTTGTGTCATAGACAAAGTCGCAATTTATATAAATGGTTTGTGGAGACCAGCTTCTGTAACATTAAAACTATCATGGTTTGAAACATAATTTTTACTCAAACCCTGGAACACTAGTCCGTGCTTTACTTTTTAATAATTCATAGATTCCCATGTTCAGTTTATCTCGTGATTTTGACACATGCAACTGTGCTAAAATATCTGGAAGAAGAGAAATTCGGATATCGAAAACACCCTAAGTTGTACTACTAAGTGTTCCGTAGCAATAGTAAACATATTTTTATGTTACTATTGAGCAAATATACGCAACAAATTTTTACGTTACTGAAAGCCATGAAAACCTATGTTTGAACAACATAAAAACAAATTCGGGTAGGCAAGGTACCCAATATCAATAAACCAGAACAACATTCCTTCAACGAAGCATCCAGTTGTAACAACGTTGCCGGGCATAAAATCATCCTAAACTCGACATAAAATCTTCGCGACAACCATTCTCTATAAACTTTTCAGGTTGAGACACCCAAAGGTTCCAAGTAGAAATCCTCTAAAGTTATTCAAATGAACCAACCACGGCAACCGAATAAATGCATATTGAATATGTTTACGTACTCCGAAATAGGAATAGACCATACCTCTGTATTTAAATTCGCCCAATCTCCATATTATTGAGTTTTCGATCTGTTTCTTTGTTTATTCAGATAGTTCGATTTCATGGATGTCACCCTTGTTTGTGGTTGTGAGGGAATTTTATTCTAGACTAGATGACCCGGTGGAATACTTACCATTTAGAATGGATTTGATTGTAAAACAATTGTCGTCTACGAATCGAAATAAATCCGAAATGTCAACATACGAAATTACCAATATTAATTTTTTAAATTTATGGCTGTACCTATAGGTTTACCAAAAATGTTTCATTAACCACACCAGTACCAAGGCGAATAAAACAAAAAATAAAGTTTTTCAAATCGGTCGAGCCTTTTTCATGTTACCAGACTAACCCACGGCAATAGTTTGTTTTATTCTTCATTTAATTTGATTAGAATTGTGAGCCCCGCGGAGTCTTTTCTATGCATACTTCTATTGAGAATTGGAAGTAGTGATTCTGTTTGGTCGATATTAATACAAAAAGCGATTGAATAGATAACTTTTCACATGTAACATTGTATTATTGACCAGTCAACCCGGTCCTCAAATAGTGTGTCAACCATTGTGCCAACCATGTTTGAAAATAACTTGCTCCAAATTTGAAAACGGTATCCCTTGTTTTTCAATAACATCAAATTGGTTTTAAGGTATTATTTTATCATCTAGAATTCTGCCTTTTCATCCCAAAATAGTTTCCAACTTAATTAAAATTAAAATGCATAAAATGTCGCTTTATTCGAGCATCAGGTGCTCGCGAAGTAATTTTCTCTACAATGTCAAAATTCATTATTCTGCACACACTGGTACAGCATAATAATATTATATGCCACAGATTCAGGCCAGCCAGCTGGTTTAATAACTCCGTGTTCACTTATCTGATGCTAGCGATACGATAATACAGGCAATTATTTGATCAATAATTGCTCAGCAATTTGTATGGAACAGTCTGGATCAACTTTTTTTCTTAAAATTGTCTATATCACGAAGTAAGTATGGTGTGGGATGTATCTTTCTATTATATTGCTATCACAGAAGATGTGATGCTTTTTTTTTATCATCAGTAAACCTACGTTTGACCACGATCTCGCCTGATGTTAAGCGGATATGTGACCGACGATGGGGCACGCAGGTCTAGAAGACACCTATTTACTCGAGACTTGAAGCTTATACATACATTTTCAATTTTGTCTGTTTATATGAGTTGCTAGAATTTCGCACTGCTCAATTGGTTTTGGAACTAGACCCACCAGAGCTCTCATGTTTTGTATTAGTATGGATGTATTATAAAAGGATAGATAGATGTGTATTCCCGTGACATAGCTGTTAAGATTACTCCTGTGTTATCATAGAAGCTGTGTAGTATTAGAAATCGAGCTCAGCTCGGCTAATTGGAATTTGATCTGTACTTTATTCTTTTATTTATTTTACTTAGATTTCTGTTTACTGTTTCAATACAAGTTCTGTGTATTTTGTCATTTTCTACGGAAACTTTAGATTAGATTTGATATATTATTATGTCGGGCTGTTCTGTTTTAAGTGAATAGAAACTCTACTGTTCACTTATCCAAACTAATATTAGCTCTTTTCTTATTAATTTTCCGTTCTATAGTAACTACAGATGGCCTTTTATTATATTTTCGAAAGTGTCTCCGTTTGTTTGTTTATAACTTTAATTTATAACTTTTGTGCTGAAATAGATAATGAACGGGAGTTGTTAAATTTTTTATGAATCCTTTTAGATACTGAACCTTTTGAACGATGTGGTTCAATACCACTGTAAAGACCGTACAGATGCAAACAGACTTATTTTGTAACCATTGTCTAATATTGCTACAATAAAGTGGCGGAAAAGACTTAAAAAATAAATAATATGTATATGTATCGAAAAACTATTTAAGACGCCTCTTAATATCTTTGTGAAATACAAAAAATCAACCCTATTCGATTATGTAATTGAAGTACTGAAAAAATAATATTTTTGGCCCTAGGTGTAGTCTAAAAACCAGCGCTGCTGTTCATACTTTGCATGGGAGTGGCAGAGAGCTGAGACTAGACCTATTTTGTCACACACAGGGAGAAACGTAGGTGTATATTTAGTAGGTAGGTAGTGTTATTTAAATCTTTTAGCCATACATATATTTACTTTATAAGTTTTATTGTGTGTACTAATAGTTTATTATTTTTTATTATTTTATATTTCTTCACCTACAGTGGTATTACGACGAGTTAGAGCTCTGACTGTGGGCGAATAGACAGACAGACGAACAAAGTAAAACGAAAAGGGTTACTTGTGGGCTTCAAAACACTATAAATGGAACTGACCAATGTACGTGCCATCCAAAGCACGGAAGCAAAAATGGAACTGCGGTGCTATTCTGATACTGGCCTAACGTAATCTTGCCTTACTTCGTTGATCTCTTAGGAACGATTAAGGATGCCACGGGCACGTCATATAACTCGCTATCTCGTCGCTATCACTCATCATAATTGCGACAATTCCAAAATCCGTGGATCCGCATTGTGGTTCCAATTCCGAGTCCACAAATTACTTTGCCAAACGAAGTGTAAGATTAAAAAAGTCCCAAACTTAAATGCACTTCGCCCCAAGTGGTCATGAGCCCCTGAAACTTTACGATATCATAAACCCGCCAGTCTATTCATTTTACGAGTTGAAATTTCATCACTGCTTTCTTCACGGAGTAGAGAAACAAGTTACAAGTGTTGTAGTGACCTAGTAAGGTTTTATTACTTCTTCCGGGCAGCTAGGATGTCCATCCTAGCCTTTGAGCGGTGTAATAGTTACTTCATCAGTTGCCCTTTGAGTCTTATAAACTTGCCTTTGACCACCCTCTTTAGACATCAAAGTACTAAGTAACTAGAAATCTAAGGAGGTGTCTATCAAGCCTGGGGATTATAGTAGTGCGGTACTCTGAGGTACAAAAGAAAAAAAAGAACCACAAAAAGTAGTACTTCATTGTCCGCTTACCTGTCTGTCTCTTTGCATATCTGTATGTTAAGACTCTTAGTCTCAGGAACGCGTAAAGTATCAAGTTAAAGTTAATATCAAATACTAAGATATACGGTCAGTTGGAGATATAAACAAAGCTTCTAAGTCAACGCAATTAAAATATACCGCCTAATTTCAGTAATTTACTGCACATCTTAACGATAGTCTTTAAACTAAAACCTAATGTACTTTTCGTTGATCTAGAATCATGAAATTTGGCAAGAAGCAAGGTCTCAGCATAGGTAACGATAATTTACAGTTATATTACATAAATAAACTGTTAGAGATACAACATTTCATGACCGTGACGTATAACGATGTATTAAGACATTTTTTCTACTTTTAAGTAATTGACCTTAAATCCTACTTATTGTTTCGTAAGAGCAATGTTCGGTGCTTTATTAGTTTTTGACAGTATAGTTGCTCTTACTTTAACTACACGGACAGTGAAAACTCAAACGAACCAAGCCGTTTGAGTTAGTGTAGTGTAACAGTAATAGAAAGTGAAAATGTCTATACAATATATTCATAAAGAACATAAGAACAAAGTCTCCCAAGAGACAAAAGTCTCTCTAGAGACAATAAGAAATGTGATATTGAACACATTCTTAGGCATAGTTTACGTTATAAAAATAAGCCATAGTTAAATTACTCATTGGCCTATTTGGCTAGATTGTAATAATATTAGAGTATAATGTTAAGAATTGTACTTACACTAATATAACAAAAAGTATCATCATCATAACAGCCTTTATGAAGTCCACTGCTGAACATAGGCCTCCCCAATAGATTTACAGGAAGAACGATTTTGAGCCCTCTCCATCCACCGACTTCCTTCTTTACAATGTCGTCAGTCCATCGGGTGGGGGTTCGTCCTACGCTTCGTTTTCATGTCCTTGGTCGCCATTCGACAAAAAGTTGCCTTTAATTAGATCGATAGTAAAATAACTGTTATGGTAAAAAAGTAGATAGGTACGGATACTCTCGCAGGCGCGACATTTACGCTTGACCGTTTTTTGATTACCTTTTAAGCTATCCTATCTATTAACATAGAAGGCTCAAATCTCTGTCAGACCTCAAGTATATAATTATATATATATTACTATATACGACTTTATTTTCAAGTCGACGCGTTTATTATTTTTACTAAATGCTGGCAGTTCCTTCGTGCTACATTGATAACAAATAGTCTATGTTATTCCCGGTTCACTTTTAATATTTAAACAGTTTCATCCAAATTGGTGCAGCTATCATGGTTATATTGCGATGAGTACCTAACAAAGCATCCAAACATCCAGATAAACTTTTACTTCTATAATATGAATAAGACAAATAAATACTCCCGGACATTTCACACAGCATCATCTGGCCCCAAAGTAAGCAGAGCTTGTGTTATGAGTACCACATGACTGATATTCTTACTATTTACATACATTTTTTTTGTAAATGCATACATTTTATACACAGAAACACCCAGACCCGAGACAAATACTTGCAGATCATACAAACAATTGTCCCGCTGCGGGATTCGAACCCGCAACCTTTTGCGTCTCAGCCGGACCTTAGCCCACTGCTAGGTAGATAGATAACATTTATTTATTATAACTTTATAGAAATTTCCAACTTAAACACAGCTCAACATTGCCTTCTCATTTTTCCCTTCAGGGAAATACATTCTCAGCTCCTTGTCGCTCTGAAATTCCTTTCAGTTATCTTTATTTTTGTTTTACGGCACACACAGATGAGATTTAGCATATTAAATACAATGGGGGTCGCGCAACCCCCTAAATAGGGGAATAGAAAGGACATTCTCGTTACTAGATGATAGGGTAAACTAAGGTCTAAAATTAAGGTCTATGGATGGAAAGTAATTTTACTATGATATTTGGATACATGACTGAACTTTATGATTTCCTGCTGTAAAACTATTGGAGCTGTTTATTTAATACTACCCTTATGCCTTCGAATATATATGAATAAGAATAAAATGAATATGAAAACTCATATTCTTATTAAATTATTAAAATATTAAATAACAATTTTTACATTGTGTCTGAAATGCTTATTAAAAGTCATCAACTGTATAGAAGCACCCAAGCAAATGCACATACGCATGGTTCGTTCAAGTATTTACCTGACTGTGCTATAATCCGCAACGAGGAAATCTGTAGACGATCCAAAGTCACCGATATAGCACTCAAAATATGCATGTTGAAGTGGCAATAAGCAGGCTATATAGCTCGTAGAACTGATAACCATTGGGGAATAAAAGTTCTCGAATGGCGACCAAGGACAGGCAAACGAAATCGACTCCCCACCAGCTGGTATGACGACATTGTAAAGATCGCAGGAAATCGGTAGATAGAGAGGGCTAAAAAATCTTTTGGGGAGGCCTTTGTTCAGCAGTGGACTTCTATGGGCTGATATGGTGATTAACCTGACTTAAACCAGGTGTTGATTTCAGAAACTGCTTAGTACATCGCTTAGTTAGACTGGCTAAAGTTCGTTTCAAGTTTATTTAAATAAGAGTAGCATTACAGATAAATCTAAAGAGTTACATTATCATAATTATTATAAGCCATTTGTTTTCCAATAACATGTTACAAAATTTCCTCAATATATATATATATATGATAGCGCCTATGAAATTAAATGTAACCAAAACAGAACGGGAAACAACATAAACACAAACATTTTGTGATTCATTGATTAAAATACGATATATTATCAAAATAGTTCTAATAATTATTCTTAATAATTGTTTATCAATTTATTTTAATCATGGTATGTATAGAATTAATTTAATTAATAAAAACGAACCGGAAGTGTGATGATTACAACTAGATTTATTGATAACGATAAGTTTATTTACATTATAGAATTACTAAAATTATATTTCATTCACTATCAAATATTAAGTCTATTACTGTATTTTTGAAACTAAGTTAAAAATAATTAAACTGTAAAAAGAACGCCACTGATAGTAGGAAGCTATGGTGACGTCACCAGACTGTCATGGCGCTCTTTCGTAGATACCGTGTAAATAGGCTTGCTTGTGCAGAGAAAACTCACATTAAGATTGTAACTCGAAGTACTAACAGCTATCAATAAAGACAAGTGTTCCACGATGACAGATCGTTTTCGTATAAGGTCCCCGAGTCCACCCTCTTACATTTTTTTTTTTACATCTATACATTTAAAATAACATTAATATTAGCCTAAACTGTTAAGGAATTTCATTCTAATATTTCAATCATGCAGGTAGTTAGTAGTAGCTTTTTTTATATTTACATATTTATTTATGTTTGGGTCTGCCCATTTGCGAGCGAAGGCATCATCCAGTTTTTTTTATTATTTTTATTAATCTATTCTGTGTTTTCATTTACGTATTTACAATAAGAAGAAAGTATATTTTATACAAACTAATGTTAAAATCTGTATTTAAATAATTATGAAGTAAGTATTATTATTATTATTCCAATTTTTTTTTAGTTACTTCTACCTATGTTTAATTATACAATACTAGTTGCTGCCACGGCTTGGCACACGTGGTACCTACATAAAAGTAGCCTATGTCCTTCTCCAAGGTTCCATGTATCTCTATCCCAAAATTCATCAAAATCGGTTCAGCGGTTTGGGCGTGAAAGCGTGACAGACAGACAGACAGACAGAGTTACTTTCAAATTTATAATATTAGTAAGGAAGTAAGGATAATAGATGAAGAATTAAAAAATGAAAAGGCCTTAAAACTAGTTAGGAACAATCTTTATCTTAAACTAGGTGACTAGGTATTGTTATTATGACTAGGCAACCTACAAAAAAATCTATTGTTATCTTTCTTATGACCTATGTGGGTACCTACCCTAAAATAATTTACAAACTTATTTGCCTAAACAATAATATAAAGGAACACGAATTATTTGAACTTACCTATATAGATACCTCTATAGGTTGTTAACCTATAGGTTTGTAAATATTTTATAGGGCAATATGTGCCTTTCTATAACAAGGTCCCAAGTAACGTGCAACATTTGTAGATGGCTAAATTTAAAAGCATAATAATACAGAAACTTACAAAGCTTATTATAAAACTAGTGCCCCTGTGAGCTGTAGATCTCGCGAACTTTATTTTAAATGACTGAAATATAACTTTTTTTTACATTTACAACCTCCACATCTCCGGCATTTTTTAAAATTTCCAAAAACTGAATTTAAAAAAAAAATCTATGTTGTTATAGAACCTGCCGCTTGAGAAATGCGATCTGTGGAGGAGTACATCCGGACAGACGCCGGTCGTACAGACAGACATACGAAAGCATTTTTGCCTAAGCTGAAACGGAGACACTCGTTCGCGCTTCGTGCTCGCTCAGTCAATAACAGATTATTTAGATGACAAAACAGCTTGGGATGATTCTGCTCTAACTCGACTCAACTCGGCATCTGTAACAAAATTAGCAAGGTTCATACAAAAAAAACGTGAAGACCAGACAAGACGAGCCAGATATTTCTGGAACTGGAGACAGGAGGAACCGACACCTTTAGTCACCGTTACAAAACGATCCAAAGTGGTGATTTTTTGTGTTTTTATTCACATTCACATTTACATATTTTAAAATAATTACAGAAATGTACATAATAATATAAAGTACATAAGAAACAGCTGAACTATTAAAGGACTGTTTAACCCTTAAACCACTGTACGAACGCATGACATTCGTCACCGAAATCGTTATTCGTTTAAAACTTTCTTATGCGCGGGATTTCATCCTAGTGCTTTTTGGTAGTTTCCTGACTTACAGTGACGCGTGCGTAGCGAGGGTGAGCGGATGCGTAGTCCGTGTCTAAATAGGTGAGTTCAATAACTCGACGTATGTCATCCGTATGGTCAGTGTTAGTGTCATTAGACATCTTCTACAGGATTTTTGATATCGCCGCTGCCAATTCCTTTATAATGTCGAATAAACTCCTCGAATCACCAGATATTCATGAAAGAGCTTGGAAGACATTTAGTAACGCTGCACTTAGACTGAACCGAATAACCCAAGCTCTGTAATTAGAAGATTTGAAACATTGAAGAATTGTTATATTTCAAGCAGAAACGACGTAGAGCCCGTTATGGGTGTAAAATATGCGGTCAACCAATCTGCTTGCACTTCTCAATACTGACCTGCAATAAATGCTAATAAAATGTGCCTAAACATGTGCTACTATTCGATTCATGTTACACTATTACGTTACACTATTCATGATTTTCTGAAAATTTTATTTAGATCTCATAAAAGAAGAATTTTTAAGAAAACAAACAAAAAAAACCTATTAACGCTAGTTTTTTTAAGTAAATTTTTGAAATGTGTTCGTTTTAATTTTGATACCTTTATTTTTGTTTAATAAATATTTTTCCATAATACTTTTTATTATTTTATATATCTTCGTACTTTATTTTTTAAATGCTTTAACATGTTGAAAAGAAAAAACATATTAAGTATGGTTTATTACTGTCTCAAATTCTTTAAAATCACAGATGAATGTCATTCGTACGTCAGTGGTAGTGTAACAAAATGACACATCAGTAGTTAAGGGTTAAAACGATCTTTAGATGGTTCAACTGATACAGATCAGCGTTGAATGCTATTGAGCCACATAGGTGCCAGCTCTTGGGTGAGGAGATATTACACCATGATACACAGATCCAGGGTCTCGACTCCAAAAGGCTTAAATATATAGGTCCTATCAAGACCGGCATATTTGCGCCTTTTCAGGCACACGTCAGGCCGAAGGAGCTCCAACAAATTTTATTGACTAACAAATATATGTATATACAAATATTTAAAACAAATATTTTTATTTCGTTTGATTTGAGTAGTTCATAACAGATAAACGTAATCGTAGCACGCACTAGCGAATTAATACACGCCGTTTGCATTACTCTGTTCTGAAGTATGTTATTTTCTACGCGGTTTCTTCCGCTAGAGCATGCGCCTATGTCTTATTTTATGTTTCATAGAATAGCGGGAAAAAATCGACGCGGATTAAACTTCAATGCACGTTAGGTCTAAATTCGTCGTTAAATTTAAAACGTAACTCATATTACTCTTCAAGAAAACTAAGCATTCGAAGAGCGTTCCTTGGTATGGGTTAATGACTGTTAACTAGGTACTTGTTGGTTAACTAAGGTCAACGTTCGCCAAGGAAGTTCAAACTTGTAGGAAGTTTCAAATATGAACATTGCGAAATTCAACTCAGGCAACATGCCTGAGGGATTAGAAAAGTTAATCCTTGTAACATGTTCAGACTATTAATGTTCCCATTTGCTGAGAATGACTGTTTTTGACAATAAAAAACTTTGGCAAATGTACAGTTGTCTGTAAGAATTACATAATTTTGCTGTAACCTGTTTCAATAAAGAAAATAATCTTAAATGGCGGCTTTAGTTTAGTCTTTTCTGTAACTGTATTGCACAATATTACTACAAATATTGTGCTAGAGAGAAAATGTTACCCAGCAATAGCGGTCAATTAATATTTATATCAATACTAGCTGTTGCTCGCGACTACCACCGCATTTTTTTTAAGGAATTGTAGCTTAAATCCTTCCCCAGGATGCAATTTATCTCCTTGCCAAATTTTATTGATAAGTTTTAAGCCAATCCCACCCATTACCCATTAAAATGGTTCCATACAAACATTCATACCCCATTTTACTCATTTATGAGTGTTATTTTGAAAAATCCTGAAACATTGTGTCCATTGTATTTTGCATTTTAAGTATCCAAACCAAGATTCATTTTACCCCTTTGTTAAGATTATTTCAAAAATCCAGAAACAAGTGTACTTTTATTTTTCATCTTATTTATTCATATCAAGTTTCAAGCAAATCGCATCATGCGTTATAAAGTTTCATACATTCGTTTATACCCCTATTTAGCCACTTAGGGATTGGATTTTAAAAAAATCCCTCCGTAGTGGGTGGTTCTTCTGTAAAAGTAAGCTACCTTCCAAGTTTCAGCTTTCTAGCTTCAGCAGTTTCGGCTCGGCGATGATGAATCAGTCAGTCAGTCAGTTTAAAGCTCTTTTATAGGTATAGATTGGTGAACAATGCACACAACATCACCTTGCCCCAAATTAAGTATTGTTTGTATTGTTCTGATAAGAAGACTGTTATAATACTAATATATTTTTAAATACATTTATGATATAACACCTAGAAAGAGAACATACACCAATATATATTCATCACACAAATGTTTATTCTGGGAGGAAATTGAACCCTCAACATACATAGGTAGTAGAAAGCAGAGCTACTACCACTTGAGCTGACAGGCCTGTCAAAAGAGACAATCAATGGAACAAATGAGACGTTTTAGTCTCATTTGTTCCATCAGCGCTATTAGCAATGAGACTAGTGGGAATGACTAAAACAGCCTTTTTAGAATCTTTTTTTTTATCATCAATAAACCTACGTTTGACCACGATCTCGCCTGATGTTAAGCGACGACGTGGCCGACGATGTAGCACGCAGGTCTAGAAGACACCTATTTACTCGAGACTGGAAGAGACCCAGATTGTAGTTTTCAGGAAAGACAAACGACGGCAAAGCATTCCAATCCTTGGCTGTACGCATTATAAATGCGGAAGCAAAGCGCTTTGTTCGTAAGGGTGGTAGGTTGACAAGGTATGGATGGTATTGAGCGGTACGTCTGCTTGTCCTGTTGTGAAAAGGAGATAGTGGAATCAGATCATGTAATTCCTGGGCACATTCTCCGAAATGTATCCTATAAAAGATCGAAAAGCAAGCAACTTTACGACGGTGCTCGAGACTCGAGGTCGAGCTGGTCGAGCTGGTGTTTGGCTGAACCATCCCATAGATGACAGCAATACTCCATACCCGACCGGACTTGAGCTTTGTATGAAGTGGAAAGCTGTCCAGGTTGCTTTTTGAAATAGGTTTATATTCGTTCAGGTGCACATTTATTTATTTATGCCAGTTAGAGAAGCTATGTGACTAACCTCAAGTATCCAGTGCTTTGGTACAGTGTCAGTTACTTATACACTTGTTTTTGTTACATATTATACCTAATAACACCCAGACCCGAGACAAATACAATCAGATATTACAAAAATTTGTCCCGCGGCGGGAATCGAACCCGAAACCTTCTGCGTCTCAGTTGAACCTTAGCCCATTGCGCCACAGAAGTCGCCAGAAGATATAGGGGTTAAAAACGAAAAAAAAGATATATATATAAGTCATTTCGAAAAATGTCGCTAAGTCTACTACAGCTCACAGAGCCACTAGTCAAATAAAAATGAAGCTTTACGAAATAGATATCTACTCATTAAATTATGATTCAACAATTTTATATTCTTCGTTTGCGGAAGTTGGATGAGAATAAGTTTAACAGCCTCACAATAAAGTACCAGGCACTCAGTTTATAATCCCGATTTATCTACAACCAGCCCCTATATTCATAAAAACGGCTATAAAATAAACACATTGAAATTCGATACAGTTTTATTGAATATAAACACAAGGACTTTAAATCATGTGATATATCATTCTTCTTCTTTCGTATCGTTGTTACATCCTATTTGACCAGGAGGTAGCCACACTACGGGATTATCCGAGCGTCCTGCTCGGATAATCCTGTAGAATCAGATCACCCAAAATGCGTGATTTGGGGTAAGATGGACACACAAGTACGTGTGACATGGACTGCACCTGAGTACCAACAAAGACACCGCGTGTCGTTTTTGCTAATCACGCCCCATTTGCCAAGGTTACTCATACAACGCCCTACCTGAACTCGCATTCTGTTGAGGCACTTCCACACTGCTGGGGAAGCTTTTCTTCAGGGCTAATGTAAGTGTGATGTGCTATGAGAATAATGGTACCGATTCCACATAGCCCAATGCTGAAATGAATCAGAAACTCGTCTTCCCAGCATTTTTTGTATTTTTGTATGTTGTACGGAAATGAGATCTATAAAGTCCAGTGAGGTGCTTATTTTAATAAAGACTCATGCTTTTTTACACTCAATAATAACATACTATACTATACATAGTATAACATACTCGTAATTCTGACGTTACAATAGGATGTGTCGTATGTAACTAAAAAAAAACACTATATAAATTAAAATTATCTCACAATACATAGGCAAATATTATGCAAATCAATCTTGTCCTGCCACGGTAATCTAACCTTTACTTCTTCTATTTTAGCTAAAAGTCATCGAGACAGTTTTTGTTGCTCGATTTTTTGATTACTATGTAAATCAGCAGTCATGGGCTTGCAACCTATTACATACAGAATAAATAAATAATGCCGTACATTTCACATAACATCTGGCCCAAAGTAAGCCCATATACTTTTTTTTGTAAATACATACATATTATTAAACACCCATACCCGAGACAAATACTTGCAGATCATACAAACATTTATCCTGCGGCAGGAATTGTATCCGCAATCATCTCCGTCTCAGCCAGGCCTTGGCCCATTGCGTCTCAGAAATTAGAATACCTTTTAATATGAGCAAAATATGGGCATCTGACGAGTATAATGTTTAAATTTTAAAGCCTGTAGATAACCATATCAGAATGTTTTGTCAAATATATTATTATCATGGCATCCCAGTCCCTGTACTGTCTCGTTTGTTTTTAAAAGCGACGTGGTATTGTAGTGAATTCTGTTGAATAAGGGAGATCCAGGTATCTCAAACGTGATTTCGTTAAGGTTGTAAATCACACTGGCCTTGAGTGGAAACTTGTAAACTTTCTAAAAGTTATTAGTAAGAATCCGTAGACTTAACAATTCTATGGGGGACAGCAGTAGAGGCGAAAATGAGACAAAAGTTATTAGCGAGACAATTAAAGTTATCCTCGGCGATGGTATTAAATAAGACTTTTTCTGTTATAAACTAAGGTTCCTGCAGCTTTGAACGGATGGTACTTAAATTAAAGGTAGCTATGACCTTCTCTAAGATAAAATCATTCTATTTACCAAATTACATCATTTCATTCAGTTTATTGCGTTTATTTGCTTTATATAAGTTATAGTTCATAATTTAGTTCACCCCGACAATCCAAAGGTTGTCTGGAAGAAATCGCGTCCTTAACGATAAGACCACCCATTGTACATAATTTTTCGTACGTTAATTAATTATCGAATTGTTATATTTAGTTTTAAGGTGTACAATAAAGAATTTTCATTCATTCATTCATCCATTCAGCCGTGTACCAAACAAATAAACAGTAAACTTCAAATGTGTCTCTTACATATTCGAAGTATACATATTAATGGGAAATGTGGAATAAGGTAGTATTTAAGAACAACACAACTAAACATACATTAAACATTAAGCATTGATTTTAATCATGTCCCAGGGCGTGTGATGAAAATATACGTTTGGTCTTTGTACGGTATCATAAGTATGGATTTACGAGAATAAAATATATAAATAAATAAATAATCCCGGACATTTCACACACCATCATCTGGCCCCAAAGTAAGCAGAGCTTGTGTTATGGGTACCACATGACTGATATACTACATGTATACTTTTTTTTGTAAAAAGAAACATCCAGACCCGAGACAAAGACTTGCAGATCATACAAATATTTGTCCCGCGGCGGGAATCGAAATATTCTATCAGTCATCTGTTTTCCATAGTACTCTATGCTTCGTCTGGATGTGTGGATTGTTCACTAATACTTTATTGATTTTATTCAGAAATTTATAAAATCATGAGATATCGAGTTTAGTTCCTGACTGCTCTAGGATCAACACGTAAATACGCTACAAAAACCGTTCCATCTCTGTGGATAAGAAAGCTTTTGTAAATTCTGACTAACTTTGAATAGCGGCTTCATCGGATTAATTTAGAGAATCCGTAACAACAGTTACTCCGTCCATTAGGTTAGAGACGTGTGTGTTAGGATGGAGAAGGCTACGGGTTTTGTATCGAGTGATGGTCAAGATACCAAGCTAATAGACTCAACGTTAAGATTCAAAGTCGAACAAAATCAAAGACGTTGTAAAGGGTGTGTTTTTAAGAGATATACAACATCAAAATAATAAATAATAAAATCTATGTCTGTGATATTGGCTTTATATATATATATAACTAGCAGAGCCGTATTAAAGTACTAAATCACTATTAAAAAAAAACCGGCCAAGTTCAAGTCGGACTCGCGCTCCGAGGGTTCCATACAA